>JAUIMM010000052.1:3027500-3627500 GCA_031769625.1 Taudactylus pleione | reverse complement strand
CCTATATAAGGTACACACGTCGGCGCCATTTTCTCACTCGGCTGTGGACAGTGAAGAGGGAGGGTGGGAGTTAGGGCTGTGTAGTGTAGTGTAGTGTAGTGCTGCTGTTGTCCACTACTTCAAAGTCCATAGGGGCTGGCTGTGTTGTGCTGTGCTGCTGTTGTTAATAGGGGCTGTGTCCACTACTTCAAAGTCCATAGGGGCTGGCTGGACTGTGTTGTGCAGTCAGTTCTCCATAGGGGCTGTGTCCACTCCAAAGTCCTGTGCAGTGTCCCAGTCCTAAAGGAGTGCTGTAGTGTTGTCCAGGGGGTGCTCTGTCCATCAGGGGTGCTCCCCCCAAGTGCTAAAAAAATAATATATTTTCTGTGTTTGTGAATTGTGTGCGCAGTAGCCGCACGTGCATCAACAAAGTAGTGCCAAGCGTGCGCCTGTGTCATAAGTAAAGGGCCGGCTGGCTTGACCGTTAAGGGTGCTGTAACCCCCGAAAGTACACTCCAGTCCAAACCAAAAAAAAAATTATTTTCTGTGTTTGTGAATTGTGTGCGCAGTAGCCGCACGTGCATCAACAAAGTAGTGCCAAGCGTGCGCCTGTGTCATAAGTAAAGGGCCGGCTGGCTTGACCGTTAAGGGTGCTGTAACCCCCGAAAGTACACTCCAGTCCAAACCAAAAAAAAAATTATTTTCTGTGTTTGTGAATTGTGTGCGCAGTAGCCGCACGTGCATCAACAAAGTAGTGCCAAGCGTGCGCCTGTGTCATAAGTAAAGGGCCGGCTGGCTTGACCGTTAAGGGTGCTGTAACCCCCGAAAGTACACTCCAGTCCAAACCAAAAAAAATATTATTTTCTGTGTTTGTGAATTGTGTGCGCAGTAGTCGCACGTGCATCAACAAAGTAGTGCCAAGCGTGCGCCTGTGTCATAAGTAAAGGGCCGGCTGGCTTGACCGTTAAGGGTGCTGTAACCCCCGAAAGTACACTCCAGTCCAAACCAAAAAAAAAATTATTTTCTGTGTTTGTGAATTGTGTGCGCAGTAGCCGCACGTGCATCAACAAAGTAGTGCCAAGCGTGCGCCTGTGTCATAAGTAAAGGGCCGGCTGGCTTGACCGTTAAGGGTGCTGTAACCCCCGAAAGTACACTCCAGTCCAAACCAAAAAAAATATTATTTTCTGTGTTTGTGAATTGTGTGCGCAGTAGTCGCACGTGCATCAACAAAGTAGTGCCAAGCGTGCGCCTGTGTCATAAGTAAAGGGCCGGCTGGCTTGACCGTTAAAGGGTGCTGTAACCCCCAAGTACACTCCAGTCCAAACCAAAAAAAAAATTATTTTCTGTGTTTGTGAATTGTGTGCGCAGTAGCCGCACGTGCATCAACAAAGTAGTGCCAAGCGTGCGCCTGTGTCATAAGTAAAGGGCCGGCTGGCTTGACCGTTAAGGGTGCTGTAACCCCCGAAAGTACACTCCAGTCCAAACCAAAAAAAAAATTATTTTCTGTGTTTGTGAATTGTGTGCGCAGTAGCCGCACGTGCATCAACAAAGTAGTGCCAAGCGTGCGCCTGTGTCATAAGTAAAGGGCCGGCTGGCTTGACCGTTAAAGGGTGCTGTAACCCCCGAAAGTACACTCCAGTCCTAACCAAAAAAAAATTATTTTCTGTGTTTGTGAATTGTGTGCGCAGTAGCCGCACGTGCATCAACAAAGTAGTGCCAAGCGTGCGCCTGTGTCATAAGTAAAGGGCCGGCTGGCTTGACCGTTAAGGGTGCTGTAACCCCCGAAAGTACACTCCAGTCCAAACCAAAAAAAAAATTATTTTCTGTGTTTGTGAATTGTGTGCGCAGTAGCCGC
Source organism: Taudactylus pleione (assembly GCA_031769625.1). Lineage (NCBI taxonomy): Eukaryota > Metazoa > Chordata > Amphibia > Anura > Myobatrachidae > Taudactylus > Taudactylus pleione. Next base: position 3,625,666 of record JAUIMM010000052.1, on the reverse strand, counting down.
ACGTGCATCAACAAAGTAGTGCCAAGCGTGCGCCTGTGTCATAAGTAAAGGGCCGGCTGGCTTGACCGTTAAGGGTGCTGTAACCCCCGAAAGTACACTCCAGTCCAAACCAAAAAAAATATTATTTTCTGTGTTTGTGAATTGTGTGCGCAGTAGTCGCACGTGCATCAACAAAGTAGTGCCAAGCGTGCGCCTGTGTCATAAGTAAAGGGCCGGCTGGCTTGACCGTTAAGGGTGCTGTAACCCCCGAAAGTACACTCCAGTCCAAACCAAAAAAAATATTATTTTCTGTGTTTGTGAATTGTGTGCGCAGTAGCCGCACGTGCATCAACAAAGTAGTGCCAAGCGTGCGCCTGTGTCATAAGTAAAGGGCCGGCTGGCTTGACCGTTAAGGGTGCTGTAACCCCCGAAAGTACACTCCAGTCCAAACCAAAAAAAATATTATTTTCTGTGTTTGTGAATTGTGTGCGCAGTAGTCGCACGTGCATCAACAAAGTAGTGCCAAGCGTGCGCCTGTGTCATAAGTAAAGGGCCGGCTGGCTTGACCGTTAAAGGGTGCTGTAACCCCCAAGTACACTCCAGTCCAAACCAAAAAAAAAATTATTTTCTGTGTTTGTGAATTGTGTGCGCAGTAGCCGCACGTGCATCAACAAAGTAGTGCCAAGCGTGCGCCTGTGTCATAAGTAAAGGGCCGGCTGGCTTGACCGTTAAGGGTGCTGTAACCCCCGAAAGTACACTCCAGTCCAAACCAAAAAAAAAATTATTTTCTGTGTTTGTGAATTGTGTGCGCAGTAGCCGCACGTGCATCAACAAAGTAGTGCCAAGCGTGCGCCTGTGTCATAAGTAAAGGGCCGGCTGGCTTGACCGTTAAAGGGTGCTGTAACCCCCGAAAGTACACTCCAGTCCTAACCAAAAAAAAATTATTTTCTGTGTTTGTGAATTGTGTGCGCAGTAGCCGCACGTGCATCAACAAAGTAGTGCCAAGCGTGCGCCTGTGTCATAAGTAAAGGGCCGGCTGGCTTGACCGTTAAGGGTGCTGTAACCCCCGAAAGTACACTCCAGTCCAAACCAAAAAAAATATTATTTTCTGTGTTTGTGAATTGTGTGCGCAGTAGTCGCACGTGCATCAACAAAGTAGTGCCAAGCGTGCGCCTGTGTCATAAGTAAAGGGCCGGCTGGCTTGACCGTTAAGGGTGCTGTAACCCCCGAAAGTACACTCCAGTCCAAACCAAAAAAAAAATTATTTTCTGTGTTTGTGAATTGTGTGCGCAGTAGCCGCACGTGCATCAACAAAGTAGTGCCAAGCGTGCGCCTGTGTCATAAGTAAAGGGCCGGCTGGCTTGACCGTTAAAGGGTGCTGTAACCCCCGAAAGTACACTCCAGTCCAAACCAAAAAAAAATTATTTTCTGTGTTTGTGAATTGTGTGCGCAGTAGCCGCACGTGCATCAACAAAGTAGTGCCAAGCGTGCGCCTGTGTCATAAGTAAAGGGCCGGCTGGCTTGACCGTTAAAGGGTGCTGTAACCCCCAAAGTACACTCCAGTCCAAACCAAAAAAAAATTATTTTCTGTGTTTGTGAATTGTGTGCGCAGTAGCCGCACGTGCATCAACAAAGTAGTGCCAAGAGTGCGCCTGTGTCATAAGTAAAGGGCCGGCTGGCTTGACCGTTAAAGGGTGCTGTAACCCACAAAGTACACTCCAGTCCAAACCAAAAAAAAAATTATTTTCTGTGTTTAGCCGCACGTATATATCAAATCGATATAACATAAATGGAGGACCAAACTTTCTCCGATAAAAATAAAATAGAGAAAGATCAAGAACCACTTCCTCCTAGTGCTGAAGCTGCTGCCACTAGTCATGACATAGACGATAACATGCCATCAACGTCGTCTGCCAAGGCCGATGCCCAATGTCATAGTAGAGGGCACATACAATCCCAAATGGCAAAGTTCAGGAAAATGACCTTGAAAAAGACATTTAAATCAGCTGAAGAGAAACGTAAACTTGCCAATATGCCATTTACGACACGGAGTGGCAAGGAACGGCTAAGGTCGATCCCTAGTATGTTCATGACTAGTGGTTCAGCTTCACATGACGATGGAAGCACTCCTCCCACTAAAAAAATCAAAAGAGTTAAGCTGGCAAAAGCACAGCGAAGAACTGTGCTTTCTAAGAAGATATCACAAATCCCCAAGGAGAGTCCAAGTGTGGTGGTGGTTGCGATGCCTGACCTTCCCAGCACTGGACGGGAAGAGGTGGCTCTTTCCACCATTTGCACGCCCCCTGCAAGTGCTGAAAGGAGCACCCACAGTCCACTTGCTGATATGCAAATTGAAGATGTCACTGTTGAAGTACAACAGGATGAGGATACTGGTGTAGCTGGCGCTGAGGAGGAAGTTGGCGAGGAGGATTCTGATGGTGATGTGGTTTGTTTAAATCAGGCTCCGGGGGAGACAGTTGTTGTCCGTGGGATGAAAAAGCCCATCACGGTCATGCCTGGGCAGAAGACCAAACATTCCACCTCTTTGGTCTGGCAATATTTCTATCCAAATCCGGACAACAACTGTCTTGCCATATGTACCATATGTAAAGGTGAAATAAGTAGGGGTAGGGACGTCAACCACCTAGGAACATCCTCCCTTATACGGCACCTGCAGCGCGTTCATAAAAAGTTACTGTCAAGTTCAGAAACTTTGGCTCAGACCGTAAGCAGTCCAGGGACACCTAAATCCCGTTGTCCTGTTGTATCCAAGCGCCTGCAAACCACACCGTCAACTCCCTCCTCGTCAATTTCCTCCTTAGTCAGGATCGGAAGTAGTCCTGCAGGCCATATCACTGGCATGACTGACTCTCCTATCCGGGATTCCTCCGGAGGATCCTGCATTGCTACGCCTACTGCTGCCGCTGCTGCTGTTGCTGCTGCTGCTGGGAGTCGTTCATCATCCCAGAGAGGAAGTAGGAACACCACTACTTTTACTAAACAATTGACCCTCCAACAGTCCTTAGCGAGGAGGATGAAGTACGACAGCAGTCATCCTGAAGCAAAACGTATAACTGAGGCCTTGACTGCTATGTTGGTGTTAGACGTGCGTCCGGTATCCGCCATTAGTGCAGTGGGATTTAGACAATTGATGGAGGTAGTGTGTCCCCGGTTCCAAATCCCGTCTAGATTCCACTTCACTAGGCAGGCGATACCGAGACTGTACAGAAACGTCAGAAAAAGTGTCCTCAGTGTCCTGAAAAATGCCGTTGTACACAATGTCCACTTAACCACGGACATGTGGACAAGTGGAACAGGGCAGACTAAGGACTATATGACTGTGACAGCCCACTGGGTAGATGTATCACCTTACGCAGCAACAGCAGCAGCGTCACCAGTAGCAGCATCTCAGAAACGCCAGCTCGTTACAAGGCAGGCTACGCTGTGTATCACCGGTTTCAGTAAGAGGCACACCGCCGACAACCTCTTAGAGAAACTGAGGGAAATCATCGCCCAGTGGCTTACCCCACTTAGACTCTCCTGGGGATTTGTGATATCTGACAACGCCACCAATATTGTGCGGGCATTACATCTGGGCAAATTCCAGCACGTCCCATGTTTTGCTCACACAATAAACTTGGTGGTGCAGAATTTTCTGAAAAGCGACAGGGGCGTGCAGGAGACGCTTTGGGTGGCCCGAAAAATTTCTGGCCACTTTCGCCATTCAGCGACTGCGTGCCGAAGACTGGAGCGCCAGCAAACACTCTTGAACCTGCCCCGCCATCACCTGAAGCAAGAGGTTGTGACGCGGTGGAACTCAACCCTCTATATGCTTCAGAGGATGGAGGAGCAGCAAAAGGCCATACAAGCCTATACATCCACCTATGACATAGGCAAAGGAGGGGGTATGCACCTGACTCAAGCGCAGTGGAGAATGATTTCCGTGTTGTGCAAGGTTCTTCAGCCCTTCGAACTTGCCACACGTGAAGTCAGTTCAGACACTGCCAGCTTGAGTCAGGTCATTCCCCTCATCAGGCTTTTGCAGAAGCAGCTGGAGAAAGTGAAGGAGGAGCTAAGACGGAGCGATTCCGCTCGGCATGTGGGACTTGTGGATGAAGCCCTTCATTCGCTTTGCCAGGATTCCAGGGTGGTCAATCTGTTGAAATCAGACCACTACATTTTGGCCACCGTGCTCGATCCTAGGTTTAAAGCCTATGTGGTGTCTCTCTTTCCGGCCGACACAAGCCTGCAGAGGTGCAAAGACCTGCTGGTGAACACACTGTCAGCTGAAGCGGAACGTGACACGTCAACGGCTCCTTCTTCATTTTCTCCCGCAACTGGGGCTGCCAGGAAAAAACTTAGGTATCCTAAGCAACCCGCTGGCGGTGATGCAGGGCAGGCAGGACCAAGTTTGGACATCTGGTCCGGACTGAAGGACCTGGCAACAATTTCTGACATGTCTACTGTCACTGCATATGATACTGTCACCATTGACAGAATGGTGGAGGATTACATCGGTGACAGCATCCAAGTAGGCATGTCAGACAGTCCATACCTGTACTGGCAGGAAAAAGAGGCAATTTGGAGGCCCCTGTACAAACTGGCTCTATTTTACCTGAGTTGCCCCCCCTCCAGTGTGTACTCCGAAAGAGTGTTTAGTGCAGCCGGGAACCTTGTCAGCGAAAGGCGTAGGAGGTTGCTTCCACAGAATGTGGAGAAGATGATGTTCATCAAAATGAATTATCAGCTCTTCCAGGGAGACCAGCCTCCAGAACGTACAGAGGGACCTGTGGTGGTGGATTCAAGTGGGGACGAGTTAATACTTTGTGAGGATGAGGATGTACACACTGAAGAGGGTGAGGAATCGGTGGATGAGGAGGATGAGGATGACATCTTGCCTCCGTAGAGCCAGTTTGTGCAGGGACACATTAATTGCCAGCTTGTTTTGTGGGGGCCCAAACGAACCAATCATTTCAGCCACAGTTGTGTGGCAGACCCTGGCGCTGAAATGATTGATTTGTTAAAGTGTGCATGTCCTGTTTATACAACATAAGGGTGGGTGGGAGGGCCCAAGGACAATTCCATCTTGCACCTCTTTTTTTCTTTGCATTATGTACAGTTTGGGGCCTAGTTTTTCTAACTGCCATCCTGTCTGCCACTGCAGTGTCACTCCTAGATGGGTCACGTGTTTGTGCCGCCCACTCGTGTCGCTTAGCATAGTCATCCAGCTACCTCGGTGCAACCTTTTGGACATAAAAACACTATTGTGAGGTGTGAGGTGTTCAGAATAGACTGGAAATGAGTGGAAATTAAGGTTATTGAGGTTAATAATAGCATAGGAGCAGAAAAACCTACAAATTCTGTGATTTTAGCTGTTTTTATGCTTTTTTTCAAAAAAATACAGATCCAAAACACAAAACCCAGAACCCAAAACACGGAAGGGTGGTTTTGGCAAAACCAATCCAGATCCAAAACACGAAGAAAGATCCAGATCCAAAACCAAAACACAAAACACGAAAAGTGGCCGGTGCACACCCCTAATATATATATATATGTATATATATAATGTGTGTGTGTTGTAGGACAAACAGGGGGCGCTCTGCAGACTTGTCATCCTTAGAAATAAAAGTCCTTTATTGCCGACGTTTTGGGGACCGAAACCCCCATCTTCAGTTACGCTTAAAGTACATTTCTCCCAAGTGCACCTTATAGTGCCCTCCCAACAACATTAATTATCCCTACTTGACTCACCTGGCAGACGCTACCTGCTAAAGTCGGGTGACGTCATCAAGTGGCACCTGTCCAAGTGTCTCAGTGTATGCCAGCTGGCTGTGTTGCCTAACGATCTCATAAACAAATGGTCGCTCACTGAAAAAAATACAAATATTGAATAAATTATATCAATGACATTGTATGATGTTTGATTGATTTCAGCTTAGGGATAATATGCACTGCAGTATACACTAAAATAAAATAATATACATAGAGCCACAAAAAATGCATAGTAACAGAGCACTTCATACATTGGACTGCAATGGGCAACCATGTGATTCAAATCAAGATGTAAATGACTACCTATAAACTAGCCCCACATACTCCAATTTAATGAAAATGTGAACAAAATTGAAGAATATGAAAATATGTCTCCTAATACAATGAAAAATGTGGTTTATAAATAACATTGCAATCCCAATGTTTCAGTTAAACCTTGGGTGCAAGGGTATTCAAGGTATATATACAGTACACCTACTCTTATTCTGTAAGAGAATTTTCACTCTCTTCCCTCCTGTCGCCTTTGTTCATAGTCAAACACAGGGGGGGGTTTCTGTCTGCCTGGAAACCCCCCTCCCCAGCCCACACCATGACCACAATAGAAATAGTAATATAATGTTACTAGTGCTGCATGTTCTTCTCAGTATCACAAATGAAATAATTAGCACCACCTGTGAATCAATTTTAACATGTATCAGCCAGTAATAAAACACCTGTGCATCAACTAGAAGATCTGGAAAACATGCACTGTTAGAGATGCACTGCTATAGAGTACAATATGTACATATATGTCCAGTACAATATGTACATATATAGAGTACAATATGTACATATATGTCCAGGGCAGTGCTAGTTTATTCTGCTGCTCCTCCAGGCTCCCAGACTTTGCTCCAATAGTCTGGAATAGTGCCCACACAAAAAATAAATAAATTCAGCTCAGGCAGGATGGCCCTACTGCTGCATATAATGGCTGACTGTGATCCTGTATATGCTGGAATTATTACACACAATACACTTTGTATGATGCTTATTAAAGCTGGCTAAGTACTAATTCTGCCCTCTTCATTGACAGGCCACACTCGCTCTAATATTAAGCATTTGGAACCCCCCCCCCCCTCTGGAAATCCTGCATTTGCCACTGTTTGTTGGTACATGATCTATTATAATAGAGTGTATACTTGCCACCCCAAGTTTGGCTTGAACACAGTGTCTTGCCACTTGTTGGTCGCTAGCGCCTGACTCTAAGGCTAGACGTATGGCATTCCTGTGTAGTGTCATGTGCTCCTTATATAACCTTTGGGTTTTAATCAGAAATATGGGGATAGGGGAAATGGGAATAGTGGGTCGCACCAAGACTTTTATATTCGCAGTATCACCCTCATAATAATATATACTCCTCTATAGTAGGTATATTGATTTCATAGGGGGGTGCCACTCTGGGATATACAGATTATATATATAACAAAAGAAGAAAGATTCCCTAAATGAGTGCACATATCTCTGCAAAATAGTACCTAAAACTTAACCTTTATTTTTACTAATAATAACCACCCACAGGGTATATTATTTAAAACACAGCAAAATACAGAAAAAATAATATAGAAAATAGATTGTTAAAATACTAATAGTGCTCAGTTTCTAAATGTCTCAAATTCATATAAAATATAATATTATATTGTGTATGGTTTAATAATCAAATGTAAGTGAAATATACCTATAAGATCACCAGATATTATAATGAATTAAATTATCGTCCCTGGGTAATTAATAATATTATCTGGGTCACTCGTGACCAAAAATATACATTGGTTACATTACTAATTTAACGGGATACAATCATACCCTCACAGATAATTATAGGGATATGAAAATATATTGGTCTTTAATTAGCAGCCGGATCGTTTATAAAGAACAAGTGCATGCTACACTATAGTTGCCCTGTTTAATGTATCACTGCGGAGGCGGCAGCATGTTAGATGGCGGCGGGCTGCTTGTGCGTATTATGCGCACTGACTCTGCAGCGTCGTGTGGCAAGCTGTTCGTCCTGTCTCAGCCGTGATCTCTACAAGCGGGACATTGACAATATTAGCTTAGAGATCTTTACACATACACAGTAATAATATTGGTCATATTAAAACTGGCACTGCTAAAATGCTGATGCGTGTTTTGCTGGTGCTTTTTCAACATCTGTCCTTTTTCAACATCCATTTTTCCTCCATGTACATGGAAGCATTTGCATACGATGGGGCCACTGAGGACCCCATCGCACAACTGAATGTTTGTAAATAATATCTGCAATCATGCAAAAAAAAGGAAAAATAATTCCTGGTAAGAGCCAGTAACAGCAATTTTGTAAAACAAATTCAAAAGTAGGACCTTCATATAATGGGTTATCAGAAATCTAACTGCCTCCGCACCTTCAACATGTGTGATGTAGGTGTACATTTCTGAATCAGGCCCTACATTGCCAGAATTACGCCGACTCCCACAAATCATGGGCTATTACATTTGCATACCTCCCAAATGTCCCGATTCCAGCAGGACAGTTCTATTTTTCGGGCACTGTCCCGCTGTCCCATCCGCTGGCCATAGAGTCCCACGGGCGGGCGGGAGGTTGGGGACACTTGGCCATCGCCACAGCTCTGCTCTGCTAAGCAGAGAGCAGCGGTGCCATGAAGCTGAGTGGATGCCGCGTACATACGTGTGCAGAGAGAGGGCTGGGGGCAGCCCAGCATCTAATGGAGTGCTGGGCTCTTCCCCAGCAGAATGCAAAACAGGGGCATGACTTGGGGATCCAAAATGTTGGGAGATATGAATTTGACTATTAGAGTTGGGAGGTGAGTGTCCTATTGACCTCTAGATTGCAGTGTGTGTAAAAATAAAGCTGTCCAGTATTTGTGTGCTATATGAAAAAGTATTTACACTGCATGCATACCAAATAAATGTATATGGACCTCTTACATTACCTCATAGTTTGTCCAGGTGCACAGTTATTCCTTTTTATAGCTTTGCCTAAATAGGCTCCTAAGATGCTCAGCAGTTGAAAAAAGCTCAGAAATTCTGAGTTTATAAAACACCTTTTAAACACAAAAATCTGGATTAAAATGGGCAAAATAAAACATGCACAACCGCAAAATGCAAATACAAAGTGTGTTCAGGTTACTTATTGTATAGACTGCAAAAACAGTCAGTATTTTCCCTGCCATGCACCCCTTGCATTGCAACATGGTTTGTTCCAGGAGCAAATTGCTCCAGTTTTGATCCTTTTTTATTTGCTCCTAACTCCGAATCATCCCCAATGTGAGGATTAGTTATTAAATATGTAGACTAAAATGACTGCACAACCATGTAATGATAGAAGAATGCATAAAGCCAGTTCCTAAATTTAGAAGCAGAAATGTCTGTTTTTCTCTAACCAGTTCTTATATATGTTTTCGTTGGTCTCTTCATACATTCCTTTAAACTAAACATGTAATTAGGAACAACATATTTTTCAAGCTAACATTAGAATTGTTATTTTTCTGTTATATATATGTGGGCATTGGATCCTACAGTTTTTTTGTCTTTTTCAAAATGATCATACTGGATGGGACATGAAAAATCTAGTGCTAGTAGAGAATGATAATAAAAAATGTGGTTACTATCTGAACCACCTAATCACTGCACTGTACAATTTTTCTTTCTTAACTTTGCAGGGATCAGCTATTTGCTTTAATTTAGCAAATATCAAAGTAGAGATGAGCAAAGTTATGTGCTGCTGGCCAGGGTAGTACCAACTGGAGTGATCAAAGCACTGCAGTTCTGGACAAAACATCCCGCCGATGCCCACTCAAGTGTTTACTGTGTCTGGCTCACTGTGTCTGGCCAAAGGCAAGGAGGGGGCCCTAACTGTGTGGCATAAACTGGGGCACTACTGCTGTGTGGTATAATGTGTATAAGGGACACTACTACTGTGTGGCATAATGTGTATAAGAAGCACTACTACTGTGTGGCATAATGTGTATAAGAAGCACTTCTACTGTGTGGCATAATGTGTATAAGAAGCACTTCTACTGTGTGGCATAATGTGTATAAGGGGTACTACTACTGTGTGGCATAATATGTATAAGGGGTACTACTACTGTGTGGCATAATGTGTATAAGGGGTACTACTACTGTGTTGCATAAAGTGTATAAGGGGTACTACTACTGTGTGTCATAATTTGAAAAAGGGGGACTACTTTGTGGTGTAACCCAGATAAGGTACACTACTGTGTGTTGTAACATGAATAAGGGGCACTACTGTGTGGTGTAACATAAATAAGGGATACTACTGTGTGGTGAAATGTGAATAGGGGGTACAACTGTGTGGGATAATGTGAATTGTGGCATTATATTACAGCACATATAATGTAACATGTATCTGGCTTTCTCAATGTATTTTATGCAAATCTGAGGGTACACTAACTTAATATATGTAAACTTGTAATATAACTTAAGAAAACTTATATATATAAGCTATACAAACATATACAGATTTGTCTCAGGAGTCTTTGAAGAGATGGATGGCCAGTCGTCAGCAGGCCCCTCCCACCAGTGGTGTCACTGGAGGTGTGCAGGGGGTGCAGGCTGCACCGGGTGACACCATCCAAAGGGGTGACCTCAAAATTGCAGAGCTATTTTGCTATTTTGAGCTCACACTCTCGGTTAATGTCACCAAGTAGAGCTGCAGCAGTGATATGTGCCCATCATCCACACTGTGCTGAGAGAGGCTAGGGGCCTCCCAGCAGCTCCAGCAGCGCTGGACAAGCTCCCGGCGTAACGAGGACCAGACAGTGATACTCGACCATGCCCCAGCGCTGTGTCACTGGCATGAGGCCACACACCCTTTTGCGTACATACGAGGGGTGTGGAGGTGCCGCACTCATTGTGACACCTCCAATACTTGTTGCTACCAACTCTATCTTTTCAGTGGTGTCTTTGGAAAAGTGACGCACGTACAGAAGATAGTAAAGACTCTGCCATAGTGCATAATCTTTAGTAAAAATACTGAATGACTTAAAGATGTCACAGACATTTGTAATTTGATTCTAACACTTCTAACACTTATGTGGGCCATACACGGTGCGATAAAGCAGCCGATCCGATGGATTGTTACAATTCGGCTGCTATAAAGCACCGTGTATGGCCAGGATATCGGAAAAAGCGCGCTCCCGTACTGTCGTACATCACCCCCTCTGATCTTACTGCAGGATCAGTCGATCAGGGGATGCAATGTGTGATCCCATGCAGCGGTATGCGGGAGTAGGAGGGGGGAGCTAGCATATTGGGCGATCGGCCACCGTGTGGGGACCGCACGATATGTCGGATCCCCCGTCGCCTCGCACGGTGTATGGCCCACATTAGGCTTCTATTTACTACAATCTGCATTTCAAATGCATATTGTAGCATAATAAATTCACCTAAATTTGCATTGTGACTCTTTTGCGAGAAAGCTCTGCACTTGTGAATCCTCACCGCACACTGCTCACTGTATTTTTTGCAAAAAATACAGTGAGAGTGCCTCTGCGCATGCGCCGGCTAGCACTAGCCCTCCCTTCTCCGCTGCCTCCACCCCATACTTGCCTACACCCCATACTTGCCTACTTTTGTAAAAGCGTTTCAGGGAGTTTGTCATAGCAACACCTATGAGCGTGGCAGTAAAGTGGGCTTGTACTGCTACATCTGCCATAAAATTGATTTACATCCAAATTAAAATGAACCCCAAAGCAGTTAGCAAAATCTATTTATTGATGAAAACACAATTAAACTTTTCAGAGCATGAATGTAGCCATAGGGAACATTGTGCCTTGTAACTAATGCAGGGAAATGATACTAATGATCCCATTTGAATGTATATATATCAGTTGTTTTTTTTATAACAGATAAATAATGGGGGTAAGGTGCAATCAGGGATACTGCTGGACTCTTCAGGGAGATTGCTCCTATTTCAGGGAGTCTCCCTGACAATGAGGGAGAGTTGGCAAGTATGCCCCACCCTTCGTCCTTCATGACCCCCCAGCTGACACTTGCCTTGGTGATCGGTGAGCTCTCTCCTCTGGTCAGCTGGTCCCCTGGCTACTGGTCTGTGACCCTAGTCAGCTGTGCTGTAAACTGAGATGCCGCACAGCTAATCGGGGTCACAGTGCAGGAGCCCCAGCAACCAGCTGACCAGAGTAGAGAGCTCACCAATCAGTGGACCCCCAGCTGCAGGCTTGTGTCTGAGGATTTATTTTTAGTTTGTTTAAACATTTTTTTTTGCAGTGATCAGCTTTTTGTCTATTTAGACCACAAACCTGATCACTGGGGGCTGGCTCCCGCACTGCTCTGTCTGTCAGAGCAGACCAGGAGCCGAGGAACCGGGGGGCACCCTGCTTAACGCCATCTCCAAATGGCGTTGTTATAGAAGGGTTCCCACTCGGTATTTTCTCACAATTTCCCCTTAGTAAATTTCAGGCAGATAGCATTTCCCATTACAAGTATGAAATATGTGATCTGCTTGTTAAAGAAAAGCAAATTAAAGGGCTTGGATTGGAGTATTTTTGCACGAAAACTACTCCAAGTGCCCTTTAATACATTTCAGTGGAACTAAAATAATGTGAAAAGGGTGTGAAAACACCCCTTTTCACATAATTTTAGTAATAAAAAAAATTGCTAAATAGAGCCCTTACGGAGTTATATGAAGCACTAGGTTCTTTGAATTTAAATGATTTATTTTATATCCTGAAACTGTACCATATTGATTTAATTCTCTAAATTAGTTTGGAATGAAAATCTGTGGATTGACTAGGATGAGAAGGGCTTTGTCTCCAAAAAGGGAGATTTTGTCTTATTGTGATCCCGATTGTATTCCATTAATATCTTGGTTTGCTCTAATCCTAGCTTCCAGAAGCTAAATATAAATGACGAAAAGGAATGGTGACAATAGACCTCCTTGTCTTGTGCTATTGCCCAATATGAACCAGTACAAATTCAGACCATTCACTATGGCTGCAGAAGGGGGGCTGGGATATAGAGCTTGCATTGTTTGGAGTTGCATGTATCTTAAATTACGATCAACCTTAAATCTAGTGTATAGTGTTTTAGATATATTCAAATCAAAGATGTGACAGTGTCAACCTCTGGTTTTTATAGGTGCAAAATATACATGTCATAGCAATGTAGCAATGTATTGTTAGATCTGTGCAACACATCTCCATGCTTAGCATACACCTCTACACAGTTCTGGTGCAAGATTATGGCAAGTTTAAATACAGACTGAAGTTATGCACATTTGCAGTGCAACTATTATGCCCCAAACATTTTAGTCTATAAATAGAGCTGGGAAATGAGAGTATCCATTCCTTCTGATCTGTAGGGGAGTAGGGAACTGTACATGAAGCACATACGTAAAGTGAAATGCCACTGCACAAACATGCTAAATTCTCAGCTCAGATGCAGAGTGAGGCAAATAATCATTGAAACAGTCTTGAATATAAAAACAGAACACATTAGACACCAGGTTAAAGTAGTAATGCTGCAATTCATGATTGACTTGAATAATGACCAACTAAACAGAATACTATATGTATGCAAATAAATATTCATTACTTAAAGGCTCTGCATGGTAATGAGCTAGGGGTGGGAATCTGAGAATCACAGATGGTGCAACGGTCAACGGTTAATCTACCTGTCCCTGGCAGGAGAGCCACTAAATATAAATTCAAATATACTGAAAAGACAAATTTAGATTTCTAAAAATATACAGGATTGATGCTATGATAACTATTTCTAATTTCTTCCAATGTCTACTGTAGTACTGTGAAGTTCTTGTCTTAAGACCCTTCACTGGCAAGAAAAAAACTTTCTAGGGGGCAGTGGCGTCACAAGGGGGGGTGCTGGCAGCACCCTGGTGTCACCCGCTGAGGAGTGACATCAAAGTGCCGACTCCTCCTCAGTGACAGGAGCTGGGTGCTGCACTGTAACATTATGTGCAACACTCATCTCCTGACACAGTGAGGGAGCCGGCACTGCACACAGACTGGTCCCTAGGGGCAGTCAGCATCTCCAGGACCCCCGGAGTGACTTAAACAGGGGTTTGGGCTGCGAGGCCATGCCCCTACCCATCAGGCCATGCACCCGCCCACGAGGACATGCCCCCTTTTACCGGCTTCGCTGTGCGCAATACTACCCTCTCCGGAGTCTGCACCAGGTGTCACTAAGGTGAGTGATGCCACTGTCGGGGGGTATTCAATTAGGTGCAAGAAAAGCAAACGTGTGGGATTTTTGCTATTCAACTAGGTGCGGGGTATTTCATTTTTTGAGTGGCGGGTAGGTTTTTTTTTGTGCACCTCCAGATCATGACCAATTTTTCTTAAAATACATATCTTTTAGGAAACATGGTTGGGAATTGTTCTGGGACCCCTGCGGCACCCCCCCCCCACACACACACACCTAATGACCAATTAAGCAATTGGAAGTTTCAAATTAGCTTAGTAATTAGTCATTGGTCTTCTGCAGTAATTAGAATTGGTCTTCTGCAGCAGGGTGTGTGGTAAGTGTGTGTGAGTGATTTTGTGTGTATGAGTGTCTGTGTGACCCCCTAGTGTGTGTGTGAACCCTCCTCGAGGCAAAAGCAGGGAGAACTACATCTCCCAGCAGCAATCTCCCTTCCCAGCAGCCCCCTGACCTCCCAGCAGCCTACTCGACTCCCAGCAGTCCCCTCGCCAGTGCAAAGATGAAGTATAGATGACCATGAGCTGTGGAGACCACCACAGACTACCAGTGAGTAGATTTTCTTTCTTTTTTTTTGCACCATTTTTTATAGTAGAACAAGCATGTTATTGCCTACAACTCCTGTCGAGATCGGCTGTGGCATGGCATCATCTTTTGGACTCTTGCCTGCCTTACATTATCAGCAAATGAATTCAAGGGGATCAATGGAGTGTCCTCCATTGATCCGACCACCACTGTACCTGGAAGCTGTGGTTGCAAATGCATGTTGGGTTTTGATATGCACGGTCACAGGCATTTTGTAACTGACCAATGGATAACTAACTGCATTATTAGTGAAGATATTAGGCTTGGAGGTCATTATTTATTTGTTTTGATTTTATTATGTTTCATACACGCTTCCAAAATTATTTATACTGGCACAATAATCAGATTGGCACCCAATGAAAGCCGCTTGCATGGGCCAGCTTTCCAGTGCTCCAACAAATCATGCTCAGAAAGTGAAAACTGCAAAGGAAAAAAAAGGGGGGTTCAACAGGGGCGTATCTATAATGGGTGCAGGGTGTGCACCGCACACCCTGCACCCATACTATTACTTAATTCTCCGTAGTCCCACGTCGGCGCGGGGGTCCGGCGCTGTAAAACGACTGTAAAATGGCCGCGGCGGCCATTTTCCCATCATTTGCGCATGCGCAGTACAGGGAAAATGGCCGCCACGGCCATTTTCCCGGTGATCTGTGCATTCAATATAGACTCTGGGCACACTCTAGTGCCCAGAGTCTATAACTCCGGGGCTGGCTGCACAAAGCTCAGAGCGCTGCCGGTCGCTGGGCGGAGAGGAGGGGCCCGTGTAGGAGACTGCACACGGGCCCCCTCCTCTCTAGAAACGCCCCTGGGGGTCAAAGTATGTTTTTTCCAAAATTATATCTAAAATGCATTGTGAACAACTGACAACAATAACACTTCACAGATAAAACAGCCTGTGTACAACCTGTGATTTCACCCAAGTAAACCAAAGTATAGAGATAATAAAGATAAATTGTGGTATGACATTTTGTGGTAAATCCAAATAAAACAAATTACATAAATAAAAGAATTAATAACTTTCCTGATTTACCTTTTAACACCAGAAACCAAGTAAATCTTTCTTTTTTCCAGCAATAGTATGTGCTCTTTTTTTTAAGTTGGTGCAGTACATATATTAATGAGGTGATGTTCCTCATCTACATGTTTCCTTCAGATAAAAGATCAATAGTGTAATATTGTAATAATAACAAATATTGAGGTAAAATAAAAATAGACATGAATGTCACATCATAAAACAATAGCAGATGGCAGAAGGTATTACACATGTATTATCAGGTGCTCTTATATCGGATGGTTTGCAGAACAGCATCGAAAAATTTACAAAGCCACGCACTTAGATTTGGTCCTCATTGGCGAGATTGGACAATTTTTTTGTATTTTAAACATTATCTTCATTAACATATAGGGGTCTATTTACTAAGCTTTGTTAGGAGATAAAGTGAATGGAGGTAAGGTACCAGCCACTCAGCTCCTAACTGTCATGTCACAGGCTGTTTGAAAAATGACAATTAGGAGCTGATTGGCAGGTACCTTATCTCCATTCCCTTTATCTCCTAGCAAAGCTTAGTAAATAGACCCTTTAATCTCTAATATATGCCACGTAGTAGCTACAAAAACATATTTAGATAGGTGTGCAGTGCAAATGGGCCCCTGGGTCCAGGGGAGCCCACAGCGCACACCCTGCACCCATAGTTAATAATACTTACCTTTCCGCAGATTTCTGGGGGTCAAAGTATGTTTTTTCCAAAATTATATCTAAAATGCATTGTGAACAACTGACAACAATAACACTTCACAGATAAAACAGCCTGTGTACAACCTGTGATTTCACCCAAGTAAACCAAAGTATAGAGATAATAAAGATAAATTGTGGTATGACATTTTGTGGTAAACCCAAATAAAACAAATTACATAAATAAAAGAATTAATAACTTTCCTGATTTACCTTTTAACACCAGAAACCAAGTAAATCTTTCTTTTTTCCAGCAATAGTATGTGCTCTTTTTTTTAAGTTGGTGCAGTACATATATTAATGAGGTGATGTTCCTCATCTACATGTTTCCTTCAGATAAAAGATCAATAGTGTAATATTGTAATAATAACAAATATTGAGGTAAAATAAAAATAGACATGAATGTCACATCATAAAACAATAGCAGATGGCAGAAGGTATTACACATGTATTATCAGGTGCTCTTATATCGGATGGTTTGCAGAACAGCATCGAAAAATTTACAAAGCCACGCACTTAGATTTGGTCCTCATTGGCGAGATTGGACAATTTTTTTGTATTTTAAACATTATCTTCATTAACATATAGGGGTCTATTTACTAAGCTTTGTTAGGAGATAAAGTGAATGGAGGTAAGGTACCAGCCACTCAGCTCCTAACTGTCATGTCACAGGCTGTTTGAAAAATGACAATTAGGAGCTGATTGGCAGGTACCTTATCTCCATTCCCTTTATCTCCTAGCAAAGCTTAGTAAATAGACCCTTTAATCTCTAATATATGCCACGTAGTAGCTACAAAAACATATTTAGATAGGTGTGCAGTGCAAATGGGCCCCTGGGTCCAGGGGAGCCCACAGCGCACACCCTGCACCCATAGTTAATAATACTTACCTTTCCGCAGATTCCGGTGTGATACTCCGCAATGCTGCAGAGCAGCAAAAAATCACTGGGAAAAATGGTGGTGGCCATTTTCCCGGTGACCTGCGCATGCGAAGAAAAGATGTCCCCATGAAATAGGAGCTGGCGCCATTTTCCTGGAGACCCACGCATGCGCAGTAGATTCTGGCATGAAACCAGATTCTTCTGCGCTCAGTGCACTGACAGAGAGGAGGGGGCACAAACAGAGGCTGCACACAAGCACCCTCCTCTCTTAAAATCCCCCTGAATGTTATGCTGTGTTCAAATTGGAATATACAGTAGCATACAGTTGCCTCCAGTGCACAAATGTCACCATTATCATAAACAATAAGTACACTTGCAGAAGGCCTATGGACAGTGGCGCAACTAGAGTATTTGGAGCCCCGGGCAAGATGAGAAATGGAGCCCCCCCACCTATGTGCCAAAGAGTGGGTGTGGTCACATGCCACAAGAAGCGTGGCCACTGAAAAATGGGGGCGAATCAACATGACACACCACCATTTCTCGTTACTCTGGAAAAGTTCCTTTCCATTCCATATGCACCTTAATGTCCCCAGAAGTAGTGCCCCTCTTCCAATGCCCATTGTAGTAGTGCCCCTTATGCAATGTCCCCACTAGCAATGCCATAGTAGTGCCCCTAGTAGTGCACCCTTATACAGTGCCCCCTATGCAGTGCCCCCAGTAGTGGTTCCCCCTATGCAGTGCCCCCAGTAGTGCCCCTCATACAGTGCCCCCAGTAGAGGTCCCCCCTATCCTCCTATGCAGTGTCCCCAGTAGTGGTCCCTCTTATGCAGGCCCCCAGTAGTGCCCCTTATACAGTGCCCCCAGTAGTGTTCTCCCTTATGCAGTGCCCCCAGCCAGTAGTTCCCCTTACATATATAACACAAAGACATACAAACATAAAATACTTACCTGAATCCCCGCGCCTGCCACTGTCCTCTCCTCCATCCTCCCGCTCGGTACTATGGGAGAGACGTCATGACATCTCTCCCATCACCCACTATGGGAGCCAGAAGGCAGAGCTCATGAGTGAGCTCCAGCCCGGCTCCAGCCATGGGTGCAGCAGCCAATGAGAGTCTGTCTGACTCATTGGCTGCTAAAACAAACACACTGCCGCCGGGTAGTACGAGTGTACTACCCGGCGGCGGTGTGTTTGTTACTGTGTAGTGTGGACCACACTCACTGCGGTCCGCATTACACTGACTGAAATGAACCGTGGCCGTTGGCACCACCTCCGCGCGATGCCGGTCTGATGGCACCCAAGGCATGAGCCCCGGCCGACCCCCCCCTTGTTACGCCACTGCCTATGGTACATACAAAGGTATTCCTTTGTAACAGATTTTGCATGTTCGGTCTGCGGCATCACACCTGTTTTCTCATCTGGAGCATTGGGAAAAGCCATAGAGGCATGGGAGAAAATGGCTACGTGACAGATTAAACCATCCCCAGACTCTAAAATGTAATGGTTGACGGACTGCAGCTTTAGCCATTTTGTTGCTGTAGCCTTTCTGCAACCCTGTGCTGAGCCTATTTTACACTTTGGGGCTCAGCACGTTGCAGCTTTGATTCAAAACTTTCTGTGCAGTCCCACATAAATCATATCTATTTCTACTTTCAGAAAATATAATGGGTTTTTTTATAACCCGGGACAAGAATGTACAGTTGTTTTCCAGGAAGGTGGCACAATATCAGAAAATAATGCATTTTTCATTTATTTACTGAAAAAAAGAGCTTGGCAAACAAAAATCAATACTCACAGCATTCTGAGCATCTGCATTTGCTTGGGTTCATATTGAGTATACACTACCACCACTTTTTGTGTGATTTTTATTTTAAAAAATATTAGACAAGCACATTGTAAATTTAACAGAGGTACACACAAATATGGGGAACTAGAAAAGAACTACCTTTACAATTCAAGCTTGGAGTGCACAATATTTTCCAGGAGGTGGCACTATAGAGGGACATTTCTCATTTATTTACCATTTACCATACACAAAAGAAGTAAGCAGTTGAAAATGAAGGGTTGTCACACCTGTCGGAATGCTAATGTCTTACAAGAATAATCACCTGTGTATTGGTTGACTTATAATAAAACCAGGTGAACAAATACTGTATGCTCTATAGTTTTATTAGCATAAATATACGTGTCTTTGTATGGTGATAAAAAAAATAGCTCCTGGGATTGTATTTTGCAAATGGCTACCACCTTCTATTTACATAAACATTAGGAGGGGGGGGTTGTGATTACAGTTGATCCCCAGGGAAGAATGAAACAGGGCAGGGGCATTTCAAGAGAGGAGGGGGCCCGTGTGCAGACTCAGTGCGGACAAACTCCTCTCTTTAGCGGTTCTGCTTAGTGCCAGAATCTATAGTGCATGCGCGGGTCTCCGGGAAACTGGTCGCCACCATTTTCCCAGTGATTTTTGCTGCTCTGCATCGCCGACCAGCACTACAGACAGGTAGGTATAAGACTATGGGTGCAGGGTGTGTGGTGGGGGCCATATATACCGCACACCTTGCACCCATTATAGATTCGCCCCTGAAACAGGGGTACCCTTGTTTGAAAGAGGAGACAAGGAGGCAACCTTGTTCAAACCAGAGTGCCCTCATATTTTAAATAGTGTGGGAAACATGATTTTGGCTCTAAAAGAGCCCTGTCAGTTAAAAATATAATTTAAAAACTTGAAAGTGGGGACCCCCCATTATGTTGGAGCCTGGGTGATCTTTTCTCCTATTTACTTTAGTGATACTTATTGACTGCTGTTTAAAAGCGACCAGGAACCAATAATTAAACAGGAGTACCCTTGTTTGAAAGAGGGGACTATCTTTTCTAAAATTACATGTCCCCATGTATTTTGGAGCCAGAAAAGGTTACATTAGAGGTTTTTAGAACCCCAACCCAATCTACTTTGATGATCAGAAATAATTAGCAGGCAATAATTAGACCAGAGGTTCCCAAACACGGTCCTCAAGGCTCCTCAACAGCTCAGGTTTTACAAAATATCCATGGTTGAGCAAAGGTGGTTAAATCAAATTGACTGATGTACTAAGTAAAGGACCCATTTATCAACTAGTTTTATCAGAAGCAACAAGTTTTAAAACTCGTTACGTATGATAAATGGTTCTCAAGCCAATCAGCTCCCAACTGTAATTTTTCAAATAGATGACAGGAGCTGATTGGTTGGAGCACCATTATCATACACAACAAGTATTAAAACTCATTGCTAAATGGGCCCCTAAGTCACATGTGGTCAAGCATTGATATCCTTAAAACCTGGACTTTTAGGGTGCCTTGAGGACTGAGTTTGGGGACCTCTGAGTTAGACCGACGCGACCATTTTTTGTGTTGCCCCCAAGCTTTTTTGAGGTAGTGATAATGTAATAAAGGCTGTGAAAGAGCCTGTCACTAGCCCTGAAGAACATGCCTGCTCCAGGCATGTTCCACCTGAGCGGCCGCACGAGGGCACCACCTACAGAGGGCGCGCCGATTTTCTCCCAGCATTTTGCCTGGCTGGCTGTCACTGTCATGCCGGGCTCACAGCTAGCACGGATGGACGGACGGACGGCCAGTCAGCCAGCCAGCCAACCACTGGACCAGACGACGAGTGACCGGATGACAAGTCACGAGTGAGGCTCACTCAGCACCATCAGCAACCCTGAAGCTGAGCAGCACTGGGCGGTCATGGAAGCCTGGACGAGGCGACGAGGACGGCCGTGCGGAGGAGAGACGGTAAGTGAATGCATCACCAAGGCTGGCACTGGCAGGGCAGGCTGTGTGTGTGACTATGTGCCGGCGTGCCTCACCCCACCACATACAGCCTGCCTGTCATTGCCAGCAGCCAACCCATGAGTTCAAAAATGGTGCTAGAGTCTGAATGGATGCTGCGCGCATGCGCACGGCATCCATTCAGTGACGGCAGATGACTGGGGGGAAGCCCAGCTAGTGAGGCTTCCCCTAGCCTGACGTTATTTGTAGGCGTGCCATGTGGGCACGCCCCCCCAAATTATGGCACATATGGGGCGTGGACTATGGTAATTAGGCCACGCCCCCATTTTCACCCGCCCTTTTTAAGGTACCGGCACAGGGTGCTCCAACCCCTGGAGCCGGCCCTGCCTGAAGTTTTGGGTGCTAGTTACCTCATTGGGACATCACCGTGCACATGCATATCATGCAGGTATGCACGTGGTTACTGATTACCCAGGCTTGCTGGAGGGGCCAGGTCTGCCAGTCCCTCCCTACCCCATCTTAGTCCTGTCAGTGACAGCAGCGCCCAGCACACACTGCTGTTTACTGGGATGCACTGAGTACAATGAGGCTTCTGCTGCCCCGCTGAGCACAGCAGCTGTCTACTCTGCCTGCACCCAACAGGAGGGGGAAGAGCTATCACACTGATCACATCCCCCGTGGATCTGCCCCTGACTGAGGTGCACAACGGTACCCCCTGTAAAGCGTGCCACAATGCTGCAAATACTGTTTTTGTTTTTACTTTGCAAGGAGGCGCCCTTACATTAGGGCACACCCCCTTGTCAGTGTCCGAGGCCGGCCAGACTCTCTACGGCCCTGATATCACATCTCCCATGGCAATACTACAAGAAAGTGCACAGATTATGGTGGCAGTGATCAGTGGGTTTTCATGTACTCCCATAACTGCAAGGGGTGGGACTTCACAGTCTCATTCACATTAAGCTAACCATTCAATTGCTGCAAAAACACATGATGCTTTACCAACATATTTAAAGCTATAAAGCTGAGACAGTGAAAATGCTTTAGAGCGCAGTAATATGCTGGTGCCCCCCTTCTGCTTGTCGACATTCTAAATGTTGATCTGCCATACCAAGCCATTGTGAGACCATCTTATATAACAGTACAAAATATCAGTTAGTGCCTTTGTCCAAAACCTTTGCTCTTTGATTTTTGCTTTCACTTTTTTCTCTCTCGCAGTCAGTAAGCTGGAAATATAGCTACTCCCCTTAAGATGGACTAGTCCAGTACAATGACTGGATACTAAATAAAACAGCTTTGGTAGTTTTTAGAATACTTCTATATAATGCGGATTATCCTGTGTATTCTAAAGACAGGCAAACATCAGGAACTCTTGGATACTTGTCCCAGAAAGAATATGTGTCCCTTTGTCAGTGCAAACAGTAGAAGCACTATCTGATTTAGTAGAACAGCGAATGCAATTATGTTAAATGACACGACGTTGGTGAAAGATGAATTCCTCAGTGAAAGCTTACCTCCTATTTGTGTAGTTCTTGTGAGACGGGGGCACAGCCACTTCCCAAGCAGCTACATTCTGTACACTTTCTAACTCCTTAACAAGCAGCTTGTAAAATTTATTGACTTATTCAGGGGAAGTGGAATCAAGAGGTAAATCCCTATAATAGTTAATATAAGGCAAAGGTTTGTTTTGTTTTTTGGGATTAGTATTCACACGTTTCCTGGAACAGGACTTCCTATTAGTGATTAGCTCTGACCACAAATCCAGCATTGAAAAACACAACCAGAACTAATTTCTATTTCCTGATACATATGAAAGGGCAAAAGGTTTATGTTACTATGTGGGGGCTATGATATAGAATAACGTGGACTAATATGTCTGCAATTATACAGAATAATGATAAAATCTTAGGAAAATATCTTTGTTTTACATATAGAAGATCAAAAAGTAATGAATAATTTAAAAAACATATACTTTATGAAAGGGTATATCTAAAATGTGTACTTGTCATATAGCCTCCCTATATATAGTCCTATATTGTTAGTTATAGATACTAATAGCATTATATAACTAAAAGGAAGATTCTAGGTACCACTGCAGTGCCTGGATTTCTGCTGTCACAGCTTTGTTCTCCCATATTCTAAGGCTCGTCTCCCAGCCCCCTTGGGTTGCTCTGACATAATGGCTCCTAATAATGAGCTATACTGTTACAGTAAAACAATTCTAATAACCTGGGAGTTGCATCTGTAAATCTAGCGCTTTACAGAGCAGGCTGGGCCTAAGATCTTTAAGTTTAACACAATCACTGAACCTCCAGTATTACAAAGAAGATACATTTGAGTTTTCAACATTTTTTATTCAGAAAAATTAAATGTAACTTGTATTTAATGCATGCAAGATGCATCCATACTGGCAATGATATAGATCTGTAACAAGCACTTGATAAGACTGCTGTAACTTTAGCATGATAATGATCTTTCGCTAGCAATTAAGATTTCTGCAAATAGCTTTGTTAGAATATTCTTCACATAAAATCACCTGAGAAACAACTGCACTCGCAATAATAGCTGTTGAAAGGAAAATCTCAGATAAGATGGATATTGTTTTCACCTGGAGCTCACGACTTTGTATAGCCGGGTTCTTGTATGTGCATGGTGGACGGTGCAAAGGCAGTCACTGCTTTTAAATGAGAACTCCAGGCATAATAAATAAAATGTTAGGGTTAAGCCCCTCTACTTAGCAAATAATTTATAAGTGGGCGGGCTGTTGGTGGAGGTGAATATTCAGGTAACATTGGGGGCTCCTACAGAATCTCAAACACTGTTACTTGTTTGTGTATAGTGGTTGTTCCATTAAAAAGTCTAAATATACCAGGAAATGTATTTGTATTAGTTCTGACAGTAAAGCAGTGCCGTATCTAGTATTGATGAGGGGTTTGGTTTTGATGAAAACTGAACACATCCGAACTTTGGGGTTCCGAGTAGAACCAAGTCCTGACTCTGGTCTTCTTGCCAGGTTCAGAACTCAGATCAAAAAAGGAGATCTCGCGTGTAAGTCCCTCCCTCGTGATTTCAGATGCCATTACTCAAAGGAGAGAAAAGAAATTAAGGTTCACCCAGATGTATTAGAAATCACATGCAGGGACTGACCACGCATGTGCAAGTGGCCATTGTTAGGGAGGGATCCATCCTGGTAAACGTTATTATATGTAGCCTATTAGATGGTGTTGCCTCTATGCTACAATGGCTAAAGCTATTTAGATGGAGTAAGCTACTGAAGCTTTGGAATCTTGAGCTTGGAAAATCTCACTACAATATATACCAGTCCCCATAGATATCTATGGGCAGTAGCACATGCAGAGGGGGGTTTCTGAGTACCCAGAAATGCCCCGTGACAGACAAGAGAGCGGGCACCATGTTTATTAATCCTGGTCCCTCGTGCCAAAATTCCACGATTCACAAGGCAATGGGGAGGAGGCGAAGTCAATATAACACTAATCAATTAGATTTGTGTCATTTTTGGCCCCACCCCCTCATGATTAACCCAATATTTGTGTGCTGTATGTGTGACATATACGTGTGTGTGTGTGTATGTGTGACATATATGTGTGCATGTGTGTGTGTATAAAATATGTATATACTGTTGCCTGCTCAATCTTAGCACACCTGCCAAGGTGCGCAGTATGTAGAACTGTACTGGGTAGTGGCACTCAGAGGATTCAAATAAGATACACTAGATGTCTCAGTGGTTAACGTTTCAATGTATTCACATTTTTGTCAGGAACTGTATCTATTGTATCTAAAGAGAGAGATAAACCCCTTTAAAAGTCATGTGTTTGCCCCTGATGTGGGCTGCTTCTGTTAACAGAAATGGGGATATGAGGCCATAACAGAATATATACCCTACATACACCCTGGAAATACTTACATTTTGTATCCACTTTCAGGGTATTTCCAACAAATTTGCTTTATGCCTCTGTGACAGCTCAGGGAGAAGCAGTTACTGCAATTTTCTCAGTCATGATGGAAAATAGGAAGGTTCCTATTAGAAGCAAAGCAAACCACACCAAGCAGTATAATGAAACACTGGCATACAGCATGTATATCCAGGGCTGGATTAAAGCCTGTGGGGCCCCCTAGGCAACTAAGTTGTGGGTGCCGCCTTCAAGCCACACAGAGCCCACCAAAGCACACCCTCCCCCACTCCACCCCCTAAGCCACACGGAGCCCTACTGTCTCCCGCCCCTGATTACTCAGCTGTCATCCTCCCGATTCCGGCTGAGCTGCTCCCTAGTCCTCTCATCAGCGTCACTGATGTGATGTGTCATGTGATGCCAATGAGGGAACTCATGGCCTGATTCATTACCGATCACAACTGCAATTACGCATGCAATCGCTCGATTGTTGTGTACTGCGCATGCATATGCATCACAGTGCACGTGCGCGAAGGCACCACTGCGATCGTGCTGCGATTACAGGGACTATTCAGACCCATCTAAGAGTGATTGACTGGAAGTGAGAGTTTGGGGGTGGTGACAGGAGGGTTGGTCAGCAAAACGCAGGCGTGCCTGTCCGTTTGAACACCTTTACAGGGGCATGCATAAATTAGCCACTGCGACGGCATACGCAGCTTGAGTAGCAATTTCTGAGTAAGGTCAGACCTGTAATTGTGCATGAGGGGCCGATGTTACTCGATGTTCCCGATGTATACACATGTGTGAAAGCTGTAAGTGGATGTCTCTATGCTGGCTATGGGCGTCTCTATAATAGCTTTGCGATTGCAGTCATTAGCATATATTTGCAATGGAATTGTGTGCGTAATCGCACCTCCAAACCTGCTCAAGAGAAGTGCTGCTCAACATTCCTATTTTTTTGTAAGACCCAGTAAATTTTCATGTTTTTCATGTTTTTCATTGCCCTATGTGTTATATAATTAGCAGTAACTTCTCTTACTGCACCACAGGGCCAAATCCAGAGGTTGGCCAGGATTGGATTTGCCAGATGCGCTGACGGGGGAACGCATCATTTATCATTACATGATTAGATCAGTTGGCATTTACAAGATTCTGACCAGCTGCCATACCCTCCTTTTCTCAACTTGTTGGGTGGATGGCACTCTACCACACCGTACGCCATCTTGAGTGGAGCGTGGATGAGTAGGACATTCGCAGACTGTCCCTGTAAGCTGCTCTACTTAGTAGATATGTATACATAAAACTAAAATAAAAAGTCATAGCTCATGGCTTGTTTTATTATTATATTAAACTGCCAATCGTCAAATGAGGGCCTACAGTCAAACAATGAAAATAATAAAATCAGACGGAGGGAGGCGGCCATTACTTTTTTGCCTATTTGTGCCCTGACCCCTAAACACGCCCCTGTAAATACGGCAACCAACGCAAGCCTACAGTAGGACAACTTTATGCAAAAGATGAATCACTGTCCCTCAGCTCCAGGAAAAAAAACATTATTAAACCATACAGACATGGTAAAGGCAATTTAAGTTGTTAAATCTCTAAAAGGTTTTGAACAAACTGCAATATGTGCAGATTTCAGACAAACTTGTACAGAAAATAAGATTGGAGGGATGAGAGTGGCCACCATAGTAATCAGTGGCAATTTGCAAATGCACGTGTGATGTAAGCTTTGGTATTGAGAAGGTTGGGAAGCATATGTTGAGGTTGAAGGTTAACAGCTGGTGACCAGAAAGAGGAAACACAACTTGAGAAACAGGAGACCAAGGTAGAAAAATACAAGGATATCTGTATAGAAGGGATAGTCTGCTGTGATTCTAGGGTTACAGAACATGGAAAATTTAGACAAATTGTTATATCTTTTCACTTTTAGAGATCATAAAAGACAAAGGTGTAACTTTGGCCACATATTTAGAATTAGAAAAATATGAAATGACAATGTGGAACATACTGTATATTAGAGGTGAGTGAAAACGTAGTGAATTCTCTCTCAAACTGAGCTTCACAGCTACAAAAAATTCTTTGTCCCATGTTTTGGTTTGCTATTTTGCAGGTTGCCCATCTGTACAGTATTTGTATATTTGCATTTCGTTTTCACTTTGTTTGTTCTAACAAGGCCCATATTTTGTGGAACAATATTTGGACATTTCTACTGCATGTGCCTTGAATAATTTTACATCTCATTTTTAATGAGGAATAAAATCCAGGTATATTCTGTTTACCAATACCATATAATTTATTTATTTATTTTTGTTTTCTAATAAACATTTATGGAGGCATATTACAGAATGAAATTATTGTCATTGAATCTTTTTTTTTTTTTGCTGTGTATTCAATGTACACTGGTCTTTTGTTTTCAGTGTAACCATCCAAGCTGAACCAACAATTATGGTGATGTCAGTGAGGTCACTAGGTCCTAGTGAATTTCATGACTGTTTGTTCATAGTTAAAATATATCTGCCACCCAAATGTGTTGGTGACAGGTGCATCTGAAAAGGAAGGTCCTCATTTGAGTCATCTAGTCAGTACAGGTTTGAATCAAGCAGCCCAGCCGTTGCACTGTATCACTTCTGGATTCTATTCCAGTAGAGGAAGGGCTGGCAAGGTGGAGATTGACCCTTTCCTTGGTGAACTGGGGGAGGAAGAGAAGCATTTTTCGAATGTATTATTTGCTACAGGCTTTTGGTCAGCTCCAGGGGTGTATCTACCCATTGGCCAGGATGGCACTTGCCAGGAATGCCACCCATGATCAAGGGGTAGAATCAGGCCAGGACTGGGGTCCCAGGTGACGGGTATGCCCCTGGCTCCTACCCGTGGCAGATGTTTAGGCCCGGGTAGCAGCTGGCGCTTGCCGGCGGCTGCCTGGTATGAGCAATTAAAAAAGTTTTCTGTTTGTATTTTACGCAAGGCGCACATGACTTCATGCGCGCCACGTTACTGCACTCACTGAGGTGCCGGTCAGCGCAGCCACAGCCAGAAGAGATGGTAAGTATATCTGTGGGCTGTGGGGGCTGTGTGCAGGGGAGCTGGGGACACAGAAGAGGCTGGCTGGGGACACGGAAGAGGGATGGATGGGGACACAGAAGAGGGATGGCTGGGGACACAGAAGAGGGATGACTGGGGACACAGAAGAGGGATGGCTGGGGAGACAAGAGGGGTGGCTGGGGACACAGAAGAGGGATGGCTGGGGACACAGAAGAGGAATGGCTGGGGAGACAAGAGGGGTGGCTGGGGACACAGAAGAGGGATGGCTGGGGACACAGAAGAGGGGTGGCTGGGGACACATAAGAGGGATGGCTGGGGACACAGAAGAGGGATGGCTGGGGACACAGAAGAGGGGTGGCTGGGGACACAGAAGAGGCATGGCTGGGGAGACAAGAGGGGTGGCTGTGGACACAGAAGAGGGGTGGCTGGGGACACAGAAGAGGGATGACTGGGGACACAGAAGAGGGATGGCTGGGGAGACAAGAGGGGTGGCTGGGGACACAGAAGAGGGGTGGCTGGGGACACAGAAGAGGGATGACTGGGGACACAGAAGAGGGATGGCTGGGGAGACAAGAGGGGTGGCTGGGGACACAGAAGGGGGATGGCTAGGGAGACAGAAGGGGAATGGCTGGAGAGACAGAATGTAATTAATCAGAAAATATGGAGGGGGGAGATGCCACTCCATTACTTTGCCAGGGACGCTCAGACCCCTAGATACACGCCTGGTCAGCTTTACTAAACAAGAAAAGATATGTGAGAGAGGTGATAGTTCCTCTTTAAAGGGACATTCTCTATGAATAATTATGTATGCTCATATATTTTCAGAAACATTGATGGGAAAATAGAGGGGGGAAATTAACAAACCATGATTCAAAATAGGGTATAATTTAGTACTGATTAAAACAAAGAGAGGAAACTGTTCAGAAGATATAATTTCAACATTATTATTCCATATTTATATATGCAAAGATGTGGATCTCTGTATAAAACTGTATGCAAATCATGTTTAATGTAACAGAAAACATATCGCTACATAGATTAATATGTGCGTATGCACAATATATTGAACAGCATAACTTTACTCAATAAACCATTGTAATTGAATGGTTGCAATATATTAAATTAATAAACTAAATCTTGAAATCTTTTGAACATGTTTAAAAGATGTAAAAAAATAAAATAAAATCCTTAAAACAGAAAATTAAAAAATAAATAAATAATACACATAAATAATACAGCCAACTTTTTAGTATGTTTGTGTGTGGTTTTTATTTCTTATTTTCCAGCATGATGTTACTACTAACCTGATAATTAATGCTTTTGTTTCTTGTTCATTTTTTAAATAAAAATTTCAATTCTAAATGCCACCTGGACAAAATTATTTTTCATGCCTGCCTCAGTTCTCTTTAGAAGATAAAAAAGTCACAAAATCTAGGGTGTGGTATTATTTACTCACTTCAGGAAAGAAATAACATTGCTTTGTCTGTTTCATGTTGATTTTTTTTTCCCTCTGTCATGTTTTAGATCTTACCTCCTGAGTTCATATTGAACGTTTGCATGCCTTTTCTTTCACAAGGACTGAAGACTCAGGTAGACTGAAAGATCTCTTTATTACTATGGTCTGGGACATCTGAATGGTGTGAAACAAAACATGATCATTGATTGACAGTGCTCAGTAAAAGGAATTTATCTGATTTCTCATACTGCAAACAAGGAAAAGATTCTTTTAGTCCGGCTAATGGAAA
This sequence comes from Taudactylus pleione, assembly GCA_031769625.1. Lineage (NCBI taxonomy): Eukaryota > Metazoa > Chordata > Amphibia > Anura > Myobatrachidae > Taudactylus > Taudactylus pleione. The sequence continues at coordinate 3,596,022 of JAUIMM010000052.1, read as the reverse complement.
AGATAATATTTGCCAAGATGACTTTTGTTTCATTTGGAGTTTTTTGTTCTTTCTGTGAATATCATTTGATGTATTAAAAAAAAGGAAAAGAAAAAAAGAACATAGTTATATCAAAGAATTTTGGAGATCATTTTAAGCAAATGTAATAAATAGAAGCCAGTATGTCCAGTTTTTACTTAGCGTGGCAAGTGTTCAAGGAAAACAAGATGTATTTAATTACTGTTAATTGATCAATTTGTATTTTCTCCTATCCTCGAAGGTTATTTATGTGCACTGTAAAACCATTTACCTAATATCAGTACTGATGGGTAGGTCCGATCTGTGTAGAGGCTAAATAGCCCTTGGATAGGCAGGCAAAGTACCAGGGTCGTCGCTATACTTATTTTTCACTAGAGATGTGCGCCAACCCCCCCTGTTTTGGTTTTGGATTTGGATGCATCTTCATGTTTTGGTTTTATATCTGTATTTTTATTTTTTAAATAATAATAATTAAATGCAGCTAAAATTACCTAATTTTGACCTGTTAGCATGTAAACCAAAACCCGACTTCGTTTTCTAAATCCGAGTTCCAAACTGCAGGAAGATCCGAACCGGGACTCAGTTTGACTGATACCCTAAAGTGATTCTGAACTCGGACTCCTTCTACTTTGAACCCCTAAATTTGGTTGTTGTCGGTTCTCTGAGAACCGGACCCACACATCTCTACTTTGCTCATTGCACATTGTTTTTATATTTTACAATTTGATGTATTATTACTTTACTTATGGCAAACTTTAAACCATAGGATTACAGTAATGTACTCATACAATGTGTCTAGACTCTCCGAGAGGAGTAGCGTACTGTATTTTTCTTCAAACTTTGCATCTTCGTCACATCGTAGATGCAACGAAAAGCTGCTCACAGTGTACCAAAGTCATTAGGCTGCGACTTTATCTGCACAGAAATTAGTTTTACACATGTACAAAGTTACAAATGAAGTACAACGGAACTCGTTGTGAGGAAAAGCCATGACTGCTCTCATCAGAGCCCATTTAACACAGATTTAGGGGGAGATGTATCAAGTCATGGAGAGAGATAAAGTGGAGAGAGGTAAAGTACAAACCAAACATAACTGTTCATTTTACAGGCTGACTTGAAAACGTACATTTAGGAGCTGATTAGTTGGTACTTCATCTCTCTCCACTTTATCTCTCTCCAAGGCTTGATACTGTATATCTATCCCTTAAGGCACACATCCACTTAAAGACATGAAAACGAGTGCACAATTACGATATTGTAATCGTGCAGTCAGGGCCAGTAGCGGATTGGGCCGCCGGGAAGTCGGGACATTTCCAGCTGGGCCGGGCTGTCTGCTCCCCCCTCCCGAGCTGAGTACTACTGCCTCCGATCGGGCAGTGTTCAGAGCTGCTTATTGCAGGGCCGGGGGGACTAACTAGCAGTACAGCTGGTCTGCACTGCAGTGCTGAAAGCTAAGCTGTGCTGTCTGTACACAACTATGAGAAATGACCCGGCCGGCAGCCAGAGCCTTGCTTCTCTCATTCTCAGTGGCTGGCCCCTCCTACTAGGCTCAGAGTGGGCTACGTGTATCAGCTCAGCCCTCCTCTGCCTGCTGCTCGTCTGTAACTTAACTGTCTGCCTCTGCCTGTGCTGCGGCTGCCAGCTCCCTGCTCTTCACAGGAAGAAACAAGAAAGCCAGGTGGGGCTGTGTGTACTGTGGGTAACATGGGGGAGGGGGGCCTGTGTATAATGCAGTATAATATGGGGGTGTTGTGTGTACTGGTGATAATATGGGGAGGGAGGCCTGTGTATAATGCAATCTAAATTGGGGGTGCCGTGTATACTGGTGGTAATATAGGGGAGGGGGACTTGTGTATAATGCAATGTAATATGGGTGCTTTGTGTACTGGGGGTAATATGGGGGAAGGGGGCCTCTGTATTATACAGTATAATATGGGGGTGTTGTGTGTACTCGGGGTAATATGGGGTAGGGAGGCTTGTGTATAATGCAATCTAATATGGGGGTGCTGTCTGTACTGGTGGTAATATGGGGGAGGGGGGCCTGCATGTAATGCAATGTAACATGGGTGCCGTGTGTACTTGGGGTAACATTGATGAAGGGGTCTGTGTATAATGCAATGCGTACTAAGGGGTGACCAGGGACATAACTATAATGGTGCCCAGGAGCTTAGTGGGCATAAAATGAATACAACCACTAGGAAAATAAAGGTCTGATTCATATGCGGACGCATTGCCAAGGTTTGCGCAGCTGAGCGATTTTTTTTTTGGACTCCACATGCGCCAGCAGCTTTTGTGGGCGGTAACGGGTGGCGAGTAAAACGCAGAAATGTCGTGAGTGTTTCAGGGACGTGTCTCAGACTGTGAATTCGTACACAGCTGTAAAGACCCCGGAATCTAGTGCTGACAGCCTTTCTGAGCGACTATGGGGCTGCTCAGAAGTTCAATGTGCGTCCGTTGCTGTGTTTCTGTACGCAAGTGGCGGATTAGAGACGCTGTCAGTAGTCAAATCTATAAATAATGATATATATATTTATATCAAAGACAAAAAGAAATATGAGGCGCAGATAGTGTAGTATGTTAGAAGCACACGTACATCAGAAAAGTTAACAACTGGCATATCATGGGCACACAAGCATGTTGATAGAAAGCGCCATAGCTCCGTTTTTAAACCAGGAACCAGCTTCCTATATCCTCTGGACGCACTTTCTACTAACAGGCTTGCTTGCCCCTGATATGCCAGCTTTTAACTTTTCTAGCATATGGCTTGTGCAATTTTCAATGGTGAAAGCAGTGGTGGAGTATAAAGAGGCACAAAGGATGGCTGCAGTGTCTGTAGATACTGACAGTGGGCGTCTCATTCCCTGTATATTAGGATGCACGGATGTGCACCAGGGAAGAGCTGTGTAGTGGCATTAGCATAAAGTCTCAGACGTAAATGTAGCAAAAGACGCAAGGAAGACCGCGACTGCCTCCCACTCAGAATCAGGTACTATGCGTTATGAGTATACCGCCACCTATACAGACCCCGCCCCCTCCACAGACCCGCCCCCTTTATGGCTGCTTCTAGAAATTTCTCGGGCTGGTTTTCCATCCCAAGCTGCCTCTAGTCAGGGCCATAACCAGGGTGGTGCGACCAGTGCCGTGGCACAGGGCACCGCAGAGCAGGGGGCGCTGTTTGGGCCAGTCAATTTTTCTGTTTATTATCATTCTCACTTGTAGCTTTCTCTTCTTTTATCCCCAGTATCTCCTGGCCTCTTCTTTCTCTTCCCTGGCCCTTCCCCATGAGGACATGGCCCTTTTTTCAGGTACACCAACTTATGTCCCTATTTAAAAAAAGGGGAGGGCACCAAAAAGTCTAGTTACGGCTCTGCGTACAGTAGTTTGTCAGTCTGTGATGTGCCTATACTGAACGAGCAGTCATTCAGTGTAGGCACATCAATCATCTGCAATCATGCTGAACCTGGTCGTCAGGTTGTACAACATATTCGCCCGATGATAGATGTCTAAACGACCAGCGGGAGCGAGCATCGACCCCCTTCCCCCCTCCTCCTCCCTAGCATTCCCATAATGATTGTTACTTGTAGCGCAGATCTTAGAGATCCTCCAACATGGACTGATCATCTGGTTTCCAGGCCATCTTGCATTATGTGTAGCCTCTTCTATTGCATTTGCAATGTACATTGTAGACTTAAATGTAGAGAGATAGTTGCATACAGAGAGTGGGACATTCTTAGAACCTATTGGAAAATGTACTAAGAATCGCGTTGGTGTGCATTCCCTAATCACAGTTCTTCGCCAGAACGTTTTCCGCCATAAATCAGTCATTTGCTAAGAAGCATATTTTTCTGACTATTGGCATTCGATAGTGATATTATTATTATTATTATTATTATTACATGTTATTTATAGGGCGCCACAAGTGGCCCGCAGGCCGTCCATACAGTAAAGGGTACACAGAACATTACATTACAATACAGTAACCAAAATAGAAACAGAACACAAATAACAATTGGCAACACAATTCTCCATACACAGTACAGCTCTGAAGGTGAAGGCTGTCATAGAAGTGCTAGAGAAGAAGGCTGTGAGACAGTGGGGAGGTGATACTCAGGCCCCAGGGAGGGAGGTTTAGGGTTAGGATAGGGAGAGATTGGCTGGAGCACCATTATCATACGCAGCAAGTTTTATCACTCGTTTTCAGTGATAAAAGTCATTGATAAATGAGGCCCAAAGTACCAACCAATCATCAGCTCCTGTCACTTTATAAGCTGTGTTTGAAAAATGGCAGTTAGGAGCTGATTGGTTTGTACTTTATCACTCTCTACTTTATCACATTTCAAGGCTTAGTACATCTCCAGAAAAAAAGACATATAAGACTTGCGCTGCTGGGGTATAGTTAATCACTGTTTAATAATAAATTCCACATGGAATATCAAGGCTCATGTGACTTTCTCAAAAGCTATGGCTTCAGACCTCGGATGTGACTTATATGTAAATCCGAATCATTATTCACAGGTGTAAAATTAATCAGGCAGATGGTATAGTTTCTTCTTAAGGGGACATAAGACAAAATAGATTATCTCTATCTATGCCAATGATTCCACAATTAGCGTTCACAACCTGGTATTACAGTCAAAGAAATTGATTATATGATTATGGTAGAAACAATAAAATATAGAAATAATAAATAAAACTAAATTTAAATAATAATAAAAATAAAAACATAAATAAATATAGATGCATAAAACCATTACAAATAATAATATCATTCAAGAGAGAAAGAAAAAAGACATTTTTCATATCTATTTAAATGGTCAAAGACTCATAGTATAGTCATAGCCATAAGCTTCTATTTAAATCGGATAAGATTTATTAATGAAGAAATATATACAATTGATATTCAATGATATACATCTCACATATCCAGCAGTAATTGGAATAATTGGTACACATAACTCAAATATACTTGAATTTTAGTATTCTATATTCATATTCATCTAGTAGGGTAGAGGTATCTAATTTAATACACATGTTTAAAACAGAGAGAAGTAATCAGATGTTTATAAGTCAATAACTCTATATACTTAAAGGAAGGCAAATCTAAAAAGACCTCTCATTAAACCAGAATTATATATTTATTTATTTATTATCAGTTATTTATATAGCGCACACATATTCCGCAGCGCTTTACAGAGAATAGTTGACCACTGTTTAATAATAAATTCCACATGGAATATCAAGGTATAGTATTCTCAATAAAAAAAACATATATAGAAAACAAATAAAAATTATAAATAAAATATAATAGAAATATAGAAGTTTACACGTGTAGATTATTAGGAGCAAGAAATTTTGAAACAAATGGACATAACACAAATAAAGAGATAATATGTTTCAAAATTTAACCATGGTTAAATAACAGTGTATCATTATCTGAAAAAGATCAGCTGATAGCTAAAAAATGACAGTAGTTCTGTTAAAACAGATAGTGCGCCTCCTTTTTACAGCGGAGTCTATTGAAGGTTTAAAATGTAATCCCTATATAGGGCAAATAGCTCTGTTGACACACTGGATAGTCCCGCTATTACAGGTAACAACTTATATGCTTTGCACTCACAGTAGGTGGTCACGGTGTGTCCGTTAATCCCCAGTGTTCAATAAGAATTGATGCGACCTGTGCTTTACCTCCTTGAAGAAGGCAGAGCCCCTGCCGAAACGCGTTGGAGACCCCCTACATTCTGACACCACAGCCAGCTTACACCAGAGCTCTTCATTCCTGCGGAGAACTCGGTCGAGCCTTGCTGCTTCCAGAACCCTCTCTACCCACCACCCGCAGGGCCGCGCTGGGCATCACACCTAGCAAAGCCCTTCGCACCCCTCTTGATCACCACTCCACCTGCTAGACCCAGGCGACCACGCACCGCCCCCTGGGAGCAACCAACACCAGCTCCACTCACAGCTGTTCGTCCAGCAGCAATCCCTAAGCGATCCACACCAGCAGGCACCCACCAGGCAGCGGGAACAGAACGCCAGCAACGCGGTGCACCAAGCCCCACAGTGCACCAGCAAGCCACTACCACACACAGAGCTTCCTCCAACCGCTGACACCGCAACAGCCATCCAACACCGCATCTGCAAAAGGAAACTAACACCAGCTACCAGCAGCCCAAGCCTTTTTCACCAACAAATCCTACCGGTAGGTAAGTGACTCCGAGACTTATACCCCTGCACGGGACGCCGCCAGGGTGTACATCCACAACCGCCAGACCCGCTGCCAACCCACCACTCCCCTCCCCCCAAGACATCCTAAGACTGTTGACCAAAGGTCCAGCAGGGGTAACGTGCCGGTCTATTGAACTGCACGGAAAGGAGCCCCCTAAAAGGGTCCACTCACCTCCCCAGTCTCCACCCACACACACCCCCAAGTGGATCGCTCACCCCACCTGGGTGCCTGGGACCAAACAGGATTAGTACTGTTTTTTTCCAATAAACCCTTTGGCCCCCATTTCTGCCTCTGTCTTCATTTCCTCACCCACCACCTCCAGTCCATTAGACCCCCTTCCCTCCCTACACCCCATCACTCCACAAACAACATCGAACACAAAAGACCACAACACACTATTACTCCAGCATTACACCCATAGGGCGAGCGCACCCTCCGCACCCTCTACCCCATGTTTCAAAATTTAACCATGGTTAAATAACAGTGTATCATTATCTGAAAAAGATCAGCTGATAGCTAAAAAATGACAGTAGTTCTGTTAAAACAGATAGTGCGCCTCCTTTTTACAGCGGAGTCTATTGAAGGTTTAAAATGTAATCCCTATATAGGGCAAATAGCTCTGTTGACACACTGGATAGTCCCGCTATTACAGGTAACAACTTATATGCTTTGCACTCACAGTAGGTGGTCACGGTGTGTCCGTTAATCCCCGGTGTTCAATAAGAATTGATGCGACCTGTGCTGTATAGGTAGCGTATAGAAGATCAAATGTCTGTGCACAGATAGGTACCGGATCCGTCCAAGCATCCTCGGAGCTGAGCGGGGATCGGACTGTATGACTGACTGTGAGGAAGTGTAGCAATGGTCCGACTGGACAAGTGTGCAGCCTGACACAGCAACGGGGAGATGCAGTCTCTCAAAGCAGGGATCCAGGTGCTCCACTCGCTTCCACAGCTCAGGTGAAGCATCCTCGAAGCTGAGCGGGGGATCAGACTGCACGAGCGGCTGGATGGGAGTGCAGTAATAGTCCGGACTGGACGAGTGTGTAGCCTGATAACAGCAACGGAGAGATGCAGACTCTCAAAGCGGGATCCAGGTGCACCGCTCGTCTCTACGGCTCAGGCGGCGTTCAAGAACCGGCACTATCAATCGGGTGCTCCGGTGTGAATAGAAGTCAAATAATGAAGAAGCCCTTAACGTGTTTCGTCACGCTCATGTGACTTTCTCAAAAGCTGTGGCTTCAGACCTCGGATGTGACTTATATGTAAATCCGAATCATTATTCACAGGTGTAAAATTAATCAGGCAGATGGTATAGTTTCTTCTTAAGGAGACATAAGACAAAATAGATTATCTCTATCTATGCCAATGATTCCACAATTAGCGTTCACAACCTGGTATTACAGTCAAAGAAATTGATTATATGATTATGGTAGAAACAATAAAATATAGAAATAATAAATAAAACTAAATTTAAATAATAATAAAAATAAAAACATAAATAAATATAGATGCATAAAACCATTACAAATAATAATATCATTCAAGAGAGAAAGAAAAAAGACATTTTTCATATCTATTTAAATGGTCAAAGACTCATAGTATAGTCATAGCCATAAGCTTCTATTTAAATCGGATAAGATTTATTAATGAAGAAATATATACAATTGATATTCAATGATATACATCTCACATATCCAGCAGTAATTGGAATAATTGGTACACATAACTCAAATATACTTGACTTTTAGTATTCTATATTCATATTCATCTAGTAGGGTAGAGGTATCTAATTTAATACACATGTTTAAAAAAGAGAGAAGTAATCAGATGTTTATAAGTCAATAACTCTATATACTTAAAGGAAGGCAAATCTAAAAAGACCTCTCATTAAACCAGAATTATATATTTATTTATTTATTATCAGTTATTTATATAGCGCACACATATTCCGCAGCGCTTTACAGAGAATAGTTGACCATTCACATCAGTCCCTGCCCCAGTGGAGCTTACAATCTATATTCCCTATCACATGCACACACACATACATACTAGGGTTAATTTTTTGTTGGGAGCCAATTAACCTACCAGTATAGTTTTGTAGTGTGGGAGGAAACCGGAGTACCCGTAGGAAACCCACGCAAGCACAGGGAGAATATACAAACTCTGCACAGTTAGGGCCGTGGTGGGAATTGAACCCACGACCTCAGTGCTGTGAGGCAGTAATGCTAACCATGACACCGTCTGTGCTGCCCTATATAAAGGAGTCGAAACTTAACCTCCAAAAGGAGGAAAGGAAAAAAAGAAGATGGAATGATAAAGGTAAAACATGATCTACAGTCAGGTGCATAAATATTGGGACATTGACAGAATTATCATATTTTGGCCTCTATTCACCACCACAATGGCTTTGAAATGAAACAAACAAGATATGCTTTAACTGCAGACTTTCAGATTTAATTTGAGGGTAATTACATCCAAATCAGGTGAATGGTGTAGGAATTACAACGGTTTCTATATGTGCCTCCCACTTTTTAAGGGGCCAAAAGTAATGGGACAAACTAAACAATCCTAAATCTAACTTTCACTTTTGAATACTTTGTTGCAAATCCTTTGCAGGCAATTACAGCCTGAAGTCTGGAACGCATAGACATCACCAGACGCTGGGTTTCATCCCTGGTGATGCTCTGCCAGGCCTCTACTGCAAATGTCTTCAGTTCCTGCTTGTTCTTGGGGCACTCCCGAATTCATTCTGCTGCTTTTGTCAGCAGTCACATCATCAATAAATACAAGGGAACCAGTTCCATTGGCAGCCATACATGCCCACGCCATGACACTACCACCACCATGCTTCACTGATGAGGTGGTATGTTTTGGATCATGAGCAGTTCCTTTCCTTCTCCATACTCTTCTCTTCCCATCACTCTGGTACAAGTTGATCTTTGTCTCATCTGTCCATATTATGTTGTTCCAGAACTGTAATGGCTTTTTTAGATGTTGTTTGGCAAACTCTAATCTGGTCTTCCTGTTTTTGTGGCTCACCAATGATTTACATCTTGTGGTGAACCCTTTATATTCACTCTTGTGAAGTCTTCTCTTGATTGTTGACTTTGACACATATACACCTACCTCCTGGAGAGTGTTCTTGATTTGGCCAACTGTTGTGAAGGGGTTTTTCTTCACCAGGGAAATAATTCTTCTGTCATCCACCACAGTTGTTTTCCGTGGTCTTCCGGGTCTTTTGGTGTTGCTGAGCTCTCCGGTGCGTTCTTTCTTTTTAAGAATGTTCCAAACAGTTGATTTGGCCACACCTAATGTTTTTGCTATCTCTCTGATGGGTTTGTTTTGATTTTTCAGCCTAATGATGGCTTGCTTCACTGATAGTGACAGCTCTTTGGATCTCATATTGAGAGTCGACAGCAAATGATTCCAAATGCAAATGTCACACCTAGAATCAACTCCAGACCTTTTACCTGCTTAATTGATAATGAAATAACGAGGGAATAGCCCACACCTGTCCATGAAATAGCTTTTGAGTTGATAGTCCCATTACTTTTGGTCCCTTAAAAAGTGGGAGGCACATATAGAAACAGTTGTAATTCCTACACCATTCACCTGATTTGGATGTAATTACCCTCAAATTAAATCTGAAAGTCTGCAGTTAAAGCACATCTTGTTTGTTTCTTTTCAAAGCCATTGTGGTGGTGAATAGAGGCCAAAATATGAAAAGTCTGTCAATGTCCCAATATTTATGCACCTGACTGTATCTCATAGATCCATTATGTTCCAAAGGGTATCCCATATAGGGAAAATATCAAGACAGATCCACAATACATATTAGGGATCAAATTGTATACATTCATTTAGTCCCTCGGGAACGAGGGTCCTAAGTTTATGTATCCAGAAGTTTTCCCTGGTACACAATCGTTTGAATCTATCACCTCCCCGAGCAGTGGGTTTGATCCATTCTATTCCTACCAAAAATAGTCCATGTGGGTTATTCCCATGAGATTCTACAAAATGTCTAGAAAACCCATGTACACATAGACCACTTATAATATTCCTTCTGTGTTCAAAGAATCTTACTTTTAGGCAGCGTGACGTTCTGCCTACATACATTAATTTACACTTATAGATCAACACATATATATGACATATGTGGACTTACAATTGATATATGACTGTATCTCAAATGATTCATCGTCATTGGAAGTTTAAAAAAAATGTGTTTTATTCTTAATAAAAGAGCAAGTGATACAGTTCGTAGACCCACATTTATAGCAGCCTTTTGCTTTACTTGGTAACCAAGATAATTGTGTTTTTTATTGAGAATACTATACCTTTATATTCCATGTGGAATTTATTATTAAACAGTGATTAACTATACCCCAGCAGCGCAAGTCTTATATGTCTTTTTTACTGGTTTTTCTTCATCTGGAACCCCCCCCATAGCTGAGGCTATATATATCACGTGTGTATATTTACCATATATTTGGACTTTTTTTTTAAAAAAGCGCCCTGTGTCCTATTTTCTGTGTTTTCTTAGTACATCTCCCCCTTTGTGAAGCATGAGACACCCAGGGGTAAATTTACTAAAGGTTGGGTTGTGGTCGTTTTCTAAATCGACTGAAACCAATAATTTTCAATGTTGTACTGTATTAGTATCTAAAAATTGGCTATTTATCATCCATCGGGTTTCAATGTTACTTGAAAACAGACGTCAATGTCAGGTATTTTTTGACGCTCTAAATGCCGTCTGTTTTGATCTTTCACATCAAAACCAATGGCAAATAGAACTTTAAAAACAATGGCAAATCCATCCAAACAGCAGAAATGCACACATCACTATGATCTTTGCAGGCTTCTTAGATGTAGAAGGCTAGAGATACTTAAAAGTAAAAATAAAACTGGAATTGGAAAATCGGGGTTCTAATAACCTGCATCGGGCTGAACTAGCCTGGGGGATCAGAGTTGGGTTCCCCTGCCATACTTAAACCAGACCCAAACTGGAGCCAGGAAAAGTTTGCAAGAAAAGGTACCAGCAGGGTGGTTAAGGTGTTGGAAAAACCCACTGATTGCGCACTTTGCGTGGAATCAGTGGGTTTCCACATGTTAACCCTTTTGGAGAAAATGCTTTTTAATTGAATAGCATTTCCCTGTGAGGCCACGGCTAATTGGATTCCCCCCTATATTTCAAGGTAAAAACAAAATTACCCAGTATTTGTTTGTTACATGCAAAAAGACACAGCATTTTCCCTGCATGCAAAAAACGTGAATGCATTTGCACCCCTTACATTGCAACATGGTTTGTTCCAGGAGCAAATAGCTTATTTTATTAATTTGATCCTTACTCTGCATTAGGCGCTTAGTGCAAATAAGGCTTTCATATTTTACTTCTTTCCACTCAAAACTATGTGTTTATCTTTCTTAACTTGAGGTGGATTTAGCATTTTATGCCTATGGACCTGGGACTGCTGAAAACATCCTGAACTAGTTGCAGACAGAGAGAAATATAAGTCAGATGCAGCTTAGCAGCCACAGAACACTATATTACTGCCCTTACTGGAATATGAGTAAAGTCTGAGGTCTCTCTACAGGAGGTAACTTGCTCAATCCTTTGACAGCACTCTCAACACTTATGAGTTCTTAATATACTTCCTCTTCTCTGTCACACTACTTGCCAAGATACTGCACAATTATACTGTACAGCCTCTTGTATTGTAGTGTATCTTGTGGTTAGTGCACTCACTGACACTGTGCAGCTCCTGTCTGCTATTGCTCACAGGACACCCACAGTACTTGGCAGGTTTCAAAAGAGAAAATCATGTCCCTGCTCTGCAGCATTTCCACACTCTCTTCTCTTCCGGATGACAGCCATATAAAACAACTCACTGGGGTAAATTTACTCAAATGAGAGTTTTTAGAAGTGTAGATTTTGCCCATAGCAACCAATCAGATTCTAGCTATTATCTTCTAGAAGGTGCTAGATAGATGTTAAGTAGAATCTGATTGGTTGCTATGGGCAACAAAACCACTTCAAAAAACTCTCACTTTAGTAAATATACCTCACTATTACAAAAGTCACATAACACAATTCAGAAATCACAGTGAAATGCAGTTTTTTAAAAATCCAACTAGCAAATTTCCATTTTTTTCTATTTCTTTCTGATGATGTTAGTGCGGCCGCCCACAAAACGGTAGGCATTCGTATCGTAAAGGAACACCTCTGTTTTGGAAACCACCCTCCCGGCCCGCCTACCAAACGGGGGCAGCTGTTGATCAACATTGACAGCTGCCCCTTTGGTAACGAGCTCCGGAGCGACAGAGTTTCTCTGTCGCTCCGAGGGCTTGCACACGCGCAGTGCAGCCGCTGCGCGTGCGCAGGCCAAACCATCGAGTCGGTTACGAGCGCATCGGTGCTCGCGACCGACTCTGAATGAGGTCCTGTATCTCCCAAGCTTTGATAAATCTCCCCATAGTCGTGGGACACAATTTGATGACTTTTGCTGGTCAATTAGCTACCTGCTCCTCTAGATTAATTTCCAGATTAGCAAATCAGTAGCTCGTTGGTAATATGCACATTGAGATGCAGTGGTATTACATATTGCAATACATCTCACTCTCCTATTCGATCTTTATGATATCTTTAAACTAAATACACCAGCTTTTGCTAGCGTGAGAACAAAGACATCACTATTACTACATCTTGATCTTAGACTAAACAAAATACGGCAATCTGAATCTTTTCTTCTTCGTTAAACCACCTTTTCTTACACAGTAAGATCAAAGCCCAGCATCTGCTTCATTTACAGTGTTAATGCTGCTTATTAGATAACTTCATTCTTTGACAATAGCTAAAACCACTTTTTTTTTTCAAATATAAAACCTAAGCTTCATCCCTGACAGCTCTCCCACCTCTAAGCTAAACAAATGCCATTTTCCTGTTTACGTTCTCCTGAAAATACTTCATTACCTGATTCTGAAAACGCAACTTTTCAAAATAAAAGTTCAGTTTTATTAATCACAGTTTTCTGTAACATAAGCGGGTCTGGAGTGTAAGTAGCATTTGTGAAAAAAATGTGCATAACTGGGCAAAAAGGTTCTGTAGCTACAGTATTAGCAGAGACAGAAGAGTAAAAATGCAACCAATCAGCTTCTAACTGTTATTTATCTAGCACAGGGTATACAATAACAGGTAAAATCTGATTGGCTGTTGTGGGAAATTTCTCCCATTTATCTTTCTTCAGAATGTTTGTTACATCTTCCCAAAACTATCTTTTTTAATTTTGGTTTAGAAAATTAATGCAAATGTCTGTTTGCTTAACCCTAGTTACAGTTTTCCTAAATTGTCCACAATATGTTCTCAGCTATAGCTTTTGGCTTGCCATAGCTTGCCAAAGGCAGGTAGCCTTTTTGGGGTAATTGCCTAATCCATATGTACCTAGACCCTGATCCATTATTTTACATAATTCAGACTGAAAGTTATTCATTACAGAATAAATAAATGTAAGTAGAAACAAAACACATCTACAAATACCCCACATTAGCAACGTACATATACAGGGGCTGATTCTAATTTGGGAGTGAAAGAAAAAAAGCAAGTCACTTTGCATCATGGCAAACTATGATGCAAGTCAAGGGGTGCAAACAGAGCCAGATTAAAGGGGGCACAGGAGGCAGAGCCCTGGGTCCCCGTTTGTGAAGGGCCTTCTGCGGTAATCATCCACCATTGGATTTTCTTTCTCACATTAAAAATTAACATAACCAAGCCCAGTTCCGAGGGTTGTATCAGGTCCTAAGATCTCGCCGTCTAATGGGCGGTGTAGGCATACAATTAGGGTGGGAGGGAGGGTTACAGTGCTTCACAGGGCCGTAACTAGGGTGGTACGACCACAGGGCACCGCAGGGCAGGGGGTGCTGTTTGGGCCTGTCAATTTTCTGTTTATTAACATTCTCACTTGTAGCTTCCTCTTATTTTATCCCCAGCATTTCCTGGCCTCCCTATCTCTTCACTGGCTCTTCTCCATGAGGCCATGGCCCTTTTGTGGGAGCGTTATATCCCTATGAAAAATAAGGGGGGTGCCAATGATCTTTCTGGCACAGGGAACCAAAAAGTCTAGTTACGGCTCTGGTGCTCCATTAACTCCTCCCCCTTCACTCCATGGAGGTTTGACTGACAGGTTAGTGGTTCCCCTGCACTATGTGTGATCACTCCCTGTTAGCATCATGCACACATGTATAAGCAGAAAGAGTAGTAGAGGAATGTGCTGATATAAAGTAGAGATGTGCGATTCGGTTTTACTCGTATATGTTCGGATCTCAAAAACGGCATCATATTGGCTATCCGGCTGTCACGTGTTTTGGATAGCCAATAAGAGATATCTGAACTTGGCGATAAGAACTGAATAAATCCGAACCCGCACATCTCTAATAAAAAGTTTAGTGCAGGAGGTAACTGTGGGTGTGTGAGGATGGTGGGGCCGGTCCTAAATGCCTTTGTTAGGAACCAAAGTGTGGACAATTATTTTGTAAAAGTGTGTAGGATATTCTCCATACTATTTATTTATTCTAAATAGCTAGAGATAGTGATTGTGGGCCTGATCATCTTGGTGAAACCATGCTGCACTGCAGGTGGGGCAGATTAAAAATGTGCAGAGAGATTTAGATTTGGGAGGAGTGTTTCCAAACTGATATCTAAATTGTAGAGTAATAATAAAGCTGTGCAGTATTTGTGGGCTACATGCAAAAGCAGCCAGTATTTACCCTACATGTAAAAAATGTATGTATCTACAGCCCTTGCATTGCAATATGGTTTGTTCAGTTTCACAGTTGAGAGAGCTATCTCACTCTATTCCCAAGTCTGAATCAGGCCCTAAGACAAATAGTTCTACCTTTATTATTGTGCATTACACCCACAGGACCACATCTGGACAATTTATTGATCCCCTTTCCCCTTCCAGTTCTCCAACACTACTGCATACAAACAACAATAGCCCTGATACTTTGTTTTTACAAATGTGAGGGGTCTATTTACTAAGCTTTCTTAGGAGATAAAGGGAACAAAGATAAGGTACCAGCCAATCTGCTCCTAACTGTCATTTTTCAACACAGCCTGTGAAATGACAGTTAGGAGCTGATTGGCTAGTACCTTACCTCCGTTTGCTTTATCTCCTAAATCCTAACAAAGTTTAGTAAATAGACCCCTAAAGTCTTAATGACTATTTTCACTTACGTTAAGGGATAATGAATGGACCCCTGTGCCTTGTACCTCAGTGATGTAGTGAGAAACAAACCTAGTGTTTTTTTGCACTTCTGCAATGTTACAGGCCACCCAGACGACAGCCGCGCCGAGCCCAGGTGAAGGGGGCTTGGCCTAACCTGCTGCTTAGCAGCCGCAAGCAGTCTACCAGTGCAGCCAAGCACACAGCAGGCTGCTGTGATGTAAGAGGGAGGGGGAAACGGCGCCGGACCCAAAAGTATTGTTAACCTCAATAACATTCATTTCCAGTCATTTCCAGTGAATTTTGGCCACCTCACAGCTCACAATATTGTTTTCATCCAGTTTAGGCCATAAGGTTTCACCGAGCTAGCTGGCTGACTAAGCTAAGCGACAGCAGTGGGCGGCACAAACACGTGGCAGTTCAACGTCAAACATGGCACATCTAGGAAACAGAGTGGTACTGCAGTGGCAGACAGTATGGCAGTTTAATATAAACTATACGATGCTATAGAATGTTTTCATTAATCAAGAACTAGATCAGAAGCCTGAGGGCAGTACAGGGAAATGGAGGTGGAGTATGTAGTGGAAGAGAGATTGATTGACTGATTAATTAATTGATTGATTTATTGATCAATCATTATTTTATTACTGCTATAAAAAAAGCAAATCAGACACGTTTAAAATGCTATTAAAAACCAAGCCCCAAAATATGGATGAAAATGGTGCATTAAGTAATTGATTAATTTAATAATTCATTGATTAATTAATTATAATTGATTGATTGACTGATTAAGAAAATAAAATTTAAGGCAATGAAAGATTATAGTATTAATAGCCAAAGATTCCTAACAAGGGTTGAAAGGGAAGGCAAGAAAATTAATAGTTGCACTGCACAGCAGCAAACTCCTATCTTATACGAACAAATATTAGGAGGCTGACCTGCTGGCCAAACTACTCCTCCTCCTTCCCTATTTGGGTAACACAACCCTTCAGTCCATTTATGAGGTGCACCAGAGAGCCTGGGTATGAGGGATAATACACACAAAAAAATAGATTTTGGTTTTGATAAAAGTAAAAACTGGCCACCAACTGCAACACACTGTCCAGATATTATGGCAGGGGCCCTTGACCTACTAACCATTAGTGTTCTTAAACACTTTTGTAAAACAGCCTGAATTTTTTGAACACACACAAAAAAATTGGATTTTGATAAAAGTAAAACAAATAAAACATAAATCTGGCCACCAACTGCAATACAGGCAGTGGCCCTTTAACTACTGTCCGTTACTGACTGTTAAATTATATATCAGAGAAACAGTGTCATAGCCTGAAGTTTTTATCACAACAAAATATACAATTTTTCACTCACAGACACAGTTAAGGCGCATATCCACTACATGATTCGCTCCATGAGCGATATCGTGTAGTGTGTCCCCGGCAGTGGTGTGCTCAATGTCATTAACGACATTGTGCACACACACTGAACGATACATCATTCAGTCACGTCACCCTCCCTCATCCCCGTACTTGCAGAACCTGACAATATCATCCGGTTGCCTTGCAAGTATGGGTGATAAGCATCGTCGTCAACGACTAGCGGGAGCAAGCATCGCTGGTCACTGACGGCATATCCATTGGCTGATAAAATGAATGATTGAACAATAACAATATCGTTATCATTCGATCGTTCATCTAGTGGATATACCTCTTTGGACTCTCCTCAGGGATTTGTGAAGCTATTGAAATACAGTTTATTGTACTTGCTAGTGTTTTTTTAGCATTGATTTTCTGGGTTTCATTTTTTTGACACCTCTTCTACGCTCTGTGAGAAGGGCTTGCATTGTCATGAGTTGCAGATGAAGATACCTCTATGACACCAGTTGCAGAACCGCCACTCATAAATAAAAGCCAAGCCTTTCCTTGCCACTGCGTGTGGTGAATGGCATTTTAGCAATTTTATGTTTTTCTACACTAAGCTTTCTCTTTATTAAAGATGTTTTTTTCTTTACTACTGTAAAATATAGATTTTTTTTATTTCAGATGCCCTGATGCTTAGTAGATGACATTGAAGGACTAGTATTGGATCCATCATGACTGGTGGCAACAGCTGCAGCGCTAGTATTTGGTTGCTGCTCCTGCTCTTCTTTTGACTGATCTTTATCAATATCGAAAAGTACACAAATGTAGTACAAATAATGGAAACTATTTTTTTTCTACTTTTTTTAATTTGCAGCTCAGTTCGCACTGCGTGCAGTCACAGTGCTTATATCTATGTAAACAAACACACTGAGGGATCAGCGCACACAGGTTATATAAAAAAATTTTTTTTAACTTTTTCTGCAAATGTGGAGCCACACTGCTTGTATCGCAGTGGGGTATGGCCTGCGGAATCACAGTGCAGCACCACTGTGTGTGACAGTTAGCCTAGTAAGGGAGTGTATGAACACAGCAGCAGCCAATGGACACAGGGAGCGGATGGACACAGCAAAGCAGCAGCCACTGGAGCTGGAGGGGATGGACACAGCCCAGCAGCAACTGGACACAGGGAGTGGATGGACACAGCAGAAGCCAATGGACACAGGGAGCAGATGGAAACAGCACAGCAGCAGCCACTAGAGGTGGAGAGGATGAATGCAGCACAGTAGCCACTGGACACAGGGAGTGGATGGACACAGCAGCAGCCACTGGACACAGGGACTGGGGTGGACAAGGCACAGCAGCAGCCACTGGAGGTGGAGAGGATAGACACAGCACTGCAGCTCCTAGACACATTAGCACAGCACAGACTCGAGTCAGTGTGAAATGGGAACCGAATCACCGCAGGAGGGACGTATATTGAATCCAAAACCCACGAGAATCTGATGCCGGGATGATGATGTTTTGATTTGGAATTCGAGCAAGGCGGAAAAACCCAAGCCGGTGTTTAGATTCACTCAGATCCATGAAATTCGGATGGTTATTGATAAATATGAAAATCACATTCAATACAAACATCCACATGTGTTGTTTATTTCTCAGAAATCATCCGGGAGGCTCCCGAAGCGTGGGTGATGCATGTAAAAGTAGGGAAATCCCCTGGAAGCTGCCTGCGACTGTCCGGCGCTGCACATTTCCTGAGTGAAGTCGGCAGTCTGGGGGGCCGATGAATGATACGATTCGAGATGAATTGTGCCATCGTGGTCTCACCCCTGCTCTACAATGTCAGTAATTGCCACAATGAACAATGGGGGGTGGGGCCACAATGTTGCAAGTGCTTTGTCATCCCCCCTCGCTCTGCCCACTTCTGACGCACCACACCCCCAACCTTGCGGACCTGACTGTAACACTCCCCCAGTAGTCATAATTTTGTTATAGAGGTACGAAAGGATAATACAACAGAAGCATTAAGATAACAGGAGGGATCAATGCAAAAGTTCAGGCAAAGAAGTTGGAATAATGCTACAGGTGTGTGGAGATAAAGCTACAGAAATCATGCCCCTAGGGTAGTACTAGACAACTCCATATGTGGATTTTAGTACTAAAATAGAGTTTAAAATATTTTTAATATGTGGCTCTGTCAGTAGAACTGTTGCTGCCTCATGGTCCCTGCATCTGGCTAGCAAGGTGTCTGAACATTTGGACACTCCAGACATGCACACTGCAGCCTTCATAGAAATGTTGCTATGTGGCCCACATAGCAGTATCTCTCATCACTGATGCTGATGAGGAGAGTTGAGTATGGGAGGAGGGATGGGGCTGATAAGTCTGCCAGGGGCCCACAACGCTGAAGATCCTAGTCACAAAATAAAGTGTGCCTGCGACTAAGAAGCATTTGCAGGAAGGACCATCAGCGCTGCAGGCCCCTGTCAAGCTTATCAGCCCCATCCATCCTCTCATCCAGTACTCACTCCACCAAAAGTGGGTGCAGGGGGAGGCGGGCCCCATAGGTGCTGTTATGCGATGATGATGATGATGATGACTGAGTCACAGTTACCATAGATACAAAAATTACTGAACAAGATGGCTACAGGTTAGTCAGTGACTGACACAGAGAAACCCGTATGTGAAAGGCTGTATATTAGGAAAACAAAGTTGGCAACTGCTCTGCAATGCTATTTTAATAACCAACTTGCTGCATTCTGGTGTGGAAACACATACCCTATAACTGCTACTTCCATAGCAGTGAAAGGTACCACTGCTGAGTCTGACTCGGCAATGCTAGTGCACATGCAAGAACTTGAGTTCACTTAGGTGCACAAAGAACGTGGGCAGCCGACAGAACTGAACAGGGTCGGAGGAATCCAATGGATCCCTCTTCACAACCTGGGGCTCATAGGAAGGAGCAGGTGATCAAAACTGGACGCCGTCTGGGGATGGCAGCCATTCTCGCAATCAAATTCTAAAAATTATGTACTTTTGGAGTTTGATTAATTGGGATATAAAAACAAGGTAGATTAAAATAGTTAATCTGAGAGGAAGCGCTCTGCGGTATCTATCTAGGGATAAATATATGTCAATGCTAATAAATGTAAATTGTGGAATGGGTACAGTGGGGGATATGATGTGGAATGATACTACTACAAATTGGACTTATAGGCCCTTAAGTATTGTCCTATTTCCGTGCATGTCAATCATGGGGAAAATGGTTCTGGTGGGCAATAACTTGAGGCTGGATCTTGTAATCATTGCTCTAGTAATATGTAAAAAGACAATGATAAATAATGTTTATATAATGTTTATATCAATAAACGTTCTGGTGGGCAAAAACTTGAGGCTGTGTCTTGATTAATAGTATATAGACCATAAAACCTGCAGAACAGTTAACGTGTAATCTCCAAGTGTATTATTCCCAAAGGGGAGGGGATGAAACCCATATAACCATGTATCAGCTCGGCAAAAACTTGTGGCAGGGTGTTGTTTAAATATACTGCAGTCCTTCCTTCATGAGGGATGAAATAAATACCTCCGTCTCGACTCCTCGTGACCTCAGAAACGGGGAACGCAGTCTACCTTGGTTTGATATTTTTGAGGGAGTTCGGACATTCCCTGAGGCAGCTGCTAGTGGCATTTATCATTTTGATTTTCAACTCTCACCTACTTTGCGAGTGCTGATCGCCCATTTACTACTCTAATTGGGATATAAGATGTTCCCCATACTAATGTACGGGGACCACGTTCTGCTGCAGGGATTAAAGTGAAATCTCCTGCGTTACCTGTTTAATTGGGCAACTACTAAAGCTTTACAAAAAATTATATTTTTACCTACTTTTAAGTATAATTCATAAGCCCCAAGTGGTGTCGATTAATTAGCAAATTTGCATAATGTAATATTGTATTGTAATCTACTGTGTTTGCAACTGTAAGGTTCTCTTTGGGTTTATTGGCTTAATCCACCACACAAGTGCATTACTTGAGGGTGGGTTTATCCATTTTAATGTAGAAAATCATGATCTTGTGAGAGTGCACTTGGGTTAGTGTCTTTTCAGCTGCAGTGGGAAGGTAATGAAATTCTGCTAGTCAGACATTGGTTCTAATCAGACTAATGTCTAGGAGAAAATACTGTACTGTAATACATTATTCAGTTACACATTTATGGCTCCATATTGTATTTAACTTGGCTGTAATGTAATGCATGTTGTAATTAATTTCTATTCCTAGGGGCCCTGTCACTCACTGTTTGTTGTACACTTGGTACAGCAGCTGGAGGCATGAGTCATTATCGCCATATCATTGCTTTGGTGATGGTAATAGGGGTAGAGAGAGGACACAGAAACTCTAAGTTGATTGAAGCTTGATGAGCTAAAAATAATATGTGGGAGAGAGATCTGAAATAGGATAATTTGGATCACATAAGAATTGAATACTCTCAGTACTCATTCTCACCTCTGCTTGTCTAACTTTGCTCTTCAGCATTTTCAATATATGAAAAATACTGTATTATTTATTGGAATGGTTATTTGTTTTAGTAAAGATGAACAACTTAAAGTTGTTTCAGCAAAAGGCATTTGCTATGCCTTGGTTGGTCAAAGCCGTCAAGTCGCGGCAGACTAAATATACCTCCACTGACCCGTGGGGACTATCCTTCCATTCCTAAAGTCACATTAACAGCAATGTCTGCTGTGCTTGATAAATGGGGAGATGCTTCTGCTCACATTGATAAATATTCTCATAATTCCCAAATCGGAGAAGGTATAGAGGAGTACAGAAATACGACAGTGTTTAGGCAAGGAGGGTAAACTGGGAACCTCTACAACAGGCCATCTTAAATAGTTTTTAATTATCACCCTCCCAAAAATAATTATATATTTTTGTTGATTAAAAAGGATTTATATTTTTATTTTAATTGTAAGATCAATATCAATTTAATAAATATCTAAAACAGTTTTGGCTGTATTTCAAGACAATGAAATAATTATATTTTGTAGGTCCAAGGAAAGTATACAGTTTCATGCAGAGCGGGAATGGAATATTCAGTGGGGGGTCTACAATAACTGGCAATAGATATGTGAAATGGGGATGTGGGCTCTATATTGTAATGGATGTGTATGTGGCTGGCACTGAGCAGTACTGTGTAATCTGAGGTCTATTTAATATTAAAGAGACGGAGGATGTGAAACTGGCTATGAAGAGAATTATGAAATAGAGGGCGTGTTTCAGAGGTGGACACTAATCCTGTCGTGGCTGTGACTTTTTGCAGAGTCGCAGCAGCGGTAATATGCAAATGCTAATTTCAGCCCAACCCTTGCGCACTAGCGAGCACGAAAGAAAGCAAGCACTGAGATGCCTGTGGATAGTACAACTATGCCAGTGGATCTGAACAATCCACAATTGGCGCACCACTGACACTTGCACCAGGCTATGCCAGACGCGGTGTCTCCTTCTAAATGCCTTATAAACATGGCCTCTGTGACTGTGACTTTGCAAGTGAGGACGCAGCCATGTTCACTAATAATCCCGCTACACACTCAGAACACGTCCCTGAGATGGACTTCTTTTGCGCACACTTCAAGCCACCTCCCAGTCACCTTCCAGGAATGCCCATGGTTTAGCACTGCCAGTTCTAATGCCAGCGATCACATAAGCAACAGCACATCTCTGCATACACTCAAGTGAATGCATGCAAAGTTGGGCTATTCAGGACTTTATCTCCCACTAGCAGTTTACCTTCTCCTGACGCTGTTGTTCCGGTTCCCTCAGTTCTGCACGCCACTGGAGGTCACAAGTTATCCACAGCACAATGTGTTTGGTTCCTTCTCCTATTTGTGCACGCTGGCCTTTTGCAGCCTCACCGACTATAGCATTCCTTTTGGTGCTCTCAGCTCTGCTGCATGATCAGCATTCTGTGCTTTCTCGCTATTCTGTATCCTGGTTCTCCAGCTGTATTGCCTAGCCACCGGTTATCGTCTTCCCAGCCACACCAGCAGCTTCCATGCTGCCATCGGCTCTCAAAGCCACATTTTCAGTACACCAAAGTGTGTACCAACTCTCAAGCCACACCATCGTCTCTCAAAGCCGCTCCAGCAATTTATCTACTTCTGCAACGGTATACAATCGGGATGCCGGCTGCCTTAATACCGGCAGCCGGCTTCCAGACTGTCATATCCCGGCGAGGGTGAAATGCTGGGTGTCTAGATGTAGATGCCTGACATTTCCCCGACGCCTGGAGACAGGCGCCCGGCATCCCGATCGAAGGGATGCCGGGCGCCTCGAGCAGACAACCGCAGGGTGGAAGGTTAGGTTTAGGGCACCCGGGGGGGACTTAGGGTTAGGCACCCCCCCGGGAGGGTTAGGGTTAGGCTAGGAAGAGGGAGGATTAGGGTTAGGCACCCCTGGGGGGGACTTAGGGTTAGGCACCTCCGGGGGACTTAGGTTTAGGCAGTGGGGAAGGGGGGGTTAGAGTTAGGCACTTAGAGGGGGAATTAGGGTTAGGCACTTGGGGGGGAGGTCAGGGTTAAGCACCCCTAAGGAGGGTTAGGGGGTTAGCTTAGGTTAGTCAATACTTACCTATTGACGATTGGGATTCCGCTGCCGGGAGCTCTGCTTTGGTCGGCCACGCGGCCGGCGGTATTTCATACCGATTCCTCTGCTACTGTCTCTAAGCTGCATCATTTGCTCTCAAAGCCGCTCCAGCAGCTTACCAACTTCTGCTACTGGCTCTAAGCCGCATCATCAGCTCTCAAAGCCACTCCATCAGCTTACGAACTTCTGCTACCAGCTGTAAGCCACACCATCAGCTCTCAAAGCTGCTCCAGCAGCTTACCAACTTCTGCTACCAGCTTTGAGCTGCACCATCGGCTATCAAAGCCGCTCCAGCAGGTCATCAACTTCTGCTGCCGGCTCCAAGCCGCATTATCGGCTTACAAAGCCGCATCTCCAGTACACCAACTTGTATACCGGATCTCAAGCTGCATCATCAGCTCTTTAGCCACACCATCAGCTCTCAAAGCCACTCCAGCAGCTCATCAACTTCTGCTACCGGGTCCCATTGGTTATTCATGCAAACCACTACTACCCTGTGTATTTAGACCAGATGGCCATCTAAGAACTGGTGAACATGTTTACTTCTAAGGGAACATAGGGTGGCTGTGAGTGGCGGAAGACCTCTGAATTCTAGGGGGTTTGCACAGAGTAGTCTTGGGACTCATAACAACATTATATGCAGTTTATGTCCACTTCTGAATGAAGCCCAGAATCTGTACAAAATAGCTAGCCATGTGTTGTCATTGCAGTAGGGCATTTCTAGTACCTGATCAGAGGTACATGCAGTTCATCCGTGGTTGTGATTACATGGAACATTCTGCATGTAGTACCTCCCATGCAATGGAGAATCCAGAGGGGGCGATCCCAACCACTCGTAACACTTCTCTACTGCCCACTACAGCTGGCCATTATATAACAGAGCAGCAGCACATCAGGCAGGCAGAGAGCAAAGACTTCTGCTGCTCAGTTGAGTAGCATCAGTGCTCCCATGTGCATTAATTGGAATGGCACTTATAAAATTTTTAAATCTTCCTGTTTTTTTTGCAATCTGGCCTTTAGGAAAACTTCCAAACCATAAATAAAATTGTCAAACAACTTGCTGCATTGCAAATCTGCACTACTATATATATATATATCCAAAAATGCACTCGTGTCCCCTTGCCTCGTTATACATTTTTAATAAAACTAAACTCTTCCCATGCACAATGTACTCATAAAAAGATAAAAATAAAATAATTAAAAACAAGGAAACATACCTCCATATTTTCAACCAGTTCCAGGGTTAGACAGTGTGGGCTGGTTTTCAATCCACCCAGTTACGGAACTTGCGAGTAGAGTGCAGAGGTAAAAATATGCTTTAGGCCTCCACCCCACGGAGAGAGGCAGTGGGTGATGGGGAGCAGCAGAGGCTGATATGGAGCGGCTGTGGGTGGCAGGGGTAGGTAGGGAGAGGAAGAGAGTCACAGAAGCAGGCTGAGAGTGATTGGGGAACATGTACAAAATTCAACACAGTGCAGTTTCCATATATGTTGAAA
The DNA here is from genome assembly GCA_031769625.1 of Taudactylus pleione. Taxonomy (NCBI): domain Eukaryota; kingdom Metazoa; phylum Chordata; class Amphibia; order Anura; family Myobatrachidae; genus Taudactylus; species Taudactylus pleione. Next base: position 3,571,068 of record JAUIMM010000052.1, on the reverse strand, counting down.
GGAGCTGATTTGGTCTGCAAATAGTGGTTCTCCGGGAGTCTGGTGGTTAGTCTGCAATCGCTGGGGCAGGAATTCGGCCGGGTGTCTGTAAGCGCTACTCTCCCTCCTTGGCACCACTAGCGGAAATGCAGACACACCAAAAAGTCCACGAACTTAACCAGATGTCAGATTTATTTGAAGTGTGTTAGCTACTGGTGCAGCCGCACTCACAGTTATACACTGGTTGAATGGAGCGGAACTTGAGCGAAGCATATATATACATCACCAACCAGTGATGTATGTAGGTATCTACATAGTATACAAAATATCTCGTTGGTGGTTTTCCACTGTTTGACCTTGCAGAAGTTCTTTCCTGTGGTTGGATGTCCACGTTGGTAGCCTCTGAATCAGGTATGTCTCTAGCTGCTGGCATATTCAGTAACACATATTTGTTCTGCAATTCAAATTACACAATATCTCTAACTGGTGCTGTCTCTCTGAATATGATATCTCTTTACTTGGCAAGCTCTTTAGTCTGTGGATACCAGAGTATGTAATCTTTACTCTCTTGGCAATCTCCAAGCATGATGCACTCAATGGACTTTGGATCTAGCTTACGACTTTTCTCTTTGGTATGTGTACATAGACAGTATACCCAAAAACTCTGAGATGTCTGATACTCTGTTTTCTTTTAACAGGCCTCTATTGGTGTCTTATTCTTCAGGACAACTGTGGGAGCACAATTGTTTTTATATAGATTGTTGTAGACACTGCTGCTGCCCAAGAAACACTTGCTTAGGCCAGCATCTCTCAACTACGATTTGCATGCTCACTTACACCACTCTTCTCTGGCATGTATGCTATGGTCAATTGATGCCAAATACCATGCTTTTTTAGGAATAATTTCACATATTTCTTGAGATATTTTCCTCCATTTTTAGACCTCAAGACTTTTAGTTTGTGACTGGTTTGTGTCTTTACTAATCACTTATAGTCTGCAATCTCGTTCCGCACTTCACTCTTTTCTTTAATGAAATAGATGTGTGTAATTCTTGTGAAATCATCAATGAATCTGAAGTATTTCTATCCACTTATTAACTTATCAGACCACACACATCCATATGCACCAGTTCCAGAGGTGCCTCAGATGGTCTTGCTGATTTTGTAAATGGAAAACAGCTTTGCTTGCCTGTAAGCAGCTTTCACAAATGGGCCTTTTTTGTATCAGTCACTAATATTCATGTTACCATCCCATCTAGAAGTTTCTGGATACTGTCACATCCAAAGCAACCTAACTTTCTGTGCAAGAGTTCCATAGACTGCACAGTAGGTGAGATGTCATCATTGCATGACACTTTTGTGTGTCAAGGATATATAATTAATGTGTCAGGTTGTGGCCTAGGCCATTACTCACCTCAGCGCTGGCTTTCCCTGATCTCTCAAGTGGTCAGATGCCAGGTGACGTGCTGAGGATTATGCCTGGGGTCTGCTAGGACATCCATGTGCTGCTCCATGACTTGGTTCCTGCAGTTGCCATGGACGCAGCCATGACCGTCTTCATCACCTGATTAGCCCTTTAGCCAATAATAGCATTGGTTTCTGTCAGCTGACAGTGTCCTCAAATGGACTTCTACCTTAGAGTATTTAGCCAGGCTCTGGACAACAGGAAGTTGCCTGTACAACATCATTACTTCCAGTGAATACTTGCTGTTGCAGCTTTCCAGGTTTCAAGCTCCTTTCATTTAGTGATATATTCCTAGTGTTAATCCATGGTGTGTGTACTCAGTACGACATCCAAGTACCATCTCCTAAGTGTCATTATCCTGTGCCAGTTCTGCGTATGGAACCACAGTGTGTGTACTCAGTATGTCATCCGAGTACCATCTCCTAAGTGTAATTTTCCTGTGCCAGTTCTGTTTCTGGATCACAGTGTATGTACTCAGTACGTCATCTGAGTACTATCACTCTCCTGCATCTGGAATCACAGTGTGTGTACGCAGTACATCCTCTGAGTACTATATCCTAACTGTCATTCTCCTGTGCCAGTTCTGCGTCTGGATCCACAGCGTATATGTTCTCAGTACATCACTCAAGTGCAAACTCCCAGTATCATTCTCCTGTGCTTTCCCTGCGACTGTGTTCTTCCATTTCCCACTTGTGCCGGATACCTGACAAAAGGGCCACGACCTGCTTACTGGGTGCAGCTTAAACCCAAATCCCAATTGGAGGGGTCACTGGTGACTGGTGACCACCTCCCAGTAAGTTAGACTCTGCGCCTTTGGTCTAGCCAACATCTGATACTTGTGGATGAGGAAGGCATATATCCAGGCCCATTGCCTCTGGTTCACAGGTGGCTCAATATCTCCAGGAACTCTCCAATCAGTTACTCTCCATTCAGTTGACTCTGGCTACTATACTTCCTACTCCCTCAGTATCTGCTCTTGCAAATTCTCGAGTAGCAGTCACTCAATAGTCTCGTCTGCAGTTGGCCTCTCCTGAGCGATTTGATGGGAACCCCAGATGCTGCTGGTGCAGCATCATTCAGCGCAAGATACAGTTTGAGTGTCTGCCCCAGAATTTCCCCACTTCAAGGTCAAAGGTGGCATACATCATCTCCTTACTATCAGGAACCTCCTTGGATTGGGTCTCTCCATTATGGGAGCAAGCTGACCCTCTAGTCTCTAATTAAAAAAATGTTATTTGTTCTTCCAAGAGAATTTTATATGAGCCAGGCCAGACTGCTTCGGCCTCCTCTGGTCTCCTTCGAGTTTGACAAGGGACATGTACAGTGGGCCAGTACGTGGGTCAATTCCAGACAATCATTTCCGAGTTAAAATGGAATGATGAGGTGCTTAGGGCAGAATTTCTTCATGGATTGTCCAATAGAATGAAGGATGAGCTTGCCTCTCGAGATGTTCCAGAGTCCCTACCTGAAGTAATCTCTTTATCTATCAAGATTGACTTGCGCCACGGCAGGCTAGTAAAGGATGAGAAGATCATTTCATGGTTTGATTTTTTCCACCTACACATTCTTCCTCTTCTGCATCTACTAAAGAGGAGCCTATGCAGGTCAACAGGTCTCGTTTAACTCTGGCTTTGCAGACCTTCCATTTTCAGAACAAGCTTTGCCTCTACTGTGTGGCCCCTTATCATATTGTTAAAGTTTGTCCTCTTTCACAAAACGAGAGACCCTAACTGGTTTCGGAAGCGTCCGGTTGGGGGTGTTAACTAAGCCTTCCCATCTGATGGATAGTCTTCTATCAGTGTCTATTCATTTCCAGACTCGAACAAAAAATATTAAAGCCTTGGTGGACTCTGGAGCCGCCGGAAATTTTATTTCTGAATCCCTGACACATGAACTGGGAATTCCAGTTCTTCCTCTCCCAAGCAAGATGTCTCTTTCTGGAGTAGATGTCAATACTATTCTTGGAGATGTAATTTCTTCTGTTACTCTACCTGTTTCACTTTGGGTAGGATGTCTACATCAAGAGGAGTTCGAATTCTTGGTTCTACCTAAAACTTCCCATGATCTAGTCTTAGTTCGGCCTTGGCTTAAAACTCACAACCCCAAACTGAACTGGTCCACCATGCATGTACTGGCTTGGGGAGCCAATTGTTTTCACCAGTCTCTTCCTCGTGTTGTTCCAGTAGGAACTTAATAAGTCTCTGCCGGATCTTATCTGATGCTTCCTACGTCTGATCAATTAATTTCTAAATCAGACTTTCATTTGCCAAAACCATATCAAGATTTTTCTGACATTTTTTGTGAACAAGCTGCGGACAAGTTGCCTCCCCATCGCCCTTGGGACTGCGGCATCGATCTAATCCCTGGAATGATGCCACCTCATGGTTGTATCTACCCTCTATCGGTTCTGGAAACAGCTGCTATGTCCAACTATATAAAGGAGAATCTTGCCAAGGGTTTTATAAGACCATATTCCTCTCCTGCTGGGGCTGGATTCTTCTTTGTCAAGAAGAACGACTAGGGTCTCAGGCCCTGCATAGACTACCGCGGGCTGAATCAATTCAAAGTAAAGAATAGATATCCTTTGCCATTCATCTCAGAGCTTTTTGACAAAGTTCGTGGAGTGTTCCTTTTCACTAAATTGGACCTCCGTGGAGCCTACAATTTGATTCGTATTAGGGCAGGAGATGAGTGGAAAACCACTTTTAATGTGCGAGATGGCCATTATGAGTACTTGGTGATGCTTTTTGGCTTGTGTAATGTGCCAGCAATATTTCAGAGTTACATCAACAAAACCTTTCATGATGTCCTTTACAAATTTGTGGTAGTCTATCTGGATGACATTTTAATTTTCTCGGAGAACTTACAGTCCCATCATCTAAATATGAGATTTTGTATGGAAAAGTCTCCAAATTCCTTTTTGAACAGTCTTCTGTGCAATTTTTGGGGCACATCATATTGGGAAATTCCCTTCAAATGAATCCAGACAAGCTAAGAGCCATCCGAGACTGGCCCCAATCGAACCTCTTGAAAGCCATTCAACGGTTCCTTGACTCCTCTAATTATTATCGGAGATTCATTTTAAACTTTTCAACAATTGTTGCACCCATCACGGCTCTCACTAAGAAGGGTGCTAGCCCATCTCGTTGGCCTCCTGCAGCGGTGGCTGCCTTCCAAACACATAAAACAGCTTTTTCCAAAGCTCCAACTCTTTGCCATTCATCTCAGAGCTTTTTGACAAAGTTCGTGGAGTGTTCCTTTTCACTAAATTGGACCTCCGTGGAGCCTACAATTTGATTCGTATTAGGGCAGGAGATGAGTGGAAAACCACTTTTAATGTGCAAGATGGCCATTATGAGTACTTGGTGATGCTTTTTGGCTTGTGTAATGTGCCAGCAATATTTCAGAGTTACATCAACAAAACCTTTCATGATGTCCTTTACAAATTTGTGGTAGTCTATCTGGATGACATTTTAATTTTCTCGGAGAACTTACAGTCCCATCATCTAAATATGAGATTTTGTATGGAAAAGTCTCCAAATTCCTTTTTGAACAGTCTTCTGTGCAATTTTTGGGGCACATCATATTGGGAAATTCCCTTCAAATGAATCCAGACAAGCTAAGAGCCATCCGAGACTGGCCCCAATCGAACCTCTTGAAAGCCATTCAATGGTTCCTTGACTCCTCTAATTATTATCGGAGATTCATTTTAAACTTTTCAACAATTGTTGCACCCATCACGGCTCTCACTAAGAAGGGTGCTAGCCCATCTCGTTGGCCTCCTGCAGCGGTGGCTGCCTTCCAAACACATAAAACAGCTTTTTCCAAAGCTCCAATTCTTTATCAACTGCAACTTGAGAAACCTTTTTTCCTTAGAAGTCGATGCCTTTTTGGTGGGAGTTGGAGCTGTATTGTCCCAAGTGGCTGAAGATGGAAATAATCATCCTTGTGGTTTCCCCGGCCAAGAAGAATTATGCCATAGGGGATCAAGAATTGTTGGCTATGCGATTGGCACTAGAGGAAAGGAGACACCTTTTGGAAGGCGCTAAGTTTCCTATTCCAATCATCACTGATCATAAGAATCTTCTATATCTCAAGACAGCTCATCGTTGAATGCCAGACAAGCTTGCTGGTCTCTGTTCTTCTCCAGGTTTGATTTCAAGGTCCAAATTTGTCCTGGCATTAAAAACCAAAAAAGCTGATGCACTCTCCCAGTCCTTCTTGCCTCTGCAGGAAGATCAACCTCAAGTTCATCCTATTCTGGATCCTCTTGTCTATGCTCAAACCCAACTGCTGTCTACCCCGCCTGGCAAAATCTTTGTAGCACCTCAGTTACATAAGTACTTAATAACTTGGGCTCATGCCTCATAATCTGCTGGCCATTCTGGCATCCTCAAGACTTTTAAGTTTTTACAGTGCTCCTACTGGTGGCTCACTATGAAGGAAGACGCCTGGGATTTTATTGTTTCTTGTGCCAAGTGTGCCCAGCATAAATCTACTCGCAACAAAATTATAGGCCCTTTGGGTCCTCTGCCTACTCCTGATGCTCCTTGGACTCATCTGTCAATGGATTTTATTTCTGAGTTACCACCCTCTAAGAAGCATAAAAAGATCTATGTGTCAGTAGATCGATTTTCGAAAATGGCCCATTTTATTTGCTTGGTTGGACTTCCTTCTGCACTACAATTGGCAAAAATGTTTATTCGTGACATCTTCCGTCTCCATAGACTATATGAGAAGATAGTGTCTGTTCAATGTGTACAATTTGTTGCCATATTCTGCAGGGCTTTATGTGCCTCTTGTGGAATTAAACTGATGTTTTCATCCACCTATCACCCACAGACAAATGGCCAAACAGAGAGGGTGAATCAGGAATTCGAGACATTTATTAGACTCTTTGTGTCCTCAGCTCAAGATGACTGGGTCGATTTATTACCTTGGGCAGAGTTTGCCCACAATTACAGGTACCATTCCTCTTCAAATTCTACTTCAATTTTTGCAGTATATGGCAGACATCTGCGTGTTCCAGATTTTCAAGAGTTACCTCCCATGGAAGTATCTGCCATCACAAATATTGTAGAATAATTTTTTGGTATATGGAAAGATTTTCACTCTTTAAAAAAAGCCTCTAGTGATTACAAGAATTTTGGGGATTGAAAAAGTCTTGCCGTTCCTCTTCTGAGAACTGGAGATAGACTGTGGTTGTCAACCATGAACATTTGGTTGATAGTTCCAAGCATGAAATGTGCTCCATGCATCATTGGACCATATCGCATTCTTAAAGTCATGCGGTGGTGTATAAACTGGAGCTACCTCCTCAGTTGAAAATTTCAAACACATTTCATGTTTCTCTTCTATGGCCATTAATTCTTAACCAATTCAAGCATTCTCCACCCAATACATTAAGTTTATACTCAATTAGTAGTCGAATTTGAAATAGAGAAGATCCTTGACTCTTGACACCGGTTGAATCATCTTCAGTATCTCACTGGTTGAAAGGGGTATGGACCTGAAGAACGGGCATGGATCAAGGTGTCTGTTGTCCATGCTCCACAGCTTGTTCGAGCTTTTCACAAAAAAATTCCTGATAAGCCTTGTAGGTGTCCTAAGTCCACCATGAAAGGGGGGGTACTGTCAGGCTGCGGCCTAGGATCGGCTGTTACTCACCTCAGCACCGGCTTCCTCTGACCTCTCAAGCGATCAGACGCCAGGTGCAGTGAGAATTATGCCTGGGGTCTGCTAAGACATCCATGTGCTGCTCCATTATTTAGTTTGGTTGCCGTCATGGATGCAGCCATGGCTGTCTACATCACCTGATTAGCCCTTTACCCAATGGTACCATTGGTTGCCATCAGCTGACAGTGTCCTCCAATGGACTGCTACCTTATGGTATTTAGTAGGCCTCTGGACAACGGGAAGTTGATTTTACAATGTAGTTACTTCCAGTGAATACTTGCTGTTGCAGCATTCCAGGTTTCAAAGCTCCTTTCATCTAGTGATATATTTCTAGTATTAATTCATGGTGTGTGTACTCAGTATGTCATCCGAGTACCACCTCCTAAATGTCATTCTCCTGTGCCACTTCTGCATCTGGAACCACAGTGTGTTTACTCAGTGCATCATCCGAGTACTATGTCCTAGTGTCATACTCCTGTGCCAGTTCTGCATCTGGAACCACAGTGTGTATACTCAGTACGTCATCTGAGTACAATCTCCTAGTGTCATTCTCCTGTGCCAGTTCTGCATCTGGATCCACAGTGTGTGTGCTCAGTACTTCATCCGAGTACCATATCCTAACTGTCATTCTCCTGTGCCAGTTCTGCATCTGGAACCACAGTGTGTGGACTCAGTATGTCATCTGAGTACAATCTCCTAGTGTCATCCTCCTGTGCCAGTTCTGTGTCTGGATCCACAGTGTGTGTACTCAGTACGTCATCTGAGTACAATCTCCTAGTGTCATTCTCCTGTGCCAGTTCTGCATCTAGATCCACAGTGTGTGTACTCAGTACGTCATCCGAGTACCATCTCCTAAGTGTCATTCTCCTGTGCCAGTTCTGCGTCTGGATTCACAGTGTGTGTACTCAGAGCCTGATTCTGTAAGGATCGTAATTGCAAAGCTGCACGCAGGTAGCTTTGCAATTGTGATCCTTGCAGATATGGTAATGCAGCAGGAGGCATCACACCTCCTGTGCATTACTTAACCGAGCTGCGTTGTCCAATGCAGCATTGGTTAAACTGCATGCCATCGGCCATCTGCGGTGACCCATGGGGTCCCACAGCCGGCCGCCTCAGTTTACAGGAAGAGACCAGGAAATCTCCTTCACTCGACAGAGATCTTGGCTTTTTCCCTCTCCCTCAATGGCGGCTACATGCCTCCGTTTCAGGAAACGGAGGGCATCGCCGCACCCTTTCCACCCACAAACGGCACCCTTCCCACCCACAAACGGCAGCAGACTGTTGATCGCTGACAGTCTGCTGCCAGTTTGCGTGCGGCCTTGCAAACCCATTCTGCACATGCGCAAAACGGATCTGGTGCCTGAGCAGATTCCCGGACCTCGTGTACTGCTGAATCAGGCCCTCAGTACGTCCATTCTTACTGTACTATCCATGTTTCCAATTGCCAGACATTTGGCGAAGGAGCACTGCTCCAAGCTCTGGACTCTCTGAATAATCCATTAATTGGAGATGGATATTGAGCTTTTGTATGCTTTATAAAATTAGGTTGTGCACAGGATTTTCTTTTTACAAAAAGGCCTATTTTTTAATATTGATCTTGTTTGTCAAGAAACGTATTTAATTTTTTTTGTTTGTATTGTTATTAAATTTACCATTACATTAACCCTTCCATCCATTTGTGTCAATTTATAGGTATTTATGTTATAGACCATTACATTTCTATAGCGCTGTTTTTTCTGTTTTCTTGCTAAAGTGCTTATATGGGGACTGACTCTCCTCTTAATTACAGCTGCTTTTTAGACAAACGACCTGGAAGCGCCCATTCCAGATATATACTTGTTATATACTTTCTTTGCTGGTCCATATACTTAACCAGGTGTTAGGTTTATTTGAAGTGTAGTAGTATACTGGTACAGCCGTACTCACAGTTATACACTAGTTGATCTGAATGGAGCGGAGCATAAACATTACCATCCGGTGATCTATGTAGGTAGCAGAGCTTGTACAGTATATGCAGCACGCGCTGTAAATATAGGTCAATATGGAGAATATTCTGCAAGGGCCTTTTGAGCCGCTGTGGCGCTCAAACACAGTGACAAGATGTACATGTGCAGAAGACCAAACGGTGGCCATCTTGGTTAGATAAAATGCTTCAGTTACAGAGCATTTATGGAGGCAGCCCAGTAGTTCACTCCACATTTCAACAAGGGAGGTCTGGGGTGTTCATTCAGGAGCATGAGTACACTCACTCAGAATTTCATAATGTTGTGAGGTATGAACACGTGACATGGGTGTAGTTTGCATGGTGTGTGTGTGTGTGTGTTGTGCCAGATTAATATAACAAAGACTAATACTAAAATAATAGATTGGTTGATTTCCTAATCCTTTCAATTACAAAATTGTAAATGAAAACTGTACCTACAAGAGGAGATGCAGGTTGAGTTGATTGCTTCATTTGAATTTATTACATAAACAGCTGTTTTTTGCAATGATTCTGCATTAGTTTTACCTTATTCTTATACGGAATGTTCAGCTTTTTCTTTATTTTCACTGGTATAGAATATCTTTATTATACTATTCCACAATATACAGTATTTATATGAAGAAGACATTTTCATACTGCAGGGACATATTTATGCCAAGCTACTTGTTTCTAATTGAGTAAAACACAAAAACCAGATGCACATTTTCCTATCAGTCCTAAAATCCAATGTCGGGATTGGTGAAACAGATGTTCTGTCCGTGCAAGGAAAATTTTCAGAGACTATTTATTTCCATGAGAGGACAGTAACTTTACGCTCTGGATTGAAGTTTAAGATTTGACCTTGCATAAATGATGCTTTTCCCAAAAGAACTTTTACCCGAAATCTCAGAACATCTCCTTACTTCAGAAACTCAGAGAGGGACAATAACAAATGCTGGCTTTGTGCATCGAGATAGGAATACATGAGAGAGAGAGAGAGAGAGAGAGAGAGAGAGAGAGACCTGCGGTCTGACACTCCAATCCGAAGTCTGTAGCTGCTCTCGTGCCCTCTGTAGTTAAGACAATTATAACAAAATACAGCGGCACTGAAAGTCTAGAATAGAGGAATATATTTGTTCCAGAACAACTGATGTTTCAGAGTTTAGAAGCCCTTTTCTCACGGTAACAATCAAATGTTCAAAAGAAGAAAGATCGTCCCATACGAGTGCACAGCAGTCTCGCAATAATATGTAGTTAAAACTTAACTTTTAATTTAATAATATCCACTCAAGTGGTATTAAACACAGCAAAATAGAAGACAAAAATTCTAAAGTGTGAGAGACATATAGTATGAAAAGTGATTAAAATATACAACAGTGCCAGTTCATATATGCCTTATAATATAAATATTTTAATAGGTAAAGAAATGTTTAGGATAATATCTATCTCTATTATTTCACTCCATAACATTATCTCAAACCTTAAATTCGTAGTGTTTGGATCTCCTATTATTATACAAATGATGTTAATTCAATCTCTATTAATATTAACACATGAATAGTTACACATATCCCCATATATAATATATTTTTTGCGATGTCTGTGATAATCCCACAGATATTTAAATTAATATATACTGTGGTTATTCCTAAAGACATTCATTGAGGTTATTTATTGACAGTATATTCTTTCCAAAAAGTTCATAAGGGAATTCTAATTTTAATTACCCCACTCATGTTTTCTCACCAGTCTTATATAACGGTGTTATCCTATTATGCACCACATTTATTCAAAGCCATTCCACATGAATGGCTATTAACAACAATTATTCTGGTGGAAGTTTTATAGTGTCTTAATAATATTATGGACTCATATGTCCACAAAACATTATTCCAATAGCCTTCTGGCCTTTCCAGGTAATCTTTAGCAAACTGCAGATGGGCAGCAATGTTCTTTTTGGAGAGGAGAGTGACTTTCTCCATTGTTGTTCAGTGACTTCCTGATGGTGGACTCATGAACATTAGCTAATGTAAGAAAGGCCTTCAGCTGCTCAGAGGTTACCGTGGGTTCCTTTGTAAACTACTAGACGCCTTGCTCTTGGCGTGATCTTTGCTGGTCGACCACTCTAGGGGAGGGTAATAATGGTCTGGAATTTCCTCCATTTGTTCACAATCTGTCTGATTGGTGGAATCCAAACTCTTTAGAGATGGTTTTGTAACCCTTTTCAGCCTGATGAGCATCAACTTTGATAGATCCCTGTTCTTTTAAAAAGACAGGTTGTCCACTCACTTTGATAGATCCCTGTTCTTTTAAAAAGACAGGTTGTCCGCTCACACCTGATTGTTATCCCATAGATTGAAAATACCTGACTCTAATTCTCACCTTCGAAATATCTGCTAAGCCTTAAGGTTCACATACTGAAGCCACTCACAGATATGTGATATTGGATCATTTTCCTCAATAAAAAAATTGCTTGATATTGCTCACACTCCCCAGAGATTCTTAATGGGTGGCAGCTCGTTCTTTCAGTAAACTGAAAGAAAGGTCGGTGTGGTAATCTGAATAAGTATAGAGATAAGAGAAGCGCCTAATAGTGTAGTAACTTTAGACAATATAGCGGATCTTACGCATAAATATATTCTGCGTCTCGTAATGGAGTTAATATTTTTGCATATACTACAGTCACCGTAGTCAGATCTCCCTGCAATCAGCTCACAGTTCCTTGCATCAACCGAGAAGGCCCCGCCTCTCAAACAATCATCTCGTATTGCACCCCCAATCGCAGGATGATCAAATATGGATAAAACATACCTCCATAGTACAGTATATCAATTTAGAAATGGGAACATTAATTAAACAAATATAAAATTCACAGAGACGTACATTAAAAGGTTTATCTGTATCTGGGGCAGAGTAGGGATATCCACTACCAAAAAGTGCTGCAGTCTGGATAATTCAGCAAGAAAGTCCACTGTATAGTGCAGGTAAGTATAAGGTAAGTAGACCCAGCACGTTTCGCCCCTATTTAGGGCATTATCAAGGGTAAATATCACAAAGATGATATATATACCCATGTTAATTGTTTAATTGTACACACTTAATGACTTATTTGGCAATTTCTAGAACCGGAAACACCCGAAAAATGGAACCGGAAATGCTCCGCAGCCCAGGAGGGCATAGTGCTAGAACGCACAGAAGTGTGTCTATTTGTGGAGCAGGGACTGGAAGTGCATCACCGGCCCGGGAGTTGCGGTGGATATATATGTGTGTGTTTGTGTGAATAGAGGATAAAATAGCGCCTACTAGTAAAGAAAATAAACATAAAGTGCTGTGTGCATAGTGCAAAAAACTAAGGGCCTGATTCAGAGCCGCTCGTAAGCGGCCGCTCGTTCGTTCACAACTGCACAACTGCGCATGCGTACGGATCGTAATACGCATGCGCGAAACAGTCAGTGCAGCAGAAAATCGTTTGTTCGCTAAATAGCGAATGCCTGCTATTTTGAGTGACAGGAGGAGGCGTATGTGGGTGGTAACAGAGGAAGGTGCTTGAAAACGGGGAGTGGAGATCAGAACGCAGGCGTGCTTAAAGGTCAAAACGGGCGTTTTATGGGTGTGCATAATTAATACAGCAGCGTCATTGACCACGTCACTGGGTTATTTTATAGTCAGAACTGCTCGCATGATTGTGGTAGGAAAAACCAACCACAAGAATAGCGAGCAGTTCATACGCTGGTCGATGTACTCGATTAATCTAATAAATAGCGGACATGACGTAGGATGCGAGCGGCCAGGGGGCGTAGTTTTCCAAAAACAACCGCATGTTTGGTTCGCTCGTTCAGACCTAGAGGCGTGAACAGACCGCAAAGAGCGAACGGTTCATTTGAATAGCCACCCCTTTTTTCTGAACGAGCGAGCGCAAATAGCGTCCGGCTCTGAATCAGGCCCTAAGTGCTTAACTTAAATGTTTTCTGTTTTCATACTTCTTACGAGTCCATAAAAGTATTGGGATTATGAAAATACAAAACAACAATCAAATCATGCATGTGTTCAGTGGTCTATATTGGCTAAGTATAGGTACTGGTAAGGATACTTTCCCACCATAAAGCATACCCGTTAGACAATATAAAATATAAAGCAAGCACATTTTATATTGTCTAATTCCTAATACTTCTATGTACTCATGAGAAGTCCAAAGACGGAAGAACATTTAAGTTAAGCATTTAATTTTTTTGCACTATGCACATGACACTTTATAATTATTTTCTGTACTAGTAGGCGCTACATTTAGGTGCCACGCTCAACAAAATGTTTTATATATATATATATATATTAGGTGTGAGCCCCCTCGATCCGAGGCTGATCCGAGTTAGGCTCGACTTTTCCCGCCTGACTCGGATCTGAAATCGAGGCAAAACGTCACCATCCAGCCTTCCCGGGTCTCGCGGGTTTTGGATTCTATATAAGGTACCCGCGTCGGCTGTGGACAGTGAAGAGGGAGGGTGGGAGTTAGGGCTGGCTGGGCTGTGTAGTGTAGTGTAGTGCAGTGTAGTGTTGTGCTGTGCTGTGCTGCGCTGTGCTGCTGTTGTCCATAGGGGCTGTGTCCACTCCTCCAAAGTCCATAGGGGCTGGCTGGACTGTGTTGTGCAGTCAGTTGTCCATAGGGGCTGTGTCCACTCCAAAGTCCTGTGCAGTGTCCCAGTCCTAAAGGGGTGCTGTAGTGTTGTCCAGGGGGTGCTCTGTCCATCAGGGGTGCTCCCCCCAAGTGCAAAAAAAATTATATTTTTTGTGTGTTTGTGAATTGTGTGCACAGTAGCTGCACGTGCATCAACAAAGTAGTGCCAAGCGTGTGCCTGTGTTATAAGTAAAGGGCCATCTGGCTTGACCGTTAAAGGGTGCTGTAACCCCCAAAGTGCACTCCAAACAAAATAAAAAATATTTTCTGTGTTTGTGAATTGTGTGCACTGTGGTTGCACGTGCATCAAAAAAGGAGCAGCGCCAAGCGTGCGCCTGTGTCCCATTAGTAAAGGGCCGGCTGGCTTGTCCGTTAAAGGGTACTGTAACCCCCAAAGTACACTCCAAACAAAATAAAAAAATATTTTCTGTTTGTGAATTGTGTGCACTGTGGCTGCACGTGCATCAACAACAGAACAGCGCCAAGCGTGCGCCTGTGTCCCATTAGTAAAGGGCCAGCTGGCTTGTCCGTTAAAGGGTGCTGTAACCCCCAAAGTACACTCCAAAAAAAAATATATATATTTTCTGTGTTTGTGAATTGTGTGCACTGTAGCCGCACGTGCATCAACAAAGTAGTGCCAAGCGTGCGCCTGTGTCATAAGTAAAGGGCCATCTGGCTTGACCGTTAAAGGGTGCTGTAACCCCCAAAGTACACTCCAAACAAAATAAAAAATATTTTCTGTGTTTGTGAATTGTGTGCACTGTGGCTGCACGTGCATCAACAAAGGAGCAGCGCCAAGCGTGCGCCTGTGACCCATTAGTAAAGGGCCGGCTGGTTTGTCCGTTAAAGGGTGCTGTAACCCCCAAAGTACACGCCAAACAAAAAAAATATATATTTTCTGTGTTTGTGAATTGTGTGCACTGTAGCCACACGTGCATCAACAAAGTAGTGCCAAGCGTGCGCCTGTGTCATAAGTAAAAGGGTGCTGTAAACCCCCAAAGTACACTCCAAACAAAATAACAAATATTTTCTGTGTTTGTGAATTGTGTGCACTGTGGCTGCACGTGCATCAACAAAGGAGCAGTGCCAAGCGTGCGCCTGTGTCCCATTAGTAAAGGGCCGGCTGGTTTGTCCGTTAAAGGGTGCTGTAACCCCCAAAGTACACTCCAAACAAAAAAAATATATATTTTCTGTGTTTGTGAATTGTGTGCACTGTAGCCGCACGTTCATCAACAAAGTAGTGCCAAGCGTGCGCCTGTGTCATAAGTAAAGGGCCATCTGGCTTGACCGTTAAAGGGTGCTGTAACCCCTAAAGTGCACTCCAAACAAAATAAAAAAATATTTTCTGTGTTTGTGAATTGTGTGCACTGTGGCTGCACGTGCATCAACAAAGGAGCAGCGCCAATCGTGCGCCTGTGTCCCATTAGTAAAGGGCCATCTGGCTTAACCGTTAGAGGGTGCTGTAACCCCCAAAGTGCACTCCAAACAAAGTAAAAAAATATTTTCTGTGTTTGTGAATTGTGTGCACTGTGGCTGCACGTGCATCAACAAAGGAGCAGCGCCAAGTGTGCGCCTGTGTCCCATTAGTAAAGGGCCATCTGGCTTAACCGTTAGAGGGTGCTGTAACCCCCAAAGTGCACTCCAAACAAAATAAAAAAATATTTTCTATGTTTGTGAATTGTGTGCACTGTGGCTGCACGTGCAGCAACAAAGGAGCAGTGCCAAGCGTGCGCCTGTGTCCCATTAGTAAAGGGCCGGCTGGTTTGTCCGTTAAAGGGTGCTGTAACCCCCAAAGTACACTCCAAACAAAAAAAATATATATTTTCTGTGTTTGTGAATTGTGTGCACTGTAGCCGCACGTTCATCAACAAAGTAGTGCCAAGCGTGCGCCTGTGTCATAAGTAAAGGGCCATCTGGCTTGACCGTTAAAGGGTGCTGTAACCCCTAAAGTGCACTCCAAACAAAATAAAAAAATATTTTCTGTGTTTGTGAATTGTGTGCACTGTGGCTGCACGTGCATCAACAAAGGAGCAGCGCCAATCGTGCGCCTGTGTCCCATTAGTAAAGGGCCATCTGGCTTAACCGTTAGAGGGTGCTGTAACCCCCAAAGTGCACTCCAAACAAAATAAAAAAATATTTTCTGTGTTTGTGAATTGTGTGCACTGTGGCTGCACGTGCATCAACAAAGGAGCAGCGCCAAGTGTGCGCCTGTGTCCCATTAGTAAAGGGCCATCTGGCTTAACCGTTAGAGGGTGCTGTAACCCCCAAAGTGCACTCCAAACAAAATAAAAAAATATTTTCTATGTTTGTGAATTGTGTGCACTGTGGCTGCACGTGCAGCAACAAAGGAGCAGTGCCAAGCGTGCGCCTGTGTCCCATTAGTAAAGGGCCGGCTGGTTTGTCCGTTAAAGGGTGCTGTAACCCCCAAAGTACACTCCAAACAAAAAATATATATATTTTCTGTGTTTGTGAATTGTGTGCACTGTAGCCGCACGTTCATCAACAAAGTAGTGCCAAGCGTGCGCCTGTGTCATAAGTAAAGGGCCATCTGGCTTGACCGTTAAAGGGTGCTGTAACCCCTAAAGTGCACTCCAAACAAAATAAAAAAATATTTTCTGTGTTTGTGAATTGTGTGCACTGTGGCTGCACGTGCATCAACAAAGGAGCAGCGCCAATCGTGCGCCTGTGTCCCATTAGTAAAGGGCCGGCTGGTTTGTCCGTTAAAGGGTGCTGTAACCCCCAAAGTACACTCCAAATAAAAAAAATATATATTTTCTGTGTTTGTGAATTGTGTGCACTGTAGCCGCACGTGCATCAACAAAGTAGTGCCAAGCGTGCGCCTGTGTCATAAGTAAAGGGCCAGCTGGCTTGACCGTTAAAGGGTGCTGTAACCCCCAAAGTGCACTCCAAACAAACTAAAAAAATATTTTCTGTGTTTGTGAATTGTGTGCACTGTGGCTGCACGTGCATCAACAAAGGAGCAGCGCCAAGCGTGCGCCTGTGACCCATTAGTAAAGGGCCGGCTGGTTTGTCCATTATAGGGTGCTGTAACCCCCAAAGTAAACTCCAAACTAAAAAAATATATATTTTCTGTGTTTGTGAATTGTGTGCACTGTAGCCACACGTGCATCAACAAAGTAGTGCCAAGCGTGCACCTGTGTCATAAGTAAAAGGGTGCTGTAACCCCCAAAGTACACTCCAAACAAAATAAAAAATATTTTCTGTGTTTGTGAATTGTGTGCACTGTGGCTGCACGTGCATCAACAAAGGAGCAGCGCCAAGCGTGCGCCTGTGTCCCATTAGTAAAGGGCCATCTGGCTTAACCGTTAGAGGGTGCTGTAACCCCCAAAGTGCACTCCAAACAAAATAAAAAAATATTTTCTATTTTTGTGAATTGTGTGCACTGTGGCTGCACGTGCATCAACAAAGGAGCAGCGCCAAGCGTGCGCCTGTGTCCCATTAGTAAAGGGCCGGCTGGTTTGTCCGTTAAAGGGTGCTGTAACCCCCAAAGTACACTCCAAACAAAAAAAATATATATTTTCTGTGTTTGTGAATTGTGTGCACTGTAGCCGCACGTGCATCAACAAAGTAGTGCCAAGCGTGCGCCTGTGTCCCATAAGTAAAGAGCCGGCTGGCTCATTTCTTAAAGGGTGGTGTAACCCACAAAGTGCACTACTCTCCAGCAAAAATCAAAAAATATTTTCTGTGTTTGTGTGCGCCTTAGCCGCACGTATATATCAATATAACATAAATGGAGGACCAATCTTTCTCTGATAAAAATAAAATAGGGAAAGATCAAGAACCACTTCCTCCTAGTGCTGTTGCTGCTGCTGGGAGTTGTTCATCATCCCAGAGAGTAGGAACACCACTACTTTTAGTAAACAATTGACCCTCCAACAGTCCCTAGCGAGGAGGATGAAGTACGACAGCAGTCATCCTGAAGCAAAACGTATAACTGAGGCCTTGACTGCTATGTTGGTGTTAGACGTGCGTCCGGTATCCGCCATTAGTGCAGTGGGATTTAGACAATTGATGGAGGTAGCATCCTCCATCAATTGTCAGCAATTGATTCCACCAGCATCCTCAAAGCAGCAGCGACAAGCGTGCGTCTGTCTGTTAAAGGGTGGTGTAACCCCCAAAGTGCGCTCCAACCAACATAAAATAATCTTTTTTTCTGTGTTTGTGTGTGAAATGTATGCGCAGTAGCCGCACCTGCATCCTCAAAGCAACAGCGACAAGCGTGCATCTGTCTGTTAAAGGATTACATCGGTGACAGCATCCATGTAGGCATGTCAGACAGTCCGTACATGTACTGGCAGGAAAAAGAGGCAATTTGGTGGACCCTGTACAAACTGGCTCTATTTTACCTGAGTTGCCCCCCCTCCAGTGTGCACTCCGAAAGAGTGTTTAGTGCAGCCGGGAACCTTGTCAGCAAAAGGCGTAGGAGGTTGCTTCCACAAAATGTGGAGATGATGTTCATAAAAATGAATTATCAACTCTTCCAGGGAGACCAGCCTCCAGAACGTACAGAGGGACCTGTGGTGGTGGATTCCAGTGAGGACGAATTAATACTCTGTGAGGATGAGGATGTACACAACACTGAAGAGGGTGAGGAATCGGTGGATGAGGAGGATGAGGACGACATCTTGCCTCCGTAGAGCCAGTTTGTGCAGGGACAGATTAATTGCCAGCTTGTTTTGTGGGGGCCCAAACGAACCAATCATTTCAGCCACAGTCGTGTGGCAGACCCTGGCGCTGAAATTATTGGTTTGTTAAAGTGTGCATGTCCTGTTTATACAACATAAGGGTGGGTGGAAGGGCCCAAGGACAATTCCATCTTGCACCTCTTTTTTTTTTTTGCATTATGTACTGTTTGGGGCCTAGTTTTTCAAACTGCCATCCTGTCTTCCACTGCAGTGTCACTCCTAGATGGGCCACGTGTTTGTGCCCCCCACTCGTGTCGCTTAGCATAGTCATCCATCTACCTCGGTGCAAACTTTTGGACATAAAAACACTAGTGTGAGGTGTTCAGAATAGACTGGAAATTAGTGGAAATTAAGGTTTTTGAGGTTACATTCTGTGATTTTAGCTGTTTTTATGCTTTTTTTAAAAAAAAATACAGATCCAAAACACAAAACCCAGAACCCAAAACACCGAAGGGTGGTTTTGGCAAAACCAATCCAGATCCAAAACACGAAGAAAGATCCAGATCCAAAACCAAAACATAAAACACGAAAAGTGGCCGGTGCACACCCCTAATATATATATATATATATATATA
This sequence comes from Taudactylus pleione, assembly GCA_031769625.1. Lineage (NCBI taxonomy): Eukaryota > Metazoa > Chordata > Amphibia > Anura > Myobatrachidae > Taudactylus > Taudactylus pleione. The sequence continues at coordinate 3,552,032 of JAUIMM010000052.1, read as the reverse complement.
TATATATATATAAATAAACAAAGAATTTGACGGCAGATAAGAACCACTTGGCCTATCTGGTCTGCCCCTTTTCATTTATCCTTTGGGCAACCTCAACCCTATGTCTGGTGCAGCACTTGGCCAAGTGCTGCAGCGAGCTGGCTGGCATATATATGTACACGAGGGCTGATTGAAAGTAATGAGACGGCTTCTGGCTTTCTGTCCCATAGGTAGACAGTCGCCATGACGAAACATATGAAGACCTTTCACTCGCTGTGGCCAAACAACGAAGACTACGGTAGTCCAACCGTAGGTTCAGACACATCGATGTATGATCTTCACAATAACCAGCATAGCTTTGCTACGTCTGCCTATGGGACAGAAAAATAGAGGCAGTCTCATTACTTTTCAATCAGCCCTCGTGTGTGTGTGTATGAGTGTATATATATATATATATATATATATACTGTATATCTGAATAGAAAAAATGGAGGCACACAATTGTGAAGAATGTATTACAAACACAATCTTTACTTCAAATAAATGGAACACTCAAATACAAACATGTCATACTGATATATCACAAACAGAGCTTCAGTAACATAGGATTCTCCTGCCCTTCTACCATAACCGGCACCACTGGCGTCCGCACTGCATGTCACGCCTCGGTTCCAGACTTTGCAACATCACCGCATCAACGTTCTGCTAGTTCCGACCCAAACGCATTTTAATTCCTGGACATCGTCAGTGGGGTATCTCTCAAGGACACTCATAATGCTTATATAGCTAAGCCTAACAGCAGGGTAATTTCTAACCACCAATCAATCGTTAGTCACATGACCACTTTATATCCAATTGGGCAAAGAACATATACAGTGCCATCAGATCATAATATAGGAGAGGACACTTTCAATGTTTTTAGAACCCAATATATTCATCAGTGGCCATTTTTATGTAACCATTACCATATATAATTTTCCAATGATAATGATTGTTCCAATGATTGTTACCCTTAACGATTCCTATTTAAATAAGCATTCACAGCTATACATATAAAAAATGTCAGTATGAAATGACTGCCTGAGTCTGCATGAGTGAATGAGTGAATAAATACTTAGGTGCTGATTAGAGATGTGTACAGACTCGCATGTTTTCTGGTTTTGGTTCTAAATCATCGCTGTGTTTTGGCAAAACAACCCTCAATTGTTTTGGTTTTGGATTTCTTTTGAGAAACAGCTAAAATAAAATCATGTAATCTGGACCTATTTTTGTTCCTAGTGTATTATAAACAGTCATCCAGTAATTTCCAGTAAATTTTTGCCACCTCACAGCTTACAAAATAGTTTTCACCAATATTGGCCAAGTGCTGCAGCGTGCTGGCTGGCTAAACTAAGCGACAGAGCAGCAGCACAAACACATGGCAGTTTAAGACTATAGCACATCTATGAAACATAGTGGCACAGTAGTAGCAGACAGGATGGAAGTTTAATAAACTATATGACCTTATAGAACAGGAGCGGGCTGGGCCAGGAAGCAAGGTGCCATCTGCTCTCACACTGCCAAACACCAGACCTGTTCCCGCAGACTCTCTCACCATCACCCACCAGATCTGCACCACAGATTCTCTCACCCTGGGGCAGATGTACTAAGCTCTGGAAAATGATAAATTGGAGAGTGATAAACTACCAGCCACAGCTCCTGTCATTTTTCAAACACAACCTGTAACAGTGACAGTTAGGAGCTGATTGGTTGGTAGTTTATCACTCTCCAATGTATCACTTTCCAGAGCTTAATACATTTCCCCCCTATCACCCACTAGGCTTGTCCCCGTAGACTCTCTCATCCAGTGAAACTCAAGGCCTGTTCTTGCAGTCACTGAGGCTGCAGCCACAGCTAGTGCCAACGCCATCCGCAAGACTGGCAGCTCCTCTCTCTCTTCTCTTCTGCTACCAACAGTCTTCTGTGGGAGGCTGGGGCAATTAATGTGTGTTTTATTTTTTTCCTGTAGGGGCCAATGTTTTTTTTTTCCTGTGGGAACTAATGTGTTTTATTTTTCCTGTGAGATCCAATGTGTGTGTTTTTTTTTCCTGTGAAGGACAAAGTGTCTGTTTTTCTCCCTGTTGGAGCCAATGTGTTAGCTTTTTAATTATAATATAATAATAAAAGTATTAATTATGAATATAGTTGGAAGGGTGGGGCGCTCTAAAATTTCTCACACATAGTGTTAGTAGATCCTGGGCCGGGAAGTGCTGTGAGGTGATCAATAACAGTGACAGGGGGTACTGTGTGGTGGACATTGAAAGGAGGGGGGAGTGCTGTGAGGTCGACAGTGAAGGGGAGTGCTATGAGGTGGACAATGAGTGCTGTTAGGGGGCAGTGAGGGGGTCAGTGTGAGCTGTGAGGGGGCAGTAAGGGGTCTGAGTGAACTGTGAGGGGGTCAGTGTTATATATGCAGAGATGACTTGATGAAACTGCACTGCAGGGGACAACCTCAGAGATATGTATGGATGGCTTGATGAGACAGCCATGGAGGAGCAATCAGAGCTATACAGAGGGCAATGGAGAGCGTAATCAGAAAATTATGCAAGGGCAATGAGACACAATGGAAGGGGTAATCAGATAAATCATGCCTGCAGTTATTTTTGCCACATCCATTTTGCCGCTGCCGTATGCTAATAGAAAAGCTGGGCCCACTTGATTCCATTCCTCCCCTAGGGTAGAAGTTGCCAGCCAGGCCCTGCTATAGCATGTTTTCATTAATCAAGAACTAATAGCCTAAAAGAAAAAGCCTAGTAGCAAATATAATATCTATAACCAACATACTCCTCCAAACAGCGAATGTCAGGGCAATCCAGGTGATTGGGTATTAATTAATTATGTAACCCACCCTTAGACTTTCTATCCTGGTGGGATTATGGGATCACACAATAGTTAGTGCCTCCACCCAAGCTAAGACTTTCTATCCTGGTGGGATTATGGGATCACACAATAGTTAGTGCCTCCACCCAAGCTAAGACTTTCTATCCTGGTGGGATTATGGGATCACACAATAGTTAGTGCCTCCACCCAAGATACAATTCTCTTGAGGAATAACTAAGGCTTGCTTGGGGAAACTTTAATTAACACTTTGCTACCATTAGTGATATATTAAGCATGCACTAATATTCAATGTAAATACATTACACAATCACTAGAATAACCAACACATGTTACACAAAAGGTTTTCTTTTATTATTCTGTAACTATTTCTAAAGATCTATGTAAAGTATTCCCTCAAAGGTAAGTTTAGTGGTAAATTTAATGGGATGTAGCGATGAGACCGGCAGCCGCAAGGCCACCGGTCTCAATACCGACATCCGAATCTCGATAGGATTTGAAATACCGATGCCTACCTTGATCCTGACGACGGAACTCTGAAGGATGCCAGCCCGAACAAGTTAAGTCCGGGATGCCCTTGGCGTTACCCGCGGGGGTGTAGGGTTAGGTTTAGGTAGCGTAGCGGGGATAGGGTTAGGTTTTGGGAGTTTAGGGAAACTGTGACAAGGCAAATTTAGTATGTACTTCGCTTTGATAATCATTAGGGCGGTATTCTTACTCCAATTAAATGTTTAAGTATGTCAAATAATTAGCCTCTAAATTTGCATTTAGTTGACCTTGGAGCCTAGAGTCTCTTTCTCTCCACCTGGAAAGTGGGTAGGGTGATGAAGCAAGGTGTCTACTCTGTCCCTGGATTCTGGAAAAAGGGACCTTTCATTATCCATCTCTCTTCTTCGCCTCTGTTCTCCATATATACTCCCTCCCCCAAACTCTATCTTTCTTGACTGATGACAAGTTATTCGTCGGCTTGGAGCAAAGTGATTCCCTTTCACTGGTACACCTCCAGGGCCAGTAACATTGTGGGCTTGTGTTCCCTTCACTCCTTCCACTACCTCAAACTCTACATTTTCTCCATCTCCCACGCTCTGCAGCAGTTTTAATGGGTTATTCTTGGTTATGCCAGCCCAATGAACAAAAACATCCCTCCCAGTGTCATGTTGTCTAATGAAGCCATAACCTTTCTTTACATGGAACCATACCACCGTGCCAGATATTATAGAGCTATCTGCTGTTTCTCCCGGCAAATTAACAACCCCTCCTTCAGTCTGTAAGGCGATGTCTCTAGTCTCCTTGCTCATGGAAAACTCACCGGGATGGGTTTTGGGCATAGTTTTCACAGAGTTGGCAATGGAAAGGGTATTGTTCTCACATTCTAGCCGCATCAAATGTTTCTTAATTTCAAAGACACTAATCTGGTCCTTCTGTTCTGCTGTTTCTGCTGCTCCCAAGATTTGGGACATCTCGTTCATCTGGGCTTCAAGAAGACGGACTCTTTCTCCTCGTTGCAGAGACCACTGGGTATTAAGTTCTTGCTCCAAATGTTTTCTTTATTCTCCTGCTGCAAGTGTTCCAGTTCTCTGATTACTGCATCCAGCTCTTCTTGCAATTCCTTGATCTGTTTCTGTAGTTGAACGTTGAGCTTTTGTTCTTCCTCAATTTTCTTTTTCAAGTCATCCCCATTAATTCCTTTCTTTCCATATATTTCATCCCATGGAAGATTTGACGACCATTTAACATGTTTTAATCAGACATTTGCTATATATTCCATTATACCTACTCTGTACTGTACATCATTTGGTCTTTCCCATAACAACTTTTTCGTGCTCCTTGTACTCTGCAAATATGTATTCCTTAATTGCTACCTTTTCTTTATCTCTTTTCGCTTTATCTCTTTCCACAAATTTGTCTTCCCATTTTTACTGCACCTCCTTTCTCTTCAGCTCCTCCAGAGTACCTTGGATGGCTATTTCAGTAACTGAACTAGATCCATTGGTTTTATACTATTCCTTTTTACTACAGCACCTGTTGTAACTTCTAGATTTCCTACTATCTTTTCGTTAATGGTGTTCAAATCTTCCAGTTTTACACCAGTGCATATAGGTGCTACTATTTCTTCACTTATACTACCCTCACTATCATTTTCATGAGGTTTAAATATGTTTTTCTTACCTCTTGTCCTTCTTTTTCTCTTTCACGTCACTACCACATCATTTCCAAACTCTGCCTCGTCTTTACTTCCTTGAACTCCTAATATTAAATTCACCTTCAGTTTTTAAACACCCACTTCTTCTAAATCTATCCACCTCTTGTCCCTTAGATCCTCCTTATGGGTTCCAGCTCTCCCAACTGCCACAGCAAGGCCATTAATGCCTACATCTTCCTTGTTCTTTAGTTTCTTTCCCATAATGGTGGAAGCCTAATTGCCTGTGCAGAGTCAGGATCCACAAACTTCACTGTAATGAATGTCCGCTATCACCTGCTGGTAACAGACTCTGAGTGTATTCTTGATGTCAGTCAGTACCTCCAAATGTAACCCACCCTTAGACTTTCTATCCTGGTGGGATTATGGGATCACACAATAGTTAGTTAGTGACCAATGACATCATGCTGCCGTGTTGCTAACTTATAGGTTCTGCCACCTGGAAGAGCCCAGCGCTGCTCAGGCCAGGCTATAAAGAAACTGGGGCTGGGGGGCGGCTATGGGTCATGGCAGCAGTGGCTGGAACAGTGAGTCCACCATCTGTGGCCCTGTTTTGTGTCTGTCTGGACCTCAGGGCCCCTCGGGGCCCGGTACGGGTGTTCCCTTAGTTCCCACTGTTTCCGGACCTGCCCACACCCTCTCCATACACTCTACTGTGTGAAATGGTGCTTGGTCATGAGGGAGGGACTCTAAGTGACATGCTAATCCAAAATACACAAGATCCGAGATTTCCAGGAAAATTACACTTTGCCTTGTTTTGTGTTCTGAACTAGTCGGAAAGACGTGATTCGGGACTCTCTCTCTCTCTCTGTAAAACCAAATCTCTAATATATATGTAATATAGGAAAATATTAGGATTTTTATCTGCTAAATAATAGTAGCATTGTAAGTATTGTTACTCTATTATGACACTAGTGGTAAATTTACTAACTGTCAGTTTTGGGTCTATTTTAAAATTGATGGGAATCGACATTGGATTGCAGTCTATAAAACCAGCATTTATGAGAAGTGAAATTTTTCTATGGCTTTCATATCAGAATACAACATGCACTTTAAACAAATTGAAAATATTATAAGAACCCACTGACCATTTTGAAGGGAGATCCAATACTGAACAGCTTGATCTCCAAAAAAACAGGAATATAAAAGACAAAAAAGTAAAAAGTGCACTGTCACCACCAAAAAACAACACAACTATCAAAGTGCTTTTATTGGTGTGGGTCATGCTGCTTCTGTAAATTAGTAAAGGGAGACAGAAAATGTACAGAAGTAGAAATAAATGGGCAAAAAAGTAAAATAGATGCATTTATTACCTGTACTACTAAAAATTTAATCTATTTCATAGGTTGCAGCTGAAACAAATTTTATATTGGGAATCTCAAGACAAGATAGGCAAATCACTTACGAAACATAAAAAAAGGGTTAGAAATGCATGCCCGATCAATGGACTTTAGAGAGACCCACAATAGTAGTTGTAAAGAAGAAAAATCATGTAATTTCGGTCTGTTTTTGTTCCTACAGTATTATTAACCTCAGTAACATTAATTTCCAGTCAATTCCAGTAAATTTTGACCAACACACAGCTCACAATATTGTTCAACAATATTGTCCAAAGGCTGACTGGCTAAACTAAGAGCAGTGGCACAAATACACGGCAGTTTAAAAGGCCAATAGCACATCTATGAAACATTACCACAAAGCAGTGGCAGTTTAATATACTATATGACCCTGTAGAAACCAAGGATGTTTTCATTAATCAAATACTAGATCAGAGGCCTGAGGGCATACAGGGAAATGGATGTGGAGTATGTATATAGTGGTAGGCAGGTAAAGGATTGATTGATTGTAAGTGATTAAGAAACTAAAATGTAAGGCCATAAAAGAATGCAATGTTAATGTCTAAGGATTCTCTCACAAGAGTTGAAAGAAAAGCCAAGAAAATTAATAGTTGCACTACAGAGCTGCAAGCTCCAAATCACTAGACACTTACACTAACAAATATTAGGAGGCTGTCCAGCTGGCCATACTACACACACACACCCCCCTTCCTAATTGGGTAACACGCCCCTGTAGTACATTTGTGAGGTGCACCAGAGAATCTGGAAATGAGAGATAATAGCATGCTTTTCTCCTAAATCTAGTCCTCAAGCAGAGAGATTTTCTGCTTATCCATGATCTACAAGTTTGCAAGCATTTCTGTTGACTATTGTGAATAATATATTAAATTATCTTGTGCATATTATGAATAATACTAAATATGCTCAATAATTTTGACAACCACTTCAAACTGCGAGTCTCACAACACTTATATTACTAACGCGGTGGCATGGCACTTACTGAGCATCATTGTAACACAGTGCCATTGCCTGGCCATAAACACATACTGTACAAATTGTATCTAAAAAAAAGATTTTGTTGTTAAACACAGTACCATGACAGAGGTGAGAACCGCAGGCTACCCCCCCCCCCCCTGCTAGAAAGGGTCCGGTGCTGGTTGTGGAAATAATGCAATTTTTTCCCCTGTACTTACACAACCAGGACTGGCTATGAAAAGTCCGGGGCTGGTTGTGCTTTCATAAAGGGACCCCACGTCGTTTTTCTTTAGAAAAATAACACTTAACAAGCTTTTTACAGTAAGATACATGCATTCATCTCACTGATGTATGCATGCATCTTTGTCTAAGCATGAAGCAGTTCTGTTCATTTGGGGCTTTGAAGTTAATTTTGAAGTGGGATTTGGTGTTCGATTTGTACATGAACATGCAAAATCAAACATCTAATCACTGTTCAAAATCGAACCAAATCAAATTCGATTTAGAAAAGGCTTCTAAAATCGAATTTCAGTAAATCAGGGATTTGATGAGGGATTTGTACATTCGATTTTGATTCGATTTGAGGTGAGCTATATCGAACATCAAATCGAATGTAAAATCGAACTTTGATAAATATACCCCATAGACTCACTGCCCCTTGAACACAATGCTCCCTCTCTGAGTCCAGAGTTACAGTGCCCCAGCCTTTCCAGGCTTTTAAGCTGCTGCTAAACACTTTATCACTTTTTAAAGTTTTTTTTATACAATTCACAACTAAGAGAGCCTTGCCTGCTAACTAGCTACAACCTATCTGTCGGATCTCCAGCGTGAAATGGCGCCCGAACACAAGAGAGGAACTTTTATATGCAATCCAAAACACGTGAGATCCATGCCAGGAAGATGTTTTAGGAGAGATAATACCATGTTTTTTCTTCTGAGCCGGGATTCGGATCCCGTCGGAAATATGAAATTCGGTTGGGTTTGGTTTTCTGAAAACCGAACCCGCTCATCTCTATTTAAAATGAATAGAAACAGCTAAAATCATGACATTTGGACCACTTCACATGCAATCCAAAACCTCAGATCTGGTTTTTAGATCCGAACTTATGGTTAGACCCGGGCCGGGACTCGGTTCTACTTGAAACCCCAAAATTGATCCAGGTATTTCTGCTGGAGTAAGAGGAGAAGTTTGCTGTAACCAAATTATTATTGTTCTAAAAGTCATGTGCAGGAGGAGAGAAATGAAGGAGTTTATTTTTTAAAAGAAGGTCTGGTGCCCTGCAGGTGTTTGCTCCATCCCACTGCGTGCCATCTGCATTAAACCGCTCCTGGCTGCACCTGCTTTATACTCCATGTTCCTGCATTGTGCTGCATTAATCCTGTATTGTCTCACACCCTGCTGTTCTACCTGGTTATTAAACCAATCCCTGGTTAAGCTGCTCATCGTGTGGACTATCCTCCACCTCACATCGCTAACTCCTATCAACACAGACATGGGGAAATATTTAAATAACTTTTCTTTAAGATGAGCTGAAAAGCTGAATATTCTATGTCATATTCACCCATTATATTAAGCAGCTGCATTATTACTTATAGCAAGTAATAATATACATTTTCTTCAGGAAAAGGAAAAAAACTACCGTTATGGTTGTTAAAAACATTAGCAAAATTCCACAGTAAAGCAAACAGGAGAGAGCACTGGGGAATGATCATTCTTTAATAGCTTCTGCACATTGCTACCTCTCACCAAAAATACATGGGATTTATTCCAGGGTTCTTCCAGAGTTCAATCAGGGGTACTGCTTTCCATATTTTAAGTTTGACATAATGGGACAGCTAAACGTTCAATGAATCTCTGTTCTAAAATTGGTTTACCTCCAAGTCGGTCTTATAAATGATCATTATATCTGTTATATGTTGCTTAATCATTCAAAGTCAGTCACATACACTGCATTTCCAACAAAAATAGCCGCTTTTCATAATGATGTGCTAGTCCTGTTGTATATTTTTAGAAAGTGCTGGAGTGTTTAAAATCAGATTTTAGTAGCTGTAAGGGTCTGACAGAGAGTTTGGAATATTGGTATTTAAATGCTCCTAGGGGGCTTGGAGGTAGGGAAGGTTATAAACTGTGACACAATCTAGCAGGGTGGCTGTGCTCTAAAATCTTAGCACTCTGAACATGGAAACATGACACACAGGGCAAGTACATACTGTATGAAGAATTCAAGACTTGGCATAATAACATGTGCAATAAACAGCTCCTTATGCAGGAAAATGAAAATAAAATGTACACCGTATTCTCTATTATTATTATTATTGATTGTGACAGCACTAAAACTTTTGCCGAAAGATGTTTTTTCACATTCACTGTTATATAGATTAAGATAACCAGAATTTTTAAAACTTAATCCGGGAACACATTGGCCACAAATCTTCAGATGGTGTTAGCCCCCGCAGCCCTACTCCTTCCTTTGGGAAGGAGATCCAGAATGTAAAGAGAGGGATCCATTCGGATCTCTCTGCCTTTACTGGACCTCTCTGTTTGCATGTGTGAACTCAGATCATGCATGTGCACTTAGAATGCCAGTGTAAACTTTCAGCCCTGTTATTAGTGGCAAATGTGGCAGTACTAGGGCTCACGGGACAGTCTCGCAACTGGAGCAACACTGAATTGCTCTGGTACAGTTGTTGCTCAGCTACAGCATTCCGCCAGCAGGGACCTGCACCCAGTGCTTTGGTGTCCTAATCCCTCAGCGCTTCCTCTCTGCTGCTTTTGTGGGTGTGGCTTATCACAGCCTCTAGCTAACCGTTATTACCAGCAACATCGAGTGATGGTGACAGCAGCAGCTTAGTGGACAGAAGGCACTGTACAAACTCTGATCAAGCTGAAAAGTCATGCACTGATTGTATGTTAACTATGTTGACTACTGTAATTTCTAAAAACTGTCCTCCCTCTCCTCAAACTGTCCCCACCATAGTCCATTATGAACATTACGGCCAAGTTCGTGCACTAACCTTTCATTCTAAGATACCTCCTATACTTACACTGGCTCTCTATACTTCCAAGAATAAAATGAATGGTTATTATAATTAAACTAAAATTGATATTTCCCTACCCTATAAATGCAATTTATGCAATATCATCTCAAAGTACTATCCTAGAGCCTGGTAATGAGGTGCACGCAAATACCATTGTGGCAGCGATTCCGTACGCAGTGGACTTGCAAAAATATGTTAATTGACTTAGCTGATGTCACAGCTGCTGCTTACCAGGGGTGTACTTACCCATTGGCCAGGATAGCACTCGCCAGGGGCGCCGACCAAAGGTGGGGCGCCATCCGGCAGTGCCACCAGCAGCCAAGGGGTGGACAAGTCCCCCGCAGTGAGAGCGGTCTGCCCTACACCGTTTACAAACAGACAGGTGCCAGCGGCAGCTGTGTGTTTGTAATAGCAGCCAGCCAATGAGAGTCAGACAGACTCTCATTTGCTGCAGCATCGTCCAAGAAGGGAGCCGGCTGGAGCTCACTAATGAGCTCCGTCTTCAGGCTCCCCCTGCAGCATGTGATGGGAGAGACATCATGACGTCTCTTCCATGCAGGAGAAGAGCGGGCCGGGACTCAGGGCCTCATTCAGAGGCGGTCGGAGGATGCAAGCGGTCACTCAGAAACTGGGCGGCCACTTGCATTCTGACCGCCCGCCTCTGTTGCGGTCGTTAGGCTGTGGGTTAACACCCACAGCTCTAACGACCGCTCTGGTGATGGTCGCGATGGTCAGAGACCATCGCAACCATCGGGGCTTACGACGAGACCCTAGGGTAGGGTCTCCCTTGTCGTAAGCCCCGGAGAGCTTCTGGCTCTGTCTGAGCCTGAAGCTCTCCACTTACATCACTAGTGATGTCAGCAGGGGCGCCGAGAGGGGGGGGGGGAGCGGGTACAGTTTACCCGGGCCCGGGCTTCCAGAGGGGCCCGGCAGGGGCCCGGGTCTTGCGCCGCCCCCCCCCTCACTTCCTCCCTCCCTCCCTCTGCAGCAGCCCAGCACACAGCATGTGCTGGACTGCAGCGGGAGATTGCTTGCGGCTGCTAAGTAGCAGCCACAGCAATCTCCTATGCCTGAAGGGGGGAGCGATCACACTGATCGCGCCCCCCACTGGCTCTGCGCCGGGCTGAGGGGCTCACATCTTTTATTTTTTTCAAGGGGGCGTGGCCACGCCTCCTGAAATTAGGCCACGCCCCCTCTTTACCGGGGCCCCGCGTGGCTCTCTACGCCCCTGGATGTCAGTGGGGCCTCCCCCAAATGGCATGCGTTCCCATAGGAACGCCTCCGTTTGGGCTGCCACCCCCCCGGCCTTCCAAACGGGGCGAAATGTCAAGCAACATCGACGGCTCGCCCCGTTTGGATCGAGACCCACTACAAACGGCGCTGCCGGTCGTAGCGGGTCTCCCGCATGCGCACGATGGCGCCGGTGCCATCGTGCGCATGCTCTGTGGGGGGCCATCGACCCGGTCCGAGCGCATCGGCACTAACGACCGGGTCTGAATGACCCCCTCAGAGTGGACATCGGCGATCGCGTCAGGAGTGGGGATCAGGTAAGTTGTATTTTTTTTCTTTGTGTGTGTAAGCCTGGCACTGAAATAGGGCGGGCACTGAAATAGGGGGTGGCCGCGAGTGGGGGAACTGTACAGGAGTGGCCACTACTGGGGGCAATTTAGGGGGAGTGGCCACTACTGGGGGCACTGTATAGTGGTGACTACTACTGGGGGCACTGTATAGGGGGGGACTACTACTGGGGGCACTGTATAGGGAGGACTACAACTGGGGTCAATGCAGCATAGGGAGGACTACTACTGGGGGCACTGTATAGGGGGGGACTACTACTGGGATCTACTACTGGGGGCACTGTAAAGGGGGGACTACTACTGGGGGCAATGCAGCATTGGGGGGACTACTACTGGGGGCAATGCAGCATTGAGGGGACTACTACTGGGGCCACTGTATAGGGGGACTACTACTGGGGGCACTATATGGGGGGGACTACTACTGGTGGCAATGCTGCATAGGGGGGACTACTATGGGGGCACTACTACTGGGGCAATGCTGCATAGGGGGGACTACTATGGGGGCACTGTATAGGGGAACTACTACTGGGGGCAATGCAGCATAGGGGAGGATTACTACTGGGGGCACTGCATAGGGGGGAGTAGGGGGGCATCAGTCCATTACATTGTCAGGGGCGCTTGGATCCCTAGATACACCCCTGCTGCTTACATACCAAAGACAAAACATTGGAATCATCGGTCGCACACCAAACCTCTGAGCAGGGTCTTGACCATCACGACCATCATCATGGACGCTCGCTATAGCTGTGGGTGGTAACCCACAGCTATCCGAGCGTCCATAAGGCCGCTCCATTTTCATGTACGAGGGCCCGGATTCAGAGCGAGCGCTCTGGTCAGAACGTCCGGCTCTGAATCAGGCCCTCTGTGTGTGCACATTGTGGCTTTGATCAGGCTCCTAGTCACTTTCTACACTGCAGGGGATGCAATCGGGAAGCTGGCTGACGTAAGCCAGACAGCTGGCTTCCTGACTGCATTATCCCGGCGAGGGTTAAATGACAGGCGTCTAAATCTAGACGCCAGATATTTTCCGACGCCGGGAGACAGCCACGGGGGGGAGGGTTAGGTTTAGGGCTCCAGGGGGGGACTTAGGGTTAGACACCCCCGGGAGGGTTAGGGTTAGGCTAGGTTTTAGGCACCCCCGGGGGGAGGTTAGGGTTAGGCACCCTCCCGGGGGACTTAGGTTTAGGCAGCGGGGAAGGGGGGGGTTAGGCACTTAGAGGGGGGATTAGGGTTAGGCACAGGGGGGGAGGTTAGGGTTAGGCACCCCTAAGGAGGGTTAGGGGGGTTAGGTTAGTAGATACTTACCTTAGGACGATCAGGATTTCCAGCACTGTCGGGCTTACGCTGTCGGGCTCTGCTGGTTTGTCGGCCTGCCGCTGTCGGGATTCGAACTCCCGGCCATGCGCCCGCCGGGATATCATACCGATTCCTATTGCAGTTCACATGCACATTAAGATGTACATGCTAATGCAACCACCACTGCATCTTTTGCAGCAGCACGATTGTTTCTTTATGATAATGCCACAGATGATGAGATTTGTGCAAAGACACTCGCTATGTGTATTAGGGTGCACCATCGGCTGCACATCGGTCACACGATCGGACATTGTACCATCCCTATGGAGGATTATCCATCTGAACATGGCCACTGAAATCAGTACATCAGAGGCAAAAGACGCAGTCGCTGACCACAACACACCCATGTCTGGCTAGCTACCTCCCTGTTACCTCCGAGAAACGCACACTGAAATTAGCTCTCTCTGCATCTAAATTCGATCTGCGCATGTGTAGACTGTAAACATCGGCCGCTAGCGCGCACGTCTGAATCAGCCACTAAAACCATTGCCTCACTATTTATAATAACTTATTGTTAAGTGAGTGTAACCCACTTACCGAAGTTTATTCCTACATATTTTTTTTTATGCCATGTAACAGGGTAGTACTAATTGGGGCACAGGATTGTGAATAGGGGTAGTATTAATAGTAGGGACCAGAGGTGGATTTTCCCTAGGGGCTGTGGGGATACAGCCCCACCAGTAAAATCATCCACTTCTGCACTGGCTACACTGTGACTGGAGGTTTCTTCCCATTGGAAGTGCAACATGCCAATCACGCATAGGACAGGCAGCCCCCTGGGACTCCAATCCGGACTGCGATTAGCAGAGAGCATCTTCCAGTGGAAGCTGCTTCTCTGTCTTTCGGTCAACCCTAAACGGCTTCTCGGGGCTTCAATGAATGCAGCCCCCAGAAGCCCATGTCATGCTCATATCTGGCACCACCACCGCTCATGCGCCGTTCTTGGCGCCTGCCAGATCTATTATAGAGGCACCGGGATCCGGCCAGACCAGCAGCAGCGGCAGCCCCCATCGATGCTGCTAGGGACACAAGATATCTGGCAATGGTAGTAGTAGTAGAAATAGGGACACGGATGACAGCTGGGTTGGGGTTGTATTAGGTACATCAAAGCTGGATGGGGTAGTAGTAGGGAGACATGACAGATGGGTTGGGCAACAGTAGTAGAGACACATGATGACAGCTAGGGGAAGTATCAGCAGTAGGTGCATATGACAGCTTGAGATGGTAGTAGCATATGACAACACAGCGGTTCTCACCTCACTGCTATGCCACCATGCTTTGATGATGTATATGTTACAGCCATAAGTGTGCATCACTGCCATGTCATTATGTTTTAGCCAGCCACTTAACTGCAGCCTTTGGCCAGTTGTGAGGTAGTCATTGGAAAATTTACTTTAAATTACTTGTAATTAGGGGTGTGCACCGGCCACTTTTCGTGTTTTGTGTTTTGATTTTGGATCTGGATCTTTCTTCGTGTTTTGGATCTGGATTGGTTTTGCCAAAACCACCCTTCTGTGTTTTGGGTTCTGGGTTTTGTGTTTTGGATCTGTTTGTTTTTTTTTAAAAGCATAAAAACAGCTTAAATCACAGAATTTGTGGGTTTTTCTGCTCCTATGCAATTATTAACCTCAATAACCTTCATTTCCACTCATTTCCAGTCTATTCTGAACACCTCACACCTCAAAATATTGTTTTTATGGCCAAAAGATTGCAACGAGGTAGCTGGATGATTATGCTAAGCGACACGAGTGGGCGGCACAAACAAGTGGCCCATCTAGGAGTGACACTGCAGTGGCAGACAGGATGGCAGTTTGAAAAACTAGGCCCCAAACAGTACATACTGCAAAGAAAAAAAAGAGGTGCAAGATGGAATTGTCCTTGGGCCCTCCCACCCACCCTTATGTTGTATAAATAGGACATGCACACTTTAACAAACCAATCATTTCAGCGCCAGGGTCTGCCACATGACTGTGGCTGAAATGATTAGTTCGTTTGGGCCCCCACAAAACAAGCTGGCAATTAATGTGTCCCTGCACAAACTGGCTCTACGGAGGCAAGATGTCGTCCTCATCCTCCTCATCCACCGATTCCTTGGATAAAACAGGAAAAAGGGATTTAGGTGTCCCTGGACTGCTTACGGTCTTAGCCAAAGTTTCTGAACTAGACAGTAACTTTTTATGAACGTGCTGCAGGTGCCGTATAAGGGAGGATGTTCCTAGGTGGTTAACGTCCCTACCCCTACTTATTTCACCTTTACATATGGTACATATGGCAAGACTTTTGTTGTCCGGATTTGGATAGAAATATTGCCAGACCAAAGAGGTGGAATGTTTGGTCTTCTGCCCAGGCATGACCGTGATGGGCTTTTTCATCCCACGGACAACAACTGTCTCCCCCAGAGCCTGATTTAAACAAACCACATCACCATCAGAATCCTCCTCGCCAACTTCCTCCTCAGCGCCAGCTACACCAGTATCCTCATTCTGTTGTACTTCAACAGTGACATCTTCAATTTGCATATCAGCAAGTGGACTGTGGGTGCTCCTTTCAGCACTTGCAGGGGGCGTGCAAATGGTGGAAAGAGCCACCTCTTCCCGTCCAGTGCTGGGAAGGTCAGGCAACGCAACCACCAACACACTTGGACTCTCCTTGGGGATTTGTGATATCTTCTTAGAACGCACAGTTCTTCGCTGTGCTTTTGCCAGCTTAACTCTTTTGATTTTTTTAGTGGGAGGAGGGCTTCCATCGTCATGTGAAGCTGAACCACTAGTCATGAACATAGGGAAAGACCTTAGCCGTTCCTTGCCACTCCGTGTCGTAAATGGCATATTGGCAAGTTTACGTTTCTCTTCAGATGATTTAAATGTTTTTTTCAAGGTCATTTTCCTGAACTTTGCCATTTGGGATTGTATGTGCCCTCTACTATGACATTGGGAATCGGCCTTGGCAGACGACGTTGATGGCATGTTATCGTCTATGTCGTGACTAGTGGCAGCAGCTTCAGCACTAGGAGGAAGTGGTTCTTGATCTTTCTCTATTTTATTTTTATCGGAGAAAGTTTGGTCCTCCATTTATGTTATATCGATTTGATATATACGTGCGGCTAAGGCACACACAAACACAGAAAATATTTTTTTATTTTTGCTGGAGAGTAGTGCACTTTGTTGGTTACACCACCCTTTAAGAAATGAGCCAGCCGGCTCTTTACTTATGGGACACAGGCGCACGCTTGGCGCTGCTCCTTTGTTGATGCACGTGCGGCTACTGCGCACACAATTCACAAACACAGAAAATATTTTTTTATTTGGTTTGGACTAGAGTGTACTTTGGGGGTTACAGCACCCTTTAACGGTCAAGCCAGCCGGCCCTTTACTTATGACACAGGCGCACGCTTGGCACTACTTTGTTGATGCACGTGCGGCTACTGCGCACACAATTCACAAACATAGAAAATATTTTTTTATTTGGTTTGGAGTGTACTTTGGGGGTTACAGCACCCTTTAACGGTCAAGCCAGCCGGCCCTTTACTTATGACACAGGCGCACGCTTGGCACTACTTTGTTGATGCACGTGCGGCTACTGCGCACACAATTCACAAACATAGAAAATATTTTTTTATTTGGTTTGGAGTGTACTTTGGGGGTTACAGCACCCTTTAACGGTCAAGCCAGCCGGCCCTTTACTTATGACACAGGCGCACGCTTGGCACTACTTTGTTGATGCACGTGCGGCTACTGCGCACACAATTCACAAACATAGAAAATATTTTTTTATTTGGTTTGGAGTGTACTTTGGGGGTTACAGCACCCTTTAACGGTCAAGCCAGCCGGCCCTTTACTTATGACACAGGCGCACGCTTGGCACTACTTTGTTGATGCACGTGCGGCTATTGCGCACACAATTCACAAACATAGAAAATATTTTTTTATTTGGTTTGGAGTGTACTTTGGGGGTTACAGCACCCTTTAACGGTCAAGCCGGATGGCCCTTTACTTATGACACAGGCGCACGCTTGGCACTACTTTATTGATGCACGTGCGGTTACTGCGTACACAATTCACAAACACAGAAAATATTTTTTATTTGGTTTGGAGTGTACTTTGGGGGTTACAGCACCCTTTAACGGTCAAGCCAGCCGGCCCTTTACTTATGACACAGGCGCACGCTTGGCACTACTTTGTTGATGCACGTGCGGCTACTGTGCACACAATTCACAAACACAGAAAAAAAATATTTTTTTTAGCACTTGGGGGAGCACCCCTGACGGACAGAGCACCCCCTGGACACCACTACAGCACCCCTTTAGGACTGGGACACTGCACAGGACTTTGGAGTGGACACAGCCCCTATGGACAACTGACTGCACAACACAGTCCAGCCAGCCCCTATGGACTTTGAAATAGTGGACACAGCCCCTATGGACAACAGCAGCACAGCGCAGCACAACACTACTCTGCACTACACTACACTACACAGCCCAGCCAGCCCTAACTCCCACCCTCCCTCTTCACTGTCCACAGCCGAGTGAGAAAATGGCGCCGACGCGGGTACCTTATATAGGATCCAAAACCCGCGAGATCCGGAAGGCGGGATGATGACGTTTTGCCTCGATTTCAGTTCCGAGTCAGGCGGGAAAAGTCGAGCCTGACTCGGATCGGCCTCGGATCGGGGGGGCTCGGATTTCAGAAATCCGAACCCGCTCACCCCTACTTGTAATGACTGTAAATGAATATTAATGATTCAAATACTAAAGTAGTAACAAAAAAAAAATCCAATTTTACCTGCTTTCAAACATTTTTAAAGAAATCCTGATCCAAACCCAAAACACATGAGGATTGTTGGGCAAAACCAAGAACAAAACACAAAGATGATTTTAGGGTTAGGGTTAGGATACCGACACCTGTCGGTAGGTAACTGAACCCTCCCCCTTTCCCTACCCTAACCCTCTCCGGTGCATGAACCTAACCTCCTCCCCTAGTGCCTAAATATAACCTACCCCTCCCCGCACCCTAAACCTAACCCCATCCCCCTTAGTGTCTTAACTCTAACACTCCCACTAGTGACTTACTCTAACCCACAGGTTCCCAAACTCGGTCCTCAAGACCCCACACAGTGCATGTTTTCCAGGTCTCTTCACAGAATCAAAAGTGAAATAATTATAACCACCTGTGGATCTTTTAAAATGTATCAGTGAGTAATGAATACACCTGTGCACCTGCTGGGTGACCTGGAAAATGTGACCTGTGTGTGGCCCTGAGGACCGAGTTTGAGAACCACTGCTCTAAACCCTAACCCTCCCCCTAACCCCAGCACTTACCTTCGGGATCCCGGCGATGGGGATGCCGACGCCAGTATTAGGACTAGTGCCGGGATTACAGTGTCAGCATGCTATCCGCCACAATCCCTGCGGTCGGGATATTGACAGCATCCCAATGTTAGATTTAGTAAATATATAAGCAGTGATCTGCTTACCTTCACTTTTTGTGACGATTTTCAAATTTGTCTGAGTAATTCAAGCAGTTCAAAGTGGTCACACCAGAGCCACTCTCGCTGTTCCTCCAGGTGCTCAAGTATCAGGATCATCACTCAATATGCCCATAAACTTTGCCTATTTTGATAGTCATGCTCAAACATGCTATACAGACAATCCATGACTTAATGTATCCATCTTAATTTTTGCTGATCATTCAAGTTTATAGGATGATCATACCCCAAGTAGAATACTGTCCCATAAACTGTTTTTTAACTTTTAAAATCAGATGTAAACTGTATATTGATGAACAATTGCCCCTACGCCAAGCACTTGAATGCATTTTCTCTATGTTCTTGATATTAATGATTCAAATACTAAAGTAGTAACAAAAGGAGCTGGAAAAAAATCCAATTTTACCTGCTTTCAAACATTTTTAAAGAAATCCAGATCCAAACCCAAAACACATGAGGATTGTTGGGCAAAACCAAGAACAAAACACAAAGATGATTTTAGGGTTAGGGTTAGGATACCGACACCTGTCGGTAGGTAACTGAACCCTCCCCTTTTCCCTTTAGTTACAGATTCCTTGTTATTATTTGCTTTAAGTATGTAGTGTTGTGGAAAACATGAAGACATCTGTTGTTTTAATAAATGTGTTTTATAAAACTAGAAGTTGTAATGTTATATTTTTGTAACATCACATGTTTAAACAGGTTTCAAATGGCTTTGAACATATGCTAAACCCACATAATGTACTCTTTTTACAGTTCTGTGTGTTAAGTAGTTATTGTATAAGGTATATGCATCTGTTATTTCAAAGTGTGCGGGTGGGAGAAGAGCATAGCAGAATATTAAATAGCAGAGCTTTTGGCAAAAAGAGAACAACTCACACACAATATACATTAGAAACATCAATAGAACATAGCATATAGCTTAAGCACTCTAAAACATTAAATGAAATGTAGAAAGATAGATAGATAGATAGATAGATAGATAGATAGATAGATAGATAGATAGATAGATAGATAGATAGATAGATAGATAGATAGATAGATAGATATGGCTGAATATTCATTAGTGCTACTTAGAAGACCTCCAGAGCATTTCTATCACCAAACCAGTACCATATGCCAACTTTTTTTTGCCTGAAAATCAAATATATTCCAAAGACATTGATTAAATGTTAACAGTGGATTTCACATTAGTGATTTTCTTCTACCTATCTTCTGCCAGTTCCAGGTGATGAAACACCTTAGGAAAAAGAAACTCTTTGGAAATCAATGGTTATCTGACAATTGCTTGGCACATGAAGCATAATCTGTAGCTGGTGTAAGAAGCGATCTTAAACTAGTGTTTTTTCTGCATGTCCATCTTCAGTGTTGCCAAAAAAAATGCTGATACTTATGATTCAGCTGTGATTTTCAAGTCTGGAAAAAGCATTCATAAAACTTGTAAAAATAAACACAAATTTTCCTCTGTGAAAATCTGTCTGGTAAAAATATCATCAATGTGGATGATTTCATAGATGATATTCATGTATATGACCAATCGGAAAGATCTGGCCAATCGGAGCTCAGGCAAAATGGATCACAGATGCCACTGCGAGAATGGCTGGATCACATACAGATTATGATGGAAAAAGGCAATCTCTCAGGAGATTATAATTTTAGTGTATATTACAGTATATAGTCTATACCAGTGAAATACACATACATTTTAACCAGATATAGACTAAGGTATGTAATCTTAGTAATCACCTTAGTATTTGTAATTTGCATTTGGCATGCTGCAGAGCCCATTAATTTATAGTAATGATAAATCTTAGCATCAGAAAATCAATCTACATATTACACTAGCAATGCAACACTTATTATTAAATAAATTATGTCATAAAGGATAAAAGCAACTGGGCTATTACCTTGTGCTAATTGAGGAGCACAGATCTCCTCTATGACTTTTGATTCATTTACAATTGTAAAGCGCAACGGAATATGCTGCGCTATATAAGAAACTGTTAATAAATAAATAAATAAAAATAATAATAATTCCTCCCTGGAAACACCACTGAGCCAGTTTTTTTCATGAGGGGAAGAGCAGGTAGAACAATATGCAATACAGGCCCATAAAGACTATGATATAATAAAGGTACATCCTCAGTATAATGCATCGGTGACAGTCAAATAAATGTGTATAGTTATAGATGGTAAAGATGGCAGCCCTTATGGAGCTTCCTTTCTTATGGCAATGACTTCCCAGACTGTAGCAGAGAGGCTAGGCCCGTACACAGTAAAATGACTTAACATAACAACCTTGATTAGGCAGAATAATCCTGGCATTTTTATTATTAGCAAAGTAGGAGGACATTATATCCAAGTAGTAAGATGCAATACGGAGTATGCAAGAACTAATCATCAGCATAGAGATAACATGGAGATTCAAACACACATTAATGATTATAGTTGCGAATAAGTAGAATATAATTACCATGCAAATGATATACAGTTCTGCACAAATAATTAATTTTTATATGCATTAAATTCCTATCAATAATTCTTTACGGTAAATAACCTGCAGACGTCTCTCTCGTCAGTTAGTAGAAAATGCAATTCCTAAACTACTATAACACAGTATACTCTGAATATATGTAGTTTCTCTCATATAAACACATATACTAAATAGCAAAATAGAGTCCCTTTTATATTTGCATGCAATACTGTACATACCCAAAAATGATCAGTTGTTTACTTAATATAAGTGATCACAGAGGTCCTGATAATGTAATCCTACTATTAAAAAGTGAGGAGGAGTGGGCATTCCTTCATAAGCCGAAAGGAAGTTGTTCTTCATTGCTCTGAATAGGGTGTGCAATCCGTATAAAGTATCAAATTTAATGTAGGCAAATGAAAGGTAATGCATTTGTACAAAACAACTATTATGCTATTACTTACTGACCAACATTAGTTTAAGAGGTAAATAGTGCAAATGTACAAGGTGTTCATTCAAACAGCAGAGTTTGAAAATTGTCATCCTGTGTAATATGAGATATTACTTTTTAAGAATGACAAAAATCATTATTTAATATTATTATACGTCAAAGGCTGTGTTGCTCAGAACTAACTATACACTATATAATTGGAGTATTCATACTTATCCAGATTTTCATCAAACTCTTGCCTGCCCTATAGAAAAAGTGTCCATTACCTGCACTTAGCAGATGGTACACTCTACGGTTCCTGATTTACATTGCCAATGTGTTCCATTTCTTCAGCGCAAAGACGCAAACATCCTCTGCCCACTGATCAGCCATACTACTGCAGGAACCTCCAGTGGCCACACTGGATACAGTGCTGTGAAGAGAAAAACAATAGAACTCTGCGCTAATGAAAATAGACACAACATGTGAGATGGCAGACTGGGATGTAGGAATTGCTAGGGCTCGATCAAATATGCATAAATGTGAATTTTATTATTCAATAATACTATATAAAAAACATAATACGTAAGAAGTAACACACATTTAATATTTGTAATGTCACAGTATCTCTATTGTTACTTGTCAATCAACTGAGATAAATGCAACAACATAAGAAACAATGTATATATATATATATATATATATATAAATATATGTGTGTGTGTGTGTGTGTGTGTGTGTGTGTGTGTGTGTGTGTGTGTGTGTGTGTGTGTGTGTGTGTGTGTGTGTGTGTGTGTGTGTGTGTGTGTGTGTGTGTAGATTGACTGAGATTAAATAAATCTCTCAAGTCCTTTGTACTGATAAAAAGTCCACGAATAGTGGCCTGGTGTTATTCACATATATTTTAATGGGTGGCTTCCGTATATGACATATACTACATGATGCTAGAATCAGTCGAGTGAATTGCCAAATAATTACCCTCTTCAGCAATGTGGTTTGAGTCCCATGAGGGTGAGAGGCTGTATATGGCCTGGAAATGTCCCAGATTCTGGGATAATGATCTGTGTCTTGGGGGCGTTTGCCGCGGCTTAGCTAAAAATGCCTTAAGTTAGCAGATAGGTGTCAACCATCGGTGAGCTTAGACTGTCCCACAGCAGTATATCAGAAGTTGCTGCCACCTGTATAATGTATCAGTATCCTGGATGTTAAAATCTCAATAGATAGCGTCTTAACCATATGGATGGTGACTGTGGGATCCACATCAAACCTGACAACTTCACTAGCGACCGAAGGCACCAGCATATTGAACGTACACACTGAGTGATGTAGGCGATCTGTCGTTACGAAACAGCAAATCGGCCTGACATCGCTCCAGTGTGTACCCAGCTTTAGTGCAGGGTACACTTGAAACGGGTCACCTTGCTGTTGTAGATGTACTAATAATCGCGGCACTGCTGCGATTATTATGTATCCATCTCGCCAGTAATGTTTTAATTTATAATGTAAATATCCCAGCGATATATATCAAGGGGAACTCGCAGAGACAGCGGTTGCGGTAACAGTTGTCCCCGCAAGTTATTTCCCTGGCATTTAGGAGAATTCTTTCACAGAAGTGAAAGACTTCTCCCGGGGAAGCTGACACTGCGCATGCGCACAGTGTCAGCTTACAGGGCCGGTCAGAGGCTATGTGGGAGAGATTAAAATATCTCTCTCCTGCCCCTGGAGCCCCCATAGACTTACAGTAGTTTGCACCATCTGAAGATGGTGTAAACTATCGGGACTAAACTCCAAAACGCTTCGCTTTTTTTGAGTTTAGTACATAGGGGTCAGATCTTGACAATAATGGGGACTGCGATCTGAAGTGCTAATTAACACTTTGCCAAAGATTCCTGTGAAATCTCCTGCATTGTGCTATTAGTACATAGGAGCAATACATAAAATGATGCAGAAGCTGCAGTTTCTGCATCATTTTATGTAAAAATCTGCTTGATACATATGCCCCTAAGAACCTCTTTATTTTTGTAAAAATTTAGTTTAGAATGGGAAATCAGCAACAATTATGTAAATGTTATATATGGGATAATCTAGTCCCTATTGTAAAGATATTAGATATCATGGATGACTTACATGACTATAAAGGGTATGATTGCCTCAAAATAATATTTGTTTATAGATTATATAAATAAGGTGTATCAATTCTAAACTTTGATTTTTAAGGAATAATTATAGAATTAATAGCATCTTTTCCTGCACCACCGCCTAGCAGATAGGTTCCCAA
This sequence comes from Taudactylus pleione, assembly GCA_031769625.1. NCBI lineage: Eukaryota > Metazoa > Chordata > Amphibia > Anura > Myobatrachidae > Taudactylus > Taudactylus pleione. The sequence goes on along the minus strand of JAUIMM010000052.1, from coordinate 3,528,027 downwards.
ACTTGGTGCTCAGGACCCTAAACAGTTCATGTTTTCCAGATCTCCTCATAAAATCAAAAGTTAAATAATTAGCTCCACCTGTGGATCTTTTAAAATGTGTTAATGAGTGATTAATACACCTGTGCACCTGTTGGTCAACCTGGAAAAAGTGACCTGTTTAGGGCCCTGAGCACCGAGTTTGAAAACCACTGCCCTAGAACAACTTTATTTTGTAAACAAAACATAACACCAAATGGAAATAATATAAAAACTTGGAAAATATAAAAATGGTAGTTATTTATTTTCCACATCAAAAAATTTGCAGTAACAAAGAAGTATTGTCAATTAACTCAGAAAAATAAATGTTTCCCAGTTAGATTGCCGTGTGCTACTGAAATAAATGAAAGTTTGTTTGTTTTTTCTTTTTAAAAGAGAGAGAGAGAGAGAGGGAGAGAGAGAGGAGCGAGAGAGAGAGCGAGAGGGAGAGAGAGAGGTTAGTAATTTATTTACTGTGACTCATGCCAAGACTTCTGCAGTCAGGAACATTGTGGTATTAGATTTCCCCTTGCATATTTTAGACTTTGTGAGGAAATCCTTAGCTGTTCCTGACAATTAGCAGTTTAACATATAAAGCAAACTTCCGCTGGTTACGGACAAGACGCTATGAATGCAGCTTTGACTGCAGACATGTCTGTTGTTATTCTTAGGTATGAAACATTTGCCCAGAGGGTGCAGAATGTCTTGTTGACGGAGAATGGAAATTCTGTCTGTCAACTTGGTTTCTTACTTATATGAAACATTTGACAATATATCTGAAAAGTAGCAATATGCTAAAACATATTGGGGTTAATGCTAAGTTTGACTATTTTTCTGACATGCCTCATTTAAAAAAAAAAAAATATGTCTACTGTAGGCTACTGTAAGTTGGAAATATCACATGATGCATGCAGGTACACCTGCGTTCATTGTTTTAACCATTTGTTTTGCTTGTTTAATACACTCTGTAATATAGTAGATACAATACAACTCTCCCTTGCATGGTAAAATAAATGTAAAACACAGACATAACATATGCACAAGCAATGAAGAAGGTACTTACCTGCTTCAGACATTAAGGGGGAGATGTACTTAGCCTTGGAGAGAGAGAAAGTGATGGGAGATGAGGTATCAATTTGATGCGGTCAGTATCCTGACCGCGAGGATTCCAGCGATCAGAATGCCGGCATTAGAATACCGGGGCCGACATCCTAACCGCCGGAATCCCGAAAGTAAGTAGAGAGGTTAGGGGTAGGGTTAGCGTTAGGGTTAGGCACTAAGGGGAAAGGGTTAGAGTGCGGGGAGAGGTGGGGGAGGGGAGGTTTAGGCGCTAGGGGAGAGGTTAGGTTCAGGCATCGGGGAGGAAGGGTTAGGGTAAGGAGAGGGGGAAGGGCTAGGATATCTACCGACAGGTGTCGGTATCCTAACTTTGTCGGGATGCTGGTATCAGGATTCTGACCACCAGGATCTCGAGCACCGCCATCCCGTACCCATCCCGTTACCAACCAATCAGCTCCTCATGTTACAGACTGTGCTTGAAACAGACAGTGAGGAGCTGATTGGTTGGTAATTTATCTCTTTCCCCTTTATCTCTCTCCAAGGCTTAGTACTTCTACTTACAAATCATAATTAGACAATCAGAAGGGGTTAGGTAGTGGGGACAACCATCATCACATCAGCAAGTATTTGCACCTGCCCTCGGGGACCTGTAAATGATACAGCTTGGACAGAAACAGGTAGCGTGTGCTAGTCTGCATCCAGACAATCACACGAACATGCGCTTACTTCACTCAGCCTATGTTAGTCCACATCTTCCCATCTCAGTCCTGCCTCTTCAAGCGTGCAAGTGTCCTGACGCAATCCTGCATAGGCTGACCTATGTGTGGCCTCTTTTCTGAGCATGCCTAGAATGATTTTGTGTATTTTATCCTACGTCCATTAGCATAAGTTCTCAGCATTAGCCCCATTGTGTTCATATTCAACCCATGCACCCATTATACTTATCTCTCCGGTGCCGACCCTGTTGAAATCAATGAGAAATGACGCAGCTGCCTTTTTCCCAAAGATTTGCACATGCACATTACAGAAATCACTGGGAACATGGGGTGGGCGCTAAGTTACTGGAGACCTGGAGACCTGTGCATACTCAGAAGACTCTGGCACAGGGTCAAAGTCTATTCTGCAACAGTGCTGGAGAGGGGGGAGGCACACGGAAGCTGCACATGGGCCCCTCCTCTATTAAACCATCCCTGATTAAACCAGGTTTACATCCTCCTGTGAACTTGTTTTGATTTAAATAATGTTTATATCTGCTGCAAAACAGATAGACTTGGCCTCTTATAACTTGGTTATGTGTACATATGATCAGATATACAGTAACAGTATCAGATATTCGTTGTATATGGCAAAACACTGCAATTTAAATAGGTTACTTAGCTGGTTGCCCCCACAATGGTAGATAAAATAGAAGTCATCAGGTGCGGCACTCCATGCAAAGGGAAGACATAATGATCAGCTTCATGGTGTTAACGTTTCAATGCTACATCACAGCACATCACAGACGAAAATGCTGTGATGTAGCATTGAAACATTAACACCATGAAGCTGATCATTATGTCTTTCTTTTGCGTGGAGTGCCGCACCTGATGACTTACAGTATATATATATATATATATATATATATATATATATATATATGTACATTGTACATGTTGATGGATAGATACATAGACAGATAGATAGATAGATAGATAGATAGATAGATAGATAGATAGATAGATATTGCTTTGCAACAAGCTATAGAGAAGTTCCACACACATTAAACCAGACTTTGGTGGGTGGTCCCCATTCATATTATCACTGTACAGCTGCCTGTCTTACCTCAACATATCTGCTTGCCTCGACAAATCTGCTGACAAGATGTCCCAGCGAGTGGGTGTTGTTGCACCAGAGTGGTAACAAACATAACTTTTATAAAATGAAAACTATAATTACATCGAAAAAAACTGACAACTATGTCCCCTGTTTTTTTTCTCCCATGTAATTTTCAGCAACTTTGGTTATAATTGAAATTGCAGGGCTATCGAGTCTGTTCCTAAAATAGTACAAGCTGTGTATGTTTTATTTGGTAACCACCAACTTTGAAACAAACAAACATTTACAAACTATTTAAATATATATAAAATTAAAAATTTGTAATTTAAAAGTGTAGATACATCTTTTCTATAACGTTAAATAGGCTTGTTCTTTTACATTTTCAATAATAAAGGGAAAAACTCAGTGCTGTAATGTAATGTATTTAGCTTACTGACTCTAAAACTTGTTCTTAGCAAACAATCCTCCTGGTTGTACTAAATGTGTTTACAATTCCATGAATGAAGTATAGTTTTAGGATAAGTTAGGGCTGAGGAGCCAGGATTTGAAAGCAAGAGGGAACATTGCAAAGTAATAAGTCTTCACAATGGACTCTATTAACACAACAATCATTGTGTTTGCCAAGTACAATTCCATCTATTTGTTATTTGGAATGTGTTAATTATTCTTGCTAATTACATGCAAAACAGTCATTATCACCTAGAGAGATCTGTGGCAGCTCCCACTTAGATTTAATGACAAATTAATGAATGTGTTTTCACTAACTATACCCTAGGCCTGCGTTTATGTGAAAATCAAATATGTTCACAGTATCTTTGGCAGTTACAGTGTACGCTTTAATTGTTCTGGTGATACAAGCTTTATTTCCTCATCAAGTATAGTGTTCTCAGGCCAGCTGAGGCATTCATATTAAACTGTACCATTCACATGCTAATTATTCTTCTATGCAATATTTGTTTTAATGTGACATTTAAATGAACCTTTAGTTTAGGTTCATTTAGTTTAGGTAGATGCCTGTGAAACAGACTAGTTCAGGAGAACAGTGTCCTGCTATTGTGAAGAGCCCAAATAAGGGCTCATATAGTGTGACTTCCTTCCCTACTCTGCCTTCTTCAGTTGTAAGGAGATGTGGCACAATCTACATATGGAAGAATATATATATATATAGATATAGCAGGTTGAAACCCGGCACTCACCAGTCCTTTAAATGACAAAACTTGCTCTGGTGCCCTCCAATAGGGTGATAATTCCCCATAAACAATGCGGTGTATCCAAAAAGCAGCACTCGGAGACTTGGAAGTAGCAAAAGAAGGACCCCCTCCGGGGTAACTTTATTCAGTCATGGTCGACGTTTCGGGGAGCTTGTCCCCTTTGTTGTCTTGAGAAAGGGGACAAGCTCCCCGAAACGTCGACCATGACTGAATAAAGTTACCCCGGAAGGGGTCCTTCTTTTGCTACTTCCAAGTCTCCGAGTGCCGCTTTTTGGATACACCGCATTATATATAGATATATATATATATATATATATATATATATATATATATATATATTTGTATGCATACCCCTTAATGAAAATAAAGCAGACATACGACCAACATGCATGAGCAATACATATTTTTGCTCCTAGATTTGTAGCATGGTTACCTACTTCACCATAATGTCCGGAAGAGTCGAGGGTGAGGTTTAGAAAGCAGACGGTTCATCCAGAAGGGCGCTTATCGGCATGCACAGTGGGTGTGGATCTATTGTGTTAATGCATGTTATAATACACCAGAGACCACCCTTCTCAGTGAACTACAAGAATGCGGTCACCATGATGACATTAGCATTCATATACAAGAATTTACTGTCATCATAGGCCTTGCCCCATCAACTTCACACCCGGCTCCTCTTTGCATTCTTCATTGTAATTTTTTTACAATACTTAGGTGACTCTTATTCTGTATAGTGATGCTCCTAAGTCTTCAGCTCCTTTGTGTCAGTCACTAATGAAATGACCAATCAGTGATCGGGAGCTATACAACATACCGATGACCATTGCTGAAGTTCTGTGTGCCTTCAAACTACTTCATTTTTAACACAGACAGGCAAACATAACGGCATCACTATGTATTATGAAGGCTCCTCCCCTTTTCTCAGGTGTATACTATAATGATCACTATTAGTGTACCCTGAATCATTTAGGTGGAAGTTTTGATGGTGCATCCAATAGTAACATCTAAAGTCTCACCAAGCAGAATTGTTGCATCTAAAGACACACATGTACATATGCTTGTACACCAGGGAAAGAGCTGATGCTCGCATTATCATAAAGTTGCAGACACGCCTACGGTAAAACCCAGACGCAGCAACATGCAACTCTGAATTAGCCCCAGTGCCTCTATCCATGAACATTCATCCCCATCAATAGCTAAATCTTGTATTTCTCTACATTTTATATTAAGTCCCACACCCTATAGATTGTTACCTTGCTTGTGTAGGGCCATCTTTTCCTTCATGTCATTGTATGTCAGTTTGTATCATGATTCCCTTTACGTACAGCTCTGCATAATATGTTAATACTTTAAATCTCTATATCTTCTAATTTAACATGGTAGAGACAAACGCGTAACACAAATAAGAGAGCCAAACCAGGATCTTGAAATCTGGAGGTCCCACACTCAAGCCTATATCCTTCCATTGTCAATCTGTACTTGAATGTGACTACAATGTGTAAATATTTACAAATATTAGACCAGATGTGCTGCATGAAACAGTCTAATTGTAGTCTAACATCTTCCAGGGAGTAGATGGGAGACCTAGACCAGCTATAGCAAAATGTCTTGACTTTTGGGATAAAGAGAAGGTTCTAGATGTTCACCTCACTTATTGTTGGAGAATCCTCATCGTTCACAATTTGTCTATGGTCACAGAAGAAGACATTTCTGAAGTGTGTAAATTGTTAATAGATCAAAATAGGTTTGCTCTTATGTATCCAGCTAAATTTACAGTGATGGGTGATGGAAATACCTTAACTACTGTCCCAATTTTGTAAATACTTTACAAACTTATGTTAATCCATCCACTCCAATCCCACTCCACATGACCAATTATTCGCTGCTACCCAGGATCATAGAGATATCCTTTCAGTAGATATTACTATGACAGAGCTGTATAATATTATCTCTCATTAGAAAGACAATTGCGGCAGCTGGAACCTTGTGGCAGAAAATCCTCTATTGAGGGTATTGGCACATCCCCGACCACTTATAACAACTAGATAAAACACTAATGTTATCATGGGTGGCAAAACTTAAACTCCAAATGTGAATCTCAAGCACAGTTGGTGAAGATCCATTGGAAAGGGTGAGTTTGGTTATACAATGATACCAATTATTTTATATTTATGTATTTTATAGGAGCATTTAATGTAATCAATTAAGGAATGGTGGGATTGGTAAAAACAGAATCCGGTCCCATGGCAGACAGGCATCATGTCAGCATCTCTGAATATTGACATTCTCACTATGTTGACATCTAAAATGTTGCTATGTGGAAATGGCAACATTCTTAGAATGCCAACGGTTAGAGCTAGTTGCTGCCGGGGAGGGGGGGGGTTTGGTAGGCTGCAGGGCGAGGTAGGTTTAGGCTGCTGGGGTGAGGGGGGAAGGGTTAGGCACTAGGGGCATGGATTAGTATTAGGGATAGGCAGGGCTGGCTCCAGGGGTAGCCGCGCCCTGTGCCGCCTGGGTAGTCATCGCCCTCTAGTCGCGCGCGACTGAAAATGGGGGTGTGACCTAATTACCAGAGGCCATGCCCCCTACATAACGTTATTTGGGGGGTGTCTGCATGGCACGCCTCCCGTGTAACGTCAGGCTGGGGGCTAGCCCAGCTCTTCGTCACTAGCTGTGCATGCATGCAGCATCCATTCAGCTACTCCGGGGTCCGGCACCGTCGCACAGCTGTGGTGGTGAGGGTGCCCAACCTCCCAACCAGACCACCCACAGGACACTTTGGCCCACGGATGGAACAGCAGGACAGTTCTGTCCTGCTGAAATCGTGATGATGAGAGGGGTGCACCCTCTATGGGGTGGCACCCCTGTTCGACCACACTGGTCGAACATGCCTCTAGCCGGCCCTGGGGATAGGATAATAATACTTTCCAGTACTGCAACTCGGCAGATGTCTGACCCGGAACTGCTGCACACGTGACCGCCGGGACCTGCAAGAAGTCTTAAATATATAGAAATGTTGACCTAACATACCACTGAGTTTGAATAAAACTTAATTGTTGGAACTACAGTAGGTTACCTGACAATATATTATTATTATTATCCTTTATTTATATGGCGCCACAAGTGTTCCGCAGCACCTTACATAGTACATAGAACTAATAAGTGAACAAGAAACAAGTAACTTACAGTACATTACAGTGCAGGACAAGGACACGATTTATATACATTGCTGCAATAGCGATGAAAGCACTCACAATAAGCAGCCGGGAGTTGGCAGTCACATGTTAGGTGCCCTTATGGGGAGTAAAGAGTAGAAGAAAATTTAAAGAGAAGCTCATGATGGGAGAGGTCCCTGCTCATGAGAGCTTACATTCTAAATATATGCTCATGATGTAAAAGGTGTAAATCCAGATTGTATTGTGAATATAGTTTGCAATTGAATTCCAGTTATTATACTATACACTGACAAACTACAACACTAACGATAAAAAAGGTAAATTAAATTTTAGTGGTGCACAATATTTATACTGAGTAGTAAATGGAAAAAATACATGAGAAAATACAATGAAACATATAACAAATTTGAATTCCCAGTATTATTTTTTCATGCCCTAAAAATATCTAAATAATAACATACAATTTTATATTAACCAGCAATAAGAGTTATAAATCAATCCACCTAAAATAGAACTATGAGACCAATATCTCAGTCAGTTATCAAACCAAATCACAGGTTGCTTTCTTCATCTGTATGTGTCTATGCAATTTACCCACTCACTCATCGCATAGACGCAACTTATCTAAAAAGTAGAGTATTTACATTTTGTTTTTGTTTTGTATTTTTTTTTCTATAAAAATAAATTATATATATTACACACACACATATACTGTACACTGCCCCCTATCCTCCAACTGCTGCTGCTATGTTGGGCCATGGGACAGCATCCATGATCCGCTTAAGGTAGAGACAGGTCCTTTATTTAGAAATACTTAGCTGAACATTAAAATAAACTGAAAATAATAACTGCTTATAGGAATGTATTAAATGAAAAACAAAAGAGGTATAAAAAGGTGACTATGTCTCACAGAGAATGACAATATTTTTACTTTCAGGAATCATTCACGCATGAAACCCAGAGACTTTAATACCTAATCCCAGTAATATTTTACTTTACTTCTCAAGGTCAAATGCTAATTATCCTTTATCCTTAAGGTAAGAAAGTTCAATATATTAACATTAAATTTATGGCTTTGCAAATAGTTGTCCTGTCAAATGTAATTTGTGTGCTGAGCTGTTCTTGGTGATATCCGACAGTACAAATCTTGTTTACCCAGTGAGTTCATTATGCTACAGGGAAAATTGTCCAGCCTTAACAAAAACTACACGGAAAACAGAATCTCTGAGAACCAGTGGCCCCAACAAGTTTGTTCCTTCCAGGCATGGTGATATTGAATTACAATGACCCTCCTCAGACCTTTCCACTGTTCCCTTAAGGAATCTGTCAGCTTCTATTTGTGTGAGAAATCCTAATATGTTCCTAAACTAATAAAATAATGCACTTGAAAATTACATTGTTTCATTTAACTGCCAATCATTTCTAAAATTATTATAAAGTGATATTTTAATAGTTGGGTAATTCCTCTGACAAATATGTCCGATTGACAGGAAACATACAATTAAATAATCCCCAGTGTGTTCTCTTGTGCTTTGTACCGTAACCTATAGCAACCGATTAGACAGCAGCTGACATTAATTTGCAACATTTTAAAAGTGAAAACTTGTTTGCTGTGGGGTACATTAATATGCATTGCACCATGTTTACTAGGGTACCTTATAAGAATGTATAAAGGGTATTTTAATACATGCAAGATTGGGAGTCTGCAGGAAAAATGGTGTTTTGTGATGCCACTGCATTGTGTTGTGCTCTTGTGCTCATTTATGGTAGAATATATTGTACGGGAGTATAGCTTATCATATTTCCTATTGGTAAGAAGATCTGTAGCAGGAAAACACCACTTACAGAACCCCCATTCAAAAATTTAATTTTGCATTGTTGGGAAAGATATTTAAATGGGTGATGATTTTGCATTTTACAGTTTCATCACTGGTTTAGCAGATGGCCTTAGAACCCCTGCAAAACAACTAATATTTATTCATCTTTGGAAGTGCATGCAATTGGGAATTGGTGTATAGTTTAATTGGGAAAACAATTAAAAGCTCCAAAGATTAGATTAACTTATCCAGATATAACCTTTAAGAACATAAAAACTCAGACGACTACATCCTGCTAAGGGGATATGTCCAGCAAATTGCTCTCAAAGATTCCAAGAAAGCTCCCTGTTAGCTCCTTGATAAAAACACAATTTGGAAGAATCCAGCACAGATGGACCCAGGTATACAAAGAATTATAATATATATTTTACTAAACAAACAAACTTTGGTGGATTTTAAGTGACGCACCCACCTATAGGCTGTATAAGAGCAAAGTCTTGGTGAAGATTTACATGTACTTATTCTTAAAATATATGAAGATTGACAGTGTAATGCTGGGTACACACTGGCCGATATGTTGGCCGATCAATTGATCGTGCCCCCATCGGCCAGTGTGTATAGAGGATATGTCTGTGAACAACGTCGTTCACAGACATATCGCATTGGCTGTGCTGCACAGCCAATGAACAGATATGTCTGCAGACATATCTGTCCATCGGTAATGGCGATCAGCCGATCGCCCGTACACATGGGTGCAGAGGGGGGGGAGTTGTGAGTGTGTACTACTCACCTGGGTCCGGCACAGCTCCCCATCCACAGCAGCCCATCACATGCTGCTGTGTGCTGGGCTGCACTGGGAGACTGTCCAGGGCTGCTAAAGCAGCAGCCCGAGCAGTCTCCTATGCCAAAGGGGGGAGCGATCACGCTGTGCGCTGGGCTGAGGGCACATAGCGCCCCCCTCCCCAGCGCCGCAAATGGGTTTTTTAAAGGGGGCGTGGCCACGCCTTTCCTGATTAGGCCATGCCCCCTACCTGCCCCCCAATCGCCAGGACCCGCTGCAGCATGCAGATGATGGTTGTTCAGTGTGTATGAACGACCATCATCTGCAGATATATCTGTCAGGTGTGTACCCACCTTACCATACAAAAAGATAATAAAGATCGTTTTCATACTCCTGTTGCTATTCTGATCTTTGAGGTTGTCTGCTGCCTGAGTTGACCTCAGGCCTGTGATCCCGAATTTGCTTTGTGTGCCGCTTGGGCAGGCCTATTGCCTGGGACCGTCCATTGTTTGCTGCCTAAACCTACCACCCGCTAGTACCATTCATTTATGTGGTGTTGCTGTAAAGTGAATGCAGTTTGTATCATCACTGTGCTGGACCGTTGTACAGATTGTTGGCCATTGGCACTGTTGCCTCAACTGTGCTGCACCACCAGACTTTGTTATACTTTGTGAACTCCATGTTTCCCATTATTACTGCTATTACCAATTTATACGTGTTGGTGTTGCTCAAAACTCACTGAGTTTCTCTATACTGCCAATCTGTGTGCTGGACAGACATAGGTATTACATCTTGAGAACACTTTTTATTGAAGCTGTGGTTTTATATCTCCTACATATTAACTGTCTACTGTACCTACATAACCTATCTACTGTGCCGCATTCCACTGCTGCAGTATCTGTCATCTCTGCAATGATACCTTGGATTGGCAGCTACAGGTCAGTCCATTACTCATACTAGTATTTCCACCCTGTAAACAACACCTGACAAGCTGTTACTAATCCATGGTTAAGTCCTGGGTGCAACTAAGCACTAGCAAGCATATCAGTGTTCCACGGGAATGAGGGTTGCCAGATGTAAAGTACAGAAGTAATAATTATAAATAAATTAGAAAAAAAACTTGAAATATATAAAAATGTATATTAAATGTTATATTTTTCACTCATACCAAAAAACATATTTTTTAAATTTTTATATTTATTTAATGGATCCAGAACCATAAAACATAAGTTTTCTATAATTATTTATATAATTTCTTGCTGGACACCCTGCACACAGGAGCTCTTGAGCGCAAACAAATATTTCCTGGCCACAATGAATATATTAAAGATATCTCACTGTCATTCACTCATGTTTCCACTGCTAGGAAAGTTCTGTGTCTGGAAACGCTGCCAATTAGATGTCAGACGCTGGAAATACGAAGTAAACAATGATGTCACTTGTGGTATGTGCATGAAGAAAGGCAGGAAAGCAGATTGCCACCAAAATATTTCTTGCTATAATTAATGCAAATAGGGTATTTATAAACACAGTTGATATCTGCTACTAACTGATTAGATATGTCTATATTATGTGTGGTCAAACTCTGCATATATATCTTTGGAAGAACTGCAAGTCCCAGGGCGGGATGCATCCTGCATCACATTTTTAATGGGATACATCCCACAGGGACGTGCAGACAGGGGAGGCTCTGCCTCCCCTGTCATAATGATTAAAATAATACAAAGAAGATATTTATAATGCAGATTCTGTGTCATACATATCTGCTTTGCATTATTCTATAGCAAAAATCAGTCAGGAGGCAGTAAGAGCGCTGCCTCTCGCTGACAATAGAGATGTTTCTGAAGCAGGGGGGCGGGACGATGCCACGGGCTGTAAAAGCCCATTGAAAATATAGGGGAAAACGTCACCTACAGAAATGTCTCATTGATAGGGATGTGCTTTCAGCTCACATCAAAGCATGCCCCTGTCAGCCAGGCAGATGTGATTGGACAGCGGATGCAGTGATGGATGTGCTGTCATCACTGGGTGGGTATGCGGCAGGGATGCAGCGGAGGTGCGAGAGTTAGTGGCGGTGGGACCAGGCAGAGGTGCAGGTGTTAGCGGTGGTGGGACCTGGTGGAGATAGCTGGCATGGCAGCAGGCCTGGATCTGAGAAAATCCAGTCCCTGCCAGCCATTCTGCAGAGTTTGGCAGTGGTGCTAATTTAAAAAATTAAATTTTTGAAATTCCAGATGGCTGCCGTGAGCCTATCATGGCTTGCAATGTCATCGCCCCGCCCCCTCGGCTGGCTTATATAAGCCAGCGCAAGGCAGTGGCTGACAGTCTGCCAGCGGGGAAGGAGCATGCAAGAGCTCCCAAAGACAGAAGACTTCGGAAGCCCTGGGAAGGCAGTGGCCATGCAAAAGAGCTGAAAGGCCACCACTCCCAGGTGAAGACGCCGGAAGATTAATGAGAAAAATAAAAATTTTCTGCGCTTGTGAATATTAAGCAGCTCAGTAAAGTAAGTTTTGGAATTGATATATCAGATACGAGCGCTAATGAATAATAATATCTATATATGACAGTGCTGGATATGTAAATTGTTAAATGGCAGCTAGTGTATTGTTGATAATATGTGCTCTACATCACCATATATCGTGTAGCAGTAGCACCTGTGTGTGCTGAGTAATGTGTAAATGATTAAATGTTAAATAGTTGCACTAGAAACACTTGGGATATTGGTAGCAATAGTTGGATGCCAGTACTGGATATATAAATTGTTACTTAGTAGCTAATGTGTTTGTTGAAAGTGTAGGCTCTGCAACACTGTATCTCATTCACATCTGTGTATGATCAGTGATATATATTTAATTGTGTACAGAATGGGAGCATTTAAAAGACGTCAGAAGCCCTGTGGGGAGGTGATGGCCATGCAAAAGAACTGAAAGGCCGCCGCCCCCCAGGTGAAGACGCCAGAAGCCCTGTGGGGAGGTGATGGCCATGCAAAAGAACTGAAAGGCCGCCGCCCCCCAGGTGAAGACGCCAGAAGTCCTGTGGGGAGGTGGCGGCTATGCAAAAGAGCTGAAAGGTCACCGCCCCCCAGGTGTAGCTGCTGTATATTAAACTTTTATTAAAACATTCATGTGTCTTGTATTTATTTGAATATTTTCTTTACAGGTGGACTACATATGCCAGCGGGCCCTTAATGTCCGGGCATGTAGGCACTTGTGGTTCTCCAAGTGCCAGCATGCTGGGGCTGACTTGCTGGGACCTGTAGGTCGCCTGTAAAGAACAATGTTCTCATATCATGAACCCCGCAATCACTGCCAGAGACTGCAGGGGAGATAAAGGGGGACAATGAGAAATACTGCAGTGGTGAAAAGGGGGACAGTGAGAGAGACTACAGGGGAGAAAGGGACAGTGAGAAAGACTGCAGGGGTGAAAAAGGGGGACTGAGAGAGACTGCAGTGAAGAAGGGGACAGATAGAGAGACAGCATGTGAAAAGAAAATTACTGTGAGAGAGACTGCCGGGGAGAAAAAGGAGACAGTCAGAGACTGCAGGGAAGGAGGGGACTGTGAGACATGCTTGCCTACCCTCCTGAATTCTGCGGGAGCCTCCCGAATTAAGGTGGGAGCTCCCGCTACCCCGCAAAGTAGATGTAATCAACCGCTTTCCTCAATGCGCTGCAGAAAGTACGGACTGCGCATGCGCGATTCCAGATGTAATGGGGGCGGGGCCCAGGCTTCAATATGTGAAGACGCAGGGGCAGGGAGTCTGTTTACTACAGAGAGATGCCTCTCGGGTCCACCCCTTGCACAGATCAGCTGACTCACCGGCCAAAGTTCACACAGACTGCTGGGAGATACTGATGCTCCCAGCATTCCCTGCTCAGCCATGACCGAGGAGGACAGATGGAGGAGGAGCTAATGCCGAGCTGTCTGAGCCCGAGGAGCTGTGTGTGAGTAATTGTGTGTGTGTATCTGTGTTGTGTCAGTGCTGCAGGAGAGGGGAGTGTGTGTGTGTGTGTGTGTGTGTGTGTGTGTGTGTGTGTGTGTGTGTGTGTGTGTGTGTGTGTGTGTGTGTGTGTGTGTGTGTGTGTGTATATCAGTGTTGCAGGAGAGGAGTTATGAGGGGAATGTGTGTGTGTGTGTGTGTGTGTCGTAGGGGGTGGTATCTATTTATATATACTGTAATATGTGTGTGGGGGTATCTATTAATGTGAATGTTTATGTGTGTGTGTGGGAACTGGTAATGTTAATGTGGCAGGGGGAGATCTAGTAATGTCAGTGGCAGAGGAGAGACATAGTAATGTCAGTGGGGGGCGGTCTGGGGTGTCAACGTATAGTAAAATGTGTTATTATCTTTGTGTGGTCATCTATTGAAGAATTTTAATTAGAATGGTTGTGGGGGAGCATATTCTTATTTTGTCCACATTTCTTTTTGCAAGGCCCTCTTATGCCCCTGTGTCTATGGAAATGTACTGACATAAATTTGCATCCATGTCAGCAATACAGAATATTTGGGTGACTTAGAGCCGTATTCAATTTGTAGAGCCTTATTCAATTTGGGCCGAGCCACGATACTTTTTAGCGACCTGTACTTTTCGCCTACTTTGCCTGTTTTGCAGGCGGAATAGTATTGCGCACGTGCCCACTTTACCTCGCATTCAATTTAAAAGTACGCGAAAACGGGACCCGGCGAAACTTGAACAGGCGGAAAGTCCTGTCAGATTTGGGGAAATCAGCCTGACACCCCCCCCAAAAGATGCTCTGACATGGGGTTTCTCTATGGTACCCCCCGATTTGGCTTGCTGAAGGTATTTGGTGTTCTTAAACGGGTTCAATAGCTGCTAAATAGCGTTTTTCTATACGTGGTGCAGAAAAGTATTCAGGAGTATTTTTTCCAGCAAATAAGTTATCCCAGCAAATTTGGGGTACTTGAAAATGGGGGTCAGCATATTTAAAAGTTGCTAAAGTGAAGTTGAATAAATCATGAACAATCCACCTTCCGCAAGCACCTGCAATAAAAAAAAACACTTGGGGCATACTTGGGGACCCCCCCAGAGTCAAGTTCGCTAGTTTTTTAACTTTGTACCCCAACATTTTGTTTTTCGCCCCCAAAATGAAAGTGATTTTTTGGGGTGTTCTTAAGTGTTTTATTTTTTAATTTTGATGCAGTTTACCTTTGGGGGACTGTCTGAAGGCTGCATGGGGGTTCCCACAATGTTGCACCCCAAAACCCCAATTCTACACTTTTTTCCGCCTGCTATTCATAGGCGAAACTTTTTCGCCTATTACATTGCATTGACTTCCCACCTAGGCGGAAAGTCTTTCAAATTGAATATGGGGTAAAAGCAAAACAGGCGAAAATGACATCATCTGTGAAAAAGTATCGCGGATCTGGACTTTTCGCCTCAAATTGAATACGGGCCAGAGTGTCACATGCCAAGTGTTTACATAAAGTAATTGTAATTTCATTTGGTCCAGAACACACCCAATTGGCAATAGATACACCCATAGGTGGATCTTTTACTGTAGTATGTAATCTTCCTGAAACTGCTTTTCAAAAGTAGGCAAGTATGCTGTGAAAGAGACTGCAGGGGTGAAGAAGGGGACTGTGAGAGAAACTGCATGTTTGAAGAAGGGGCCAGTGAAAGAGATTGCAGGGGAAAGGGAGTACCTTTGTGGTGTGCTCCGCAGATACAGTAGTCCCATCCTTCTTCCATGCAGTGCCAATAGAAGAATGGAGAAGGGAGAAAGAGAGCTGGAGGCGGAGCTACTCCAGTGCCGAGGAAATTATGCTGATCTGCTGGGGGGGCCTGAGGGGGGAATCTGTCTGTGAGATGGTTTTCCCAGGACAAGTTTCTCCATTATAATCTAGCCCTGTTACAGGGACCAATGATCCGAGCAGTTTGTAGTTAGTTTGGGAAAATGACTTCATCTGGGAAAACAACAATGACTTCATCTGGGAAAACAACAAGTATAAAGAAAATATTGTCTGTTGGAAAAGATATATCGACGATGTATTCTTTATGTGGGATGGCCCAGAAAATGATTTAAAAGAATTCAAAGAATATATAAACACAAACAACATCAATGTGGAATACACGACAGTAACGAGCAAAGAAAATATCATATTCTGGGATTTAGAAACTTATATTAAAGATAATACACTCCATTCCAGAACCCATATCAAAGAAGTTAATGGAAACAATGCTCTACCAGTATCTAGTAATCATGATAGAAACTGGATTAGAAACATACCGGCAGGACAATTTAGAAGAATTAATCACAATTGTACAGAAGAAGATGTCTATAAGATACAAAGTGAGACGCTAAAAGAAAACTTCATTAATAAAGGATATAAAGAAAGAGACCTGGAAATACAATTGAAAAAAGTGCAACAACTGGAAAGAAAAGAATTAATCAAGTACAAAGAAAAAAACATTAAAAACCTAGATTTGCTATTCATAACTCAATTTAACAGTAACACCACTGTAATTAAAAAGATGGTACAACAACATTGGCATATTTTGAAATTAGATGAAGATTTACAATCATCCATTCCAAAAAAACCCACAAATTATATATAAGAAGGCAAAGAATATAAAACAGGAACAGGAGTTTCATCCCGTTGGAAGACAAACGTGAGATTTCAAGGAAAAAAGGACACTATTATTGCCTGAATTGTGCAGCATGTAAGAATCAGAAAATGTCAACCACAAAACCAGTACAAAATTTTATGTAAAAAAGCATGGGTAAAAGTTATACGATGAAAGAATCCACAAACTGTGAAAGTGAAGAAGTTATATATCTACTAGAATGTCCCTGTGGACTACTGTATGTGGGCCTAACCAAAAGGAAGATGAAGATCAGGTTGGCAGAACATCTGTACAACATAAAAAGAGGGTTAACAACACATAGCCTCTCGAATCATTTTTTGGACGCACATAACAAAAATCCTGAAGGTCTAAAATTCATGATTATCCAGAAAATTGCTAGAAATTGGAGAGGCGGAAACATTATGAAAACTTTAAGAAGAACAGAAACTAAGTGGATTTATGAACTACAAACCCTACAACCTCTTGGATAGAATATAGGTATAGAACTGAACACTTTTTTATAAAGAACAGAATTTTAGTTTTTTAAAATTACTTAGTTTTTTTAAATTATTTAATTCTTAAATACACATTACTCTGCTTTATTTTTATTTTTTATTTATCTCAATTGACATTTTAAATTCATCAATACATATTTCATAATTTATATTTTTATATTATGTGGCACCTTAAAAACAGATCTATTATGATTTTTTAATTATTCCCAAAAAAACCTATTATGGAGGAGGATAGAGACTCCAAGATGGAAGAAAAGCACATGGTTACCGCTTCTTTAAATACACTTCCGGGAGGAAGTTGAATTTTTTTTTAAAAATCAATAAAGTTTAGTATGTATATAAAGGCAACTTGCTGACTATGATGCCATCCTTCACAAAGTGCACATGCGCACGAAACGTGTTGGAGGCAACTGCTGGTCTTTTTTCCCTGCACACTGCACGCCTTGGCCGCATGGCCGCTCACTCTGCCTACCCGCCGTGGACCTGCTGACGTCATCAACATCGGCCGCTCACAGCCAGATGGCGGCGGTCCATGTGGAGCCAAGAGCCAGGATCCGGCTCAAGCCAACAGCCCCCTGTTCGTAGCCAAGACCGACTCTCTAGAGAGAGAACAGAGGAACCAGATCTACCAGCAAGGGTAAGATAGGGAGAGTTAGTCCTTTTTCCATCATCAGGCACAGTGACTGCTATACGGAACCCACCTATTTTCATCTCCATAAAGGAGCTTTAAACATCAATCTAATCCAATTCTTTTACAGGTGCCACATATATATAGCTATATATTTAAATTTAGCGCTCATTTCCTATTTTTCAGTTGAATTATTAAATTGGGCTGCTGCACATACCAAAGCGCGGAGGTACCCCCCCTTTTTTATAGTTTGTAGTTAGGAACATCAGAACCACTGGCCACCCTCCATCTGACAGTGCCAATACAGTTGTATGTCCTGTACTCCTCAGATGGCACTTTCTGTACCTGCCGCCCCCCTTCTCATCAGCCGGGAGGCAGGCAGAGAAGCTTCCCTGATGTCACTCAGGCATATGTATACAGACACAGTGCAGAGGCGGTCCTAGTGCTGCACAATCGTACAGCCAGCCCCGATCCTCCATGTGGCCATAACCTGTCGCTTAGCTGCAGACTTCCAGTGACACTGACTCTGCTTTGTGCCTGAATATCAGCGGGCCGCCCCTCAGGTCCCGGTGCCCATAGGCAGCTGCCTAAAGCTGCCTAATGCAAGCGCCGGCCCTGCTTATAATTAATCTAAATGTATCCTTTGGCATGTGAAGTACCGTGCTGCAAAAACAGCTACAAAAAATTCACTTAATTAACTTTACGATTACTATAAACAAGATTGCATAGCAAAATGTTTCTATAAATGTCTGTAATCTGTATTTGCATGGAATCCATCTAACTTCTGTTATGTGTTATGAAGGTCACGTGCTATTTAATTGTTTTATTGTATAATTTGACAAAATAATATTATACAAGATTATTACAAATCAGATAACAAGTGCAGTAGGTAATTGCTGTGGGATTAGCTAAATCCACTCTTCATGCATAGAAGTTTTCAAGTTTTTGTAGAGAACACATTATTCGAAAGTTGTAGACATAAAATAGAAGTAAATGTGTCAATATAAAATAAAGTTCTTGTTTACAGGCTGAAATACAAATATTAACAAAACAACGGTCTAAAGTTGCCCATACACAGTGCGATTTTTTAACACGATTTGGCCGTTTTCGATCGTTAATAACGACCGATTATGTAAAAAGTGGTGTATTCCAGTACGATTACGATGGCGATGCGCGTCCCCGGCGTTGTGTGTCGGCATCGCAGATCAACTGAACCTGCAGTAAGATTTTCGACCTATCGTGTACGATGTGACACACATCGTGCATACTTATTTTTGCAGATTACCGTGAGCCAGGTCGTAAATAACTTTAGAGAATGGCAAGTGACCCTATTTTGCTTGATGTACGATGCGATCTATGTTTTATGACGTCCTTGGCCACTCCCCTCCTCCATTTTATGACAGACAGGAGAAGTGAAGAGAAGCAGCAGCATCGTCTATCTTGCGGAGTTTGCAGTGAAAAAAGTGAGTATCGCCTGTATTCTTCTATGTACACCCTGAACCACCAATATACCCCTACACCACCATTGTATATTAACCCCTGCACCACTAATGCATATTTACCCCTGCACCACCAATGCATATTTACTCCTGTTTACCCCTGCACCACCAATGCATATTTACCCCTCACCACTAATGCATAATAACCCCTGCACCACTAATGCATATTTACCCCTCACCACTAATGCATAATAACCCCTGCACCACTAATGCATATTTACCGCTCACCACTAATGCATAATAACCCCTGCACCACTAATGCATATTTACCCCTGCTCCACCAATGCATATTTACCCCTGCACCACGAATGCATATTAACCCCTGCACCACCAATGTACCCAATGCCACGAACGTACTAGCCCATCAATGGTTATTATCCACCGCACCCGCAATGTACCCACTGCCCAGCCAATGTTATGAAAGTGTAGCACAATGCAAGTTGTCCCCCAATTGTTTAAACAAATTGATGTACTATGAAAATAAACTAACTCAGGTTTAAAAATGTATTTAGAACACATTAAAAACATATAAACTAATGAAAATAATTGCTCTGGTAAAACATTCATACTTTCACTTTTTTAAATCAATTTTTGTTCTGTTTTGCCACAGAAATGATCAGTGCAAGAGAGCGCCAATTTGTCACCCGTTTTCTCGAGCGCTATCGTGCCCACGAATGTCTGTGGCGCATAAAGGGGCCCGACTACAGCAATAAATACAAGAGAGCTGCTGCAATTGAATAGCAAGCCATTCCACTCCAAGGCTTTCCCGAAGTGGAAGCTAAAATACAGAGTTTACATATGGTGTACGTCAAAGAAAATAAAAAACAGCAGGAGTGGCGGGCATCTGGAACGTGGGCAGATGAGGTATACACCAGTACCTTGTGGTACTTCAGCCTCCTCAAGTTCCTGCACGAGCAGGAGCCGCAGAGAGCTTCCCAAGCGCTCATGGTCTAGAGTGTCCCTGAGGAGCAGCAAGAGGGAAGTGCAGACACAGAACAACCATCCTCTTTGGATGTGGTAAGTACAGACATAATGCATACACACTAAAAGTTCAATAGTCCACAATTGTCCATATGACATTAGTGAGTACTGGCCTCCTGCCATGGTACTGCCCCCACTCCATTAAAGTAGGCCAGGTATTGCTCCCTGACCTGTATAGACCGTGCAGGCCCTGTTGAATCCAAAACTGCAGATGTGGCCACAGTGGGCATTTGCAATGGCACCTGTGGATGGACTGGGTCGTCTGTCATAGCTGTGTCTAATGTCCTCTGTTGTATAGTTGAAGTTTTGCGGAGAAAAATTTGGAGGACACAGCAGGCCAAAACAACTGAATCTATTTTGTCCACACAAAGATTTATAGCTGTATGGAAAATTCGGAAACGGTTGCAGAGAATGTTAAAGGCGCTTTCAACTATCCTCCATGCCCTGGATAGACGGTAGTTGAAGATGCGCTTTTCTCTAGTCAGGCCCCTTTGCGCAAATGGCTTTAGCAAGTGTTCATGAAGAGCAAACGTCTCGTCAGCCACAAAAACGTAGTTTAGGCTGTGCTTCGTTTTCGCTGTAGTTGGCAAATTCACACTGTTGTTTATTGATATTTACAGCCATGTTGGTTGATTTTATTACCTCTGAAAAAAATTTAGAATAATTTTCTTTCACCAGAAAAAAATGTGTAGTGTTTTACTCACCTTAAAGTAGTGGAACTTAAGGACTCTGACAATGGCATCACAGGTGTCCGGGATGATGCACCCCAAAGCCTGGGGGGAAATGAGGGTCCCAAACTTCAGGTCTTCAAAGGACCTTCCTGTAGCCAGGTATCTCAGGGTAGCAATGAGCCTCTCAGCCGGGATGGGCCTCCTCATTCTGGTGTTCTGCCTCTGGAGCTGTGGGACACCGACGGGGCTGGTGGTGGTCCGGCTATGTACTGATGGCGTATTTAAAGTAGGAACCATATGGTATTTGTTGTTACTGTATCCTGATGACGGGTTGCAATAAACCCGCAACGTTGATATAATGGATCTTTGAAGTTGTCCTTTTTTTGTGAAGCCCACTGAGTGCCGCTACGTTGCTGCTGCTATATATATAATAAGCACAAAACACATGGGTCACTCCAGGGCATTTCAATGGTGTTGCTTTATGCTACATGCATACTCCAACATCGAAATATGCATGTATGCAAGCAACACCATTGAAAAGCCCTGGAGTGACCCTTGTGTTTTGTGCTTATCATAGTACTAAACAGGACAATTATATTATAGTGTACGGGAGCTCCCAGGTGGCTGAAAACTACTTACTGGAGTGCTAGACCATTGAACAGATATTACACTGACCTGTGGAACTGTGGAAAGTAAATGCTGGGGTGCCTTCCCTTCTGAGTTAGGCTACTGGTGTGGTGTGGTCATGGAGCAGGACAGCCATGGGGCAGAGCTTCAGATGACTCGGGGGTTAATCCGGCCCTGAGTATAATGTCTCTTTTACAGCATTAACAAGTTATACCTCTGTCCAGCTAAATAAACACATATGGACCTATTCATCATCACTTAATTTTTACAAAAGCAGCAATTATGAAAATTAAGTTATCGGGCCATTCATCACGAAGGTAAAGCAGGAGATATCACAGATATCTCCTACTTACCATCCTTTTGTGGAATGGCCAGCTGTCCCCATACACTAGTATGGGGACAGAATTCATCAAGCTCTGAAAATACAATATTTTCGGAGCTTGACTGCGGCAGCATTCACCATCTTCAGATGGCGAATGCTCCTGGTTTTGTATCATAATCTGCTCCTTCCCAGCCGGGTTGCGAAGAGGAATCCTTTGGTATCCCTCCGCCCCTGTCCGGCTCCTTATGCCGGACGTCGTGGTTCTTGTGTGCATGCGCATGCACTCTCGTCACTGCTCCGAAAGAAAGCAGTGAAGCTGCTCGCGGGAACTTCTGATTTCAGCTGTCACCGCGCCAAAGCAATGATGAATTGCTCCGGATTCCACAGCGAGTTAGTATGTTAATTATCAGGGAGCCCGATAATTAACATTATGAATAGGCCCCATAGTAAAGGTGAATATTTTGCTAGACAGGCTTAGTGCATATCATTGTACCGATTGCACCCAGATGAACTGACAAAATGGGGTTTGGACACTTGTTGATTTTGCTGGCTGACCTGGGACACACAGAGGGCCTGATTCAGAGCCGGACCCTCTGAAAGAGCGCTCACTCTGAATCAGGGCGTTTTTTTTTTGTGCGGCCTCCTCGCCGCACGCATAGCTGTGGGTGACCACCCACAGCTATTGTGTGCGGCCAGGTGATGGTCGCGATGGTCTCGACCATCGCGACCATCGGGGCTTGCGACAAGACCCTTGTGGTAGGGTCTCATTCCCGCAAGCCCCAGTGAGCTTCTGGCTCTTAATAAAGCCGGAAGCTCACCACTGACATCACTCGTGATGTCAGTGGGGCCGCCCCCAAACGGCAGGCGTTCCGTTGGGAACGTCTCCGTTTGGCCAGCCACCCCCCCCCTGCCCGCCTCCAAAACATGGCGAACTGTCAATCAAGATTGACAGCCGCCCCCTTTTGGTGCGAGACCCGGAGCAACGGAGCGCCCGTCGCTAGCCAGGTCTCGCGCATGCGCATGTCGGAGCTGGCTCCGGCATGCGCAGTGGCCAAACATCGACCCGGGTCTGAATCAGGCCCAGAGTCTAATGATCACCATGGTCACTATCTCCAGGCTACTAGACAGTAGCTGATTATGCACAAAGTATTAATATAGTGTGGATGGATAATGACATTCTAGGAGACAAACCATGGTCTGCACCTACTGTGCCCTATATACAGCTTCAAAATGTCCCAGTTATCCAGGATGTTATGACTTTTTCAATGGGAATTTGTTAAATTTGAATGATTAGACTTTCAGTAAAAACAGTGTAGAGGCATTAAATGGAATTAGTTGCTGCAAGAATGTTACATTATTCAGCACTCAGGGAATGAGTGGCACTGGTGACCTACAGGAAATGTATATGATGAAAGCACAACCTGTATGCAGGGCCGCAACAGAAATCTTGAGGCCTGGTACACTGATATCTCTGGGGGCCCCCTCCCAAGCATCCCTTACCTCCTCTCCCCCCTCAACCCCACCCCTGAGGGTGGCACAAAAAAAGTGATTATATATATATATATATATATATATATATACACGTATGTACCATATCTATCTGTATATATTTATATATATACACAGTACACACACACACATATATACACACATTATATATATATATATATATATATATATATATATATACACACACATATATATATACTGTATATATATGTATATATATATATATATATATATTAATAGAGATGTGTCCACACTCACGTCTTAATAATTAATGCTGGGGTGGCTAACCCAAAAATGACCACTCAAGGTCATATCATAAAATGAAAAAAATGGGGTGCACTCACCAGTCTTCTTAAAGTAACAATCTTTATTCAAATGGGTAAAATACAGCAATTGCGATCCCGCACTCAACAGACATAAATATCCAAAGTTTCTTACCCCGTTTCCCTCCAATATAGGTGCATCAAAAATGGACGGCGGCACTCAAGGGTATTTTAAAAAGAAAAACAAGTAACTGCAAGCTTTAGTCAAAGTCAATATATATATAACATCCACTCTGCTTATACTCATTTTTATATAGTATATAATTGGAAGTAGCAGCAAGAGTAAAAATAAGCTGACTTACCACACTGTCTGTTAGTTGCTGCGTTGCCAGTCACTCTGGTTCCAGGGTGGGACTGCAAGGGAGGATGTTTGTAGTGGGAGAGGTGGTGGTGCTGCAGTTGCTGTGATGTAACTGACAGTACACGCGGGAGCCAGTTACTTCGTGCTCCCTGGCTGCGGACTGCAGTCACACTGTTGCTCTTCTCAGGCCGCAACAGCAGGGAAGAGCCGGTGCCTGAAGCAGCGTGATGACGTCGCACGCCAGTCATAAGCCCAGGCCAGTACAAGACCGCCAAACCGGACCAAGTGACAGCGATAAGGGGGGGGGGGTGGCTTAATATTTTTTTTATTTTTGCCTATTTGGACGGGCAGACAGACCATTCAGTTTCTACATAACTATTATGTGGCAAGGCCCCATTTTGTGTCCCTGAACCTCGGGGCCCCTCTGAACCTCGGGGCCCAGCACAGGTGTACCTGTTGTACCCCCCTGTCGCCGGACCTGACTGTATGTCATTTAGAAAATGCTGTATTGGTCTTGGCTCTAGAGATAGAAAGATAGATAGATAGATAGATAGATAGATAGATAGATAGATAGATAGATAGAGAGAGAGAGAGAAACAACCCTCATTCGGGGTTCCACCTCCAGGAATATATCTGGGGTCTGTGTGCCTCTGGCACAGTACGAAACTAGTGAAACCGCTCCCCCCCATATTTCCCCCTACCTCATGTAAAAAAAAAAAGTTATTCTGTCGCAGGAAGACTGAGTAGAGCCCTGAGCAGCCCCCGTTGCTAGAACAACCCCTGGCATCCTGCAGTCTTCATGCAGCTGCTGTGTGCGCAAGAAGATGCAGCTGTGCCCAGCAGTCACTTTCCGGCCAGCCTCTCCCCACAGCTCCCTGCCACCTACACTTGCACAATCTTCACAGTGTAATATATCCAAGTGGCTGGGAGCATGGTCCCTGGGTGTGTATCCTTCCCTGTGCCAGATTCCTAAGGTACAGCATTACCTCCATTCCATGAAACCATGAGCCAGAGGTCTAATCACAAAACCCATCATCCTCCACACACAAGGGGACATGTAGGCTGTCTCTGCACTTAGGGGCAGAACTATGGGAGACAATGGAGGTGCCTGCCGCCAGGCTCCAGCTCTGAATGGGCACTTCCTCCATTGTCCACAACATATTCACCACACTTAGGGCTGTATCGATGTACCCGGAGTGTACCGTCATGGCCGCGCAATATATGGCACCACTTCCCGGCACCTGCGAAGCCACAATACGCTAGTGGAGAGCTCCATGTCAGACCATCAGCTGCTACCTTCGTCTATCTATAGCCTGTCTGCATGCGAATTGCTGTATTACAGTGTCAGCGGTTGTGACAGGGGGCACCAAATTACAACTTGCCTCCGGGCATCTGGGATGAACTTACGCCACTGTCTGCACTACATTACACACAGAACCACTAGCAGAGGCTCTGCATTTCATTCTAATAATGCTGCAAACTACATTCTAGTAATGCCACCCTGTAAACTGCACTCTAATGATGTCACCCTGCAAACTATGTGATGCCATCCTGCAAACTACATTCTAATGATGTCACCCTACAAATTACATTCTATTGATGCCATCCTGCAAACTTTGCAAATGGATGTGTTGCTGTAAGTACAAGGTCAGCAGCAGGCAGCATCATGCTGTGTTGCTCTTCCCAAGTCTCCCTCCTCCCCAGCCTGGCTGAGTCAGACATTTATTTATTTATCACCAGTTATTTATATAGCGCACACATATTCTGCAGCGCTTTATAGAGAATATTTGGCGATTCACATCAGACTCCGCTTCAGTGGAGCTTACAGTCTATATTCCCTACCACATGGTCACACACATACACATTAGGGTTAATTTTTGTTGGGAACCAATTAACCTACCAGTATATTTTTGATGTGTTGGAGGAAACCGGAGTACCCAGAGGAAACCTACGCAAGCACAGGGAGAATATACAAACTCCACATAGTTAGGGCAGTGGTGAGGATCAAACCCACAACCTCAGTGCTGTGAGGCAGTAATGCTAACCACTACACCAACTGTGCTCTCCTATGCCCCATGGGGCTAGATCTGTAGCAACATTACAGTCGTGGCCATTTATTTACTACAATGCTGGAGCAGCGCATGTGCCCTGGCTGGGAATCCACATCACCCAGATGCCAACATAGATCGCACATTGTGCCCCAGATTCGCCCGGACCAAGCAGCCAGTGTGTGTGTGTGTGTAAGGGAGCTGCCGCTACTGCTATAGCCTCTATCTCTGACTCAGGGGCTTTGCAAGAGGTGAAGGGAGAAAGGAGGAGGATGGGAGAGGCCGGCTGTGATTGTCTGGGAGAGCCTATCTCCTCCCGTCTCTCACCCCTGGGGGTGTCTCACTCTGCTGGGGAAGAGAATAATGCAGATCTCTGGCCTGCAGCACCTGGAGGGAGCTGTGTGTTGCGGTGGGCAATCGCCCTATTCGCACCTTCCACTGGTGTGATTCTACCCCCAGGCCGCCGGCACCACCGCTGAGTGCCGCCCCCCCTTCGGCCAGTGCCCCTGGCGAATGTCATCCTGGACGGGGTAAAAATGCCCCTGTCCACCTCCCATCTTGGCCTCTCTCAGTTAGATTGCGCACACCAGAGTCTTGCATCCATCACAAGTTATGAACAACCACATACATTGCCAACATGTGTTTAAAGGCAGGGGTAAGATGTGAGTCAGTTTGAGAGAAATGGTCAGTAAAGTAGCAGAATTTAAAATGTGTTTGGGTGCAGGAGGTCAACACTCATTATTGGAGAGATGTATGAAACATTCAAGAGAGATAAAGTGGAGAAGTTGCGTTCCCTATAGCAACCAAACAACTTCTAACTATCATTTTATAGATATTGGGGAGATGTATTATGTCTTTGGGGTAGATTTGCTAAAGCTTCTAAAACAAACAAGTGGAAGTGTTGCTCATAGCAACCAATCAGCATCTTGCTGTCATTTATCTAGCGCAGGGGGAGATGTATCAAGCCTTGGAAAGAGATAAAGTGGAGAAGTTGCCCAAAGCAACCAATCAGCTTCTGACTGTCATTTATCTAGTACAGTCCAACACTATTATTGGCCTGTCACATAACAGGACAGACAGAGCGCTCGCATAGGATCGGTATGACAGTAGTTACATCCAGCAGGTGGCCTGCAGTGAATGGCTGAGAGTGGGTATATGAAAGCTGAGAGCTAAGAGTAGAAGTAATGCATTACTATCCACAAATGGCCGCCCTGACTGTTGTCGTTAGTTATGCTGTTTGGACTAAAGAGAGAACTGGTATATTTAAGAATACCATAAAACTATCAGCTATAAATTATAACAAAGGAATAAGAGGAATAAGAATAAAGTTCTAGAGTTGTAGAACTAGGGAACCCTCTTGTTAGTAATGGATTGTCATCGTGACACTGTTAGAAACCATAAATTATTGCAATTTAGATCATACTTGCCAACCCTCCCTAAAATACTACCAATCTTCCTGACTCCCTGAAGAGTCTAGGGCAGTGGTTCCCAAACTGTGTGCCGTGGCACCCTGGGGTGCCTCAGGGCATTTGCAGGGGTGCCTCGGGACCAGTACCAAAAAAAAAAAAAAAAAAAGATTTTAGTCAGTGTGATAGGTAATACCAGTGCTAATGGCTGACAATCAAAAAAGATGTGGACAAAAGAAGCGCAGACCTGTCAAACACCACATAACTGAATCTAAGGGTGACATACTGTATAAGCCCAATTTACTTTATTTAATTTTTGCTAAATTGCTCAATAAGAATTATTTGGCCCAGTTGTTCCATGGAAAAGTGCTGACACTCTAGGGCGCCTTGATTCGAAAAAGTTTGGGAACCACTGGTTAGGGGGTATATTTACTAAAGTGAGAGTTTTTAGAAGTGGAGATGTTGCCAATTGCAACCAATCAGATTCTAGCTATTATCTTAGAGAAGGTGCTAGTTAACTGTTAAGTAGAATCTTATTGGTTGCTATGGGCAACATCTCCATTTCTAAAAACTCTCACCTTAGTAAATATACCCCTAGCAATCTCGCTGATTGCACCATACCTACATTATGAAGCTGTTATATACAAGAAAAAAAAAACAGACATAAATACATTCAAATAGTATCATTTCCCTGTATTGGTTATAAGGCACAATGATCCCTATGGTTACATCTATTTTCTGAAAAGTATCAGATTGTTTTCATCAACAAATAGATCTTACTAACTGCTTTGAGGATCATTTACATCTGGATGTAATTCAATTTTATGACACGCCTCTCAGATGTAGCAGTACACGCCCACTTTACAACTGCGCTCATAGGTGTTGCTTTCACAATCTCCCTGAAATGCATTTTCAAGAGTAGGCAAGTATGATTTAGATACTGGTCAACTTAACTCTTGAGATTAGCATAAAGTAGAGATGTGCGCCGACCCCCATATTTTGGTTTTGGGTGAGGATCCAGATTCATCTTCGTTTTTGGTTTTGCAAAACCACCCTCACGTGTTTTGATTTTGGACCTGTATTAAAAATAAAAAATAAACTGCTGAAATGATATCAATTTGACCTGTTAGCATGCAATCCAAAAGACTAGTTTTAACTTTAATCAGAGTTCCGAACCCGGGAATATTCGAACCTGGGACTCGGTTCGACTAAGAACGCCTGAGTTTGGTTGTTGCAGGTTCTCTGAGAACTGGACCTGCACATCTCTAGCATAACGCAATGTAATCACAGACTTTTGTTTTTACAATAACTCAAAACATTTCCCTGCTTTATCTCTTGGGGCTCTATTTATTATCATTATTTATACTAAATAAAGTGAAAAAGGGTGTTTTCACATCCTTTTCACATTATTTTAGTTTCACCTAAAGTTACTAAAGGGCAATTGGAGTAGAATTCGTAAAATTCTACTCCAACCCCTAATGATCACATATTTTTAGTAAGCAGATTGCATTTCCCATCATTGTAATGGGAAATGCGATCTGTCTGGTAGTTACTAAAAATAAATTGTTAAAAAAATACAGGAGAAAACCCTGTGATAATAATGCCACCTGGAGGTGGAGTTATCCAGGGTCTCCCCCGGCTACTGGACTCCTGCTCCACTCTAACAGACAGAGCAAAGCCCGGAGCCGGCCCCAGTGATCAGCTGTGTGGTCTAAACAGACCACCCACTGATCACTGCTAAAAAAAAAAAGTAAAATAAAAATAACTTACCTGAGTCCAGGGACCGGAGATCAGTGCTCCAGTGACCTACTCCCTCCAGTCAGCTGGTCTCCCATCCTGCACTGGGACCCGGTCCAGGATGGGAGATCAGCTGACTGGAGCCATTGGAGGACATCACCGGAGACCGATCACCGGAGGTAAGTGCAATTAAGTGAGGGGGGTTGCGGGGGAAAGGGGTCGGAGGGGTTGCGATCTCGGGGGGCGGGGATTAGCGGTAGCCAGTTGGCGCATGCGTGGGCACTTGTCACGCGAAAATACCGTGATAAATGTGCAGAGGGGATTCGCAGGGACAGAGCTTTATCACAAGCTCTGTCCCTGCAAGGGATTTTTAGTCAATCCCTGTGATATTGGCTGAATTCGCAATGCAAATTCAGTCGGTAATATCACACTCAATCTGCATTCAAAATGCAGATTGCAGTAAATAGAGCCCTTGATGATTTAATTGCAACCACTAATCATCTGGAGACAACCTAGGAACAAGGATCTATCAGAGGCATATTCTAGGTCTCCAATGGTCATTTCTCTTTCCCATGTGTAAGGCTGGTTGCTAATTGATGTTACATTAACAACCAATGACAATGTATGTCAAGTACAATCGTGTTACCACTATATGCCTGATTGTATTGGACCTGCAGTGGTAAGGATTGCCTGGACTTTTGGTCAGGGTGTGAAATGCAAGTAAATGGATCATGCAGCCAGGGCCAGCACAACCCAATCAGCAAAGTATGCAAAGCAGGGAGGTGCCGGGTAGGAGAGGGACAATGCACTATGGGGAAATAATTCCCATGAGACTGTGCTGTGGGATCAGATGAGCGTGTGCTGAGCTCTGATTTGAAGAGCCCATCACATGCTCCTCTGACCCTTGGAGATCAACAACAGCAGCACAACCTCATGGGAGAGAGTCATTCTGAGGCTGTGCCTCTGCTCTGTCGGGTGCCTGATTCTGCTTCCTGTGAGTTTACTGTGGCATAATGTGGGGGCACTAGAATTGTGTGTATAAGGGGCACTACTACTCTGGGCATTATGTGTATAAGGGGCACTACTACTGTGGGCATTGTGTATACAAAAGCAAATGTAGATGACTAAAGTGCTCAGTGTGAAAGCAGCTAGTGCAGCAAGTGTCCTAGGAGGTATTCTCCTTCCCTCCACCAAAAGTACACCAATTACCCAAAAACATGTACAACACTACCAGCGCTAACCCAGAAACAAATAGAAATAACACTTGTAACCACAGGCTTTTAGTTGTAGTTCTTTTCCAGTGTTCACCACCATTAAAGTCATGAAGCACTAGTGGTTCATAGGTAGTTCCTCCTCATTGTCATGTCATCACTTGTCCAGAAAAAAAAAGGTGAAAAAAACAGTATAATGTAATACAGTTTAATACAATAAAAAACAGATTGAAGCATATAACATTCTTTGGTACAGGTATCCCCAAATGGCTGAAAGACAACAATTACCGGCTAGTTGAAAAGAGCTGATGGCTGACAGTTCTTCTGAGCACGTGTGGATATCATATTCCAGCATCTGCCCTGGGTCATAAGTTGGATACAGATTTCAATTCACCACAGGTCACGATGTTAGTTGTCAGGTGGGGTCCCCGCCAAAGGACCTACTTGTTTCAACCCTTTCCTAAGTTATTTTTCAAGGTGTAGCACAAAGTGCGTATAAGGGGCACTACTGTGTGGCATAATGTGTATAAGGGGCAATACTACTTTGGGCATTATGTGTATAAGGGGAAGTACTACTGTGGGCATTGTGTATAAGGGGCACTACTGTGTGGCATTCTATGTATAAGGGGCAGTACTACTGTGGGCATTGTGTGTATAAGGGGCACTACTGTGGCATTATGTATATATGGGGCACTACGGTGTTTTGTAACATGAATAAGAGATTGCTATGTGGTGCAATGTGAATCAGGGGCACTATGGCCCTGATTCAGACCCACTCGCGAGCGACTGTCCGCTCGCAAGTGGGTCGATGTTCTGCACTGAGCATGCGCATGATGGAGGGAGCTCCGTCGTGCGCATGCGCCAGACGCGACGAGCGAAGGAAAGTCCTTCGCTCGTTGTGTCTAATCAAAGGGGGCGTGCTGTCGATGTTGATTGACAGCACGCCCCCTATGGTGGGCGTGCCGGGGCGTGCCTCCCTGACGGGGGTGTTCCCACGGGAACGCCTCCCGTCAGAAGCCGGCCCACTGACATCACTAGTGATGTCAGTGGGAGTGATTTTGGCTCTGATAGAGCCAAAATCACTCCGGAGCTTGCGGTTGAAAACCTCAACCGCAGGCTCCGGCTCGCAGTTTCGATGGTCGCGATGGTCACGACCATCGCGGCCACCAAAATGCACGCTCGTATAGGCTGTGGGTGGTGACCCACAGCTATACGAGCATCCAGGAGGACGCTCCATTTTTATGGAGGGCGGCCCTCATTCAGAGCGTGCGCTCTGCTCAGAGCGTACGGCTCTGAATGAGGGCCTATGTGCGGTGTAATGCTCACAAGCACTGGAAAAAAGACAAAATGGTAGTTCAGACAAATTTGTTAAATCAAACAAATTTAACCAATTTGGACAATATTATTGTTTTTGTCCATTTTCCAGTGTTTGGAACCATATGGTCAAATGTAATTTGCTCCCAGAGATTACCAGGATTTCATTCCAACCAGCCAGAATTGTAAGATGTCTGACAGAAAATTGTACAGTGTATACTCAGCATAAGACTGTACAATGAGTACATTTACCATCTACCTACTGGATTTACCATCTGCACCAGCTGACCACTGAACTGGTGGTTTTCCTGAGCTGCAATTTGTATCCATTTAGGTTAAAAATTGTCTAATTAGCCATCAAAGTCACAGCGTGTACTGGCCTCATTTGCTCAGGGTAATATTGGCTATAAACTGAGCAATACTGCCATGTATGTGGTCCAAAAATGATCATAAATTCTAAGCATGATCATAAAGCAATCATATAATTGTCTGGCATATTGGGAAAATCTAATCATGTAGCTGTCAGTCTGTGCATATGATATATACTTTTTATGGCATCCCAAAACACACCACATACACAATGTGACCAGACATGTCCAATGTATCCACCCTTATGTGTTGGATCAAATTAGGTTGGATCAATGCAAACTTTACTATCAACAAAATATACATATGGAATGCAAATTCAATATGTTAAAATGTAGACAGAAGAAATGGGGTTGGAGGGAAGGTTAATGTTTTGTGTTTCCACCATGATCACCCCTATGGGGGATGTAGTTTCAATCTCGGATGTCGGGACTCAGAATGCCGGTGGCAAATTCCAACACCAGCCAGAAGCTCGGTGCCAGCATCCCATTAGGGTTAGGCACTAGGGGAAGGGTTAGGGTTAGGCACTAGGGGGTTGTTCAGGTTTAGGCTGCGGGGGAAGGTTAGGTTTAGGCTGCAGGGGGAGAGGGTTAGGTTTAGGCAGCGGGGAGCTAGGGTTAGGTTTAGGGGTAGGGTTTGGATACTTACCGACAGGTATCGATCGGTATCCTAACCCTGTGTCAGAATGCCGCATCGGATTCTGACCGGCAGGATCCCAAGCGCCAGCATCCCGTACCCAACCCCTGTACAGAGCACTCTTTGTCATCACAGAGGTGTCCTGACTATAGCAATGATACTCTGTAAACAGCCTATATTACTCATTTCTTTATATTATTTAATGAGAGCGTAAATAAATTAGTGCTGCAATAGGACATAGATAGTACAATGTAAACCCCCTTGTTCCGAAATATCACTCTAGATTTACATAGACAAATGATGAGATTTAGTGCAGCTACTGGCATACTTCAACATCTACTTCATTTGGTTTCAGGCCCAGATTTCTCTGATTTTAGTGGGCAGAACATCCAGGGAGTACAACTACATATTAGATTATACCAATAAAGCACTCCCAGTTTGGTATCCTGCAGGATTTTTGTAAAAAGACTGAGAATTCGGAATTATCAAAAGATACAAATTCAGTCCATCTAAATATAAATAACTAAAAATATTTTTGTAATTGTAATTGTTTATATGTCAGAATATATATTGCTCAGCATATATTAAGAACTCCCTGTATGTTATACTGGATAGTAGTTCATCTAACACTTACAAATGTAATCTGAAGTGCGCTGTTTGGGAGGATTTGGAAGCCACTGTATTTACCTGGGAGACTATAAATGCCATTGGCAAGGACTGTTGCTATTTCTATAATTGGAAGAATGAACCTGCATGACACATCTACAGAAAGTTACTGAAACAGAAAGCTGGATCCCCTAAATAATTGAAACCCAGGTACAATTATTTTACACATTAGTGACCACACATTAAGTAACATTTTAATTATTGCAATACAGAGAGAGATTTCAACCTCAGCCCTATTATTGAAACAAAACATTTTGAAATATGATTTATTTTAAAAATAACATGCTGCTTATAGGTAATCCGATGTCTGAGAAATGTTCCAAAATATAGAATGATGAATCTAAGTTCTAAGCAACTGTTTAAAAATATTTCTTGACAATTCTGCCCCTGTTGCACTGCAGGCTATATATGATGTTTCATTTAATGCACAGATCTTATCTGTGAATATAAATAAATATAGAAATACTGTTCCCTGTGCAGAATGGCCTTCGGTAAAATATTTTTAAAACATTAAGAAAAAAATCCTTAAAAAA
Source organism: Taudactylus pleione (assembly GCA_031769625.1). Taxonomy (NCBI): domain Eukaryota; kingdom Metazoa; phylum Chordata; class Amphibia; order Anura; family Myobatrachidae; genus Taudactylus; species Taudactylus pleione. Next base: position 3,494,272 of record JAUIMM010000052.1, on the reverse strand, counting down.
CTAGCCTCTATCATAGGACTCCGTTTCCCTCCCCATAACGCAGAGCTCCAAGGTCCTACTTATACCATATCCCATCTCTATTACACAAACGAAAGTAATCTACTAGTACATGAAAATTATAATGGGATTTTATGCTGCTAGCACGTGTCTCCAAAGGCACACCCAACGTATGTACAGATGCATGTAAAGTAAGTAATAAGAAGAATAACAGGACTTGAATACAGAATTGTGTAGTGTATGTGATTCCACCACCCCTATCCTGTAATTAACTTATTTGAACTCTTACCCACCTGGAAGATAAAGGGTAAATGTAAAAGCACAAATTATAGATGTTACTCACGAGTAGGGGTGGTCATCGATGGTTGCCAACTGATGTCAATTAGTTTTGCCATAGATCATGGAGATGCAGATAGTTTCCCACCATCGATAGTAGCCATGAGCCAGATATTTAGTTTCTTGTAGAGTGTTGCAGCTGCTGCGCAGGACTGTTAGGCTGTCAGCCAGCAGCACTGAGCTGCCCCCACACATACAACACAGTGTGTGTTCCGGGATGGCCTGGCCTGCCTCGCTGACTTGACAGGCTAAGCTCAGCTGTTAGTCAAGCAGCCCAGCCCCACCCCTAGTTCAAACAGTGTGCTGGGATGGATGCACATTTCTTCTGCACATGGGTGAAACATTGATGGTTAAAACCATAGATGGTACGCCATCACATAGTCTATTACCATTGATAGTTAGAAGCACCATCACCATCGATGGAGACCTCACTGATGGCTATCTCTACTGACGAGCAACTGCAAGAGGGAATCAAGGCATGCAGGCCACAAGCCTGTCATAGCACCATTCTATGTGTCGAATATAGAGGGCGGGGCTTGCTCATGGCAGGTCACTCAGGACAAGCTAGTTCTGTGAGGGTGGTTGGCCATGACAGGGAGCCCCCCCCCATCTTCCTGAGCTACAGAGTCACTACACTGGGCAAGGGACACTGTCAGGTGCAGAGGCATGACAATGGCTCCCCCCCATTCGCTTCGGATTTGTACCGTGACTTACACTGCGTCAACTGTATTTTTTGTTCCCAAAGTCAAAACTCTCAGGAGGTGAAGGTTGGACACTTATAAAAAATACATTTGTATGGAAATGTAATGCTGTTTGATTATATTTTTATTTTTGCCACCATTCTCGGTGGGGTTCTCGAGGGATTTTGGCCTGTTTTTTTCCCCTACTGATGGACAACAATTGGCTAGTTTAAAAAAAAAGCAAAGCAAAATTATATAACAACTATAGTTCCAAATTCAAAAAGATCTTGCAAGTGTTGTTTTCAGGATTTTTCTCGGGTCAAGTTGCCCCCCTTCCCCCAGTACCTTCTGGTTTAGTACTGTTTTTATTATATTACTCAACTATAATTTTGTTGTATGTGAACAGATGGATTCATGGATTCTAGGACTATTTGGTTTCTAGGGCATTCTTTCATGTTTTGTGCTTCACCATTGCCTTATTGTGGATCCATCTGTATTTTCAAGATGGGACTGTGTTAGATCAGGGGCTGGGAACCTCTTTTCTGCTGAGGGCCATTTTGATATATATAACATTATTCGCAGGCCCGGATCAGGCCACGCACCCTCAGTGTGACGTCACACAGTGTGGGGCCTCAATTGCTGGTGATTACAGTAATGGCCAGAGCATCCTGAAGATGCTCCAGGGAGCTGTAAAGGCAGTGGTGTGACCATCTGAAGTGTTCTAAGGATGCTCCAGGTAGCACTGCTGCATAGATTCTGGCTGCAGGGTGCCATTCTAGGCACCCTGCTAGCCAGATGAGGCTAGCAGAAAAAATCTCAGAGGGCCAGACCAAATGATTCCACGGGCCTTATATGGCCCCCGGGCCTGAGGTTCCCCATCCCTGTGTTAGATGGTTCTGACTTAGGGGAATGTTGTGGGATTCATTAATGCCCAAGGTCTGTAGTTTCATAGTCGAGTATGGTGCCCCCTTCGTCTTGTTATTACATCTTAGTAGAAATGATCTATACTATATGGCCTTGTTGGATTTGCATCACGCTATGATTCTTGACTTGGAAGAGATTGTGAGGTTTTTGCCTGGATGCATTGTTGTGTGGTCTTCAATCATTGTTCTCCGGACTTGGCACTGTAGGTTGAGTGGGGACACCATTGAGCTGTACAGAAAGAAAGTTAATAAGTGGGCCGCTAAGCATGTGTTAGCTTTCGGTGGATTGGTGGTTCATCATCCCTTGATACTTTTCAGGATGCTCATCTCTTTATGGGCAATGGTGAATTACCTTACGCACAAGGGCACTTTTTTGTTTTTGGAGGACATTTTTACAGTTTTGGGGGGTTTAGTTGTTTAGAGGCTTTGTATGGTGGTGGGCTTGTGTCTCTACTGAGAACCTAGCATGGCAGGAGAGATCAGCATTCCAGCGTCCAATTTACTGCAATATGGTACTTACTTACACCGGTAAGGCTGATTTCACCCTACTGAGGTTAGTGGCACTTCTCACCCGAGCGGGCTAAAGGGTATATTGGTATGGGTGTCAGATACCACCCACTTGCTGAAAAAGAGATAGTTGGCCCTTGGAAGGGGTCATATCATATTTGTCATTGATTATGGAATAGTTGGCCCCCGCAAGTCGTGTAGTTGTTTGACTAAGTCAACTAAACACTGAATAGCCTTCCATTCTTTCTTCTCCCACCATATATTTGTAATTTTAATAAAGCTGGCATTTTTTAATGCCAAATGCTAGTTTTGTGTCATTATTTTACTTAAGTTTAGTAATGTTAAGTCTGGTTCATTTATGTGTTTAGCTGACTTACAATGGAGAGCTTAACAAGATTTAAAAAGATATATTATAGCTATCACACCTGACACTGGCTATGTGATATTTTATGATATGGGACATGTAGATGACCCGCCCACATATGTAATGGGGGATGTCTGGGCGGCACCCTTACTCCTGCAGCCTAAGGAGAGAAAAGGGATTCCCATCCAACCCCATAGAATAGCAGGAAAAAAAAGAGGCATATCTCTGGCTCTGGAGGAGGGTATAGCAACAATCTTGGTTATAACCTGACAAAATGCATCTATGACACAGTGCTGTAAATAGACTGTCCCTTACTCTCCTAAAAGTAGCGCTATACAATGTTCTGGGACTGTTCTAATAATTGTCTCAGCTTCAACCAAAATAATGATCAACCTTTTATTCATACAGGGGGGAATTCAATTCAACGTGATGTTGAATAGCCACGGGAGGGAGCTCCTGCAGCTATTCAATACAGTGCGCTGTGTGGTCGGAGAATGCCGGTTACCGCGCCTTAACAAGGGTGTTAAGGTGCGTTAACTGGCATTCTCTGACCAAAGTACCAGGCGCGCGGCTGTTAGCGCCACGCTAAGCAGAAAAATAGCTGTGCGCCCAGCACTTTGGACGATTTTCACCTCGCATCCCCGGGGGTGTGAGAAGAAATCCTTAGTGCGCCCAAACAGCGCAGTGAATTGAATAGCTGCGGGTGCTCTCTCCCGCGGCTATTCAACATCGCATTGAATTGAATTCCCCCCACAGTGAGCTATATTATAAAGTAGGAATGACCAAAAGAGAGTGTCCAAGTATAAATGTAAATAAATAGTACATTTGTATTTATTTATTTATTAATGGCATCATAAAACATACAACTACTGTCCTGGATAAACAAATGGCATAACATATTTCTCTAACGCAACAATAATTTATGAAAAACTAAAATAAAATTTAAAATCAAATAAATGTAAAGCCGTATCCCATCAGGAAATAGGACATAATTGATATACCTAAAAATAAAGCATAATAAAGGATAAAAATCTCACTTAACTTGCGACGCATTTCACTGCATCCAACCCCTTCATGAAGCAGTTGAACAGTGAATGTAATGTAATATAAATAGCTAGAAATGTCATAGAATGGTTAGAAAGAATTTATAATGGCTTATCCACACCAAATATAAGATTAAACTAAGAAATGGAAACTTTATTTAATTGATGATCACAATTATTTTGCATACAAATAAATTGGAAGGCATTGTTTTCTGATTTGATCTGATTTGTAATAATATTAGTATTATTATAATTTATTTATAGCCTTAACAAAGCTCCATAGCACCAGAAAATTAGATATTGGATGATAACAGCTAGTTAGCGCACAAATCAGTGTAAATGCCCGATAACTTGTGTTAACGCCCATAACACGTTCATTTAACTGGTGTTAACACAGCTATCAGGTTGAAAAAGGGAGCCTAATTGAATAGCCTCAGGTGATAAGGCTCGAGGCTACCTCCCTTTTTTACCCCCGAGAAGTTATCCTGGTTAATTGAATTCTCCCCTTAGTGTTTTTGTATATTCTATTCTAACACCAAAAGTCACCAAAAAAGTATTTTTTGTTGAAATTTAAAGAAAATGAACCAAATTGAAACACAATATTTTTTTAATAAATACCATAAAGAAATACTTTGTAGTTCTTGTTTCAATATTAATCAATCTTTACACAATAGCAAAAAGTAGGCTTATATGTGCAGGTTTACATAAAAAAAATTCTGCACTTGAAACTAATGCATTCTTTTTTGCTAAGTGTTACCATCACAATTTAGATTATTACTAATTATGTAGGAATAATATGGTAGCAGAACAGGGACTATGATTGTTTTAAAATAGACAACCTACTGCATTAAATGAGGGTACCCCCATTTTATGTGTCACAAGGTGGGGTTTATGTGATACAAGGTGGCCTTTAAATCCTCACCATCTGTGGTAAACTTTATTTTTTGTAGGGGAGAATATGGTGTGAAAGAGCAGACTACCCTCTTTTAAGACAGGGTTCCCCCATGTGTGTGTGGGCCAGTATGGGGAAGAAAGAGCACAATGTTACCCTCCCTTATTTACAGAAAAAAAAAATTCTGTTTCTTTCAAGTGATGTGGCCACCTACTAGTTATTGTCTGGTGATCACCATCCAATAGCTACTATTGGGCCACATAATTTGAAAGAGCAAACTCCCCTCTTTGAAATATGGGTACCCACAAAGTTGCCATGTTCATTATGTGTGTGAGGGCACATAGTGTCCTCCCCCCATATTCGGAAACTATAGAGCAGGGTAACATTGTCCAGTGATCTCGTGTCTCATGTAAACACCAGACATCAACTAGTAGGGGGCCACATCACTTGTATGTGGGTGCCCCTGATTCTTTGGATGCCATGTTGAGTGTAGACCATCCCACATCCCTGGACTACATGATTTTCTGTAGTGTAGGAGTTAATGTCTGGTGGTTACACTGATCACCAGGCATAACATTTTATAGCTGGGCTGCCATTTTCAATCAAATATCCCCATATTGGCATTCCCATAGAGAACTATGAGAAGGCAGTAGTAGTGAACATTTACTAAACACCAGGGATATTTCCAGCATTATAGCTGTTATAAATAGCAGTGTTACTTAATTTTGCCATAAATACGTCATGATTTATGGCTTTTCACTGTTTCATAGATTAGCCCCCAAAGTCTCTGAGATATGATGTCCACTTTATTATTATAATTGCTATTCATTTTAGAAGCTCTTACTAAATAATGTGTGACATGTTATTTTTGAGAATTCAAAGCATCTCTCTGTCCCAGCCATTCACTTGATTTATGATGAATACTTAGTAACTTCCCGAATATGTTTAGTCAAGAAGATCATTTCAGTTGTAGTCGCTATTTGTCCCATTCTACATTCAATGTTCTAAAGCCTATTTATACTCTTTGTTCTTAACTTGCTTTACTCATTGTCCTTTTGGAATATCCTGTTGACATTTTCCCAGTTCCACAAATCCAGGGTATTTATAGTCATTAATAACACTTGGGTATTTCTGGGGTCCATTTTGTTAGGAACCAATTAGCTTACCAGTATTTTATACAAAAGGCCACAAAATGGCTGCCTTAACTATGTGTGGGCTTTCAATAAAATGGTATAAAATGGTATGTCGCATTCTAGCAAAACTAATAATATAAAAAGCTTTTCATTTAACAAGCGATTATGACTTGTGCCAGTAGTTATCTTCATAGTGTTCCTAGCAAATACAGGATTTCTAGATGAGGGGTTACCAAAGATGGAAAAAAGTTAAAAAGTACAATATTTAAAAATGTAATAATGTATGTTAAAAAAAAAGATAATAAAGTTGAGACATAAAGTAAGTGGTACTACATGTAAAAAGCGAACCTCCTTTATACAAATCCATATTGTCCATCTTATCAAATTAATATATTACTATGAAAATTAATTCAACTGTTGAAATTAATTCTAATTTCACATCCAATTAAGTAATAGAAAAATGACAATTATGTTACAGTTACTCACCCAGTGCTTCACATCACTCTCAGCAGCCAAGAAAATGGAGAGGAGAATAGGTAAATTACTTTTACTGCACTTTCTTTTTTCCTAGTCATAGAAAAACAGTAAATAAAAAACATAATGGAGAATCATACACTAGATCCAAGACATAACTAAAATCAATAACAGTGGCCATTTTGTTGAAGCCAAAGTACATTATTACACGAACAGATGACTCAAACAAATGGGTTTCAGGCATAGGCATTTTTACGATGGATGCAGGGTGTGCAATGCACACGGGCACCTGGTTCCAGGAGGGCCCCACACAATGCACATCCAGTATACTTACCTTTAGCTGGCAAGCAGGTCCCTCCTTCTCTGCGGCACCGTCTCCCCAGTGACTTCTACGTGAAGATGGCGCTGAGCAGTTATAGCTCCATCTTCCTGAATATCACCGGGAAGATAGTACCATTGAGGAGAAGGGACCCGCTTTTTGGCACAAGGTAAGTATATGCTGGTCTGAGGGGTGGGGGGCACTGCTCAGAGTAGGGGGCTTGCTGCACAAAGACTCCCTCGGGTGTTAATACGCCCCTGATTTTAGAGGACTATTTATTAAACTGTGTTGTCAGAAATCCTGCGCTACTATGGCAAAATTAAGTATATTTGCCATTTATTTATTATACAAGGCCAGAGACATCTGTTTACTAAACTTCCACTTAGCAATGATGTCCCTATAGTCCTCTATGACCTGAAAAATAAGATCCCTCAGAACATATATTTAGTATTAAGGGGGAGATGTATTAAACCTCTGAGAGAAATAAAGTGGAGAAGTTGCCCATAGCAACCAATCAGCCAATCCATTCTACTGAAATTTTATAGACTGTGCTAGATAAATGATAGCTAGTAGTTGATTGGTTGCTATGGCCGTACATACATCTCCACTTGAATATGTATTTTCATTAAGCACATAAATCATCCAAATGACAAATGTCTGTATATAACTCAAAAAAAGTTCAAAAGCAACATTCATTGTTGTTTTGCAGCAATTCAACATGTTTTCCTGCATTTCTCAAACTTATGACAATAGTTACACTTCCTTTTAGGCTGAGTGGTCCTGTGCACGATCCTTTGTCAGCTGATTAGCTGCTCTATTGACTGAGCAAGCCACTAATTGCATGCTCCGTATAGTTACTCTACATTACTGTAAGAATTAATGAGACACAATTACAGTTCCCAGAGATCTCGGAGCAAGCTTACTCCAGAACACTCCACATGAATAAGAGACCCAGCAGAATAAAGACAAAAAAATCAGTCTTTGTCTATTAGCTGTGGAATGTTGTTTTTTTGTGTGTGGGGGGTATTTTGGCTGTTAAAAATAGTATTTATTTTAATGCTTTTTAATAATTAGGCCCTTAAGGGAACTGAAGAGAATAGAGAAAGGACTTGGGAACAAGTAGTAAGAATCATTGTTCAGTGCTAAAAAGCCATGTCCCTTTAGTGTGGAAGACACGTTTTGTGCCTTAAGGAACGTCAGATGTGTTATGGATAAAATGTATCACCACATTATTATAATGAAGCAAATAAAAGGAATTCTCTTCATTTGCATATCAGTTCCCAGAATGCCTTATTGAAGTAGAAAAACTGCATGCTGCAATGTTAGTGTGGGAAAATATTTTCTTAATCTACTTAAAGGGACAACACAGTATTTCTTCATTAATGCAACCAATGAGATATGTCACTGTAGTTTTAAAGCATCTTGGCCCTCATTCAGAGCCACTCGCTAGCGGCAGTACGCTCGTTCCAAGCGATGTTCGCACATCTGCGCATGCATACGGTTTTTAGTACGCATGCGCGAACCAGTCAGTGCGGCCGAAAATCATTTGTACGCAATATAGCGAGTGCCTGCTATTTTGAGTGACAGAATGAGGCGTATGTGGGTGGTAACAGGGGAAGGTGCTTGAAAACGGGGAGTGGAGATCCATTCGCAGGCGTGCTTAAAGGTCAAAACGGGCGTTTTAAGGGAGTGCATAATTAATACAGCAGCGTCATTGACCACGTCACTTGTTTTTTTTTAGCTCAGAACTGCTCGCAAAATAGCGGTTGAAAACACCAACCACAAGAATAGCAAGCATTTCATACGCTGTACGATGTACTCGATTAATCTAATAAATAGCGGACATGACGTATGGTGCGTGCGGCCAGGGGGCGTTTTTATCAAATTAACGAGCGTATGTTTTGCTCGCTCCTTCAGACTTAGAGGTGTGAACAGACTGCAATTTGCGAACGGATCATTTGAATAGCCACCCCTTGTTTTTGAACGAACGACCGCAAACAGCGAACGGCTCTGAATCAGGCCCCTTATTAGCCTTTGGTATCCAGTGGACAATAAAGTCACCCATTCAACACGAACAAGAGGAAGAAGAGGGCAACAATCTGCCTGTAAACTAGTCTTCAGAAACTGAAAAAGTATCTTCACTAGATGTTTCAAGTTTTGCAATATTCTATTTAAAACAAATAATCCTGTTTGTGTCTATGTTCCCCAAATGCACACTTATTCTTTCCCACAGTGATTAAAGTAATACACTTCTTCCTCAGCTCCTTAGCACCCAAACCAGTGGTCAAAGTGGAAATTTTGTAGTGGGGGTTTGGAAATATCAGAGGGGCTTTACTTAGGCAGGCCCAAATCCTGAGCACCCTGATATATCCATACCCCCACTTCCTCCCCTCACAGCACACCTCGCCTCACAGCACAGTATAACACAGCACAGCACACAGCACCCCTCCCACCACACCTCACCTGGCTGTGCTGCACTCGGTGTCCGTGGTGCTCCCTTCCCCTCACTCCCTCGGTGGCATTTTGAATTTTTGAATTACTTTATTGCAAAATTGACCAAGCTCCAGAATGCTTTTCCTTTGCGAATTTAGATGTTACGACATCTGAATTAAAATGTGGGATGTGATAATAAGGCCTAGAGAGAGAGAGACATAGACAGAGTGAGAATAAGGGTGGGTACATACCTGAACGACTTGCAATTGGACCGATTTTACATCCAATTTCCCTTGAGGCCAGAACATACAATATTGAGCGTACACACTGTCCAATATCGTTCGGTTGAATACGATTTATCGCTGCTCCCGTACACACTACAATGATCAGTAGCAACATATGACGTCAAATTGGCCAAATCGGACCGACATATCGTCTATTCGTCGGGTTGGTCGTGCACACTACACGATTCAAACCTAATCGCATGCAATATCTTCCAGTTGGCTGTGCTGCACGGCCGACCAGAAGACATCGCATACGACCCGTGGGAGCGCGCAACAGTGTGTATGCATTAACCGATATGCACGATTTGTCGCACTGAGTCGGCCAATTGTGCCGAAATCAGCCAAATGTGTAGCCAGCCTAAGAGAAGACAGAAATTGAGAAAGAATGGAATGAGATAGAATGTCAAAGATAGCGGTCTATGATGTTAATTATCCGGCTCCGACCCTGATAATTAACATTCTAACTCGCTGCGGACATCGGAGCAATTCATTATTGCTCCGGGCGGAGACACCTGATCCGAAAATCAGTTGTCCCCGCGAGCGGCTTCACTGCTCCTTTTGGAGCTGTGAATCTTTTCACTGTTCCTTTCGGAGCAGCATAACGAGTGCACACAAGAGCCCCTATGTCTGGCAGAAGGAGCCAGACAGGGGCGGAGGGATCCGAAAGGATCCATCTTCGCAACCTGGGACTCCGTCCCATAGGAAAGGAGCAGGTAGCAGGAGCAGGAGCCATCTGAAGATGGCGAATGTTTCTGCAATCAAGCTCTGAAAATATTGTATCTTCGGAGCTTGATGAATTCTGTCCCCATACTAGTGTATGAGGACAGCATATGTGTATGTACAATCAGTATAAGGATTAAGAATTTGCCTATGCTGGCGATCACTTCCTGGACCCATTCCTCTAGACCTGAGAACCATTTCACTGGGTTCAGCCATGACACCCATCCTTCTATCTTCTCCCCTACTTCAGCCACTGAAGCATTATGGTTCTTGCGAAATTCCCACTTTAGCTGCAGAATTTCATCCATCTTCCGGTCTATCACTTCCTTAGGGACGCTGGTATCATTGGTGACATAGGTGCAACATTTCACTCCAAATTGGGTGGCCAATGTTACGCAATACCCTCCAGTAACAGCAGTTAAATAATTCAACACTAGCCTGTGTTGCACCAATTCTTTCTTGTACGCTTGCAATTCTCTCCCTGTATACCTGAATGTGTCATCGTACATCTCGGTGATATTATCTCTCAATTTGGCAAGTTCCTGGATATATCTAAAATTTAATGTACCCCGAGCAATCCTGGTGGGATCCAATGCGACCAGAACTTGAAAGCCAGTTGTCTCACTGATTAACTGAGTGGCTTTATGTATATCACCAGGTACCATATTTCTTTTGCCTCTGTGTTCATATTGTATGTGAAGATATGGTGACAGTGTGTTTTTATGTATACCCAGAATGTCAACATGTGTGAGAGTCATAACTTCTGGGACTACTCTTCCCAGGTAACACAAACCTTCGGAACTCGGGGAGAGCCATTTATACGCTTTTCTTCCACAGATGAAATATACATTATCAGGGAGAACATAAGGAATGGTATGCATCATTATCATTAAGCACATTTCCCTTGCAAGCAATCCTATATCTGGTTCTTCCATCTGGTACATGCAAGTTTCTGGCTGTATTATTTTAGCACAATAGCCATTAGGCACCTTACCAATAATTTCTTTGGTGGAACTCAATGTATACCGATACCTAAAATGTTTCCCACCAGACTTAATGGAGCGCAGCAGGTCATGGTTTATGGACTCATTATCAGCTCTTTGTGAGAAGGTCATCGTCTGATTATTCCCCATCACTTCCCAACTCCCGGGTTTATTGGGGTTGGTTATATTTAGACACAAAAGTGATCTATCTACTTGGAATTGATAGAGTTTGAAATGAGGTGGTTTGGATGAGAGGAATTTTCCATCCAATGTTTTCCCTTTTTGCAATTCTAAAATTTCCATGATATTCAACGGAAATGGCACCAACCCTACATTATGCTGTCCCTGTGGCACATGTGAACACACCAGCAATCAGTTTGATTTAACACTTTGCCTACCATGCTATGTTAATCCTCTAGAGGATACCCACCCCAGTACGGATTATATTTAGGTTGGCACCGTTGGATACAGTTCTCATCAACTAGGGACCCACAAAGCTCACAAATACAGGAATCTTCAGACGATAAACCTCCACACCTTCCCCGAGTATCCGGAATGACAGCTCTCTTAACAATAACAGTACTAAGATTGGTCAGACACTCCCCTGATTGGCATTGCACTCCTCCTGATTCCACTCCATCAGCACTGCCATCAGCTCCCGTTTCCTCAATCGGTCCCCCATCACAGACACTGGATATCCCCGGACTGACCAGGATGGTGAACACTCTAAAAGAGAATATGAAAATGAACACAGCAGGCCCGTCCATTGTGACAACAAGACCTGCAAATTTCTCTCAGTTCAGGTATCTTACTACGACCTTTTCAATTGTCCCGGAACAAGCTCGCGACCGACAGGTCCACGCTATCAGCTTTGTCTCCTTGTTTCTCCACCGGTTGATTGACCTTTTTGCAGTGAGTGGAATGGACCCAGGTATCTCTCTTAGCCACCTTCAAAGATGTAGTACTTGTCAGTAGCACCTGGTACGGACCTTCCCACCGATCAGTCAAACAACCTGAACGCAAGAAATTTCTGATCATTACATATTCTCCTGGTTCAACATCATGACAGTTCGTTTCAGGCATATCATTAGACAACAACTTCAGTTTCTGCTGCTGTTGCTTTAACTGCTTACTCATTGATATAAGATACTTCACAGTTACCTCGTTGTTACCCTTTAGATCTTCCTGTGGACTTATAATCAAATGAGGTTGTCTACCGAACAATATTTCAAATGGGGACAGATTCAGAGGAGGTCTAGGAGTGGTCCTTATGCTATGTAGGACCAAAGGTAACGCTTCTGGCCATCCTAGTCCAGTCTCAGTCATGATTTTACTTAGCTTATTTTTAATAGTCCCGTTCATCCTCTCTACCTTTGCACTGGCTTGCAGTCGGTAGGGGGTGTGAAGTCGGCTATTAATACCCATCAGCTTACACATATTTTGAAAAACATCACCTGTGAAATGGGTACCCCTATCAGTCTCAATGATTTTAGGGATACCGTACCTGCATACAAATTCCTGAACTATTTTCTTGGCAGTAAACGCAACAGTATTAGTGGCCACTGGGTAGGTCTCAACCCAGTTAGAAAATACGTCTGTGCACACTAATACATACTTAAGGTTCCTGCAGGGTGGTAATTGGATTAAATCAATTTGTATCACCTGGAAATGTCCATCAGTCGGTGGAATGTGGGACGGTTCGGTAGGGATCGCTTTCCCTATGTTCTTTCTCAAGCAGGTCAGACAGGACATTGCTATCTTCTCTGCCTGTGAAGAAAAACCTGGTGCGCACCAGTATGCCCTCACCAACTTGCACATACCCTGTTTACCCAGATGAGTCAGACCGTGTGCTGCCTCAGCCAGGCTGTGGTAATATGCCTTGGGGGCTACTGGCTTACAATGTCCGTCCCTCCAGAGCCCAGAGGACTCTTGCCCACATCCCTTGGACTTCCAAATGGATTTTTCCTGAATTGAACACAAATTTTGCATCTCAATTAACTTCAGCATATCAATAGTTTGAAATGACATAATTGTTTCAGTTGGAGAAAACATTTTTAACCCTGCTGCCCATTTTGCAGCTTCATCAGCTCTGTTGTTGCCCAGTGGCACCGGGTCATCCTCACATGTGTGGGCTTTGCATTTAATTACTGCCACTGCTTTGGGCAATTGGATTGCTTCTAAAAGATGTTTTATGTGTCGGGAATGTGCAACTGGTGTGCCTGCTGCTGTCATAAAATTTCTCAGATGCCATAGAGCCCCAAAATCGTGCACCACCCCGAACGCGTACCTCGAGTCAGTGAAAATGTTAGCAGATTTGCCTGCTGCCAGTTCACTTGCTCTAGTCAGTGCTACTAACTCTGCCACCTGGGCTGAGTGAGGAGGACCAAGAGGTTTAGCTTCTATGATGTCTGTGTCATTTACAACAGCATAACCTGTACATAATTCACCTGTGTCTGTTTGTCTATGACAACTCCCATCCATATAAAAAGTTACATCCACATTCTTTAAAGGTGTGTCATGTATGTCAGGTCTAGCAGTAAAGGTCTTATTCAGATATGTCATACAATCGTGCGTATCATTATGTCTGCCGAACTCACCTCCCGCCAGCAACTCCTCTCCTTCCACCCTTTGTACATCATGTTGTACATATGGTAGGTATGTTGCTGGATTCAGCATACTGCAACGTTTAACAGTAATATTTGCAGGAGCGATTAGAGCTAGTTCCCATTTGGTGAACCTAGCCGAGGAGACGTGTCTGGTTTGAGTTGAGTACAACAGAGCAGATACAGCATGGGGAGTGTAGACAATCATATCATGGCCCAATACTATGTCCTCACTTTTACTCACCAATAGAGCGGTAGCTGCTACACTTCTCAAACAGGTGGGGAGTGCTACCGTGTCCAATTGGGCACTGTAGTATGCTACGGGCCTACTGGCATCACAATGTTTTTGTGTAAGGACACCTGCAACACAACCATCGGCTTCCATACAATACAAATCAAAAGGTTTTTCATAATCAGGTATTCCCAATGCAAGAGCTCTTGTCAGACTATCCTTAAGATTAAGGAAAGCCTGTTCTGATTCCTTTGTGTGTATGACACGATCGGCCTTTGAGGAACAGACTAATTCCTGTAAAGGTAAGGTCAAAATAGAAAAACCTGGTATCCACATTCTACAGTATCCACACATTCCCAAGAAGGTACGAATTTGCTGTTGATTCTGCGGCAGTGTCATGTTTTGTATGGCCTGGATTCTATCTGTTGTAAGGTGTCGTAACCCCTGGGTTAGGCAGTGTCCCAAATACTTTACTCTGGATTGGCACGGCTGTAGTTTGTCCTTAGCCACCTTGTGTCCTGTTTGTGAGAGATGAAGTAACAAAAGTTTAGTATCATTCATTTCAAACATGACATAAACGAGTCAGAACATAGCAATAAATCGTCCACATATTGAATTAGAATAGATCCATTGGCAGGTTGAAAAGATTGTAAACAGTCGTGCAATGCCTGGGAGAAGATACTGGGGCTGTCTATGAAACCTTGGAGTAATCGTGTCCATGTGTATTGTAAACTTCTGTATGTAAATGCGAATAGATACTGACAGTCAGGATGGAGAGGCACAGTGAAGAAAGCTGAACAGAGGTCAATGACAGTGAAATGGGTTGCATTTGGTGGGATCTGCATCAAAATGACAGCTGGATTCGGCACAACAGGGAATTGGATCTCTACTACCTTATTAACACCTCTAAGGTCTTGTACCAACCTATAACCCCTCCCACCATTCTTCTTCACTGGAAAGATGGGACTGTTGGCTACACTAGCTGTACGAACTAAAATTCACTGTTGCAATAATTGCTCAATTATTGGAAAAACCCCTAATTCTACCTCCTGTTTTAGTGGGTACTGGGGAATTTTTGGAGCTTGCCTTCTCTTTTTTAAATTTACCATTACTGGGCTTACGTTTGCCATTAATCCAGTGTCCTGTCCATCTTTAGTCCAAAGGGAATCTGTAATTAGGGACAACATTTCATCTACCTGTGATGGAGTTTCATTTAAAACTGTAGAGTGATACATTATCCTTTGAGGAGTGTCTAACATATCCCACACCTCGTATACCATTCTCTCTGGGATATCTAAAAATACACCATCAGGGGTGCAATATATAACACATCCCATCTTACATAACAAGTCTCTGCCCAGTAGGTTAGTAGGAGCCGCAGCAGCAAGGAGAAAAGAATGCCTGGTATGCAACGGCCCAATAGCAACCTCTGTGGACTTTGTTAAAGGGTAATGTTCCACTTTACCTGTTACACCCATTGTTGGTACTGTCTCGTTGGTCACCTGCAAATTAACGGGAGATTCTATCACCGACCTGGTCGCCTCTGTGTCTACAAGAAAAGGATATTCAGTACCAGCTACATCAACCATCATGACCGGTTCTTCCCTAGTACTTCCCGTTAACCTGACCATCTGTAGACTACAGGTATGACCTGACCCCAGCGTGAACATTTGCTGGCCTCTGTGCATATCCCTTATGGGGATATCTAGGTCTTCCCTGATATGGGATCCCTACTCCTTTTACTGTACAGTTTCTACTTAAGTGTCCTGTTTATTTACAGTTAAAACATGTTCATGGATCGGGTGAAGACATGTGGTGTTGTGAGGTTTGCGCAGAGGGTAAAGGTGGTAGATATGGGTAAGGATAGGGAGGGTAAGGGTATTGTGGGGGATAAGAAGTTGGTGGATAGCCTGGGACCTATGGTTGCATCGGGTTAGTGGGATAGAGTTGTGTTTGTTGTTGAGTGGGGTTAGTGAGAGCACATACTTGTTCAGACGTGAGTGTGTGTGCAAGTGCAAGTGTGTCTGTTGGCTGTGATGTTAC
Organism: Taudactylus pleione; assembly: GCA_031769625.1. Taxonomy (NCBI): domain Eukaryota; kingdom Metazoa; phylum Chordata; class Amphibia; order Anura; family Myobatrachidae; genus Taudactylus; species Taudactylus pleione. The sequence goes on along the minus strand of JAUIMM010000052.1, from coordinate 3,478,306 downwards.
CATCATTCCCTCCAGAGCTTGTATACTGACAGCCATTAGTTTTTCGCTCTGGGCTTCTCTCTTTTTGGAGATGTTTTTATCATGTTCAATGGTGGTTTCTATGAGGGTATCTATTGTGAGTCCCCGCCAGCCAGGCTGTGAGGTCTGAACCCGAGTTTTTAAACTCTCTTTCAGACCATCCACAAGTACCGTAACTATCATTCCCTTGTGGTGAGTGCTATCTTTAATATCCTCTATCCCAGTGTACTGGGTGATAGCTTGCAGAGCCCGAATGCAATAATCTTCTGCAGTCTCACTCTCTTTCTGCTTAATGGTGAAAATTTTGTTCCAGTTAACTACTACTGGAAAATATATACCCAATTGAGTTACAATGCAGGAAATGTTACCTTGGTTTACTTGGTCTGTTAAGGGACCGTCACCATCCAATACACAATCCGTGATAATTTTTGTCAAGTCGGTATTGCGTGGCAGACAGGCCCTTAACACCACACGCCAATCTTTATTAGTGGGTTCATGTGAACTACTCAAATTTCTCAAAAATCTTTGACATTAGGCTAATTTCTTTCTGGGATCGGGGAAATCATTTATGACGGAATTTAGTTCTGCTCTTGTCCAAGGACAATGCATTACTACTTCCCTCGTGGGCACTATACCGTTTGCATCTGCATTTCCATTTGGAACAGTTATTGTCCGAATGGGATGCAGACCGGTAGCGCTGCTACCTTTGACCTGATTACCTGGCTGGGGGTTTAGTCTGCTGCTGCTGCGTATGGTATGAACAACTTCCTCTACAGGTGCAGAGGACACTAACGCTAATGCGTGGCTTAAAAATGTGCAAACGACGCAAACTAGCGTCGTGAGCACATTGCCAGAAAATACATCCGCGACGCTAAATTGCAATACGGGCGAGCCGCAAAATGGCGCGCACGTGCGGCAAGGTAGCGTCGTGGAGAGTATTGCCAGCAGTTCACGCTCACCTCCCCCACCTTATGTGGATGAAGGTGCAAGTACAGTTACCAAAAATACCCATAAAAATTTAACAAGCAACTTGTACCCTCTCTTAAGCAACTATAAAGAAAATGTTTATGACGCGGATGACGAGCTTAATGTAATGTCTGCCATTTCCCTTGCTGTTACCGATGAAGATGGCGGCACCACTCGTGATTGTGGTGATGCAGCATCTATCATCTGCACAGCATGGGAAATGGCAGACATTACAATAGGCTCATCATCCGCATCATAAACATTTTCTTTATAGTTGCTTAAGAGAGGGTACAAGTTGCTTGTTACATTTTTATGGGGTTTTTTGGTAACTGTACTTCCACATAAGGTGGGGGAGGTGAGCGTGAACTGCTGGCAATACTCTCCACGATGCTACCTTGTTGCACGTGCGCGCCAATTTGCGGCTCGCCTGTATTGCAATTTAGCGTCGCGGATGTATTTTCTGGCAATGTGCTCACGACGCTAGTTTGGATCGTTTGCACATTTTTAAAACACGCATCCCCTTCATGCTGCCACAGTTTTAAACATTCAAAATATTTAACCTTTTTCTCTCGGGAGCGCATCAAACTGATGTGATCCCGGACATTGTCTAACACATTTTTATCAAAACTACCAATTCTGGGAAACGGTCTAACACTCTTCATCGTCATTTTAAACCATACATCACAATACCTTATCACATAAGTACCGTACTTAGTATGCATAATACGACAAGCCGATTCGATCGGTGCCTCCATTAGCAGCACATCATTGTCTAACATCTCTACTGTTTGCACGGCTCCCATTCTGAGACAAAATCCTACGCTTTTCAATGAAGATTTAAACTGGTGAAAGACAATCAAGATACTTTCACTTACCTGTGGACGATTTAAGTCGGCGGCGCCCACACACCTGGATAAGATTTAGTAAGGCAACTTCCACACCTGGATAAGATTTGAAAAAGGCAACTTCCACACCCGGATAAGATTTAGTAAGGCAACTTCCACGCCTAGGAAGTTTGTATGTCGGCTACCTCCACGCACCTCTCTACAACAAAGACAACATGTACACCTGCTACTGTGTATAGAACGGTAAAGCTGCTATGCGCAAACCTGTGACTTAGCCACGTACTCAGTACTGCGACACCCCTTTAAACGTAAGGTTCTATCAACAGAGGAAAACAAACTTTTTCCTCTCTTGTCCCTGGATTCTAGTCAGCTTCCTTGATTCACACGGAGATGGATAGCGATCTTTCAGCACAAAGTGGTTGCAGGCAAACCCTGAATGTGGCCACTCCACCCTTTGCTGAAATATCGATGGCCGTATGTACCGTGTGAGCAGGTAAGTGACTTCACTACGAGCCCCCAACTAACGATACTGGATCAGAACCTCTATACACACCTTCCTATACCTTCTAATGTCCTGCCTATACCTTCTAATATCCTGCCTATACCTTCTGAAGATGATGCTAATTTGCGTACGCAGTCATACCATAAATAAAGACTTAAGCCGGCCACACATCTAAAGATTATCTGTCCAACCAGCCAACTAGTTGATTGGTTGGAATGAAAATCTGGTAAGGGATGAAAGCAAATGACAATCAGTAATTTGCTCCCAAACGCCGGAAAATGGACAAAAAATGTTGTTTGAACAAACAGTTTAGATCAAACATTTAACAAGCTTGTCTGACGACCATTTTCATCTGTTTTCTTGCATTTAGGAGCAAATTGCTGATCATCAGTTACTCCCATATGTTACCAGATTTTCATTCCAACCAATCAACAAGTTGGCTGGTTGGATGTAAATTGGTCTAGTGTGTGGCCAGCTTTAGACGTGGAATCTGTGGTTCCAAAACACAAGTGTTATTCAGGTAAAAGTTCAGAAAGTTACACGCAATTGATCTAGACACAATTTAGGCGCAAAAGGATATTATACAGACCCAAGTACAGTATACATACGCAGCGCTTATGGAGATAGGCATCAGCAAGAGACCCCTAGTCATACAGTGTTCAGCACGAAGACTGAGAACCAGCGTTCGTGCACACATATTTATACCCCCCCAGAATAAACAGGACAATAGGGAAGTTTGTTGCTGATGTCATTGGTTCCCAGGGGAGAAGCATCTGTTACAGCACATTTAACAGGCTAGTTCAAATAGACTCTCCCTGCCTCTAACAGCTGGGGATCTTTCTCTTCACGCCCCCTGCAACATCCTAATAGTTGTTCCTGAAATATACATTTTGTTGCTTGTAGGTTCTGTGATCCATAACTCGAGTTTGCATGATGCGACCTCCCCACCGATAACACCGGAATACTGTAAAAAGAATACGCATCAGTACAAGACCAAACACAACTTGTTTAGCATGTATAATACCTTAGTTATCAAATCTCTTTATTTCTCAGCATTTAAACTAACTGAACCAACTTAAATCATACACTTTAAAGCTTATTGAACCTTATGTGTGAATATGTAATGTGTGGGTATTGAGGGTTTGATATAAGGACGCTAGTTAACGTGGGGCAGATGCGTGCGCATAAAGCTAATAAAACAGCGGTTTCATACAAAGTCCTATGCATTCGCTAATATGCGACTAGTTAACAGCAAAATTGTGCGTATTAATGTGTGTATGAGAAATGGTGAAAAATGCAATCGCATGGTGCTAATAGTATCATCGCCACATGTACTAAAATGTGAGTTTATCTAAAATGGCGAATGGCGCTTAGGCGGCCATTCGCAAACTGGCGTCTTGCGATCTAATTTTCAAGATGGCGTCTTGCGGCCAGTCGCAAGATGGCGTCGCCGCAATTAAATTTTAAACTGAACTTGTCTCAGCCAAGTATTCAGCTTCGACAGGGGACAGCGGCCCATTCCACGAGAGGAAAGTTAGTAGGAGATATCTGTTGTATCTCCTGATTTACCTTCTTAATGAATGGCCCGAATACTTAATTTCTACAATTACAGGTGAAAAAGTAAATTTTTACCTGCTTTTGTAGAAATTAGGTGAAGAAGTAGGACCCAAAGAGAGAATAACAGAGAATGAGGGACAAAGAGAGAATTACATCAAGAAACAGATTAGAAGAGAGTGAGACTGGGAAAATAGAGAAAATGCCAGAGAATGAGAGAGAAACTGACAAAGAATTAGAGAAAGCCAGATTAGACAAATACATAGGAAGAATTAGATTTTGCAAGAAGGGTCTTTTCTAATTGTGACTGGTTTAAGATGAGCTGTTGGGTTAAGGTTTTATGGGTCCTAAGATGAAAGTTATGATATTAATATACAAGTTTCCTTAGTTGCTTTAAACTGGTACAAATAATGTCACTTTTCTCCTAATCTAATGCACAGGCAATTGCTTCTAATGGAGCCCGGGTGTGGATTAACAGATAGACAGTAAAAAGGTCAATAGGTCGACTGGGACAAAAGGTTGACAGAAACAAAAGGTCAACACACTAAAGGTTGACATGTAAGAAGGCCAACAGGGACAAATGGTCGACAGGGTCAAAAGGTCGACACTCTAATCTTCACCCTAACCCTCCCCTTGGCCCTCACTCCTGAATCCTAACCCTAACGTCGGGTTATGTGCCTGACCCTGACCGTCCCTTCTAATGTCTAACCCTAACCCTCCAGTAATTGCCTAACCCTAACCCTCCCTCCTGATGACTAACCATTGGAGTAAGTGCCTAATCCTAACCGTCTGGGTAAGTGCCTAACCCTAAACCTAACTTTTACCCTAAAAAAAAAAAAAAAATGAGTCGACCATTTTTGTGTTGACCATTTTCATGTCAACCTTTTGACCCTGTCGACCTTTTGTCCCAGTCAACTTATTGACTGTCTAACATCTGGGGTGGGACGTAATAGAGATCGAGTCTGCCGGAGGTGCGGGATGCAGACTGATCTCGATCGTTTTTCTCAAGTTGCAGTCAATTACAAGGCAAAGCCAGTTCGGCTTTGCCTTGTAAATGACTGCAACTTTAAAAAAACAATCGAGATCAGTCTGCATCCCGCACCTCCGGCCAGGAGTGGATCTAGACTGTTCTTTTAGGGGGGGCGATTTGATGATTAATTATGACTCCTCCTCTTTCCTCTATTGGCACCTCCCCTTTCTTGTCCCAAAGCCTCCCCTTTACAGTTTTTTTTTGTGGCCACATTCATTATAACAATGTATATATTTATGTATTCACTATGTGACTGTGAATACACAGTTTTAGTACCAGCAGCCATCTCCCTGCTCCCCCCTCCCCCAGCCATCTCCCTGCTCCCCCCTCCCCCAGCCATCTCCCTGCTCCCCCCTCCCCCAGCCATCTCGCTGCAACCCCCCTTCCTGTCCTAGCTATCCTCCCCTTTGTGCAGGGGCAGAAGCAGCCATCACCCTGCTCCCCCAACCATCTCCCTGCTCCCCCCTTCCCCAGCCATCTTCCTGCTTCCCTTCTCACTCTGCCCGAAGGCAGCAGGAGCCATCCCCCCTGCCCCCTGTGCGGGGGGCAGTATAGCATCGGTGTAGGACGGAGGCTGTAACGTCTCCCTGCACAGGGTCAGTAGCGCAGACAGTGCCACTGTGCAGGGATGACAGTCTACTCTCTGCAGGACAGGATTAAGGCTTGTGGGGGCCCTGGGGCAACTAAGTTGTGGGGGCCTCCACCAAGCCACATGGAGCCTACCCCCCTCCCCCGCCACATGTTAAACACGCACACACACATATAATACATGTAGCAAACATGTGTTTTCTATAACATACACACTAACACACACATACACAGTATACACACACTAGCACATACTGTATATACACATTAACACATACATACACACTAACACATACACAGTATACACACACTAACACATACTGTATATACAATAACACATACACATATATACACACACTAACATATACAGTACTGTACACAGTATACTATAACACACATATACACTTAAAAACATACATATAGATTATAGTAAACTTACATTCTATGCAGGCTGCTGCTCACTTCATTAGGCCACGCCCCCTCGAGTTGTACTGCCGCGATTTGCGGGTCATATGGGGGTGGGGCTTGTCATGTTGGCTCCGCCCCCATTTCGGCAAAAGTAGAAGGGGGGATTGCTCGTCACGGGGGGGTTGCTAGGTACTTAGTCAGTCCTGCAGTAGCAGCAGGGTGCAGTTCGCTGGCTGTGCACTCTCCCTCCTCAGCATGACACTGACACCCCCCCCGGATCATGCACTGAGCTGAGCAGGTTGTGTTCAGTCTGTGCTGTGATCGGAGCCTGTGTAATGCGCTGCCCGCGCATTACACAGGCTCCAATCACAGCACAGGCTGAACACAAACACAGCCTGCTCAGCGCATGATCTGGACTGTGCTAGGGGGGGGCGATCGCTCCAATCGCCCCCCCCTGGATCTGCCATCTGCCTCCGGCAGACTCAATCTCTATTACATCCTGCCCCTGGTGTCTATCTAGACATTGTCTACCTTTTTACTGTCTATCTAAAGTCTGGCACCCAATGGAGCCCATACATCAGCAATCACGAAAAAAGATTCACAAATTCTGAGTTTTTTCTCCATGATTTAACAATTCCCCATTCCACAAATATGCGCCTATACATTGATGACAGTCTTCAGTGATTTGCAGATCTTTTTATCCAAAGATCAGATCTGCAAATCATGAAAGTGCTCATTTTATTAGTAAAATATTAGAAATGGTCTGCAAATCGGCTGATTGTTACCATACACTAGCAATCTACAGCCCCAATTGGTCAGTGAAATCCAACATGTTGGACAACCTGAATCACCGTTTCTGGTCACTCTGGTCGTAATCAGCAATCGGGGAACCCCATACATTGACGATTTTTTTGTACACAATTATCTGCAAGAAGCAGAATTGTCCCAATTAATTGCATTGAGTTGGGCCCCCTAATATAACAAATTATAACAGGCACTGATTAAAATTATGCAATGCCCCAAACATATTTGCACACATTTAGGGCCCTATTTATTACAATCTCCATTTAAAATGCAGTTGTAGTGTGATATTTGTGACTAAATTCGAATTGTGACATTAGGAAATATCACAGGAATTTATCAATAAGTCTTGTGCAGGGACAGAGCTTGCAATATAGCTCTGCCCCTGCGAATCCCATCCGCACACTTCTCCCTGTATTTTTTGGAAAAAGTTACCCATTCCAGGAGGGACAAAATGCTCTATTCCTGGACTTCCCTCTTAATTTATGATTGCCGTCGCCTGTGTTGAAACGCCTTTCATATCAATTAGCTAGTTCCACATAGGTGATGGCAATCATAAATTAAGAGGGTAGTCCAGGAACAGAGCATTTTGACCCTCCTGGAATGGATCATGTTGGAAGGTATCTCTTAGTAACACCTGGGTTACATAGCGCAGCCATAGGTGCCTATGGCGGCACCGCTATTTTAAACTGCTCTTAGCGCTTGTGGACAGAAGACAGAGCAATTCTTTTGATACATATCAGAAAACAGTATGTACAGGGGTTTTCTCTGTTTTTTTTTGTTCTGTCCCCTTATCTCTCCCTAGTACATGGAGCCCTTTTTTCTCTCTCAAAGGTAAATCTCCCCCTAGACGAGTCACATGCCTGGGCAGTAAATTTATAAGGTTATAGCATGTTTAGGAAGCACTGAAATGATAGAAAAGGAATATTTGTGGGGAAAATGTAAAGTGTCTACAGGAAGATATTCATAGAGACAAAAGGCCTGATTCACTACGGATTCACTATTCTGCTTATACGCACGCAACTGCGTTGCTAATATCAGCGGTGATATTTAAATGTTTGCATTCGCATTGTGATCGCAGCCTGACATAAGGACGCCCACTTCCCCTTACTCACATTCGTATACTTTGACAACATAGCGAAACAATCGGTAACATCGGACCCATACACACAGTAAAGGCAGGTCAGACCTAACTTATGCACACGCTATGAAACCTCAGGCGGCGTCTGGTTTTGCAGTGGCTAATTTATGCACGCCCATGCAATGGCGTTGAAATGCATTGGCACGCATGCATTCGCCCGACCTACCCCCCCATCACCACCCACAAACGGCGCTTCCTGTCAATCACTCTGTCATGGGTCTGCGAAGCCTCTGCAGCCGCAGTATCTGGCTCGCGCACTGCAATGCATGCACAGTGCAAATTAATTGACCGAGTGCGTGCGTATAAGCAACTGCGTTCCTTGCTAAATCAGTAAAGAAGGAGGAGGGGGGATGCCAGTGCACTGAGAATGAATTGGGTTTTGGCGAGCTGCAGTATAAGGAATAATAGATGACTCTATTATAAAGCAGGTAAATGAAAATAGATAATGTATATTGCGCTCAGCCATGTCTATCCTCTTGATTCGGTATGCTAAAATGTTCTGGTACGGTATGTAGTAATAGAAGGTGATGTTAGTATGTGAGATGTCATTAGTGCAATATAGCACTATGATGTTATAATATGCTCGCCCTGATGGATTGTGGGAGGTAGTGGGGAAAAGGGAATTGATAGTGAATATACTAATGTAGGTACTGTCCCCACTAATAACAAGAGGGGGACGGGGAATCAGCAACTTCACTCACAAATATGAAAGAAAAAAATGTGAAAGAAAAAAAAGTCCTTTACTGATATGCAAATAAATGGCAGAATAATAAATTAATAAATAAATAATAAATAAGATGCAAATACATATACATATAGTATCAAAATAAGTCCAATAAACCAAGGAGAAAACCAATACACGGAACTGCTATATTAAAAATTGTCCAATGGTCCGCAATCTTATACTGTAGCTGGTGTTAAGTCCAAGTAGATCTAATAGGTCATGCTGTGCAGTGGAAGACCTAGGTCTTGGGAGAGGATTGTGCAGTATTGAGTGGTAATGACAACCAGCAGCGTCCCGCTGGTGATTGACAGTACAAGTGCAGCGCTAGTGGATGATTGCCCGGGATGATCTTCTCGAGGAAGGTAGTACGGACCTGACTGGCAAGTGAAGGGTTACCCTCAAAACGAGCTTCTCACTCCTGATGCATCTGCCGGCAGCACATCTGATCCCAGACGCCTGCCTGCAGTGCACACTGGAGTTGCTGCTGCGTCTAGGGAGGGGATGTTACGGTTAGGGCCAGTGGGGACAGTGCCTATATTAGTATATTCACTATCAATTCCATTCTCCCCACTACCTCCCACAATCCATCAGGGTGAGCATATTACAACATCATAGTGCTATATTGCACTAACGACACCTTGCTAAATCAGGCCCAAAGACATAAGTATAATTAATATGAATTATTATTTATTAGTCTCCAAGTATGAGGCCTGTTACTGAACAGCATTTAAACAATGCAAGTTCACAATGCACTTGTTAATTTGCAGCATTTCTCTATTCAGAAAGTTTATTGAGGCCACTCCATTCACCTGGATGAGTTTGCAGTTGAATAGAGTGCGAACGTTTGACACTGGGTCTAAGAAAACCAAAAGGTTCTATTTTCATGCATTGCACTAGTGTTAAACTAAGTGCTAGTACCATGCACAAATTTGAAGGCAGCAATTTGAGCCTAGGAAAGAACACAATTATAGGTTCCGTATTGATAATCATTTAGGGGTCTATTTACTAAGCAGTGTTAGGAGACAGAGTGAAAAGTGATAAGAAAGTGATAAGGTGCCAGCCAATCAGCTCCCAACTGTCATGTCACAGGCTGTGTTTGAAAAATGACAGTTGGGAGCTCATTGGCTGGTACCTTATCACTTTCTTATCACTTTTCACTCTGTCTCCTAACACTGCTTAGTAAATAGACCCCACAGACTGTAAGCTATAATGAGCATGGTCCTCTTCCCTCATGTGCTTTTCCTTCCCTCACTGATCATCTCCTCCCCACTTACTATAACGGCACCTAGCCGTTATCCCCAGTGGGCCCCACTGCCTGAGGGCCCCACCACTTGCTCTTATGTCAGATTCCAAACTGTGCACTAGAATTATACATTGTTACTCTATTATAGGGTCACTTACATGGTCTCTAATGTCTGTCCAAGCCTCTGTGGAGGCTAGAATCATCCCCTGTGGTAACTGAACACACCTCACAGTATGGGTCCCTACCACGCTTTCCCCCTGAGGGCCCTTAATGCTCCAATCCGACACTGGTTAGGAACTTCTCTGAGTGACAGAAGCTGGGTATAAACTTTGCTGATTTTGTAAGATAATCATGAACGAACAGTTATTCTTCCTTTTTAAACTCTCTCTTTCAATCGTATTTATCTGAATAGTGAATGTGTGTGTGTGTGTGTATGCCTGTGTGTGTGTGTGCATGCATTTGTGTGTGTGTCTGTGTCTGTGTGTGTCTGTGTGCCTGTGCAAATTTACTTGACCTTAGCAATGCAATAAATGGCATAGAGATCACAGAAACTAGCCTTGAACTAGCAACATATATGAAAAGTGTATTTCAAAAGAGAAGACAGTGGCTCTGCTTGGAATTTCTCTTACTTATATTCAGCTGTGAAAGAAGTTTTAAAAATACTGTATGACAGAAAAAAAGTGCACAAAGGGGGGGTATTGTATTTGTGAGTACTAACCCTTATGGGCTAGTTCCAGATACTGGCTACACACAGCTCAACAGTTGGCTGGATATGTACCGTTACCCCACCGCCATTACAACAACTGGTAAAGTTAGATCTCTATAACTACAAAAATGGGTTGCGGATATAATTGGTGGATATTGTTTCAAACATTCAATCAAAAAAAGGAGGAAAGGGGGATCTGGCAGTAATGTAATGCACAGGATCTATTGAAATTAATTACTAAATAATTATGGAATACCAACAATATAGATTCAAATTAACAAGAAAAAATTATTATCAAAGCAATATACAGCATTGGTGGTGCTCCCCGGAATAAATATATCACTATATAGGGTTAAGTTTTGCACAGGCAAAACAAGAAAGAAAAAATCCTTTTTTGGGGCACTCTTATTAAATGAAATATAAGTAATGTGATATGATGGTGAGTTCTAAAACATAACTTTTAATAGAAACATACTAATAGGTATACACTGCTGTTTTCTATATTTTCGCCTATTGATATTTGATTTTTTGAGATATTATTTTCAACATTGATATTCATGATATGTATTATGATTCATATATGTAGATTTTATAGGGTATGTTTCTATTAAAAGTTATGTTTTAGAACTGACCATCATATCACATTACTTATATTTCATTTAATAAGAGTGCCCCAAAAAAGGAATTTTTCTTTCTTGTTTTGCCAGTGCAAAACTTAACCGTATATTGTTTCAAACATGCCAGTCACATATAAAGAAAAATGAGTAAGCTTAAGCTGGGTACATACCTATACAATTATTGGGTCATTCATACAATATCGAGAGAACGGCCATTGGATTGTATAGGTGTGTATGCTGTCCCGATGCAGGTGCATTAGCCGATAAACGGCTTTTAACGCTCCTGCAACGGTCGGGATCGGGAGGTCGGATCTTATGTACTGTTTAATATTTATCGGTTCGACCTCTCAATCACATAGAAGCCCGTACACACTGTGCTATGTCTGCACATACAAATGTGGATAGCCTAACCTGTCATCACTAAACCTAGGAAAAGGCAATGTGAGCTGGCGCTGATAGAGATACTATACAGTATATTCAGGGCCGGTGCCAGACTTCTAGGCACCCTAGGCAAAACTTCTACATGCGCCACCCCGTACTCATGTAGCCCCTCAGGTGAAAATGACTTTGCACAGGAGGAGTGGCGGATAAGTTTTGTGTTAAAAAAAATAAATAAAATATATATATATATAATATATATATATATATATATATATATATATATATATATTAGGGGTGAGCGGGTTCGGATTTCTGAAATCCGAACCCCCCCGAGCCCCCCCGATCCGAGTCCGATCCGAGTCAGGCTCGACTTTTCCCGCCTGACTCGGATCTGAAATGGAGGCAAAACGTCATCATCCCGCCTTCCGAGTCTCGCGGGTTTTGGATCCTATATAAGGTACCCGCGTCGGCGCCATTTTCTCACTCGGCTGTGGACAGTGAAGAGGGAGGGTGGGAGTTAGGGCTGTGTAGTGTAGTGTAGTGTAGTGTAGTGCTGCTGTTGTCCACTACTTCAAAGTCCATAGGGGCTGGCTGTGTTGTGCTGTGCTGCTGTTGTTAATAGGGGCTGTGTCCACTACTTCAAAGTCCATAGGGGCTGGCTGGACTGTGTTGTGCAGTCAGTTCTCCATAGGGGCTGTGTCCACTCCAAAGTCCTGTGCAGAGTCCCAGTCCTAAAGGAGTGCTGTAGTGTTGTCCAGGGGGTGCTCTGTCCATCAGGGGTGCTCCCCCCAAGTGCTAAAAAAATAATATATTTTCTGTGTTTGTGAATTGTGTGCGCAGTAGCCGCACGTGCATCAACAAAGTAGTGCCAAGCGTGCGCCTGTGTCATAAGTAAAGGGCCGGCTGGCTTGACCGTTAAAGGGTGCTGTAACCCCCGAAAGTACACTCCAGTCCAAACCAAAAAAAAATTATTTTCTGTGTTTGTGAATTGTGTGCGCAGTAGCCGCACGTGCATCAACAAAGTAGTGCCAAGCGTGCACCTGTGTCATAAGTAAAGGGCCGGCTGGCTTGACCGTTAAGGGTGCTGTAACCCCCGAAAGTACACTCCAGTCCAAACCAAAAAAAAAATTATTTTCTGTGTTTGTGAATTGTGTGCGCAGTAGCCGCACGTGCATCAACAAAGTAGTGCCAAGCGTGCGCCTGTGTCATAAGTAAAGGGCCAGCTGGCTTGACCGTTAAAGGGTGCTGTAACCCCCGAAAGTACACTCCAGTCCAAACCAAAAAAAAAATTATTTTCTGTGTTTGTGAATTGTGTGCGCAGTAGCCGCCCGTGCATCAACAAAGTAGTGCCAAGCGTGCGCCTGTGTCATAAGTAAAGGGCCGGCTGGCTTGACCGTTAAAGGGTGCTGTAACCCCTGAAAGTACACTCCAGTCCAAACCAAAAAAAAATTATTTTCTGTGTTTGTGAATTGTGTGCGCAGTAGCCGCACGTGCATCAACAAAGTAGTGCCAAGCGTGCGCCTGTGTCATAAGTAAAGGGCTGGCTGGCTTGACCGTTAAAGGGTGCTGTAACCCCCGAAAGTACACTCCAGTCCAAACCAAAAAAAAATTATTTTCTGTGTTTGTGAATTGTGTGCGCAGTAGCCGCACGTGCATCAACAAAGTAGTGCCAAGCGTGCGCCTGTGTCATAAGTAAAGGGCCGGCTGGCTTGACCGTTAAAGGGTGCTGTAACCCACAAAGTACACTCCAGTCCAAACCAAAAAAAAAATTATTTTCTGTGTTTAGCCGCACGTATATATCAAATCGATATAACATAAATGGAGGACCAAACTTTCTCCGATAAAAATAAAATAGAGAAAGATCAAGAACCACTTCCTCCTAGTGCTGAAGCTGCTGCCACTAGTCATGACATAGACGATAACATGCCATCAACGTCGTCTGCCAAGGCCGATGCCCAATGTCATAGTAGAGGGCACATACAATCCCAAATGGCAAAGTTCAGGAAAATGACCTTGAAAAAGACATTTAAATCAGCTGAAGAGAAACGTAAACTTGCCAATATGCCATTTACGACACGGAGTGGCAAGGAACGGCTAAGGTCGATCCCTAGTATGTTCATGACTAGTGGTTCAGCTTCACATGACGATGGAAGCCCTCCTCCTACTAAAAAAATCAAAAGAGTTAAGCTGGCAAAAGCACAGCGAAGAACTGTGCTTTCTAAGAAGATATCACAAATCCCCAAGGAGAGTCCAAGTGTGGTGGTGGTTGCGATGCCTGACCTTCCCAGCACTGGACGGGAAGAGGTGGCTCTTTCCACCATTTGCACGCCCCCTGCAAGTGCTGAAAGGAGCACCCACAGTCCACTTGCTGATATGCAAATTGAAGATGTCACTGTTGAAGTACAACAGGATGAGGATACTGGTGTAGCTGGCGCTGAGGAGGAAGTTGGCGAGGAGGATTCTGATGGTGATGTGGTTTGTTTAAATCAGGCTCCGGGGGAGACAGTTGTTGTCCGTGGGATGAAAAAGCCCATCACGGTCATGCCTGGGCAGAAGACCAAACATTCCACCTCTTTGGTCTGGCAATATTTCTATCCAAATCCGGACAACAACTGTCTTGCCATATGTACCATATGTAAAGGTGAAATAAGTAGGGGTAGGGACGTCAACCACCTAGGAACATCCTCCCTTATACGGCACCTGCAGCGCGTTCATAAAAAGTTACTGTCAAGTTCAGAAACTTTGGCTAAGACCGTAAGCAGTCCAGGGACACCTAAATCCCGTTGTCCTGTTGTATCCAAGCGCCTGCAAACCACACCGTCAACTCCCTCCTCGTCAATTTCCTCCTTAGTCAGGATCGGAAGTAGTCCTGCAGGCCATGTCACTGGCATGACTGACTCTCCTATCCGGGATTCCTCTGGAGGATCCTGCATTGCTACGCCTACTGCTGCCGCTGCTGCTGTTGCTGCTGCTGGGAGTCGTTCATCATCCCAGAGAGGAAGTAGGAACACCACTACTTTTACTAAACAATTGACCCTCCAACAGTCCTTAGCGAGGAGGATGAAGTACGACAGCAGTCATCCTGAAGCAAAACGTATAACTGAGGCCTTGACTGCTATGTTGGTGTTAGACGTGCGTCCGGTATCCGCCATTAGTGCAGTGGGATTTAGACAATTGATGGAGGTAGTGTGTCCCCGGTTCCAAATCCCGTCTAGATTCCACTTCACTAGGCAGGCGATACCGAGACTGTACAGAAACGTCAGAAAAAGTGTCCTCAGTGTCCTGAAAAATGCCGTTGTACACAATGTCCACTTAACCACGGACATGTGGACAAGTGGAACAGGGCAGACTAAGGACTATATGACTGTGACAGCCCACTGGGTAGATGTATCACCTTACGCAGCAACAGCAGCAGCGTCACCAGTAGCAGCATCTCAGAAATGCCAGCTCGTTACAAGGCAGGCTACGCTGTGTATCACCGGTTTCAGTAAGAGGCACACCGCCGACAACCTCTTAGAGAAACTGAGGGAAATCATCGCCCAGTGGCTTACCCCACTTAGACTCTCCTGGGGATTTGTGATATCTGACAACGCCACCAATATTGTGCGGGCATTACATCTGGGCAAATTCCAGCACGTCCCATGTTTTGCTCACACAATAAACTTGGTGGTGCAGAATTTTCTGAAAAGTGACAGGGGCGTGCAGGAGACGCTTTGGGTGGCCCGAAAAATTTCTGGCCACTTTCGCCATTCAGCGACTGCGTGCCGAAGACTGGAGCGCCAGCAAACACTCTTGAACCTGCCCCGCCATCACCTGAAGCAAGAGGTTGTGACGCGGTGGAACTCAACCCTCTATATGCTTCAGAGGATGGAGGAGCAGCAAAAGGCCATACAAGCCTATACATCCACCTATGACATAGGCAAAGGAGGGGGTATGCACCTGACTCAAGCGCAGTGGAGAATGATTTCCGTGTTGTGCAAGGTTCTCCAGCCCTTCGAACTTGCCACACGTGAAGTCAGTTCAGACACTGCCAGCTTGAGTCAGGTCATTCCCCTCATCAGGCTTTTGCAGAAGCAGCTGGAGAAAGTGAAGGAGGAGCTAAGACGGAGCGATTCCGCTCGGCATGTGGGACTTGTGGATGAAGCCCTTCATTCGCTTTGCCAGGATTCCAGGGTGGTCAATCTGTTGAAATCAGACCACTACGTTTTGGCCACCGTGCTCGATCCTAGGTTTAAAGCCTATGTGGTGTCTCTCTTTCCGGCCGACACAAGCCTGCAGAGGTGCAAAGACCTGCTGGTGAACACACTGTCAGCTGAAGCGGAACGTGACACGTCAACGGCTCCTTCTTCATTTTCTCCTGCAACTGGGGCTGCCAGGAAAAAACTTAGGTATCCTAAGCAACCCGCTGGCGGTGATGCAGGGCAGGCAGGACCAAGTTTGGACATCTGGTCCGGACTGAAGGACCTGGCAACAATTTCTGACATGTCTACTGTCACTGCATATGATACTGTCACCATTGACAGAATGGTGGAGGATTACATCGGTGACAGCATCCAAGTAGGCATGGCAGACAGTCCATACCTGTACTGGCAGGAAAAAGAGGCAATTTGGAGGCCCCTGTACAAACTGGCTCTATTTTACCTGAGTTGCCCCCCCTCCAGTGTGTACTCCGAAAGAGTGTTTAGTGCAGCCGGGAACCTTGTCAGCGAAAGGCGTAGGAGGTTGCTTCCACAGAATGTGGAGAAGATGATGTTCATCAAAATGAATTATCAGCTCTTCCAGGGAGACCAGCCTCCAGAAGGTACAGAGGGACCTGTGGTGGTGGATTCAAGTGGGGACGAGTTAATACTTTGTGAGGATGAGGATGTACACACTGAAGAGGGTGAGGAATCGGTGGATGAGGAGGATGTGGATGACATCTTGCCTCCATAGAGCCAGTTTGTGCAGGGACACATTAATTGCCAGCTTGTTTTGTGGGGGCCCAAACGAACCAATCATTTCAGCCACAGTTGTGTGGCAGACCCTGGCGCTGAAATGATTGGTTTGTTAAAGTGTGCATGTCCTGTTTATACAACATAAGGGTGGGTGGGAGGGCCCAAGGACAATTCCATCTTGCACCTCTTTTTTTTCTTTGCATTATGTACAGTTTGGGGCCTAGTTTTTCAAACTGCCATCCTGTCTGCCACTGCAGTTTCACGCCTAGATGGGTCACGTGTTTGTGCCGCCCACTCGTGTCGCTTAGCATAGTCATCCAGCTACCTCGGTGCAACGTTTTGGACATAAAAACACTATTGTGAGGTGTGAGGTGTTCAGAATAGACTGGAAATGAGTGGAAATTAAGGTTATTGAGGTTAATAATAGCATAGGAGCAGAAAAACCTACAAATTCTGTGATTTTAGCTGTTTTTATGCTTTTTTAAAAAAAAATACAGATCCAAAACACAAAACCCAGAACCCAAAACACGGAAGGGTGGTTTTGGCAAAACCAATCCAGATCCAAAACACGAAGAAAGATCCAGATCCAAAACCAAAACACAAAACACGAAAAGTGGCCGGTGCACACCCCTAATATATATATATATATATATATATATATTAGGGGTGAGCGGGTTCGGATTTCTGACTCGGATCTGAAATCGAGGCAAAACGTCATCATCCCGCCTTCCGGGTCTCGCGGGTTTTGGATCCTATATAAGGTACCCGCGTCGGCGCCATTTTCTCACTCGGCTGTGGGCAGTGAAGAGGGAGGGTGGGAGTTAGGGCTGGCTGGGCTGTGTAGTGTAGTGTAGTGCAGAGTAGTGTTGTGCTGTGCTGCGCTGTGCTGCTGTTGTCCATAGGGGCTGTGTCCACTACTTCAAAGTCCATAGGGGCTGGCTGTGTTGTGCTGTGCTGCTGTTGTTAATAGGGGCTGTGTCCACTACTTCAAAGTCCATAGGGGCTGGCTGGACTGTGTTGTGCAGTCAGTTGTCCATAGGGGCTGTGCCCACTCCAAAGTCCTGTGCAGTGTCCCAGTCCTAAAGGGGTGCTGTAGTGTTGTCCAGGGGGTGCTCTGTCCGGCAGGGGTGCACCCCCCAAGTGCTAAAAAAAAAAATATTTTTTCTGTGTTTGTGAATTGTGTGCGCAGTAGCCGCACGTGCATCAACAAAGTAGTGCCAAGCCTGCGCCTGTGTCATAAGTAAAGGGCTGGCTGGCTTGACCGTTAAAGGGTGCTGTAACCCCAAAAGTACACTCCAAACCAAATAAAAAAATATTTTCTGTGTTTGTGAATTGTGTGCGCACTAGCCGCACGTGCATCAACAAAGTAGTGCCAAGCGTGCGCCTGTGTCATAAGTAAAGGGCCGACTGGCTTGACCGTTAAAGGGTGCTGTAACCCCCAAAGAACACTCCAGTCCAAACCAAATAAAAAAATATTTTCTGTGTTTGTGAATTGTGTGCGCAGTAGCCGCACGTGCATCAACAAAGTAGTGCCAAGCGTGCGCCTGTGTCATAAGTAAAGGGCCGGCTGGCTTGACCGTTAAAGGGTGCTGTAACCCCCAAAGTACATTCCAAACCAAATAAAAAAATATTTTCTGTGTTTGTGAATTGTGTGCGCAGTAGCCGCACGTGCATCAACAAAGTAGTGCCAAGCGTGCGCCTGTGTCATAAGTAAAGGGCCGGCTGGCTTGACCATTAAAGGGTGCTGTAACCCCCAAAGTACACTCCAAACCAAATAAAAAAATATATTTTCTGTGTTTGTGAATTGTGTGCGCAGTAGCCGCACGTGCATCAACAAAGTAGTGCCAAGCGTGCGCCTGTGTCATAAGTAAAGGGCCGGCTGGCTTGACCATTAAAGGGTGCTGTAACCCCCAAAGTACACTCCATACCAAATAAAAAA
This sequence comes from Taudactylus pleione, assembly GCA_031769625.1. Classification (NCBI taxonomy): domain Eukaryota; kingdom Metazoa; phylum Chordata; class Amphibia; order Anura; family Myobatrachidae; genus Taudactylus; species Taudactylus pleione. The sequence continues at coordinate 3,459,909 of JAUIMM010000052.1, read as the reverse complement.
ATATTTTCTGTGTTTGTGAATTGTGTGCGCACTAGCCGCACGTGCATCAACAAAGTAGTGCCAAGCGTGCGCCTGTGTCATAAGTAAAGGGCCGGCTGGCTTGACCATTAAAGGGTGCTGTAACCCCCAAAGTACACTCCAAACCAAATAAAAAAAATTTTTCTGTGTTTGTGAATTGTGTGCGCAGTAGCCGCACGTACATCAAGAAAGTAGTGCCAAGCGTGCGCCTGTGTCATAAGTAAAGGGCCAGCTGGCTTGACCGTTAAAGGGTGCTGTAACCCCCAAAGTATACTCCAGTCCAAACCAAATAAAAAAATATTTTCTGTGTTTGTGAATTGTGTGCGCAGTAGCCGCACGTGCATCAACAAAGTAGTGCCAAGCGTGCGCCTGTGTCATAAGTAAAGGGCCGGCTGGCTTGACCGTTAAAGGGTGCTGTAACCCCCAAAGTACACTCCAAACCAAATAAAAAAATATTTTCTGTGTTTGTGAATTGTGTGCGCAGTAGCCGCACGTGTATCAACAAAGTAGCGCCAAGTGTGCGCCTGTGTCATAAGTAAAGGGTCGGCTGGCTTGACCATTAAAGGGTGCTGTAACCCCCAAAGTACACTCCAAACCAAATAAAAAAATATTTTCTGTGTTTGTGAATTGTGTGCGCAGTAGCCGCATGTGCATCAACAAAGTAGTGCCAAGCGTGCGCCTGTGTCATAAGTAAAGGGCCGGCTGGCTTGACCGTTAAAGGGTGCTGTAACCCCCAAAGTACACTCCAAACCAAATAAAAAATTTTTTTCTGTGTTTGTGAATTGTGTGCGCAGTAGCCGCACGTGCATCAACAAAGTAGTGCCAAGCGTGCGCCTGTGTCATAAGTAAAGGGCCGGCTGGCTTGACCGTTAAAGGGTGCTGTAACCCCCAAAGTACACTCCAAACCAAATAAAAAAATATTTTCTGTGATTGTGAATTGTGTGCGCAGTAGCCGCACGTGCATCAACGAAGTAGTGTCAAGCGTGCGCCTGTGTCATAAGTAAAGGGCCGGCTGGCTTGACCATTAAAGGATGCTGTAACCCCCAAAGTACACTCCAAACCAAATAAAAAAATATTTTCTGTGTTTGTGAATTGTGTGCGCAGTAGCCGCACGTGCATCAACAAAGTAGTGCCAAGCGTGCGCCTGTGTCATAAGTAAAGGGCCGGCTGGCTTGACCATTAAAGGGTGCTGTAACCCCCATAGTACACTCGAAACAAAATAAAAAAATATTTTCTGTGTTTGTGAATTGTGTACACAGTAGCCGCACGTGCATCAACAAAGGAGCAGCGCCAAGCGTGCGCCTGTGTCCCATAACTAAAGAGCCGGCTGGCTCATTTCTTAAAGGGTGGTGTAACCCACAAAGTGCACTTCTCTCCAGCAAAAATAAAAAAATATTTTCTGTGTTTGTGTGTGCCTTAGCCGCACGTATATATCAATATAACATAAATGGAGGACCAAACTTTCTCCGATAAAAATAAAATAGGGAAAGATCAAGAACCACTTCCTCCTAGTGCTGAAGCTGCTGCCACTAGTCATGACATAGACGATAACATGCCATCAACGTCGTCTGCCAAGGCCGATGCCCAATGTCATAGTAGAGTGCACATACAATCCCAAATGACAAAGTTCAGGAAAATGACCTTGAAAAAAACATTTAAATCATCTGAAGAGAAACGTAAACTTGCCAATATGCCATTTATGACACGGAGTGGCAAGGAACGGCTAAGGTCTTTCCCTATGTTCATGACTAGTGGTTCAGCTTCACATGACGATGGAAGCCCTCCTCCTGCTAAAATAATCAAACGAGTTAAGCTGGCAAAAGCACAGCGAAGAACTGTGCGTTCTAAGAAGATATCACAAATCCCCAAGGAGAGTCCAAGTGTGGTGGCGGTTGCGATGCCTGACCTTCCCAGCACTGGACGGGAAGAGGTGGCTCTTTCCACCATTTGCACGCCCCCTGCAAGTGCTGAAAGGGGCACCCACAGTCCACTTGCTGATATGCAAATTGAAGATGTCACTGTTGAAGTACAACAGGATGAGGATACTGGTGTAGCTGGCACTGAGGAGGAAGTTGGCGAGGAGGATTCTGATGGTGATGTGGTTTGTTTAAATCAGGCTCCGGGGGAGACATTTGTTGTCCGTGGGATGAAAAAGCCCATCACGGCCATGCCTGGGCAGAAGACCAAACATTCCACCTCTTTGGTCTGGCAATATTTCTATCCAAATCCGGACAACAACTGTCTTGCCATATGTACCATATGTAAAGGTGAAATAAGTAGGGGTAGGGACGTTAACCACCTAGGAAAATCCTCCCTTATACGGCACCTGCAGCGCGTTCATAAAAAGTTACTGTCAAGTTCAGAAACTTTGGCTAAGACCGTAAACAGTCCAGGGACACCTAAATCCCTTTTTCCTGTTTTATCCAAGGAATCGGTGGATGAGGAGGATGAGGACGACATCTTGCCTCCGTAGAGCCAGTTTGTGCAGGGACACATTAATTGCCAGCTTGTTTTGTGGGGGCCCAAACGAACCAATCATTTCAGCCACAGTCATGTGGCAGACCCTGGCGCTGAAATGATTGGTTTGTTAAAGTGTGCATGTCCTGTTTATACAACATAAGGGTGGGTGGGAGGGCCCATGGACAATTCCATCTTGCACCTCTTTTTTTTCTTTGCAGTATGTACTGTTTGGGGCCTAGTTTTTCAAACTGCCATCCTGTCTGCCACTGCAGTGTCACTCCTAGATGGGCCACGTGTTTGTGCCGCCCACTCGTGTCGCTTAGCATAGTCATCCAGCTACCTTGGTGCAATCTTTTGGCCATAAAAACAATATTGTGAGGTGTGAGGTGTTCAGAATAGACTGGAAATGAGTGGAAATGAAGGTTATTGAGGTTAATAATAGCATAGGAGCAGAAAAACCGACAAATTCTGTGATTTAAGCTGTTTTTATGCTTTTTTAAAAAAAAATACAGATCCAAAACACAAAACCCAGAACCCAAAACACGGAAGGGTGGTTTTGGCAAAACCAATCCAGATCCAAAACACGAAGATCCAGATCCAAAACCAAAACACAAAACACGAAAAGTGGCCGGTGCACACCCCTAATATATATATATATATATATATATATATATATATATAACAATACCCTTATTTTGCGCTTTTAAATAATGCTGCACCTCAAGTAGCTCCCCTGTTAGTGGGAGCGAGATAACAAATACACCAGAAAAACACTTAGAGGGCGCAAGAATTTCTGAAAAACACCCAGATTAATTACATTTTTAAAATAAAGTACCTATTGGATATCTTATGTTAGGCCTATTGGCCATCTTTCTGGGTGTTTTTTGGTTAGAGGGTCTTTTTTAGAACTGTCCGGAATATCTATAAGAAGATTGCTAAAAGGAAAAGAACTGACATACCATTATCCAGCATTGACTTTTTTGTTTGGACTGTCCTTAAATAGCTCCAGCATTGAAATGAAAGCTCCAGTTCTTCAGTTGAGGACTTTATGTGAATTTTTGCGCCCTCTAAGTGTATTTTGCTGTGTGCGTGTGTGTGTGTGTATATATATATATATATATATATATATATATCAGTTAGGTATCAACGTTTCAGGTGTATTTATTAACCGGTCTATTTTCTTCCTATATGTATGTGTGTATGTATGTGTGTATATATATATATATATATATATATATATTAGGGGTGTGCACCGGCCACTTTTCGTGTTTTGTGTTTTGGTTTTGGATCTGGATCTTTCTTCGTGTTTTGGATCTGGATTGGTTTTGCCAAAACCACCCTTCCGTGTTTTGGGTTCTGGGTTTTGTGTTTTGGATCTGTATTTTTTTTTTAAAAAGCATAAAAACAGCTAAAATCACAGAATTTGTTGGTTTCTCTGCTCCTATGCTATTATTAACCTCAATAACCTTAATTTCCACTCATTTCCAGTCTATTCTGAACACCTCACACCTCACAATAGTGTTTTCATGTCCAAAAGGTTGCACCGAGGTAGCTGGATGACTATGCTAAGCGACACGAGTGGGCGGCACAAACACGTGACCCATCTAGGAGTGACACTGCAGTGGCAGACAGGATGGCAGTTAGAAAAACTAGGCCCCAAACTGTACATAATGCAAAGAAAAAAAAGAAGTGCAAGATGGAATTGTCCTTGGGCCCTCCCACCCACCCTTATGTTGTATAAACAGGACATGCACACTTTAACAAATCAATCATTTCAGCGCCAGGGTCTGCCACACAACTGTGGCTGAAATGATTGGTTCGTTTGGGCCCCCACAAAACAAGCTGGCAATTAATGTGTCCCTGCACAAACTGGCTCTACGGAGGCAAGATGTCATCCTCATCCTCCTCATCCACCGATTCCTCACCCTCTTCAGTGTGTACATCCTCATCCTCACAAAGTATTAACTCGTCCCCACTTGAATCCACCACCACAGGTCCCTCTGTACCTTCTGGAGGCTGGTCTGCCTGGAAGAGCTGATAATTCATTTTGATGAACATCATCTTCTCCACATTCTGTGGAAGCAACCTCCTACGCCTTTCGCTGACAAGGTTCCCGGCTGCACTAAACACTCTTTCGGAGTACACACTGGAGGGGGGGCAACTCAGGTAAAATAGAGCCAGCTTGTACAGGGGCCTCCAAATTGCCTCTTTTTCCTGCCAGTACAGGTATGGACTGTCTGACATGCCTACTTGGATGCTGTCACCGATGTAATCCTCCACCATTCTGTCAATGGTGACAGTATCATATGCAGTGACAGTAGACATGTCAGAAATTGTTGCCAGGTCCTTCAGTCCGGACCAGATGTCCAAACTTGGTCCTGCCTGCCCTGCATCACCGCCAGCGGGTTGCTTAGGATACCTAAGTTTTTTCCTGGCAGCCCCAGTTGCGGGAGAAAATGAAGAAGGAGCCGTTGACGTGTCACGTTCCGCTTCAGCTGACAGTGTGTTCACCAGCAGGTCTTTGCACCTCTGCAGGCTTGTGTCGGCCGGAAAGAGAGACACCACATAGGCTTTAAACCTAGGATCAAGCACGGTGGCCAAAATGTAGTGGTCTGATTTCAACAGATTGACCACCCTGGAATCCTGGCAAAGCGAATGAAGGGCTTCATCCACAAGTCCCACATGCCGAGCGGAATCGCTCCGTCTTAGCTCCTCCTTCACTTTCTCCAGCTGCTTCTGCAAAAGCCTGATGAGGGGAATGACCTGACTCAAGCTGGCTGTGTCTGAACTGACTTCACGTGTGGCAAGTTCGAAGGGCTGGAGAACCTTGCACAACACGGAAATCATTCTCCACTGCGCTTGAGTCAGGTGCATACCCCCTCCTTTGCCTATGTCATAGGTGGATGTATAGGCTTGTATGGCCTTTTGCTGCTCCTCCATCCTCTGAAGCATATAGAGGGTTGAGTTCCACCGCGTCACAACCTCTTGCTTCAGGTGATGGCGGGGCAGGTTCAAGAGTGTTTGCTGGCGCTCCAGTCTTCGGCACGCAGTCGCTGAATGGCGAAAGTGGCCAGAAATTTTTCGGGCCACCCAAAGTGTCTCCTGCACGCCCCTGTCGCTTTTCAGAAAATTCTGCACCACCAAGTTTATTGTGTGAGCAAAACATGGGACGTGCTGGAATTTGCCCAGATGTAATGCCCGCACAATATTGGTGGCGTTGTCAGATATCACAAATCCCCAGGAGAGTCTAAGTGGGGTAAGCCACTGGGCGATGATTTCCCTCAGTTTCTCTAAGAGGTTGTCGGCGGTGTGCCTCTTACTGAAACCGGTGATACACAGCGTAGCCTGCCTTGTAACGAGCTGGCGTTTCTGAGATGCTGCTACTGGTGACGCTGCTGCTGTTGCTGCGTAAGGTGATACATCTACCCAGTGGGCTGTCACAGTCATATAGTCCTTAGTCTGCCCTGTTCCACTTGTCCACATGTCCGTGGTTAAGTGGACATTGTGTACAACGGCATTTTTCAGGACACTGAGGACACTTTTTCTGACGTTTCTGTACAGTCTCGGTATCGCCTGCCTAGTGAAGTGGAATCTAGACGGGATTTGGAACCGGGGACACACTACCTCCATCAATTGTCTAAATCCCACTGCACTAATGGCGGATACCGGACGCACGTCTAACACCAACATAGCAGTCAAGGCCTCAGTTATACGTTTTGCTTCAGGATGACTGCTGTCGTACTTCATCCTCCTCGCTAAGGACTGTTGGAGGGTCAATTGTTTAGTAAAAGTAGTGGTGTTCCTACTTCCTCTCTGGGATGATGAACGACTCCCAGCAGCAGCAACAGCAGCAGCGGCAGCAGTAGGCGTAGCAATGCAGGATCCTCCAGAGGAATCCCGGATAGGAGAGTCAGTCATGCCAGTGACATGGCCTGCAGGACTACTTCCGATCCTGACTAAGGAGGAAATTGACGAGGAGGGAGTTGACGGTGTGGTTTGCAGGCGCTTGGATACAACAGGACAACGGGATTTAGGTGTCCCTGGACTGCTTACGGTCTTAGCCAAAGTTTCTGAACTTGACAGTAACTTTTTATGAACGCGCTGCAGGTGCCGTATAAGGGAGGATGTTCCTAGGTGGTTGACGTCCCTACCCCTACTTATTTCACCTTTACATATGGTACATATGGCAAGACAGTTGTTGTCCGGATTTGGATAGAAATATTGCCAGACCAAAGAGGTGGAATGTTTGGTCTTCTGCCCAGGCATGACCGTGATGGGCTTTTTCATCCCACGGACAACAACTGTCTCCCCCGGAGCCTGATTTAAACAAACCACATCACCATCAGAATCCTCCTCGCCAACTTCCTCCTCAGCGCCAGCTACACCAGTATCCTCATCCTGTTGTACTTCAACAGTGACATCTTCAATTTGCATATTAGCAAGTGGACTGTGGGTGCTCCTTTCAGCACTTGCAGGGGGCGTGCAAATGGTGGAAAGAGCCACCTCTTCACGTCCAGTGCTGGGAAGGTCAGGCATCGCAACCACCACCACACTTGGACTCTCCTTGGGGATTTGTGATATCTTCTTAGAAAGCACAGTTCTTCGCTGTGCTTTTGCCAGCTTAACTCTTTTGATTTTTTTAGTGGGAGGAGGGCTTCCATCGTCATGTGAAGCTGAACCACTAGTCATGAACATACTAGGGATCGACCTTAGCCGTTCCTTGCCACTCCGTGTCGTAAATGGCATATTGGCAAGTTTACGTTTCTCTTCAGCTGATTTAAATGTCTTTTTCAAGGTCATTTTCCTGAACTTTGCCATTTGGGATTGTATGTGCCCTCTACTATGACATTGGGCATCGGCCTTGGCAGACGACGTTGATGGCATGTTATCGTCTATGTCATGACTAGTGGCAGCAGCTTCAGCACTAGGAGGAAGTGGTTCTTGATCTTTCTCTATTTTATTTTTATCGGAGAAAGTTTGGTCCTCCATTTATGTTATATCGATTTGATATATACGTGCGGCTAAACACAGAAAATATTTTTTTTTTTGGTTTGGACTGGAGTGTACTTTGTGGGTTACAGCACCCTTTAACGGTCAAGCCAGCCGGCCCTTTACTTATGACACAGGCGCACTCTTGGCACTACTTTGTTGATGCACGTGCGGCTACTGCGCACACAATTCACAAACACAGAAAATAATTTTTTTTTGGTTTGGACTGGAGTGTACTTTCGGGGGTTACAGCACCCTTTAACGGTCAAGCCATCCGGCCCTTTACTTATGACACAGGCGCACGCTTGGCACTACTTTGTTGATGCACGTGCGGCTACTGCGCACACAATTCACAAACACAGAAAATAATTTTTTTTTTGGTTTGGACTGGAGTGTACTTTCGGGGGTTACAGCACCCTTAACGGTCAAGCCAGCCGGCCCTTTACTTATGACACAGGTGCACGCTTGGCACTACTTTGTTGATGCACGTGCGGCTACTGCGCACACAATTCACAAACACAGAAAATAATTTTTTTTTTGGTTTGGACTGGAGTGTACTTTCGGGGGTTACAGCACCCTTAACGGTCAAGCCAGCCGGCCCTTTACTTATGACACAGGCGCACGCTTGGCACTACTTTGTTGATGCACGTGCGGCTACTGCGCACACAATTCACAAACACAGAAAATAATTTTTTTTTGGGTTTGGACTGGAGTGTACTTTCGGGGGTTACAGCACCCTTAACGGTCAAGCCAGCCGGCCCTTTACTTATGACACAGGCGCACGCTTGGCACTACTTTGTTGATGCACGTGCGGCTACTGCGCACACAATTCACAAACACAGAAAATATTTTTTTTTGGGTTTGGACTGGAGTGTACTTTCGGGGGTTACAGCACCCTTTAACGGTCAAGCCAGCCGGCCCTTTACTTATGACACAGGCGCACGCTTGGCACTACTTTGTTGATGCACGTGCGGCTACTGCGCACACAATTCACAAACACAGAAAATATATTATTTTTTTAGCACTTGGGGGAGCGCCCCTGATGGACAGAGCACCCCCTGGACAACACTACAGCTCTCCTTTAGGACTGGGACACTGCACAGGACTTTGGAGTGGACACAGCCCCTATGGAGAACTGACTGCACAACACAGTCCAGCCAGCCCCTATGGACTTTGAAGTAGTGGACACAGCCCCTATTAACAACAGCAGCACAGCACAACACAGCCAGCCCCTATGGACTTTGAAGTAGTGGACAACAGCAGCACTACACTACACTACACTACACAGCCCTAACTCCCACCCTCCCTCTTCACTGTCCACAGCCGAGTGAGAAAATGGCGCCGACGCGGGTACCTTATATAGGATCCAAAACCCGCGAGACTCGGAAGGCGGGATGATGACGTTTTGCCTCGATTTCAGATCCGAGTCAGGCGGGAAAAGTCGAGCCTGACTCGGATCGGACTCGGATCGGGGGGGCTCGGGGGGTTCGGATTTTAGAAATCCGAACCCGCTCACCCCTAATATATATATATATATATATCACAAAACTTAGCTGCCACTCCACTTGTGCAAAGTCATTTCCACCTGAGGGGCTAAATGGGTACGAAGAGGGGGTGCAGGCAGAAGTATGTATATATACACACGTATATATATATATATATATATATATATATATATATATAGATATATATATATAGATATATATATAGATAGATATATACACACAATGTAAATATATGTATATATATATATATATATATAGATATAAATATATATATACACAGTATCAGGGGCATATCTAGAACTTTTTGGGCCTCATAGCAACATTTTTAAGGGCCCACCCTATCTTAGGTCTTACACAATGCCCACAGTAGTAGTTCCCCTAAAACACTAAATGCCCACTGTAATGGTGCCCATTATGTAATGCCCACTGTAATGGTGCCCCCAGTAGTAATAATGCCCCCTGTAGTAATGCCCCTGGTAACAATGCCTCCTGGTAATAATGCCCCTAAAAGTAATGCCCCCTGTATTAGTGCCCCCAGTAGTAATGCTCCCTGCAGTGCCCCAGTAGTAATGCCCCTTGATGTGCCCCCCAGTAGTAAGGACCCCTGTAGTGCCCCCATTTGGAGTGCTCCCAATAGTGCCCACAGTAGTAAGACCCCTGTAGTGCCCCCAATATTAAGGTTCCTGTAGTGCCCCATATGATGCCCCCAGTAGTAAGGCCGCTGTAGTGCCCCCATATGATGCTGCCAGTAGTAAGGCCTCTGTAATGCCCCCTGTAGTGTACCCCCAGTAGTAAGCCCCCCCCGCGCACACACATAATCACAAAAAAACCCAATACTTACCTTAAACCCCGCTCCAGTGCCTGCTGGCGTCTGTCCCCAGCGCCCGCTCCTTGGAACTATGGGAGTGACGTCATGAACTATGGGAGTGACCACCCACAGCTATAGCGAGCGGCCAGGAAGATGGTTGCGATGGTCAAGACCATTGCGACCATCGGACTTGCGATGAGACCCTTGTGGTAGGGTCTCGTTGCCGCAAGTCCCAGTGGACTTTTTGCTCTTACAGAGCAAGAAGTCCACCCACTGACATGTCCATCCACTGACAATCACTTGTGATGTCAGTGGGGCCGGCCCTAGACGGTAGGCGTTCCCATGGGAACGCCTCCGTCTGGGCAGCCACGCCCCCGGGCACGCCCACCAAAGGGGGCGTGCTGTCACTCAACATCGACAGCACGCCCCCTTTCTAGCGAGACCCGGAGCGACAGCTTGCCCGTTGCTATTCGGGTCTCGCACATGCGCACGATGGAACCGCCTCTGTCGTGTGCATGCGCATTGGGCCAACATCAACCAACTTGTGAGAGCTCAGCGCTCATGAGCGGGTCTGAATCAGGCCCTAAGTGTACACATAGTGGCGGTCCAGGCGCAGAAATGCATGCAACACAGCATACAGGAAAATATAAGCACTTATGCTGGGTACACACTATACAGATATATCTGCAGATGATGGTCATTCATACACACTGAACAGCCATCATCTGCTTCTGCCCGCGGGTCCCGGTGGCCAGGGGGCGGGTCGGAGGCATGTCCCGCCCCCCTCCCCGGTGGCTGCCACTGTGTGTGTACGGGCGGTCTGCAGACACAGCCAATGCAATATGTCTGTGAACGATGACATTCACCGACATATCGTGTGTACACACTGGCCAACAGGCAGCAGATATATTGGCCGATCAATTGATCAACCAATATATCTGTCAGTGGACCTCATTCAGACCCAGTCACAAGCCCTGAGCGCTCGCATCCGGGTCGATGTTTAGGCCCTGCGCACACCCAGCTGCCGCACTGCGTGTGCGCAAGCACCGGAACGAGAGAGAAAAGGGGCAGCTGTCAATGTTGATTGACAGCTCGACCCTTTTTGTAGGCATGGCGGGGGGTGGCTTCACAAACGGAGGCGTTCCTTAAGGAACGCCTGCTGTATTGTGGGCGGCTACACTGACATCAGCAGTGATGTCAGTGGGGAGCTTCCTGCTCAATCAGAGCAGGAAGCTTCCTGGGGCTTGCGGTTGCCGAGACCCAACCTTAGGGTCTCGTCGCAAGCCCCGATGGTCGCGATGGTTTTGACCATCGCGACCATCAACCTGGTCGGTCACTAAAGCTATGGGTGATAACCCACAGCTTAGCTAGCGACCAGGAGGCCGCACTTGAAAAGTCAAGCGGCCGCCCTCATTCAGAGCGAGCGCTCGCTTCTTGCGACCGCCTCTGAATGAGGGCCAGTGTGCACCCAGCTTTAGCTTCATACTCGCCATGTGGGAATAATTACAGCTGACTTTGTCTCTGTAAATTTATCTCTGTATTGGCCTCCGAGAGTGGATATTCACTGTAAGTAACAATAACAGTGTGCTGCCAACACAAAGGCTTTATGATTAGTATTTTTTATCACACATTAATCCAAATCCAAGGGAATATGTAACATTTTTCGATCACTGCAACAGCTATTAAGAAGCTATTGTGAATGAAGCAGTAAATGCATGATATAAGGGGCAGGCAGCCTGTAGTCCAGGTACAGACTGACAGTAATAATAATAATAATTATAATAATGTTATTTATATAGCACTTTTCTCCTAAAGGGCTCGAAGTGCTTTATATTTGCCTATACAACCCAAAATACAAAACAAGCTCAACATTGGACATTAGTGCAATGCTTGGGTGAACAGGTGAGTCTTGAGTCTATTTTTGAAAGATTCTAGAGTGGGGGCCTCTCAAGCTGTGCGGGGAAGCAAGTTCCATAGAGTCGGAGCCACATAGCTCAACCCACAGATGAATACCGGGAGATTCTAAGTACTGTTAAAAGCTGCTTCAAGTACTTTGGGCCCTGGTCAAGTAAGGCTTTGAAAGTCAGTAAGCCAATCTTGAAAACAATTCGCCATCAGGGCAGCCATTTATGGGTGTTATTGGGTTCTCAGTACCTGGATGAAAGGACAAGTACAGTTGTGTATCATCTGCATAGCAGTGGTAGACCAGGCCTTGACGTCTGATTATTTCCCCCAGTGGTAGCAGTAGTTACTAAGGAGGTGGGAGAAGCAGCGATGGCTATGGCAGTAGCAGCAGGAACAGGGGCTCTTAGTTAAAGTAGAAAAGAGGCACCTATTGCAAAAACACATGAATCTCTGACCTTCAATTTTGTTGCTATTATTATTATTATTATTATTCTTCATTACGTGCTGAATAACTGCAGTATAGGGTAGCTCTGTTTTGGCAATGAATGTCTTTACACCATTTTTACCCATTTCCCATAGTTTAAAAATCAGCAGTTCTCCATAAGACATTACCTTCTTACCCCTAAATAGTATTTACTTTAAACTGTATCACAACTGTAAGCAACATAGTACTGGAGCTATAATGACAGCTTCAGATACTCTAGTTTCTAGTCATTTTCTCAGCATTCTTCCTGTTTCTCCTCCTTTGCTGTTATGACCTGAGATTTCGGTTGTGAATTATTAATCTTAGTGTTGCAGCAATCTTATCTATATCTTGATAGGTAGTAAACTGTATGTGGATATCTCACCTGGGAAATTAAAACCTCATCTGTTTCATGACATTACAGCTGGAGAGCTTCCCCAGGTGGTGGGAACACCGGTCATTATTGGTGCTTCAGGATAACAAACCACCTGCAATAAATAAATATATCATTCATGATTCTCATAATAGTGGTACGTGACCAGATAACAATGCATATTCTTCTCATTGTGCAAGACAAGACAGAACAACATGACAGAGCGCACTTTGCTATTATAGTGCTCAGGGAGGACAGCAGTGAGCCTATTGCCGAAATGTAGTTAATGCTCTATTAGGAGCTGAACAAGCACCCAGTGAAGCAGATAATTGTTGGATGAGAAACGTTCAGCACTGCCTGCATCCATACTGCAAGGTAACATGAGCCGGCAGTCGCTTGGACCGCCACAGCTCAGCAGGAGGTCTGAACTTGACATGAGCTAATGCACACAAGCACTGCCTGCATCCACACTGCGAGATAACATGAGCTTGTGGTCAGTAGGACCCACCGCAGGTCAGCAGTGAACATCCGTGCCCTGTTAGAGCAGCTTTACTCCCCAGCATTGCAGCTATATGTATGTGCCCCCTTATACCCCTTTCCACTAGTTTGCCGGGTCTCGCCCGGGATGATGTTCACGCGCCTATCCCGGGACTGACCTGGCCGAGACCCCTGTCAGACAGAAAGCCCGATCTGGCACTAATGCTGAGTCAATGACTCCATCGGCGTCATGTGATGATGAGCCGCCGCATGGAGATGATTTTATCTCCAAACGCAAGCAGAGAATGGGTCTCGGGTCCCATTCACCTGGGTTACCCATTCACACTGCTCACGAGCCAGGTTGAACCCGCATTCAACTCTGCTCGTCACCAGAGTTGAAATGCCGGGTCCGGCTTATTTCAACCCTGCCCTTACACACAGCAAAGTATCCAGAGTTTCAGCACACTCATGTGCAAAAATCCGGGTTATTGCTGGCAGTGGAAAAGGGGTAAAAGACTCCTGCAGGCATCCATACAGAGCCATACGGGCACTGCAAGTATCCTGTACCACCACTGCTTGCATAGGGGAATATAGCGCCACTACCTAACTGCCAGGGTGTATGTCATCTTACTGCCCAGCACACTACAAAGCCCAGCAAACCCCTTGCACTCCGGCTGCACTATATAGTGCATATACCTGTTATATCCCTGTGTCTCTATGCTACCTGTTCTAACTGGTTAAATAGACCTAAGAGATGATTAAGCTGTACTACGTGTGGACTAACAGTCACCAGCACCATTCTACTGCACAACACACTTTACATCCTACACACTCTGGCCAAGAGTATTGTTGTCACGGACTCTGAGGAGATTTCCCCTGTTGGTGGGGTGAAAGCTGAGGGCCCGGGTTGAGGGAGGAACTGGAGGCGTGGGGCCTGAATATAAGATCTCCTCATCCATGGATGACAGACTTGACGAGACCAGTTCCGTGGTAATAGAGTCAAATAAATAATGGCCCTGTAAATATACTTCAAGAAGAAGTAACACAGAGGGTGAAGCCTAGGACTGGAATGCTGGAAGCACAGGTATAATAAAGGGTAGGTCCTTGTAAGTGAGTAGGAACCGGACTTGCACACAGGCTGGATGTTAATGCACTGTTGCAGAGAAAGTTGGAACTTGACTTGCACACAGGCTGGATGCTAATTGCTCTGTTGCAGAAAGAGGCTGGAAATTGTCTTGCACACAGGCTGGATGTAAATTGCTCTGTTGCAGAAATGGTTAGTACTAAGTCACCAGTAACTCAAGGGAACCTGGAACGAAATAGCAGCAAAACACACAGGTAGCGACAACGTTGCACAGGCAACTTCCTGTGATCCGGAGTCTGGCTTTATCCCCTGCAGTAGCAGATCATTGGTGGGCAGCATCAGCTGACCACCCTCATGCTACCATTGGGTATGGAGTCGTTAGATGATGCAAACTGTCATGGTCTTGTCTATGATGGCAAGAAACCAGGCATGGCGCAATCCACGGCAGTTCACATGGCACTAAGCAGAATACTCAGCATGCTACCCTCCGCCACACCTGACGTCTGACCAAATGTGAGATCAGGGGAAGCCGGCGCAGAGGTGAGTAATGGCCAATCCTAGGCCGCAACCAGACAATTGTCTTCCTGCTGAATAAATACATTAAACACCCAGTGTCCTTCACAGGCACATTCCGCGTCATTCTGCTAATACTGTAAGTTATGGATTGCGGATGTGGTCCAGCAGCCTCAAGCTAATCGGTTACAGACCCCAATGCCCTGCCCAATACTCTGCTCATAATAATAATATAATAACTATGAATGCATCTTTCTGAAGGCATTTTTTTCAATCTCCTATTGTGCCTATCTTCAAAAAGGGTCAGGTGTATATGTCTTATAGTTTATTTATTAACTTGTATTTATATAACACCAGCATACTCCAAAACACCTTACAAATGGGAACAAACACAGCAATAAAACAAGACTGTGGGGCAGTGCTCGAAATCTGCTGGTGTGATATGATATGTCATACCAGCACTTCACTGCATAGACCGGCGCTGGGATTGTCACTGTCCGAGCATCAACGAGCGGCTGTAGGCTTCTGTTTAAAATTGGTTTCGGCTGCAAGCCAATCACAGCTCGTGGACAGACATCCAATTAAGGGCGAGCAGCGGCAAACTGAAAATGCTGCTGAGGAGTGAGGGCTTGGAGTGAGAACTCTGAGGGGAGCGGAGTGCTTGGCAGGTAGGTGGTGTTGGACGGTGTGGTGTAAGGTGAATTGTTAGGAGGTGTACTGTGAGGGGAGAAAGAGGGGGGTATGAAAATATCTTGGGGGCTCAGTATTTGGACTTGCCTAAATAAAACCCACATGATATTTCCATACCCCCACTTAAAAATTTCCACTTCGACCAATGCCTTGGGGTATATTTATGAAGTGCTGCTCAGTGGGTTTGGGCTCAAAATTTAAACATCAGTAATATTAGGTGCAAAACAGCAGCACTTATTATTAGTGCATCTTTACATTGTGAGCTCAACCCCTCTGAGAAGAATGCAAAGCTGCTTCTTCATAAATATACCTTTTAGTATAAAAAGATAGACTAAGGGATAGCTGTACTAAGCCTTGGAGAGAAATAAAGTGGATAGAGATAAAGTACAAACCAATCAGCTCCTAACTGTCATTTTTCAAACACAGCTTGTAAGGTTTTTTGGTTGGTACTTAGGGGAGTATCAAGAGTAGAGATGTGCACAGACCCCCGTGTTTTGTTTTTGGATTTGGATCTGTATTTTTTCTTTAAAAAATATAAAGATAGCTAATCACATAATTTGGGCCTGTTTTATCTACAGTATCATTAACCTCAATAACATTTATTTTTCTGTCATTTTAAGTAAATTTTAACTAGCTCACAGCTCACAATATTGATGTTTTCATCTAGTTTAGGGCCAGAATGATGCATCCAGCTAGCTGGCTGACTAAGCTAAGCGACAGCAGTTGGCTGCACTAACATGTGGCAGTTCAGCTTCCAACATGGCACAGAGTGGCATTGCAGTGGTAGACAGGATGGCAGTTTAATAAACTATACGACCCCTAGGAATTTTAAATACCAAGAATGTTTTCCTTAACTAGGTCAGAGGCTCGACAGAGTTGAAATATGTTTATGGACTGACGACAGGGAAAGGACGGAAGGATTGATTCGTTTTTAAATTATTTAATTTAATGTTTTGATTCTTTAAAAAAATTATGAGGGTAGATCAATCTAGGATCAAGCTCTTCAGTTCCTTAAAGACATCTTTGATATCTGGAGGAGGTTTTTAAATTTTTTTATACATCATGATCTAATAAAAAAAATGAGATGGCCTTGCTTGTGGAGGTGCTACTAGAACATACTGTAAATAGATGCTTACTAGTTTGTACTCAGGGAGGTTGTTAGGGATAATGGGACCAAGACTTGCTCTTTACATCAAAGGAAAGCAGCCTGTAGTTCTCTGGCTGAATTAGAACTCCCAGCATCTGTGATGTTTGCTGGGCCTACTGGAAGTTATTTGTCAACAACAGGTGGTGTGCTTCAGGTTACCTCAGCCTGCTTTACGCACTGTAGGTACCATGTAAATATAGTTGTATGTGACCAATATACACAACTATTTTTTGTATTAAACATATTTGCAGTGCTGCTCATATTTGCCCACCCCATCAATTGGTGGTTCAGAATATTCTTTAAAAAATTAAAGGGGCATGCAGGAGATGCTGTCTGTGGCCATTACAATTTATGGACATTCATAAACCATAAAATGAAAAATGTCAGGCAGCAATTCCCCAAACAGCACATAATGAAAAGAAAAGAGGTGCAAGATGGAATTGTCTTTGGGCCCTAACACCTCCCCTAATGTTATATATATGAAACAGGACATTCACAGCTTTACAAACCAATCACTTCAGCGACAGGGACTGCCACGTGTGGCTGGAATGATTGGTTTGTTTGGACCCCCCCACAAAACAAGCTGCCAATTTGCAGAAGACATTGGTGGCAATGATCCCATACACAAACTGGCTTTACAACATAGGTAAGATCAGATGTCGTCATCGTCATCATCATCCCCATCAGTGTCAACATCCTCTTCTTCACACAATATTAATTTGTCCCCGCTGAAATCCACCATTACAGACGCTTCTGTATTTTTATTACTTAATTGCTGGTAAAAGTCTTCCTTGTGGAATTTGTAATTCATTTTGATGAACATCATCTTTTCCACATTTTGGGGAAGTAACCTTCTACGCCGATCACTGACAAGCTTCTCGGCCATGCTGAAAACTCTTTCAGCTTACACACTGGAGGGTGGCCAACATAAGTAAAGCAAGGCCAGTTTGTGTAAGGGTCTCAAAATTACCTTTTTATTCCTGCCAGTAGTCAAACAGACTGTTTGACATGCCTATTTGGATGCTCTCCTTAAAATAGTAATTCACCATTCTCTGAATGGTGACCATATCAGACAAAGTCTGGGTAGACATGTTACTAATTGTAGGCAGTTCTTTCAGATCCAACCAGATGTCATTAGGTTTTGCTGACTGATCAGCGTCACCACCAGCAGTGGGTCTCTTAGGAATATTTAGTTTTTTTCCTGGCAGCCGCAGAAACTGAAGGAGGAGATGCTGCTGTGTCACGTGCCTCTTGAGCTGGCAATTTTTTCACCAACAGCTCTTTGCATCTTTTCAGATTTATGTCCATCGGAAAGAAAGACACAAGGTATGACTTAAACCTAGGATCAAGTACTGAAAAATGGGTTACCTCGTGCTCTCTTAAAATTCCTTGTGTTGGGCAGCAGATAAGTCAATGGTTACCCAAGTCCTTTATATCATAAATAACAAACAAAAGTGACAAATTGCACCCATAAATATGTACAACCAATAAAGTACTGATGCAATCAAACGGTACTTAGTATGAGATGTATAATTTTTCTAGATAAAGTCTGCAGTGAAAACAAATTCACATAACTTCAATGAAAAAACATGTAAATCTGTAGACAGTAAACACACATATAAGAAACAAAACTTATCTTTAAGAAAAATAACCATATATAAAATATGAAAGAGGGCTGGGGGTAACAGACAAGGGGGGTCAGATGGAGGGTAGGGGCAGATGGGAATGTCTTTAAAAAAATGTTGCACCACCAAATTAATTGTGTGAGCAAAACACAGGTGTTCGAACTCGCCCACATATAATGCTTTCATAATATTGGTGGCATTTTCAGAAATCACAAATCCCGAGGAGAGTCCAAGTGGGGTAAGCTATTTTGCAATGATTTCCCTGAATATTTCTAAGAGGTTCTCAGTGGTATGCCTCTTTGTGAAACCGGTTATACACTGAGTAGCCTGCCTCTGAATGAGCTGGCATTTGTTAAATGCTGCTGTTGCTGTTTGCACTGTTGGGGCAATACACCTACCCAGTGGGCTGTCAGAGTCATGTAAATGGCATTACGGGGGTCATTAATAAGGTTTTTTTTAATGTCCTTATACCACGGGTGGGAAACATTTTTTCTGCTGAGGTCCATTTTAATATATATATATATATATATATATATATACCATTATTTGTGGGCTTGGTGCTTGCCACACCCCCTCCGTGTGACGTCACACAGGGGCAGGGCGACAATCGCCGGTGATTACAGCAATGCCCGGAGCATCCTCAGGATGCTCCGGGGAGCTGTAAGGGCAGCGGTGTGACCATCTGAAGCATTCTAAGGATGCTCCATGTGGCACTGCTGCATAGAGTCTGGCTCCAGGGTGCCATTCTAGGCACCCTGCTAGCCAGATGAGGCTAGCAGAAAAAAGCTCTGAGTGCCAGACCAAATGATTCTGCGGGCCTTGAGGTTCCCCACCCATGCAGACTGGGAATTGCTATTCTAGAGAAGTGGAATCTAGAAGGGACATGGTAGCGGGGACACAGGACCTCAATTAACTGTCTAAAACCCACTGCATTAATGGCGAATACTGGACGGACATCTAATACCAGCATAGCTGTTATGCATCAGTAATTCACTGTGCAACGGGGTGTCTGCTGTCATACTTGTTCCCCATTGCAAAGGATTGTTTGACAGTCAATTGTTTTGTTAAACTACTAAAAGTAGTCTTCTTCCTGGTCCCCTTCTGAGATGAAGATCACTTAAAGCAGCAGCAGCAACAGGCGTAACACTCATGGATCCTTCTGACGAATCAGGGATAGGAGAGGAGTCAGTCATTCTTATGAAATTGGATGCAGGGCTACTTCCCATCATGACTGAGGATGTTGATGTTGATGCTGATGCAGGTGTTGGTGGTAGAGATTACAGGCTCTTGGATCTAAGAGAGAAGGGAGCAGCTTGGTGACACTGGACTGATTGTTACATTTTTTTAGCCAAAGTTTCTGAATTTGAAAAACACTATTCAATTCAAGTTACGTAACAGGGAGGAGGTTCCTAGATGGTTAAGGTCCTTACCTCTACTCACTTTTGCTTGGCAAATGTTACAGATGGCTTGACAATTGTTGACCGGATTTGGGTAGAAATTATTCAACACATGAGAAGTGGATATTTTTTTGTCTTTTGCCACGGCATGACAACAATGGGCTTTTTTCTACCATGGGCAACAACTGTTACCGGAACAACATCCTTGGCATCAATATCCTCATCATCCTTGTTGGCGCCAACTACAAAAATATCCTCCTCATCCTCCTGGTGCAATTCCACAGAAGCATCCTTGATTTCTACATCAGCATGTTGACTTGAGCTGCTCATCCCCACATTTGCAGAGGGCACACAAATGGTGGAAGGAGGATCCTTTTCAAGTAAAGTATTAGAAAGGTCAGGCTCACACATGGCAGCAGAGGACACACTTGAAATTTCCTCAGGGATCTGTGACTTTTCTGAGCACACAGTTGGTTCATGTACCTTAGCGATTTTAATTTTCTTGTCACTTCTACAGGGAGAAGGGCTTACATCATCATAAGATGCAGAACCACCAGTCATAAATAAAGGCCAAGGCCTTATCCTTTCCTTGCCACTTTGTGTAGTAAATGGCATATTGCCAATTTTTTCTTTCTCTGCAGCTAACTTAGCTTTTATTTATTTTTTCTTTAACGCTGTAAAATATTGCATGCTTGATTTTAGATGCCCTGACTTAAGCCCTGTATGCCCTTGGGCATCGGTTTAGTAGATGGACTAGTATCGTCATGACTGGTGGCACTGGCAGCAGCTCAACCACTAGTATGTGGTTTCTGCTCTCCTCTCAACTGATCGTTCTCCATATTAACAAACATTAATGAAGTGTGGTACAGCACACACATCAATTTGTACCAATTTTAAATATTACACTGCAGCATCAATGATCTACAGTGTCACAAGATTTTTTATGAATAAGAAAAGAATAACACACTGCGCTACCACTTACAGTGTGACAATATTTTTTAAGAATACACTGTGTTTTTTCTTACAGTGTGACTATATTTTGGAGGCATACACTGCGTTTCCAATAACAGAGTCAATAGTTTTTACAAATACACTGCGTTTCCACTAACAGTGTCAATATTTTTTGCGAATACACTGCGTTTTCCACTTACAGTGTGACAACATTTTTTACTAATATACTGCGTTTTCCATATACAGTGTGACAATATTTTTTACGAATACACTGCGTTTTCCACTTACAGCATGACAATATTCTTTACGAATACACTGCATTCCACTAACAGTGTCAATATTTTTTATGAATACACTGCATTTCCACTAACAGTTTCAATATTGTTTATGAATTCACTGCATTTTCTACTTACAGTGTGACAATATTTTTTACGAATACACTGCATTTTCTACTTACAGTGTGACTTTATTTTTTACGCATACACTTCGAATAAAGAATGGTACCAAAACATCCTCCAAGAGCAACTTCTCCCAACCATCCAAGAACAGTTTGGCGACGAACAATGCCTTTTCCAGCATGATGGGGCAACTTGCCACAAGGCAAAAATGATAACTAAGTGGCTTGAGGAACAAAACATCGAAATTTTGAGTCCATGGCCAGGAAAATCCCCAAACCTTAATCCCATTGAGAACTTGTGGTCAATCCTCAAGAGGAGGTGGACAAATAAATACCAACAAATTCTGACAAACTCCAAGCATTGATTAGGCAAGAATGTACGGCCATCAGTCAGTATGTGGCCCAGAAGTTGATTGACAGCATGCCAGGACGAATTGCAGAGGTCTTGAAAAATATTACACTGCGGTCTGACAGACAGCGTCACAGTAAAATAATAATATAGTACACTGGTGTACAGCACAAAAAAATAAATATAATTTTTTTATTAATTATATTATTATTAGCTTTTGTTTTTTTATACACTGGGCACCCTTGGATGGACAGAGCACCCCTGGTTGGACACAGCAGCCCCTGCCCCTGGATGGACAAATAAACCCCTGGATGGACACAGCAGCCCCTGCCCTGGATGAACACAGCAGCCAGTGCCCTGGATGGACTCTGCAGCCCCTGGATGGACTCTGCAACCCCTGGATGGACACAGGAGCCACTGCCCCTAGATGAACACAGCAACCCCTGGATGGACACAGCAGCCTCTGGATGGACACAGTAGGCCCTCTTGGGTGAAGCACAGCCCTGACAGCCCGGGACTCAGCAAGCAAAGGGTGCCATTCACCGTGAGGAGGGAATTTTATACAATCCAAAACCCATGAGAATCCAACAGCTGGATGATGACAGTTTGCCCCGCTTTGAGATCCGAGTCAGGCGGGAAAACCCGAGCCGGTCTCTTTTCTTACCTCGGAACTGGAAGTTCAGATGGGTCCGGCTCTCAGACCCGCTCATCTCTAATTATGAGAGGAGATGGCCCTTGTGCAGTCTCAGTCTGGGCCCGCCTCCTCTCACTCTGGCAGCACACTTAATGTAGCAGTAGGCTCTGGGCACTAGTCTGTGCCCAGAATCTACTGCGCATGCGCAGGTCACCGGGGAAATGGCGCAGCAGCCATTTTCCTGGTGATTTCCCTACAGTGCATGTGCAAAACGCTGGGAAAATGCCCACGGCGGCCATTTTCCAAACGATTTTTATAGTGCTGATAGCGCCGACGTGGGACACTGGAGACATAAGTATACATAAGCATTAAAAATATGAGTGCAGAGTGTGCTGTGTGGGCCCCCTGGACCCAGGGGCCCATGTGCCCCGAACTCTCTGCCCCCATTATAGACATGCTCCTGTTGGTACTTTATCTCTTTCCACTTTATCTCTCACCAAGGCTTAGTACATCTCCCTCTAAAGGGTAAAAGGACCTGTTCTTAAGCATATGATTTCTTATAATCATAGAGGAGGAACTTTGTAAGATCAGTGCATGGTATCACCATAAAATAAGATAAATAGGTAAAAACAAAACTGTTGAAATACCGGCACGTGCTGATGAAGAGAACACTCAGACAGTGTGGACTAGTGTGGCTACAATCTGATTGGTTGGTATGGGTAACTCCAATATTTATGCACCATAGTGCGTGTGTGGTTAGTATTGCGATCACACGGCGATCACTCACGCAGATACAAAGCCATCGCAGATGAGTGACAGGCCGAGAGCATTTGGGGGAGGTGACAGGGGAGTGATCGGAGAAACGCAGGCGTGTCTGTCAGTTTGAACGCCGTTGCTTGGGCGTGCATAAATTAGCCACAGCGATGGCATACGCAGATTAAGTACTCACTGCGTGCGGCGAGGTTAGCAATTTCTAAGTAAGGTCAGACCTATTTTAATTGTGCTTGAGGGGCCGATGTTACTCGATGTTCCCGATGTATATGCAGGATTGCAAAGTATTACGGATGTGTGAAAGTGTTAGTGGGCGTGTCTATGCTGGCTTTGGGCATCTCTGTACTGGCTTTGTGATCGCAGTCATTAGCAGAATTTTGCAGCAGACCTTTGTGCGATCTGTAGTGAATCAGATGCAGTGATGTGTAGTTGTATTGTGCACTGAAGTTTAAACTACGGTGTGTGAGTTATGGGTGTTGCAGATTGCAATAATATAACAAGGGAGATGAGAGCGACAAACACTGTTTTTCCAGAGTGTGCTCTTTAGTCTGATGTGTTGTGTAACAATCTTTCACCTAGTGACTAAGCAAACTATAGAAAATCACAGTGACATAGACGTTTCTTATGGTTGCAGCTACAGATTTATTCTATGCCATCTGTGAGTGTTTTATGCTCTCATTTGCTTTGTTATTTTATTATACTTGACATCTACAACACTCATCACTTACATAATTAGTTTAAAAATCAGCTCACAATCAAGCTAACACCATTTTAGCTGGTGTCACAGCAGGAGTGGTTTAAGAGAGGAGGGGGCCCATGTGCAGCCTCCGTGCGTGTCCCCTCCTCTCCAGCAGCGCTGTAGACTCTGGCTTCATGCCTGAGTCTACTGCATATGCACAGGTCTCCGGGGACATGGCACCTAAAGACATCTCCAGTGCGCGAATACGCAAATCACTGGGAAAATGGCCACCGCGAAAATTAGCTCCCATCTCAGAATCATACCTATTATGTATGCATTCTTGCTTGAAATGTAGCTACTGTATTGCTGAAATCATGCTGGCCCCAGCAAATCAGAACCTATTACATATACACACATGACTTTATCAGAAAAATAATTATAATCCATGAGAACAACAAAGTGGAATTTGTACTACTTTCTATTGTCCATGGTTTGTCAAATTTTGCTATGGTTCCCAGTAATGCACTGTCCCGCCCCTGATTCACACTCCATTGCCATCATGATCCTATTTCCCTCCTATTAATGCTATGCATGGGAGCAGTGAAAGATAATGGTGTGCATTTGCTTGGGGAGGTGGGAGTAGTCATAAGGTTGACATTGATTTTGTCAAAACCACAATACTAAATGTCGACAGGCAACATGTCTACATTAGGGTTAGGCTATGGATGGGAGAGTTAGGGTTAGTCTGCGGGAGAGGTTAGGGTTTGGCTGCAGATGGAGGGAGGTTAGGGTTAGGCACTAAAGTTACGGTTAGGGGTAGGGATTAGGAGGATCAAAGGTCTGACCTGGAATTGACAGTCACATGACCGATATGACTTCGAAGCTGTGCTGGAGCCACTGCAGCCGTCAAGAGCAGTTAAGTAACGGTTGGGCTGCAAGGGAAGATATGTCGACATTCTAACATTTGTCTACATGATGAATGTCGACATGGTCAATGTCGACATTATGACACCTTTGGCATTCTCATTTCAACATCATAAATGTCGACATATCATACCACACCCACTTGAGAGTAATTGAACTCCCTCCTATTTTGAGTTAACCTTAGGATAACAAATGTTACTTTATATTTTTACAAAATGTAATGTATTTTACTATAAAATACTATAAAAATACAGCTATAGGTATGTTGGAAAATAGTAGACTGTATTACACGTCAAAGCAGAAAAAACAGAGCTCTGGAGTCAGGGGAAGTGTAACTGCACACCGTATGTATGAGATTTACAGCTTGGCATAGTATTACTCTCAGCATCTCTCGCCACTGGATACTTGTGTAGCACGAAAAGCAGATGCCCAGAGTCCTGGGAGAAAATGCTTTTCCCTTTAGTATGAAAACAGATCCTACAGCTTCTCTTGTAAACGCCTATAAGTGTCAATATAACAGGAATAGAAAACCTTAACTTGCTTTTCTTAGAATTTGCCCTATTATGGCACGTTTCACTGGAATATGTCAGTTTTCAAATAGAAAAGATATTTTTCTTTCATTTTTCTTTATTTAGTTTATTTAATTGTCACAGATCCCCAACAAATGTATAAACTAGTCTAAAATCCTCTATTTAGATTATGTAATATCATTGCGAAATCGGTATGACTTACCGCCGAACCCATGCCCAGCGGTTGGAATCTCGACAGCGGCATCCATGTGGAGGAGGAAATCCCAATCGTCCAAGGTAAGTATTGTCTAACCTAATCCTACCCCCTAACCCTAACCCTCCCTTAGGGGTGCCTAACCCTAACCTTCGCCCCCAGTGCCTAACCCTAATCACCTCTCCAAGTGCCTAAACCTAACCCCCCCTTCCCCGCTGCCTAAACCTAAATCCCCCAGGGGGGTGCCTAACCCTAACATCCCCCCGGGGGTGCCTAACCCTAACCCCCCCTTCTCGTAGCCTAAACCTAACCTCCCCGATGGTACCTAACGCTAACTTCCCCCCAGGAACTCTAAACCTAACCCTCCCCCCCACGGCTCTCCGCGCTCAACGCCTGGCGTCCCTTCGATCGGGATGCCGGGCGCCGGTCTCCCAGCGTCAGTAAAATGACAGGTGTCTAGATTTAGATGCCTGTCATTTAACCCTCGCCGGGATTAAGCAGTCGGAAAGCCTGCTGTCGGGATTAGGTCCGCCGGCTTCCCGACTGCATACCATCATTGTTACAGGCCGGCTCTACCATTAGGCAGCTTTAGGCAGCTGCCTAAGGACTATGGTCTCTGGAGGATGCCACAGAGTCCACCTCAAAAAAAAAAAAAAATTATGTCTCTCAGCGAAATATCCTTCTTTCACATGGTGCTGGCAGGGCCAGATTACCATTGGGACAGCTGCCATGGCTGCAGAGCCTGTTCCCGGCAGCGCTGCAAACATGCCATAATGATGTTGCAACAAAGTCTAGACTGAAGGAGCTGCCTGCCGAAGCACTGCACTGCAGACCATTAGGATAGAAGAGAGCACTGGAGGAGGAGCAGACACAGAGGACTGGAGGAGCAGACACAGAGGACTGGAGGAGCAGACACAGAGGACTGGAGGAGCATGGCACAAGACAAGAAGATGGCCTAGGGTAAGTGATCAAGTACATAGAAAACATAAACATGGCGGGGGGAGAGGAGTTGGGGACATACAGGTGTGTGTCTGTGAGGGGGACAATAAAAAAATAGAAATATGGGGAGGGGGTGCTGCACACTACAAAATATACAGATGGGGAGGCAACAGAAATCAAGACAAAAAAATGTAAAGAGAATAATCTAAACAATATATTTTATAATTGCAATAGTAATGTTAGTAAAATGTTGTCTATCTATCTATCTATCTATCTATCTATTCAACTTGTAAATACTGCATACATGTAATCAATAGTATGGCCTTAGTACAGATTATTTATCCCCAAAGTTCACATACTTGTTTAACCATTTCTTCCAACGGTACAACAAAGCTTCTAGCCCGACACAGAAGAAATCAGTGTCAAGCGCCTGAATCCAGGACATGATGGCTTGCTGAACTCCTCCGACAGGAGCAAATCGCCTTCCACCAGTGGCGGAACTAGCGACGATGCAGCCAGTGCCCACTGTGGTGCAGGGGCCCATAGCCACCTGCATCCAACCGCACCGATGCACCTGCCACTAGTGTCCCCCGGGCCCCACAGTATTTAAGTGTAGTGCGGACCGCAGTGAGAGCAATCTGCACTACACAGTAACAAATACACCGCAGCCAGCGGCGGCCGTGTGTTTGTTATAGCAGCCAATGATAGTCAGACAGACTCTAATTGGCTGCTGCGTCCACGGAGGCAGCCAGGCTGGAGCTCACTCAAGAGGCCCGCCTTCCAGCTCCCGCAGTGGGTGATGGGAGAGACGTCATAACGTCCCTCCCATCGTGCAGAGCGGGAGGACAGAGGAGCTGACGGCAGTGGGCGCCGGATCAGGGATTAAGGTAAGTGTGTTTTTTTTGTTTTTTTGTGTGTGTGTGTGTGTGTGTTTGTCTTATATATGTAGGGGGGGGCACTACTGTGGGCACTGTATAAGGGGCACTACTGGGGCACTGCAGAGGTGGACTACTACTGGGGGCACTGTATAAGGGGCACTGCATATGGGGGACTACTACTGGGGGCACTGTATAAGGAGCACTACTGGTGGCACTGCATAGGGGGACCACTACTGGGGGCACTGTATAAGTTGTATTGCATAGGGGGTACCACAACTGGGGGCACTGCATGGGGGGGACTACTACTTGGGGCACTGTATAATGGGAACTATGGGGAGCACTGCATAGGGGGAACCACTACTGTGGGCACTGCAGAGAGGGGACCACTGCTGGGGGCAACGTATATGGGGCACTGTATAAGGGGAACTACTGAGGGCATTGTATAAGGGGTACTACTGGGGGCACTGCATAGGGGGACCACTACCAGGGGCACTGCATAGGGGGGTCCAAAGCATATTCTTGCACCTGGGCCCACCACTCTCTAGTTCCGCCACTGCCTTCCACCCTGGTGCCTCTTCAATGGTCAACTTGGTGCCAGGTTAGGGCTGTAGGGAGGATGGTCCAGTACCTCCCAATAGTAATACCATAACAACTCATGTGTGCGGCCTGCCAATATGGTGCAGCAATAGGATGCCTGATTGCAGCAACCCTGGTCATTTTCGACGAATTGCCATCTGCAACCGACTCAATGTGTCGCAATAGCGGACAGCATTCCTTGGTGAGGAAATCAACAAGCACACACTTGTGTTCCCAAAACATGGTCACCATGACCTTCTTTGCTGATGGAGTTGGTTTGAAGTTATTAGAAGGTGGAGATTATATGTGTTTCCATGTCATGGATGATTGCTATGCCTCCGGTACCATATGATTAGAGATGAGCAGGTAAGTTTCTCAGAGAACTGGACCCACCCGAAACTTCGGGTTCCAAGGCGAGATCCGAGTCCGGCTCAGGTTTTCCTACATGACTTGGATCTCGAGACGAGGCAAAACATCATCATCCCACTGTCGGATTCTCGCGGGTTTTGGAATCTATAAAGTTCCCGGTGATTGGCGCCAATTTTACTCCCACTGGAGACAGTTATTGTAGTTGTCAACTTGTCAGTCATCAATCATTGTCAGTGACTTGTCATTGTCACTATTTGTTCAAGGGTGTAGTGTAGTCAGGCTGGGCTGCAGTACATAAAGTGGGGGGTGCTGCTGTATCACTCACTGTTGTCCTGCCAATCAAGGGGCAGGGGCTGCAGTACATAAAGGGCTGCTGCTATCTTGTCCTGTCCATCAAGGGGCTAGGGCTGCAGATCATAAAGGGTGCTGTGTTGTCTAGGGGTGCTCTGTCAATCCAGGGGTGCTCTTCCCCAGTGCAAATAAAAATAAAAGTTGAAATTAAAATCTTTATTTTCTTTCATTTTGTGTGTGTGTGCTAGGCAGTAGTAGTTGCACTATTATTGTTGGTGACACTGCCGGCCAGACCGCAGTGTAAGTTTGTTGATATGGAGGACGATAAAATGAAAGGAGAGCAGGAACCACATACCAGTCTTTCAGCTGCTACCAGCAGTCATGATGACGATGCAAGGCCGTCAACGTCATCTACAAAGGCTGATGCCCAAGGGCTTAAGTCAGGGCATTTAAAATCAAACAAGCAATGTTTTACAGTGTTAAAGGAAAAAAAATTAAAAGCTAAGTTAGCTGCAGAGAAACAAATAATTGACAATATGCCATTTACTACACGAAGTGGCAAGGAAAGGATAAGGCCTTGACCTTTATTTATGACTGGTGGTTCTGCATCTTATGATGATGTAAGCCCTTCTCCCTGTAGAAGTGTGAAAAAAATTAAAATCGCTAAGGCACATTAACCTACTGTGTGCTCAGAAAAGTCATAAATCCCCGAAGAGAGTCCAAGTGTGTCCGCGGTTGCATGTGTGACCCAGACCTTTCTAATTCTGTACTTGAAGAGGTTCATTCTTCCAACATTTGTGTGCCAAAAGTGGGGATGAGCAGCACAAGTCAACATGTTGCCGTAGAAATTGAGGATGCTTCTGTGGAATTGCACCAGGAGGATGAGGAGGATATTTCTGTAGTTGGCACTAACAAGGATGATGAGGATGTTGATGATGAGGATGTTGATGCCGAGGATGTTGTTTGTGTAAATTAGGCAACAGTTGTTGCCCATGGTATGAAAAAGCTCATTGTCATGCCGGGGCAAAAGACAAAAAATCCACTTCTCATGTGTGGAATTATTTCCACCCAAATCCAGGTTATCAAGCCATCTGTTATATTTGCCAAGCAAGAGTTTTGTCACTTGCAGTGCATTCATCAAATTCCAAAATATTTGCAAAATATAGAAACTTTGGCTAAAAACGTAACAATCAGTCTGCTCCTTACTCTCTGTTAGATCTAAGCACCTGCATGCAATCTCCACCACCAACACCTGCATCATTAACATCCTCAATCATGATTGGAAGTAGTCCTGCTGCATCCAATTACATAAGCATGACTGACTAGTGTGTTTTTCTTTCCGATGGACACAAATCTGAAGAGATGTAAATAGCTGTTGTGAAAAATTGTCAGCTCAGCGGCGCGTGACACGGTAGCATCTCCTCCTTCAGTTTTGTGGCTGCCAGGAAAAAACAAAATTTTCCTAGGAGACCCACTGCAGGTGATGCAGATCAGTCAGCAAACCTAATGACATCTGGTTGGGTCTGAAAGAACTGCCAACAATTAGTGACATTGTCTGATATGGTCACCATTCAGAGAATGTGGATGATTATTTTAGGGATAGCATCCAAATAAGCATGTCAGACAGTCCATTTCACTACTGGCAGGAAAAAGAGGCAATTTGGAGTCCCTTACATAAACTGGCTTTGCTTTACATAAGTTGCCCACCCTCCAGTGTGTACTCTGAAAGAGTTTTCAGCGCAGCCGGGTACCTTGTCATTGATCGGCATAGGAAGTTAGTTCCCCAAAATGTGGAAAAGATGATGTTCATCATCAAGACCTTTACCATCAATTAAGTAAATAAAAATACAGCGGTACCTGTAATGGTGGCTTCCAGCGAGGACAAATTAATATTGTGTGAAGAAGAGGATGCACACACCGATGATGACATCTGATCTTACCTATGCTGTAAAGCCAGTTTGTGTATGGGATCATTGCCACCAATGTCCAATGCGCATTGGCAGCTTGTTTTGTAGGGGCCCAAACAAACCAATAATTTCAGCCCCAAGTGGCAGTCCCTGTCACTGAAGTGATTGGTTTGTTAAACTGTGAATGTCCTGTTTCATATATGCAACATAAGAGTGGGAGGGCCTAAGGACAATTCCATCTTGCACCTCTTTTCTTTGCATTATGTGCTATTTGGGGCATTGCTGCCTGACATTTTTAATTTTATAGTTTATGAATGTCCAGAAATTGTAATGACCACAGACAGCATCTCCTATATGCCCCTATCATTTAAAAAAAAAAAAACTGAACCACCAAGTTGATGGGGTGGGCAAATATGAGCAGCAGCACAGAACATATTCCCGGAGAACTACAGACTGCTTTCCTCTGATGTAAACAGCAAGTCTTGGTCCCATTATCCCTAACAACTTCCCTGAGTACAAGTAAACATCTGTTTACAGTATGTTCCAGCAGCCCCTCCACAAGCAAGGCCACATCATTTCTATTAGGTGTATAAAAATTTAAAACCTCCTCCAGATCAATGATGTATTTTAGGAACTGAAGAACTGAAGATTAATCTTCTCTCATAAATTTTTTAAGACTCAAAACATTAAAATGAATAAATTAGAAACTAATCAATCCTTCCGTCCTTTCCCTGTCTTCAGTTCATAAACATATTCCAACTCCGTCGGGCCTCTGACCTAGTTAAGGAAAACATTCTTTTTAAACTTCCTAGGGGTCGTATAGTTTATTAAACTGCCATCCTGTACACCACTGCAATGCCACTCTGTGCCATGTTGGAAGCTGAACTGCCACATGTTTGTGCCTCCCACTGCTGTCACTTAGCTTAGTCAGTCAGCTAGCTGGATGCAACCTTTTGGCCTAAACTACATGAACTTAATATTGTGAGCTGTGAGGTGGTCAAAACTGAGTGGAAATGACTGGAAATAAATGTTATTGAGATTAATAATACTGTAGTAACAAAAACAGGCCGAAATTATGTGATTTTAGCTGTTTTTATGATTTTTTTAGAAAAAATACAGATCCAAAACCAAAACACGCGAGGACGGTTTTGGCAAAACCAAATCCAGATCCAAAACACGAGGAGATGCAGATCCAAAACCAAAACACGGGGGTCAGCGAACATCCCTACACATGATGCACCCATGTTTCATCACCTGTAACAATATGCTACAGCAATTGCACTACCTCCTCATGGCACAGTGTTAAGTCAATATCATCGCAAGTCCGGACACTATAGTCTGACAGCGGATGCAACCTGCTGCACGCCGGACTTGCAGTCAATATAACACAGCGTGACTCACTTCCTGCATTTGACATTAATAAATAGAGGTCACATAGTATGAGCATCTACATGGGGTGCGATTGTGGGAAGGGCAGGGCGATCGCAGGGGGGGTCGCAGGGGGGGGGTAACAGCGGCCGGTGGCGCATGAGCGCACATATACACACTGTATTTTATGAAGAAAAATTGTGAAAAGTATGTGAAGGGGATTCCCAAGGACAGAACTTTATCCCAAGCTCTGTCCCTGCATTCGGATGTTAATACATCCATGTGATATTTCCTAAATTCACAATACGAATCTAGTTGGAAATATCACACTAAAACCGCATTATAAATGCAGATTGTAGTAAATAGTGCCCTAAGAGAGACAATTAAATGAAAGAAAAGGTATCATCCTGGAAGAGAGTAATCACAAAGACCCAACAGAGGGTATACATACCCAGGAGGATTGAGCACAAGGGCCGAGTGGTGAGTATACGTGTGGGACCACACAATTATATGTAGTACTCACCCCCCAAGGTTTTTTCATCCCTCACTGACAGTTTCACAGGATGTAAGTTAAATGCCAAGAGTATAAAACTCCCTGAAAGACCATCTAATGCCCCATGGTGAGAAGGAGATTGGGGCACTAGACACAAACCTAACGACCACAAGTGAGGTTCATTCCTCAAAAGACTTTCATATTACACATTTTTATCCATGTTTAAATTTTTATTTAGAATTCTGCATTTCTAATACACAACTAAAGATTTTGTATTAAACAGTGGTACTGGTATAGTCACTTAGCATATATCAATCACTCAGGTGAGCGCATTCCAACCATCCAAATATATTGAAACTATTAACCTTGTTTACTTTTGATATTCCATTACTGTTAATTACACAAAGCATCCTTTACATTATTTGTTATGCCATTCTATTTATACCATTTTATACACAATTAATTGCGGGTTGGGTACGGGATGTCGGCGCTTGGGATCCCGACAGTCAGTAGCCTAACCCTTCCCCTCTCCCTACCTCTAACCCTTTATCCTAGGTGCCTAAACCTAACCTCCCCCTAGTGCCTAAACCTAACCCCCCTCCCCGCACACCCTAAGCCTAACCCTCCCCCCTTAGTGCAACCCTAACCATCTCCCTAGTGCCTGACCCTCCTCTAACCACAGTACCGTACTTACTGTTGGGATGCGAGCGGCCGGGAATGACGGCACCAGGATACTGACAGGTGTCGGGATTCCGGTGCCAGCATTCTAAGTGTCGGCATCCCGCACCTGGGTATTTTGACCGGATCCTCTTATTGCTTATTGTTTTATTTTGCCTATGTATTATTCGGAATGGAATTGAAATGCCGCCAGTTCAAATCCCGACAGCGGCTGCCAGAAGGGAGGAAATCCCGACAGCGGCATGTAAGTAACCTAACCCTCCCCTCTCCCCCCACCTAACACTAACCCTCCCTTAGGGGTGCCTAACCCTAACCTCCCCCCTAGTGCCTAACCCTAACCTACCCCCAGGGGTGCCTAAACCTAACCCCCCTCCCCTCACTCTAAACCTAACCCTCCCGGGGGGTTGCCTAACCCTAACCTCCTCCCCGGTACTTCCTAACCCTAACCCCCCCTTCGCCTATCCCTAACCCTTCCCAGGGGGTGCCTAGCCCTAAGTCCCCCCAGGGTTCCCTAAACCTAACCCTCCACCCCGCTGCTAAGAGGACGGGCGCCCTGGATTTACCTCATTTGGGGTTGCATCGTCCTGGATTCAGGGGTCAGGATTATGATAGGCGTCGGTATGTTGACGCCTATCTTGAATCCCTAGCCGGCATTCTGCCGTCGGGATTGTGACCATCACATAACTACATACCGTACTATTAAAATAAAATAAATAAACAGATGTACAAAATAATAGCAACATTTAAAAAGTGTTTTTTTCTCTAGAATGCAATCATGTAGGTACTTTATTACCATAGTATTTGTTCCCTGCCCTACCTCAACTACACAACAAAGTGGACAATCTCTATCCATAGACTATTAATTCAGAAAAGTATACTTATATGGAGGGAAACATAATTCCATGGAATTTGTATAGCTGGATCTTTGAACCTCTGTTGAATGTTCTACTCCACTGTACAATCTCAGCGGCTCAAAACTTTACTGCAACTCACTCATCTGTGTCAAGAATTACTACCAAACTAATGTAAAAACAAGATAGAAAAGAGTACTAAAGTACAACAGATTAGATAGGAAACATGATTTCTTAATACAAAATCATTAATTTACATATATTTGAAGAACACAATGGACATTCACTCATGAACAGAATTGATTGTTGCTTCTGGCAACGTAACAAATTTTATTACCTTGGAATATTAAAATTTGCAATATTTTTAGCATTGTGGTTTTTTATTTGAATTTGTCACATTATAATTTGTAAGCCAGTCTATTTGTATGGTAGAGTATGTGTATTCCTGAAGCTCAGGCAGAATATGGCACTGTATATAATGTCACTATTTATAATAAAGAAACAGTAATACAGTGACCTCTATTCGGGGCACTATTGGGCTTAGCTAATCGCTTTACTGATTACCAAGGAGAAATATTCGGTAATATCTTATGATATAGAGGAAATTTATGAAACCTTGGAGAGAGATAAAGTATAATGGCAGCTAGAAGCTGATTGATTGGTACTTATCACTCTCCACTTTATCTCTCCAAGGTTTGATACATATCTCCCCCAAACAGTTTTAGGGCCTGATGATGAGTCACAAGCAGGTCTGCATGCAGCCACATGTAGCACATTTTAGCAACTGTGCATGAACCGTAGCAAACATAGGCATCTCTGCCGTTTCTCTCCATATGCACAGAAGAGAACTGTCTCATAGGAGTGTTGTTGGCTGTAGCCAGAACTGTGTCCTATTCTTGGTCAGTGCATATACCGAGGGAACACTTATTTCAGATGGACCTATACCCCTAGTAAGAGGTAGGTGTAAGTGCCAATAATAATAATAATGATGATTGCTCTCACACAAGGAAAAAGTGGCGCGAAACAAATGCAGGAAGACCTATGTGTAGTATAGTATATAGTATAGTATAGTCTCATTGACATTCTGTTTTGCAATCCATCCGCATGCCAAATGACCTGTGTGCAATTCAGAAACTGGATCTGAATATATCATAGCAGTCTTGTCCTAAGAAATGTCACCTCTGTGACCTATAAAATACAAGTATCCTTTTAAACATTCTCTTTCTATTTGAAAATAGAAGCACAATGGCAGAGCCGTAACTAGACTTTTTGGTGCCCTGTGCCAGAGAAAGCATTGGCGCCCCCCCCCTACATTTTTTTAAATAATGACATAAGATGGTGCACTTGAAAAAGGGCCATGGCTTCATGGGGAAGGGCCAGGGAAGAGATAGGGGAGGCCAGGAGATGCTGGGGGTAAAAGAAGAGGAAGCTGCAAGTAAGAATTATAAAAAACAGGAAAACTGACAGGCCCAAACAGTGCCCCCTGCCCTGCGGTGCCCTGTGCCATGGCACTGGTCGCACTACCCTAGTTACGGCCCTGCACAATGGTTTGTGTTTAGAACTTCCTAGTTTTACCTGCTTTAGCTGAGTTGTAGAAAATTCTGGCCTGTGAGTTGACACCTTGAATGTGCCCAGTTCCTTAAGAAGTTATTGCCCGGAAATACTGAGGATAGACATAGAAATACTATTACTATTAATTAAGTTTGACATCCTTAAGGCTTCAAAGAAATGTAAGTAAATAGTAATAAATCAAATGAAGAATGTATTCAATCAATTACATCACAAAACTAACAAATATATGAAACCAAGGTTTAATTCAGTTTTTATTTCATAGCTCATTACCATTACCCTAAACAATTTCATTTTATAGTTAAAACAATTTAGTATCCCAAACTGAAATTTTATTTCATAGCTCATTGGCTTACTGCCATCCCCCTGAGTTTTTATTTATAGTAAAAGCAATTTAGTCCCGCCGATCACTCATACAAAAACTGCATTATTTTAGTAGGGGTTAAACCACAAAAGAAAAAAGATTTTTCCAGCATTTTGACTTCTGGTCTCTCTTTCTTGTATTTCCATATGTTTGTAATGGTTAGAAACACGACGGGCCGATCGTATCACTTGACACTGCACAAACAGACCGGACAGGAAAGGGACTCTCTGGAGAAAGCTAAATCCTGCGAGAAATCATTCAATACCTTCTCCCGACTTCCTCCCTTCCACCACTTAGTTTCATTTGCTTATGTCATTTTTTGTGTTTTGCTTCTGAAGTCAGCAACACTTTTTGCAAAATGTAGATGGAGTTATTATTTTTGTTGGGTTCTTTATTTATTTTCATTTTATTGCTCTTTAAACCTTTTAGAATTAGAATTGTTTGAATTGTGGAAAATTCTGCAGCTGCTCAATCATACATAGGACACAAAGTACACAAAATGACATGGGTGAGATGAAGTCGTCATTCATGCATCAAACCCTTCCCTCAGCCTAAAAGCATGAAAAAAATACAAGTGAACAATAGGAAAAATTCAGAAAGAAGAAACAAAAACATTTAAACCAAAGTCTCTTTTATTGTGTTTTGTGTTCGTTTCAGACGGGAACATGAAGAAAACATGAGAATAGTGTAGGGTCTCTGCGGGGGATAAAGGTGAAATACACAACTGAGCTATATTTTATCACTAACGTTATCAAT
This sequence comes from Taudactylus pleione, assembly GCA_031769625.1. NCBI lineage: Eukaryota > Metazoa > Chordata > Amphibia > Anura > Myobatrachidae > Taudactylus > Taudactylus pleione. Next base: position 3,423,988 of record JAUIMM010000052.1, on the reverse strand, counting down.
GGGAAGTGATTTGTGTAATACTTAAAAACAGAAACCAAGTGATAAATTTCATCTGTCACTTTGACTCACAACCTTAAAGCTAAACATTGTGGACCTAATTCAGCTTCAGATGGAATTGCAAAGCTGCTCGCAAGCAGCTTTGCAATTCCGTCTGTGCGGATATGGTAATGCACAGGAGGCATCACGCCTCCTGCTGCATTACGTAACCAAGCTGCATTGTCCAACTTGGATACATTGTCCAATGTTGGATACTTTGCGGGACATCGGCCAGCTAATGTGACCCATGGGGTCCCTAAGCCGCCGGCCGCAGTTGAGATGAAGAAGCCAGGAATCTCTGTCAGCCGATAGAGATCCTGGCTTCTTCCCTCCCCCCCTACGGCGGCAACATGCGGGGAACGGAGGGCATCGCCACCCCCTCCCTGCCCACCAATGGCAGTAGACTGTCAATCACTGACAGTCTGCGAGTGGGATCGCAGACCCGTTCTGCACATGCGCAGAATGGGTCATGTGCCTGGGCAGATTCCCAAACATCTAGCATGCACTGCTGAATCAGGCCCTGTGTCCTGTACACTCAAATCACAGCAATTTAGGAATTTTGCAGTGGTGTGGTTCCCAAGTATTTTTTCAAAATAAAATATTAGCTATTGGGGGGGATTGACTAAAGGACTTATAAATCCAAAGTAAAACCATCAAAAAAATGAAAGTTTAGATACTACCACAATACACCTCACTGTCCCGATTTTGCAGTAGTAATAAATATAAGACTTTCCCTGTAGGCTGACATGGGACCGCATTAATCTATTTCATACATTTTTATTTCCGATTTTTAAAATATTATTTTAATTCTGGCAGAATCCCAGAGAGATGGAGGAATACCATCCTGAGCATGGCAGCCTGATCTCACTCTCACCAGGGCTGACCCCAGTCAGAGCAGCGCAAAGGCACAATCTAGCATCAGAAATGTCATCAGCCTGCCCATGCAGGTATAAGAAGCTATGTTGCTGGAGTTCACTGTATTATCAGGTGGTCAAAATATGTCCCGGGGGGACATGGAACTCCAGACATGGAAACCGCACTCCTAACTCTTATTCATTGCAGAGAGAAACTTAAGTAGGTGTTGTTGGAAATAATTTGTGTGCAGGTGTTGTAATTGCACACCCCAATGGATGACTCAAAACTATGAACAGCCCAGTTACTTAACCAGTGGTGTTAGTTTTTTAAAAGATATCATGTACAGCTGTACTCACTGTTACATGCGCGGGCAGGGCTTCATACAGCTCACCTGCTGGTGAGTATATGCTGCTTGCAGGTAGTGGTGCAGGATACTGGAAAGTGGAAAGGCTTTATATGCAGGTTTTAACCGGGTCTCTCATAGAAGATAAGTAGGATTCTACGTTTCCCACCATGTCACTCTTACACAGTAAAGACAAGATGGCCCCTGCACATGCTCAGTAGTGATCTTGTCAACAGGGCATGAAGCCTCCCTGGGGGGACCGGAAGACTGGAGTCTGTGCAGTAGCACACTCTTCTTTCAAAAGGTGTGAGAGCTGAGAGAAGTGTGATAACAGGGGCACTGAAAATTAAGACTCCATAGTTGTCACTCATCACTTTTCCCTAGGACCCAAAAGCAGACTGGACATGTTCAGTAAGAGTTCCTTGTGGAGACATCCCTGCAGATCAGTGAGTCTGGGAGAGTAACACATGGGAGGAGGTTTAATGTTTAAAATGTAAAAGGGGTAACTGTAATATACAGAGAAATTGTATCGTCTGGGGCAAAAAGGAAATTTGATGCCTTTCAAGTTCAAAATTATAACCAAATTAACCTAAAATATTAATATGCTGTATTCCCCTTTAAATTTGCACCCAGGGTGGCTACTCCTTTTTCATAGCCCAAGTCACAGCCATGTTAATGTGGGTTAGGGGGCTGCATCCTATGATTATTAGGTATCTGTATCCAGCATAACACAAGCATATGCACATTGTGTATCTATAATTGGTGCAGGGTGTTCGGTGCAGACAGGCCACTGAGTCCACATCACACATCCTGCACCCATATTTAATAATTTCCATCTACGGAGTTCAGCATTGCAGTAGCAGCACAAATCACTGGGAAAATGGCGCGGTGGCCATTTTCCTGTATATATGTACAGCAGCAGTGTGCCTGGGGCCATGGCGCAGACGCCATGTTACCAGTGACCTGCACATGCGCAGAAGACTCTCGCACCACAGAAAGGAAGGGAACCACACGGAGTAGTATGCACACAGGCCCCCTATCAAGTATCAAGTATCATGAAGGGAGTTGTAGATATATTTTATTTACACCTATGATAATACCCGCATGAATGACCTTGATATCTCCTAAAACAGGACCGCAGTATCCCAATGATATCCCAAATTATTGTGTCTCAGAACCCCAACCACTATAAAATATTTAAAGTCATCAGAGGCTGAAAGAAAGGTGGGAAAACTTCAAAGACCATCAGTAGTAAGTCCCAGGGAGAAGTCCAAGAACATGGAAATTGGGGCATTGTCCGAAAGTATAATGTCATGGAGATCCATTGTTCCTAGCCTGGAAACCAGAGTATCCAAAATTAAAAAGGAATCTTTTCTGGAGAAGGATTATTGGTCTGCTGAACATAAGATACGTGAATTGTCAGTGCTATTAAGGAGACATCAAGGACCAATTAGGTGTTATGCTGATTTGAGAGTACGTACACAACAATGTAGTCCCTCTATAATATAATGTTAATACTGCTACAGATGTAAGGGCTCTCCTGATTGGCAGCCAAACCCACTATTTAGTTCACATTGTATATGAGTTCACATGTAGGAGTGTATGAAAAAATTATTAAAATTTAGAGGAGCAGATATAAGTATTGTCACATATAAATGGGCAAAAATAAAAAATCAGGACACAATACTGTTATAGCACATTTCAATATACGTGTTACAGCTTGTTGATTAAAACAAAGCCGCTCGCTTGCACTTGCTATAGAGCAAAGTCAACACAATGATGATAATGATGATGACCTATCAGAAACTAGGTGCATATGCTGTTAGTTTGGATTGTACCATCTTGAGAGTTGTGTGGCTCTGCATATGTGCAGATGTAAGATATTCTTGATTTATTGATTGTTTTAGTAATTTATGCCCATTTTGTTACCAATTTTACATCAACTCTCCTCAAGTGCTAAAGATTAGTTAAGCAAGTGAGGTAACATTTTCCATAATTGGCCACTGGAGGCTCAGTCCCATTCTGACATTATTGCAGCTCCCTCATATTATACAATATATACAGTATATGGATGATCTTATCTATACTTATACCTGTATATTATTAACTTGAAAATGTGTTATGTTTTACCTTTAAGTCATACAGGATATGGTATTTGTTCCACGGTAGCCCATTGGAATATATTATACAATTTTGTTAGTTTACACTTTTACTTACTGTGTCTAATTTCGCCATCCCAATAGAATACTGATCTAGTACAGTTCTGTGACATGTTGATATATTACAATATCACTTTGGAAAAAGCAGTAGAAGGCAATCGTCTTCCAGAATTAAGGTCTATTTATCGTGATCTGTAATGTGCTTCATGCTGATAACACCACACTAGATTCTGTGAAGCATTTTCATTCTACACATATTTATTTTTCTGTTGACATTTAAAAAGGCAAAACATGAATTGAAGTGAGAAAACTGGCATAATGCCTGCAATGTAATGCACATTTGTACTTTGCATCCCCAAAAAAACACATAACAATATTTAAAATGATCTGATTTATCAGAATCAGCGATTTTCACCTGCCCGGCAGTAGTCTGGTTTTCCTTAAGGTAAATTGGGTGATATGGATAAGAATAATAGTTTAAATATAAATAGTTTAAACCAACCAAGTGTGTGGTTCTCAAGTTGTAATAAGATGTGTTTTGCAGTGTTCTTCTAATTTTTCCGGGTTATACAATATATGTCGGACCCACAATTCCCCAATATGAGGCTACAATCGCTTTTTTAGGGATAGTTCCTATTAGTTAATTAAAAGGCCGGACCTATTCAATTAGGTCCTGCATCCCCACGAGTACTGCTAATTTTTCCTCACTGCCTCAGTAGGTGCAAGGAATAATCTGTGTTAAATGCAGTTTCGGGGGCTTCACTCTTGGGGAAACCCATAGACTCCAGCATTGTACATGGGAATCTATGGGTTACTGCGTGATACGCAAGGGTTTACTGTGCCGGGTAAATGCTGAATAATTAATTACTGTAGCTCCAGCAGTGAAACCCGGAGCATAACTAATTGAATATGCCCCACAAGGGAAGACAAATCAATCCACGTGCAAGGTAGAAAACTAATGGTGCATTTGGGCAGAATTGGTCTTTTGTAAGTGACATTATTGCTTAACAAATATTATACGAGTGAAAAATAGCGTACTTTGGGAATTATCCACAAAATGTAAACTCTTTTCTTAGGAAAAAATAACCCATTATCTCATATGACAAAAAGCATATTTATAACTTTGCGTTATCATCAGGTATGAGTTTAACATTTTTGCCCCCATTTGGTTTTGCTGTCTACCTTTCAGACCCACCAACATACCGGTCAATTGCCAACTTCCAATGCCCTGAACACCACCTGTCTAAAAGTAATACATTTTTCTGCTATTAATGTAAATTATCATTGAGTTTGTTTATTACAAGCAGATACATATATAAGGAAACAATGGGAAAATGTGTGACAACAGAAGCCACCTGTGATGCTCAGTTACTTTTAGCCAGGCTACAAATCCAGGTTTGGTTGCTTTGCAAAGCACATCTACCTAAAGATGAGAATATGTTGCTCTCTATAGACACTGATGAAATAATAACCAAACCAAGTCAAACTAAAATGTCTATTTGGCTTTTCGTCAGTGAAAATTTGAGTAATACCTCTTTCAGACATACGGGCTAGGAGTTTGGCTGCGCAGACCCGGGAACAACCCGGGATTTTGTTCACAGAACCCCTTTCACACTACACCTCAGTCCCGGGAAATTCTCAGGTTAAACCATTTCAGGCATAAGCCGGGTTTTTCAGTGTTTTGGTCAATTTTTCACCTCTTTGTAATTTAAAGGGAATGCATTGGTGACTCATATTAATAAGGTCATGCAATGGTGGGGGCTGGCTATAGTGGGACTGGGTGGGGTTCCCATAACGTCTGTGGTTTCTCTCACTGTCATCTCCCGCTGATCACCTCATCAGAAGCCACCTCAAGCAGCCTTGAACGGCCAATTCCCAGATCGTACTATTAAGACCATCTTCTACCCGGGTCGCAAGTCCCGGTAAAATCCCATGTCAATTGCAGGGGTGCAGGACTCGAGACTGTGAACCCGGATAGACCCTTTCACACATACACCTGACACGGGTTGATGCGCGTTTTTTTAACCACATAATAATAGTTACTTTTTATTATACCTTCACTGTCTTAGAATAAAACAATACTAAACTTTAGTTTAACGTAACACACAATCTGCAAGTTTTAGCCAGCATATGGACATGTTTCTATTGGATTAGTGTTTATAAAGCTGTACCCACCTCTGCTGACAATTGCTCGGTCCTCGGTCAGCACTGAATTAAATATTGGATAGGATATGAAACTCACCTGTATTTGGTCCTGAATACACAGTCATTTCTATCAGTGCTGCCACTGGGGGTTTTGGGGCCCGATATGAAGAAGGGACATGGCAATGGTGTATGGGTGACTTTTAGGGCTCGATCCATAGATGCAGCTCCACTATATGGGGATAGTGATAGATGTATGTGTATTCCCTGCGTTTGTGTCTCATGGTGATTTCTACTGTAAGCTTTTAAACCTCCAGCTAATAAATCATTTGATAATTGTTGCTGGCCCTGTTTGCCTGATGACAGAAACACCCCGGTATGAAACATGAAATTACCTTAGTAAAAACAACATCATAAATACCTGCAAAAGGACATTTTTATTTATCCCCTTGCAGCTGATGTACCAAACATTAGATCAATACTTTTTTTTTCAGTCTACAAAAAAAACTGCAAGTCCTAATGTCTGAATAAAGATGATTGTAATAATTAGCCACAGGAAGCAGGGACTTACGTGACTCCCGGACACGTTTATTTGGGTGGGGAGGGGGGTGCTTCAGCCTCAGGTAAGATAAAAGGCTGCTGAAGGGAAAAGTCTGGGCAGCATTATAGTGTTTGTAAAGTATTTATGTTCTTTATTAGGTGTTTCTGTGTTCACACAATTCCCAGTACATTGCCAATAAATACATTTTTCATGAAGCAGACACTGGAAATGTGCTGAACAATCAATGAGTTAGTAGATAAAAAACACAAATGTGTTTTACTCCTCCTTTGAGGTATTTTGAGTGACTGCTAATGGAGTCCTCCCTGGACAAATTGCAACATAATAGCTTGTATCCAGTTACTGAATGTGACAAATGCAGCAAATATAACACTTCTGTGGAAGCATCCTGAAGAAGTATTACTTATTCATTCATATCATTGTTATAAGAATGTCTTTCACTTTCTCTCTGACTTAGGTACATTAAAATATTAATACATATTATAGGTCATTTAAGAATCTGAAAAAAAAGCTGATGTTCATTGCACAATGTTCTGCGCCAATGACCCTACCAGAACCCATGCGCAATATCTAGTTGCACAACAACATCTACTTTTGGAAAGTGCGTCCAGAACATGCAGGTGTTTATTGTGACCATTTGTGGGTCTGAGGGCCCAAATGGCAATGCGTATGCCAGCAGGCTAAAACGCCACAATGTTGGCAGAAAAAGCTACGCAGCTAATTGCCAAACCAGAAACACCTAAATGAATGCGATGTCTGTGTCTCTTGATTCACAATCTCCTTTCTGTATTACTCCACCTAATGCTAAATCAACAAGACTCTCCATACTCTTTAAAGCAACCCCCACTAGATGGAGCACAATGTTTCCAGTCTTAGCCCACTGATTGATGCTCTATCCTGTACAGATGAGTGCCAGTATGTAGTAACAGTCATGTGATGCCACACAATGAAGAAAAAGGGTTTTGTCCCCTTTTTTGCAGACAACAGAAACCCCTCCTCATCCTCAAGCCAGGACCAGCACTATCATTAGGCAAACCAAGGCAGTCACAAGGGTAGTATGGCCTAGGGCCCTAGGAGGGCACCTGAAACGCTAAAAGTCACTCATTCTGTGACTTCATGTCCCTGTGGTGCCCCACACTTATTGCTTGACCATGTCATGCTTGAGAAGCAGATGACAGCTTCTTATCTATCAGCTGCTGCTCCTACAAGTCTGTTATATACGGGGAGTGTGATGCTGGCTTATGATGTTACAGCTCAGCACCATACAAACAGTCTGAGGAGAAGAATATGCTGCCCAACTCCTCCAAAGGAGCATGGCAGCGGGTGGCACAGTGGTAAAAACAATGGGTGACACAGAACTCCCATGAAGCCTATGCCTGCCCTGCCTTTATCCCTTTGAAGACAGTCTTTCCCAACCACTACCCGTACTTAGGTAGCCAGACTCTGCATTCTGAAGCTTGGGCTTCTATTGTCATTATATATTCCTTCACAAATTAACTGCAAACTGACACTAAAATCACAGGTAGCAGAAATCAGTTATTTGTTCCATGCAAACAAAAACAAAACAAAATGAATGACAGTTTGCATACATATTATATATTAGTGTTTTCAACAATAAGGGGCCCATTTATCAAAAAATCACATTCTGAATGCGATATGTGTGCGATATTAGTACCCAAAATTGCATTACAGTATATTATAACACCGCCTCGATGTATCAAACAGCACATGCAGGGACAGGGGCTCCGTCCCTGCAATGTGCTAGGAGTGAAATGCCCACGTCAGCGGTCTCTTCACTCCTCCTTTGGGACTTCTGTGCATGTGCATTGGCCATTGCCGAGGAGTGTTACGGAGGAAGACTCTCCTGGTAAATTTAGCGAAGTCTAGCCTATAGGCTGCAGTGGGCTAAACCCATCTTCAGATGGCGTTAGCTGCAGGGGCAAAACTCTAGAATGCAAAGAGCTTAATAAATATGACAGCTTCCCAACCCCCATAGAAACCTATGGGGGCTGTGTCCACTGTCATAGATTTGAGGTACCATAGCAGATATCTCCGATATTGATGCTCTATCCTGTACAGATGAGTGCCAGTATCTGCTGCTGTCCCTCCTTCATACATTGAGGTGATACTAAATATTTGGGTCCTGATTCAGAGCCGCTCGCTGCCGCTGGCCGCATGCTGTGATTGTGGGCATTTTTTTTTTATCTCCAGCCGCTCACAAAGCTGTGGGAGACCACCCACAGCTTGTGTAAGTGGCCAGGAGAGCATCGCGATAATCGCGACCATCGACCTTGCGACGAGACCCTACGGTAGGGGTCTCGTAGTGATGTCAGTAAGACCTTCCTACAAATGGCAGGTGTTTCTAAGGGAACGCATGTGTTTGTCCAGCCAGCCCCCCGCTACCCGCCCACAAAACGGGGCGAGCTGTCACTCACCATTGACAGCTGCCCCGTTTTGTTGCGAGCCCCGTAGCGACTGAACTTCAGTCGCTCGGCGGGGCTTGCGCACACGCGCGCCAGATGCGGTGCATGCACAGTGCCTAAACATCAGGCCACTTGTGAGCGCACAGCGCTTGTGAGTGGCTGTGAATCATGGCCTTAGTCGTCAGACCTTAGGGTTGCACAGATCTGGCCGATAGTCGCGATGGTGATTCCATGCTGTCTCTTCAGAGGCAGGTACAGGTAGCAGATCTGAGAAGTCTGCAGTGGGCGTCTTTTAACAAGAGATGCCTCTTGCTGCATTAACATAACTTTTCAGATCCACTGCGGCTGAAGACGCAGCACAGATCACTCCTGCGTCCAACTTTGAATCAGGCCCACTGCTCGTATGGGATGAGAAAACATCATCACTCCAGACAGAGCTTCTCATTTCCGGATTGTCCAAAGGAAACCCAGTGGATGGTAACCCTACAGTTAATCCATTTGTTTGCTTTGTTCCCAACGCTTAATCAGCCCTGCTGTATTTAATACCTGATCTGTACTTCAAGATTCTATCTGTCTGTAGGTTGCTTTTTTAATTGACAATAATACCAAAGTCTTACAACTTATTAGGAAAAAAATTGTTTTCTGTGATTTTAGAAAAACTATATATAGGGAAACATTGCATTAAGTGTCATTTAGTAACATTGAATAATTGATTTGTACTTCCTCTGGGGTCTGTAGAGGGGTTTCATGACTTTCCAGCATAGAATGTAATCTGCTCCATTCCCTTTTAGCTTCAGAATATTGAAAGCGGCATGTACTGACAGAATGTGTATAAGAGAAATTCTGTGGTGACTACTGTGTTTGTAGCTTACATACAGGAACTAGACTTTGATACGGGTGTCACAGATTCACACACCCACCCTTATAACATAGATATTTTGTATTTATATTGGGATGGAATGGTACAGGTGTCTTTGTGTTAGGAATAATTCAGTTACCCTCAGGGCTATGTACTTTTCTTCTTATCTCTTCTGATTACATGATCTCCTTGTTTTTACCACAACATTCCCAGATTTTTAACCAAGGTTACTAGGTCACTAGGTTACTAGGTATTAAAGGTGAAATACTCATTCTGCACTGTAATTAGTTGACATGCATGTTGCATGGTGGCAGTATTTATTATGCAGAATGCATGTGAACTAATAATTGTAATGCAGCAAATAAAAATGTGCATAGCTTCCAACATCCCTGACTGTAAATTGCAGACAGAAAAAGTCATACTTCCGAGCCAGCACATCCAAATGACTTGGGCACAGCCCACCAAACCATACCAACTCCAACAGGTTGCACCTTTTTGGCACACCAAAAATCAAGATTGTCCCAGGTAAATTGTGACTATAGGCAGATTGGCATGTGTAATTTAAACTCATCTCTCTATTTATCAGCTTGTATGTGTATCCATACTTACATGTCACTTTCAATATTTTATTTTGTGTCTATATTGTATATATATATATATATATATATATATATATATACAGTCAGGTCCATAAATATTGGGACATTGACAGAATTTTAAAATTTTGGCCTCTATTCACCACCACAATGGTTTTGAAATGAAACAAACAAGATGTGCTTTAACTGCAGACTTTCAGATTTAATTTGAGGGTAATTACATCCAAATCGGGTGAACGGTGTAGGAATTACAACAGTTTCAATATGTGCCTCCCACTTTTTAAGGGGCCAAAAGTAATGGAACTATCAACTCAAAAGCTATTTCATGGACAGGTGTGGGCTATTCCCTCGTTATTTCATTATCAATAAAGCAGGTACAAGGTCTGGAGTTGATTCTAGGTGTGACATTTGCATTTGGAATCAGTTGCTGTGGACTCTCAATATGAGATCCAAAGAGCTGTCACTATCAGTGAAGCAAGCCATCATTAGGCTGAAAAATCAAAACAAACCCATCAGAGAGATAGCAAAAACATTAGGTGTGGCCAAATCAACTGTTTGGAACATTCTTAAAAAGAAAGAACGCACCGGAGAGCTCAGCAACACCAAAAGACCCAGAAGACCATGGAAAACAACTGTGGTGGATGACATAAGAATTATTTCTCTGGTGAAGAAAAACCCCTTCACGACAGTTGGCCAAATCAAGAACACTCTCCAGGAGGTAGATGTATATGTGTCAAAGTCAACAATGAAGAGAAGACTTCACAAGAGTGAATATAGAGGGTTCACCACAAGATGCAAACCATTGGTGAGCCACAAAAACAGGAAGACCAGATTAGAGTTTGCCAAACAACATCTAAAAAAGCCATTACAGTTCTGGAACAACATCCTATGGACAGATGAGACAAAGATCAACTTGTACCAGAGTGATGGGAAGAGAAGAGAAGGAATGGAACTGCTCATGATCCAAAACATACCACCTCATCAGTGAAGCATGGTGGTGGTAGTGTCATGGCGTGGGCATGTATGGCTGCCAATGGAACTGGTTCCCTTGTATTTATTGATGATATGACTGCTGACAAAAGCAGCAGAATGAATTCTGAAGTGTTTCGGGCAATATTATATGCTCATATTCAGTCAAATGCTTCAGAACTCATTGGACGGCGCTTCACAGTGCAGATGGACAATGACCCGAAGCATACTGCAAAAGCAACCAAAGAGGTTTTTAAGGCTAAAAAGTGGAATGTTATGCAATGGTCAAGTCAATCCCCTGACCTGAATCCGATTGAGCATGCATTTCATTTGATGAAGACAAAACTGAAGGGAAAATGCCCAAAGAACAAGCAGGAACTGAAGACATTTGCAGTAGAGGCCTGGCAGAGCATCACCAGGGATGAAACCCAGTGTCTGGTGATGTCTATGCGTTCCAGACTTCAGGCTGTAATTGCTTGCAAAGGATTTGCAACAAAATATTAAAAAGTGAATGTTAGATTTAGGATTGTTTAGTTTGTCCCATTACTTTTGGCCCCTTAAAAAGTGGGAGGCACATATAGAAACCATTGTAATTCCGACACCGTTCACCTGATTTGGATGTAATTACCCTCAAATTAAATCTGAAAGTCTGCAGTTAAATCACATCTTGTTTGTTTCATTTCAAAGCCATTGTGGTGGTGAATAGAGGCCAAAATATGAAAATTCTGTCAATGTCCCAATATTTATGGACCTGACTGTATAAACTGATGCTTTGACAAACACCAGGAGGTCGAAACGTGTCAGTAGCAGGTGTGTGTACCTATATAGACCAGACCAGTGATCCAGGAGTCATACAAGCTTTAGGGGTCTATTTACTAAGCAGTGTTAGGAGACAGAGTGAAAAGTGATAAGGTGCCAGCCAATCAGCTCCCAACTGTCATTTTTCAAACAGAGCCTGTGTGATGGCAGGTAGGAGCGGATTGGCTGGCACCTTATCACTTTTCACTCTGTCTCCTAACACTGCTTAGTAAATAGACCCCTTAGGACCTTTTGTGATTGACCCCTTAGGAATATCCAGATTTCCAGGAAACCATTAACCTGGCAGTCCCATAGCCCATCCTCTGGGTGTCTCTATACCTATTCTTATCCCTTTATTAATGGTAATTATATGTTCATTATTTTGTACTGTTGTTATGTGATGTTTTTTTATTCCCGTTGAAGGGGAATTATATATGTTTAATAAATGTGCACATCATTCAGTACCCTATTGGATTCATATTGATCTATTACTATTATATTAATGGTTACATCCACTATTGCCTATATTTAGAATTTTTATCTGTACGCATTATATCTTAATGCTAGAAGTGATTGTCCACCATCCTTTAAATTGTAAATATGTTTATGAGTTTCTTTTATTTTATTGTGCCACATTTTCTCATTCTAGCCAAACTTTTTTAATGAGTTATAACTTTAATCTCTGTATTCTTTCTTCTCTAATGCTGTTATTATCTTGCTTTATTTCCAGTTCCTTTATCCTATAAAATACCATTGACCATTCCCCTCCTTCAACACCAGCTTTATTACTTATGGGCATATTTAACACTATTCGTCTATTGAGGCAGATACTTGTAATTTCTTATCACCACATATTATGGCAATAAAAATTAAGTATTACAGGAATTTACCAATAATCACACGCAGGGACAGGGGCTGTAAGGGGTATATTTACTAAAGTGAGAGTTTTTAGAAGTGGAGATGTTGCCCATAGCAACCAATCAGATTCTATTTAACATTTAACTAGCACCTTCTAGAAGTTAATAGCTAGAATCTGATGTGTTGCTATGGGCAACATCTCCACTTCTAAAAACTCTCACTTTAGTAAATATACCCCAAAGAGTTTATTAGCAGCTAAATATTTACCTACCATTACTTCATCAACTTGTACCTGACATCGAATATATTAAAACGTTTATCCATGATAAACAGGTTCCTGAGAAGCATTTTATCTTTTCTCTCACGCAACCCAATCTATTCAGAGCTCTTATTCCAAAATGTCTTCATTACACAAAATAATGTTGCTAAATATTATTTAAGGAACAATAAAATAAAAACTACTTGGAAAACAATGTTTTGTATATATCTGAGCTTGCACAATATGTTTAAGGAAAAGCCTTGTGATTTTTTTGTTCAAATATTGATGAAAACTATTTTTGCCATTGTTTTATGATAATTTGACCACTAGGTGGCAGTGTTGCAGGCATATTAGTAATGCTCACTCATTGCAGCTGCATTCTTATGTTGGGTGAAAATAATTAACCCACCTAGGTCTCCACTCACTGGAGTCCTGGGGGTTAATACACATAGCCATTTTCCCTGGAACCCCATGGTTCATCTCACTGCCGAAATTAAAATCGGAAGAGAGGAATGTGGCACACAATGAGAACCCACAATCACATAGAATGCAGCTTTATATTGGTCCTCCTACTCTTACTGCAGCCATTTTAACGTGAGTAAAATTGCCTGTGCTACAGTACTTGAAACAGAACAGCCATAGGAAAAACAAAAAAAGAATGCAATTGCCATGGCTCCATTAAGAGGAAATATTATGTAAGTGAATAATAACCATGTTACTGGGAATACTGCTTTAATAAATGTATGCAAGTATGTGTCTTTGTGGCATAAAGTATGTTAATTTGGGCATTTGTTAAAAAAAAATCCTTAATTATATGCAAATAAGTGTCTCTGCGACATAAAGTATGTTTACTTGGACAGTTAAAAATAATTAATTAATTTATAAACATCTTACTTCTAAATGTAAATTTAATAACTTTTGTTGGTTTTTCCATCTAATTTACAGATTACAACTTTTTTCTTTCTCTTTTGTATTTTTGCAAAGCAAATTTGATACTACATTTATTTGTAAACTTGTATTTTTTATTCATCTTTCAAAGTTGCTATGTAATATAATGGACGTCCCGGAAAAACACTGGTAACTACTGTTCCTTCCAGTAATTTCTTTGTCATAGGCCAGTAAAACCAAGCTTACAAAAATCTTTTATACTGGTTTGTGGCCTGTTTAAATCAACAAGCAGTGTATAACCCCATTGCCCTATGATCCCCTTCCTTAAAGGGATGGACTTGTATTGTTCATAAATCTTACTCTCAACCACGTCATTCAGTGAATAGGAACAATGTTAGTTTACGCTAAACCATTGTGAACATGGTTTGTGGGACATTCCTTTCTTTAAAATAAGGTTATTTTAATTTAGAAAAGACACAGCGGATGTAAAAATACTATGTAAATTAATTGTGGCAAAAAATATTTCACAGTATTTACAAAGGCATTTCACAATTCACAATCTTCAGTAGTAGTATTTGCAGTCTAAACTATGAATTTATTTACAATTCCAAAAAAAAGTAGAAATTATACCATGGTGGTCAAAAATAAATATTAATATAAACATATGTCTGGCAACTGGGAGGACATTTGGAATTCCAGAAGAATTTGTCTAAATCGGATTCTAAACAAAGATGTGGTTACTTATTTTGTGTACTTAATTGGTTTTCTTTACTTCATTTTTTTTCTTGTTGACTAAGACACAAAAATGTGTAAACTCTCCACAAAGACAAAACAAGAGAAAATAGCAAATATATCATGCATTTTTTTTTTACATGAGTAATCATGAATTTTTCCATTAAATAAATATTAAAATCTGTAGATGAATTGCATTGACTTTACAAAGTACATATATAAATTTAAATATGCCAATTGGAAAGTATTTAGAAAATTGCTTAGCAATGTATCCTGGATGTAAATCCTAAATGTACTTAATTGACCACAAACAAAGGGGCTTAAATCATTAGGAGACCAATTTTTCCCTGTGAGTGCATTCCTATTCTTCGTACACAACAGCCACACAATTGTATTTTGTGTAGCTAATTACGAGGTCAGCAAATCCTCCTATATACAGGACATGAACAACATTGTGCATAAGGTAGATCCATTAACTATTGTTTGAGAATAAAGAACTAAGACCTCAATTTGAGAAAACCAGTGATTATGGGGAAAAAGGGCAGAAAAAAAAAGACTATGATGCATAGTAAAATAAATGAACAAAAAATCTCATTTAGAGTTGGTCATGTTCTTAGAACATATGTAGGGAAAATATGTACAGTAAGATAAAGTATTCAAAAACGGTAGCATTTGCTCAAGGTGTACTGTACGTAATGCATATCAAGTGCATATACTTGATATGATAGCTTATAAATATCACTCGTTGGTGTTAGTTGCAAATCCTAATGTCCCATTATCTTATTTTTACATAAAATAACAATTTAAAGAATTGTCAAGAGAGAATAGTGTCTTGACAGATATTTACAAAAAAAGTGAAAGCTGCATGTTCAATATAAAATGTAATTAAATACAAACCGAAACACAAAATACATATACAATTAAATAAATTAAGTTACTTTTCAACTTAAAAAAAACCCAATTGCTAATCTCTTTACATCTATGGTTAGCTAGTCTAATGCTGGGTACACACTTAGCCGACACAGCGTCTGATCGGCCATCCCACCGACCCAGTAGCTGATTTGATAAGCTAAAGAAACTAAAAGACTAGGATTTGTATACTGCGGTGCACCACAGTATACAAATCCTAGGCTTTCAATTTCTTTTGCAAATAAATTGTTTGTCAAGTGGTAGCACCCCCTAGCCTAGTATACATACATTTATATCCTATAGCAGTGGTTCCCAAACTGTGCGACGCAGCACCATGGGGTGTCTCAGGAGACTTGCAGGGGTGCCTCAGGTTGGTGGTCCAGCACCAAATCAAATTCTTTTTGGTCAATGTAATTTAGATATGTGCACAAAAAGAAGCACAAACCTGTCCACCACTATCTAACCAAACCTAAGGATGACAGATGAGCACAATTCAGTTCACTGTTCTACTTCACTACATTTGTTTCTGAATTTCTCAATAACAAACTTTTGGCTTAGGGGTGCCGTCAGGGGCGTATCTATAATGGGTGCAGGAGTCCCACGTTGGCACGGGGGTCCGGCGCTGTAAAACGACTGGAAAATGGCCGCAGCGGCCATTTTCCTATTGTTTGCGCATGCGCAGTACAGTGAAAATGGCCGCCACAGCCATTTTCCCGGTGATCTGTGCATACACTATAGACCCTGGGCACACTCTAGTGCACAGAGTCTATAACTCCGGCGCTGATCGCGCACAGCTCAGTGCGTTGCCAGCCGCCAGGCAGAGAAGAGGGGGCACGTGTCGGAGACTGCACATGGGCCCTCTCCTCTCTAGAAACGCCCCGGGTGCCGTGATTCAAACAAGTTTGGGAATCATGGCAGTAGGGGTTATATAATTTACATGATATAATCATTATCCTGTGCGGTTAGTTTATTTTCTTGTACATAGATTTGGTAAGCTATACACACTTACCAACTGGCCACTCCATATGTCTGGCTATGGGCAACCTCTCCACTTCTAAAAACCCGCACTTTAGTAAATATACCCCTTAGACATGGGATTTAAGTCTATGCAATAGGAAATATTGTGTCAGGCACAAATGTAATTGTAAGCAGTGATTAAAGTGGAAATTTAGAAGTGGTGGTGCAGGGTAAGTGGATAGAACTTGATAGTATTACAGGTAAAGCCGTGGTATATCACTGTATACAGGCCCACTGAGGCTAAAAAGTAGTCTGACTTAGCTGCTTTTGTAAATGATTCACAATAAGCCACAAGTAGGTAATGAGCAATCACAAGTTAGTTAATTCGATGAGAAAAAAATAGATTATTTGTTATATGGAAAACCTGAGAACTCTAAAATAGTAATTAGAGAATGATGTATTTAACATTTCCAGATGAACTATATACATACTTGTCGACTATCTGACTGTCAGGTCAGGGCCGAAACTAGGATCATTGTCACCCGGGGCACACGCCCCTCTAGCCCCCCCCCTAGTTGTGGCCCTGGCCAGGTATTCGCTGCAGGGGGCGTGGGACTGCCCACTTTCAATCGTTAAGTGACTGGCTGCAGGGAGGAGTAATTTGTAAGGCGGGTGGACTTGCCCTCTCTTACCGGTGGCTGTGAGTGCCACCCAATTTTTGGAGGTCCACCCGATTTTTGGGAGCCTCCTGGCCATTCTGGGAGAGTTAGCAAGTATGAATTTCATGAGGCCAGACTGAAAAAATACTTTCAACACAAACCAATGTTACCATACACCTGGATTACATTTAACACAGGCTGTGTACAGTACATGCTAGAGATATTTAATTTGGGGGCATTTGGTGATATTTGCCAGGTTTCACCTTTGTCAGAGATCATTGATCTCTATAGAGACTGCATGGTCACTACACATGCCTGTTTTTTAAAAGCAGGAAGGACCCTGAATACTGCTCATAATATTTTTAGTCTCCCTGAGTTTGAAAAACTGTTCGTGTATACAGACTGTGTCTTCTCTGTAGAGATCAATGATGTCTATCAGAATTTGTGACAGGCCGTATTCAACATGCAGATCACATGAACATTTTTCAAAGTGTATTGTAAAGATGTTTGAAAGCATTCAATAACTGCGTAACATATGCGCATATTTCACTGCATTACAGATAATACTGTTCAATATGTAGCTATTTATGTTTTCATTTATTTAGCATTTATTAGGATCCTTTACCTTTGTAGTCCAACATATAAAACAGAGCTTTACATAAAATGTTTATTAGTTTATATATTGTGACCATACACTGTGAGATATACTGTGTATGGCCATGAAATCTGCTCGGCTCTCCTGGGGAGGAAGCATTTCCCCGTTCCAAGGAATAGGGGTAATGTCGGGAGGTCGGCCATGGCAACGCAAACACTGCCAGATGTGGCAGACTAATTGCTGAATCTTTCTGACATGCTGAATGATTTCATAATGTCTGGCAGACAAATAATTAGTGGTTGGTCGCGGAAATACACTGTATAATCATCTGCCAATATCCAGCGGATCATACAGATATTGTATAGTGTATGCCCAGCATAAGGAGCTGATGTATCATTCACCCTTGATAAGAATAACTTCTCAGGGCCACAATTTGGGGGTATGCCTCAAAAGTATCTTCCTTGGACACTGGCTCCAGTAAGAGGACTGCTAGGAGAAAAAAGTTATGTGAACTCTTACACAATCAATTTATTTCCAATTTCGTACATAGCTTGTCAGTGTGGCCATTACACGGACAGGGATAAGAAGGATCCCTCTCCCCACACCCTAAACCTATCCCTCCCTCCCCGGAGCCTAACCCTAACCCTCTCCCTATTGCCTAACCCTAACCCCGCACCCTAACCCTCCCCTAACTGCCGATACTTACCTTCGCATTGCCGGTGGTCAGGATACTGGTGCCGGGATCCCGATGCTGTAGAGATTTCAGCGCCATTATTTAGACCATTGCACATCGGGATGCCGACTACAACCCATTTATATATACTTGACATTTTTTTTTTTCATTTTCTGTTCCAAAACTGTATTTTTGTATTGAATCTTATTCCAAAGATTGAACATTTTACCAGCAAATGTTAAAAACACGTGTTATGACATAGTTCAGTGGTATGACAGGCCTTAGTGAATTCACAGGCTGCACTCCCATGCACTAATGTATTTATACCGTGTGTAATGTGAGCTGATCCGCACGCAAGTGCCATCACAGCTGAGATCTCTCATGGTTCGCAATTGCTAAAATTTGCTAATGACTCACCCATTGTCCAGTGCTTAAAGACGCCCACTGAAAGCATCTCACATCCGCCATTCATGCACAAAACCGGAAACATCTGAAACATAGAAAGCAGATCAGGCAGCCATCAGTCTTCTGAGTAAGTCTAACCTGTTGCAGATATAGCGTCTCCAGAAGCACAGAGGGCTTTCCTGCTGCGAGCAAGAACACAGTAACTAATTTAAGGACGCCCAGAAAACAGTGTTTAAACGGTCGGACACGCCTGTGGTTCTATAGTCACCTCCTTTACCTCCCCCAAACACTGACTACCAATGGCTAACAAATGCTCAATCTGCGCAAACATTGGCATTTGTGTGCGGATCTGAATCAGGCCCTATGTGGGGTGCACACGGGCCCCAGAATTAAGGGTGGCCTATGCTATCCACACTACACCCAGTACAAAGTCTGCATAGACAGCCGCTGGTGCCATATTTCTGAAGACATGGACAGAAATATGACGCAGACACAGAACATA
The DNA here is from genome assembly GCA_031769625.1 of Taudactylus pleione. NCBI lineage: Eukaryota > Metazoa > Chordata > Amphibia > Anura > Myobatrachidae > Taudactylus > Taudactylus pleione. Next base: position 3,404,812 of record JAUIMM010000052.1, on the reverse strand, counting down.
GCAAAAGTTCTGGCAGTGTGCAAATGTCTGTGCCACATTTTTAGGGGAAAAAATATGCACACAGGCCCCCTGATATCCTAAAACACTCCCATGAAAATTGCTTCAGTTTACAAAATGTCTGCCTCCAGGGTGTGTGATCACAAGTTACTAGGCTGCATTCTGGCGAATGCTGTGTGTAAGTGATGGTTTCGCTTTAATTTAGCAGCTCACACAGAAGCAAACAATTCATTATACATCAGTCTTTATCAAAAAGACTTACATTTTTCTGGTAATTCCATTAAAAACAAACAATGGCACATATATATTGGAGAGAAGGAAACTTTCCCTGTTATGAAAGCTCCTCAAAATCTAAATAATTTTTAGTGGAATCAGCACAAATATAAACTTTAGTAATTAAACTTTTCACCTTTACAAGTAGCTTACTGTGTATTCCTGCACAGTGGGTGGCTTGCACTGAAGACATATTGACTTGGAACAATATACAAAGCTGAAAGCCCAATCTGGAATGTAGCTCATATAACCATGTATATCTCCTGTGCCACTCACAGACATCCTCTTCCAAGATTTGCATATATTTTGCTTTCTAAATGAAACACGTAGAAACACTGTAATTAGCCGCTCCAAGACAGAGAAATGCACAGTCAGGAAAAGTGATATTGAAGATGAGAAATGGCAATTTCCATAATTATTGATATTTTACGTAAAAGGGAATGTCTACTCTACAATTTACAACACTTGAAAATATTCTGAAGAAAATTAGAAAATTAACCTTTACAGAAAGTTCACCTAGAATAATGACTTTTTTTTTTTTTTTTTGGAGGATTTTATGAAAGAGTCACAAAGAAAACCATCAGCATTAAACAAAACTTTCAAAATGTGGATCAATTTAAAGATAATGAAAAAGCCGTTAGTTGCTTATTACTTTCTAGGTAATTATGAACCGGCAAGCAAGAGAAATAAAGCAGTGAATAATTAAATACTTATAACGTTAGTGACTAGATCTGTCATTCCTACACCCACATCAGTGCAACACATAGAAGGATTGGCAGCTAATTGTACTCATTATCCTAATTAAAGTGGTCCATTATCACTACTGAAGTGTGCAGTATAATGTGTGTGCGTGAGTGTGCATGTGTGTATACATATAAGTAATTGTGCATAGTCTGTCGTATAGTTGTGAAATATTTGGTATTCCATGAAAAACTCAATGATAGAATGATAGAGATAAATAAATTTAATACAATTCATATTGCTACAATTTGACAAATATTGAAGCTCACAAATTACAGAGAAATTATATTTTTCTATTTCTATCAATGAATCTGAGAATCACAGTAAATAGCTCAGATCTTACAATCTATTCAGTAGTCAACCGCCTTGGTCTTGCCCTTATATGTCTATACGCACGCTTGGTTTTGAGAGCTCTTTTTATTAGCACCTCCAGAGCAGGTCTAATTATTGCTAAAATTAATATTTTAGGGAAAAATTAGCACCACTTGCTCTGGAACCCTTTGGACACCCTCCTCCCTAATGACTAATTAAGCAATTGGAAGTTTCCAATTAGCTTAATTAGGGGTCTAAGCTTTGGAGAGCGATAAATTGGACAGAGATAAAGTACCAACCAATCAGCTCCTAACTGTAATTTTTCAACCACAGCCCTTAAAGTGATAGTTAGAAGCTGATTGGTTGGCACTTTATCTCCGTTCACTTTATCTCTCCCCAAGGCTTAATAGACCCCTTATATTTACTAAGCCTTGGATGGAGATAAAGTGAATGGAGATAAGGCACCAGCCAATCAGCTCCTAACTGCCATGTCATGGACTGTGTTTGAAAATTTACAGTTTGGAGCTGGTTGGCTGACACCTTACATCCGTGGACTTTATCTCCATCCAAGGCTTAGTAAATAGACCCTATAATAGTGCTTAATTACTTACCTTCTGCAGTACTGTCCTCCTCCTCTGTATATTCTCCAGCGTTGCAGACAGCCTCTGCGAACCGGTCGGGCACAGGACAGGTCTCCCTAACCCTGCACCCCACTACCATTAACCCTACACTCCACTACCCCCAAACCTGCACCGTTCCCTGCACACACTTCCTACAATACACTACCATCGCATCCGAAAATTAGCTGTCCTCCTGAAGCACTTCACTGCTCCTTTCGGAGGAGTGACACTCCTGCGCATGCGTGACATACAGGAGGATTCAAAAGGATCCCTCTTTGCAACCCGGGTTGCGAGCCGCGAGCGGGAGAAAATGCCATCTGTAGAGTCAAGCTCCGAAATTTTTTTATTTTCAGAGCTTCATGAATTCTGTCCCCATACTAGTGTATGGGGACAGCGGGCCATTCCGGGAGAGAAAGGTAAGCAGGAGATACTGTATTTGTGATATCTACTGCTTCACCTTCTTGATGAATGGCCCGGACACTTAATTTCTACAATTGCAGGTGAAAATGCAATTGAAAATGCTTTTTTGGAAATTAAGTGATGATGAATAGATCCCATAATGAGCAAACAAATATAACGGAGGGCTGGATGTGACGGCCTATAAACTCCAAGGATGGGACAGATTGTGTTTAAAATTTGATTCATTTTGTGGTCTCCATTTTGTGATTGCTGTTTGGTGGAAGAGTGATCAGCTTTTAGCTGTAGTGAGGAGTCTTAAGGTTTACAGTGGATGGTCGGCTAGTGTTCTGCCCTTTTGTTTTCTGAATTTCCCTCACTCCCCTATATGGCCACTTTAGTAGTTGACGAGAAAGAACATGATTCCAGTAGCATTCTTGCTGCACTAGTGAGGTGTGCACTCCATCAATACACTGGGTAGGCTGTTTTCACCCTAAAAGGGTTAGTAGCTCCACCTGGCCAGGTAGGCTTTGTATGTGTTGTTGGTATGGGAGTTGGAGACCTCTCCCTTCTTTTCCATTGTTGTTAGGGCAGTGACCACATGTAGCCACATGTAGATGTTGTACAAAATGGACTAGTGTTAACATCTAATGGTTATTTATTATGCATTTGGAGCAGAAACTTCCATCAGCTGCTAGGGTGTTTAAGGCATTTTCACTAGTACAATCCAGGCAGAATGAGTGTGAGAGGATCTGTAAGCAACTTTCATAAAGCTATGGACATGTGAAGGGTTGCAGGGCTGAAACTAATGCATAGTGGTTTAGTTAAAATGGAGACATTGACTAAAGCTTGGAATTTTAACTAGGATAAATCAAAATGTAAAATAAAGCATGTTGCCAGGGCCATAACTAGGGGTGTGCGACCAGTGCTGCCACACAAAGCATAGGACTCAGTGGTCGCTGCCCCACAGGGTGTCCCTTATATAGAGCGATTCTGAATTTTTTTTTTTATTGATATGGGACACCTCCTAATTGTTTTTCTTTTGGTATAATAAAAACATATGCAAAGTTTTAGCTCCATCGCACTACCCCTAATTGTGCCTCAAAGGACTTGAAAATAAGACAGTGTTATTGAAATGCTATAAATTAGTTATTTGGGTCGCAATAACAAAATAATCACATTTATCCACGTGAAGTAATGTTCTGACAGTCTCTATTAGTCAAACAAATTAAGTGACAAATGTTCCTTTGTGCAGGATTTTACTGCCCTGCGTGTGTGCTGAGAAACCAACAACAGATTTTGAAAATTGTCCTCATTCTTAACTTGACCGAGGTACTCTTGGATCAAAGCAACTCCCCGTACAGCTGGATCATTCACAACAGAAAAATCGTTAAAAAATTCACAGGCCTGCTTAAAATCTGCACATTCATTCCACTAAGCGGGATCTTCATCTACAAAATCAAATGGCAAACCGAACTTCTTAAAAAATACAGTATGTACAGTTTCTGGAGAAACAAATTCACTCATACTCTTGGACACCAAGGGGGAGATGTACTAAGGTCTGGAAATTAATAAATTGGAAAGTGATAAACTACCAGCCACTCAGCTCCTAACTGTCATGTTACTGGCTGTGTTTGAAAAATGACAGTTAGGAGCTGATTGGTTGGTAGTTTATCACTCTCCAATTTATCACTTTCCAGACCTTAGTACATCTGTCCTCAAATGAGGTACATCTTTAGGAGTAACAACCAGGTGCACATTCTTTTTTGTTGCAGTGACGGGTGAATTTTCACTCTCACCCAAATCGGCAAGCATGGCTGTGACCATGCTGTGTTTTGTCTCCAAAGGGACAGCATCATCCAACAGAGCCAACCCAGCCAATTCAGGTGTCAGATACCAAAGTTGACCACAAAATTTTCTCACAGCCTCTTCTGAAACTCTCTTGTTGACATCATTATAGACATGCAGGAGTTTCATGAAATTAAATTCATGGTACGGGGCACGAACACACAAGGTGCTGTGAACCATGCTCTGACGTACACAGTTGTTACGAACAGACAGAAGTCATGCAGTTCAACTTCCTCACGACGAGTTTAAACTGGTCTTTAAAGAGCAAGACCTTCAAAGAATATATTGCTCGAGCCATGAAACGGGCATCGTGAATGCCACCAGGCGAGTCGAATTTGGTATCTCTTGCAGGAGTTTCACCCAAATATATACAAACAAGCTCATGAAATTCTCTGTAATCATCCCAGCAGTGTGTCTTCTGTCGAGGAAAAAAAATAATTGGCTAGTTTACATTTAGTAATCGGTAAGTATTAAAGTGCACCTACTCTACTTACTTGGAGTTTTTCCATGACAAAGGAAAGCACTTCATCTGCTTTATGTTTCAGATGTGGTTGTGAGTGTCTGTTGGCAATCCCTGTGACATATGAGGTTTTGTCTACTTCTTCCCAAGAGTCTCAGAACCTCTTACAGAGAGTTATGTCAGGGCTAGAGGATACTGACACAGTCAACTTGAAAACAACCTTCAGAACCACCTCAAACATATGATTTTGACAACTATGTACAGAAGGTCTTGGTCAAGCATTTTCTCCAACATAACATAGGCACCACTTACAGAACCTGCAAAACATGTTTGGTCATGTATAAGAAAATTGCAAAATATCTAGCATCCCTGAACTGAACAATAAACGTTATTCCTGTGTTGCTGCTTGTAGTGCCCGTGCATAAAGCTTGAACTTAATCTAAGAGACCTCATTCACTGAGAAGATTTGCAACAGCGTGGGCCTGCACCTGACCCATTGCATGGTTATAGTTTTGGTGCACCCAATATCTTCTCTTTCAAATTGTGACCGGTGACAAGTAAAGGCAATCTTTCCTGGACAGGTGTTGTACTTGCACTTACCTTCATTCGCTTCCCTTCCCAGTGTACTGTCAATGTTGGTGAGTTAACTTTCCTCTTAAACTGACCTTTCACTTTCTAGGCATTTTCTTCTCACAAGCGTCCTCGAGCACGGTGCAGTGTACGTTTATTCACGTTGACGGTATTTAGGTCTACCTTGAAAGCACCTGCTGAAGCACCTAGTACACAGGCTGATTTTCTAGCACTCAATTTGGCAGTCCGCCCTTGCTGTGAGCCTTCCACAAGTAACAGTACGCATGGCACAAACTTACACGAAAAATCGTTAAATGTGACAAATTCAAACATCTTGAGGCATGGGTTAGAGTTGTACGATCGAGCTCCGATTTGCATACGTTCTTACTATACCCAAAGGAAAAAAATGAGAGTGTCCCGGTACATATTTGAACCTCTGAAAATAAGGGACACCCTTGCTTCTGGTTAGTAGGGTGCCTAGAACGGCATTCTGCAGCCAGTATCAGGGCAGCAGTGCCACCCGGCCGTCTGTTCAGCCGCTCAGAGTGCCTTCATGGCAATTTGGGCAGTACTGCACTTCCCGGTGCCGGTGACTCTGCCTCCTCTGTGCGACGTCTTGACATCATGAGCTTAGGGGGCGGGGGCGGCACAGGGCACTCCAGAACCCTGCTATTGCATAGAAAAAAAGTAGAACACAGATTTGTTTATAATGTCAACAACAGAAGAAATGAAGATACCGTATGAAGGACAGCATGCAGTGTAGCTAAGCAGCGTGAAATATAAAGCATCACCAAGGATTTAACATGGAGGACCCTCCATTACCGAACACAAAGCAGCCCACATAGGCTTCTATGGTTGCGACTTTGCGACTTTCGGATTACCAAGCTCCAGAATGAGAAGCATGCCTAGAGCTTGGCCCCTGTAGTTAACACCATCTGAACATGCCACTGTAGTGCAGATTATCAATCAGCCCCTGATAATTCAAACATGGAAACAGTGATAGCTCTGCACCGTGTCATGCGCTTATCAGAGCCCATCTCTCGACAAGAGCACAATACTAAATTCACGTGAAAATTTATATTTTCACTATGGAAATTTAGGCAAAAATTATTTATCACATCTGCATGAAAAATATAGACAGTGAATAGGGCCCATAGGGGAAGATGGATCTTCTGTAGAGGACAAGTAGAGGTGATGCACTTAGCAACCAGTCAGCTTTTAACTATTATCTTTTTTGTGCATTCTATAAAATTGTAACTAGAATCTGATTGGTTGCCATAGGCTAACATTTCCAATTGTCCAGTTTTGACATTTTGATAAATTTCCCCCTTAATATTAAGTTAAAAAATGTTTTTCCAAAAGTACAAAATAATAATAACCCCTCTAAAAACAAAAACACAGTAAAAAATATCTAAATTAATTAATTATTTAAATACTCCCAGCGTAACTAGACCTATAGGCCAATGGTTCCCAAACTTTTTCCTCATCTTCATTTTTAAATTGTACCCTTATCCAATTCCTATGAATCTGGTTATGGATTAGTCACCAATACCCACATCAGTCCGATCAGTCTCTCCCTTTATCTTGGTGGGCACGTGTACATTTGTTAATGATAAGGACAGAGCCTCTGTCTGATCCTAATATGCTTTCATTTGTTTTACTATGTTTTATTGTGCCTGAGAACTGGCTGGGCTGGCCGTGTACAATTTATCATGTGCATAGTGTAATGAGAGCTCAGCTTAGTCCTATTGTTATTGGTACTGTATTTTTATCCATAAAATGAACAAAGAAAATTGCATTTAAACAAAATGTTTTAAAAATACAGACACTACCATGCAGGTTTAACCATTTCTATTAATTTCTATTCATCATCCACCAGTAAATCTTGCTGCATGTTAATGTGCAGGCCCACAAAAAATAGGAGCAGGCCCATACTACGTGCTAAATCTTGACATCGCACTTTGAATCTACTATCCTGCACAGTGCATTTATAAATTACCACAGGCTTGTATAATGATGCAAGTTAGAATTATCCCAGGAAATTATTTATTTGTATTACATGCAAATTCAGTCCATATACTGTTTTGTTTTAAAGAACCTTAAAAATAATTAACTGTTATTGTGAATTATAGGTTTGTGTATCTTTTAAAGAGGTTTGGGCTACTTTCTTACCCCTACCCAGCCAGAATATTTACCATTATTGACAAGGAAGCCCATCAGTGTGGTATAAATATTCATTTAATTAGAGTAAGATTTAAAATTATTTGAGAAAACAATTGCAATTAGTTTTTATTTTTACATCTATCACAGTATTATGACAAACATGAGGTCTGAACGGGGCATACAATAACTTACTGTGTAAGTACATGAGAACATATGTATTTTCTACAACATATGGTAACAATTATCACTTTCCAAGGGGTATATGTTTACAAAAGTGAAGGTAAGTGTTGATAACTAAATGTTGTTTCATCAAGTAAAATACAGTAGGCGGAACATTGTAAATTGTTTTTATTCTTAAAATCCATAAAATATATATCATATAACATGCTATAAAGTGATACTGAGATTCAAAATGTTATCAGTGGTTAATTTGTACAGAAAATTAATTAGAAATAACTTATAAAATATGCACAGAGGACAATAAAACATTTTTTCAATATTAAAGCCTATGGGCAAAAAGAACTAATGGAACTGTGGGCCTGATTCAGACCCGTTCACTAGGCTGCGTCGCACGTAGCCTGACGATGTTTGCAATCTGCACATGCATATAAGACGCAGTGCGCGTGCACGAATCAGTCCAGGCTATCACAAAGTGACCGCCCCTTGCACATAGACGCCTCGCTAGAATGAGTGACAGGATGAGCCATTTGTGGGTGGTGACAGGGGGTGGTCGATGGAAACGGGGGAGTGGTGGTGCGAACGCAGGCGTGCCTGTGCATCTGAACGCCGTTTCAGGGGTGTGCATAATTAAGATGCATCATCAGCGTACACGTCACATGGCTGAATTACACACTGCAGCACTTACAGTACTTGCGGTAGGGTATGGTCAGCCACAAGTGCTGCGTATGGGTCCGATGTTACTCGATGTTACCGATTGTTTAATACACTTCCTGGAGATGACATGTGTTACTAAGGGAAAGTGGGTGTCTTGTGACAGGCTGGTGGGCGTCTAAATACATACCGCGATCGCTCGCCAAGACATAGTGGGCGTGCTAATGTCTTGCCATGCGATCACGGGATTTGTATACTTTGACAGCTGACGGCTGTGTTCTAACTCATCTAGCGAGCGGGTCTGAATCGGGCCCTGTGTTCCCACCAATATTAAGCTCTGATCAGCCTGTGTCCCTGGTGGCTATGGCTGCAAGGTAAGAATACTTTATTTATTTATTTTAATTCCTTGATCGCAACTCACAGCTATTCTTTGCAATTGGTGGTTTTCCGTTATTATTTATAAAAAAAGATAACAATATTATATGAATGTAAAAATAACAATTACTTTTTACTTTTTCCTTTAGATGGAAAAGGCATTTATTGAAAATTATATATTCAGAATTTAAATCTGTCCACTAAATCTATAAATCTATAAGTTGTGTAAACATTCAATTCCTCAATCTACAGTGTCATGTGTGTACCGGGGATACCTCATGGAAGGCATTACTATCCACCATGGACAGCGCAGTGGCCGACCAAGGGTGCTTAATGATCGTGACCGGTGGTGTCTGGCCAGAATTGTCCGTGGTAACAGACAAGCGACACTGGCTGAAATCACATCCACATTCAATGCAGGAGATACCTGATGCATATCCAGCAGGTCAGTGCTATGGGATATGGGAGCAGAAGACCCACCAGAGTGCCCCTGTTAACACTACGATACCAGACACAGCGCCTCACCTGGGCTTGTGACATCACTACTTAGACCTTAGAGGACTGGCAACATGTGGCGTGGTCTGATGAGTCACGATTCCAGTTTTTGCAGGCTGATGGTAGGGTTCGGGTGTGGTGCAGACACCATGAGGCCATGGACTCCAGTTGTCAATAAGGCACCATGCAGGTGGTTCCATAATAATGTGGAATGTGTTCACGTGGCATGGATTGGGTCCACCGATCTGCCTGAACCCATCATTGATTGGTAATCACTACATTGCATTGCTTGATGACCATTTGCAACCATTCATGGACTTCCACAATGATGGAATATTGCAACAGGATAATGTACCATATCATCGGTCCCAAGTTGTCCTGATTTGGTTCGAAGAGCATTCTGGAGAGCTCCAACGAATGGTGTGGTCACCACGTTTGCCTGATATGAACCCAATTGAGCATTTATGGGACGTGATGGAGAGGTCCATTTGCACCCAAGATCCTGCAATTACAAATATCAGGGAGCTGTGGGAAGCATGGGTCAACATTTCTCCAGAGGTCTTCCGTCCACTTGTGGAATCAATGCCACATCGAATTTCTGCACTTCACCAGGATAGAGGGGTTCCTGCACGATACTAGGCATCTATTCCATGACTTTTGGCACTTCAGTGTAGTTGAAAATCAAAAATAGGTTAGAGATACCTCAAAGATATGCAGGACCTTATTAAGGACCACAAGGGCCTGGGGCTGGAAATTATTAAAGGTCTATTGTGATAAGTGGTGGAGGTGTTACTAATGCTGTGTATGTGTGCCCAAGTTCCATGAGGCCATCACTAATGTCTCCCTAAATATGTAGAAGTGTAATAATTGCATTGTGTTGTGAAGAAAATAGAAATACAGTTTTAATAGCCATGATTTATGGCTGACCGTATGGTCAACTGGTGGCCGGTTATCATCATGCTGTCATTATGATGGGCCTAGTTTTATATGGTGACCTGGAGCTGTAGTCCCATATGCATGTATGAGATATGTATTCAACAATCTCTCCTGTGATGTGACGCCTGCTGACCGATTCTGTGCAAAATAATAATATGTTTGATATTTTTAATGCTTGCTATAAAAGAGCATGTTATAGCCTGAAATCTCAAAATATTTTTTCTTTTTTTTTCTTATTTATTTATTAATTCCATTTTGATGCATATTTGTTTATTAATTTTGCTTGTATGTATTAAACACTCCTATACTGGAAGTGGAACTTTGTTTTGTCTTTATACATTTTTGAAAATCACATTCTAATGAGCAAGATATTCTGTTACAAAACATAACAATGTCAAAAGAAATAATGACTTCTTGAATATTTTTTATAGTTAACACCTGTGGAGTATTTGAGTCATAATAACATGTCTCAAGTAAAACAGAGGCTGTAGGCCATACAATGTGGTGGAGGTAGTCATCGTGGTCCTCTGTGACTAACGCAGAAGGTGTACACATAACATCATAGCAGGAGCAGCAGCTGCCTTTATACAGTGACAAGACCAGTAACACAAATGACTAGTTCTGCAAATGAATCACTGCTTCTCTATATTCATTACTCACACTGGGAAAAAAGTAACAGATTAGTAATCTAATGGTCCTGGGGAAAATTCTCACTCCAATAATGGGAATTAAAATTTTCCCTCGAAAAATATGAATCATGTCTTTATGTGTATTATAATTATTATCTGCCCCATATAAAGTCTGAGCCCTCTCCCCCAACAACTGTGCTAACTAATGAAAGTGTCTCCCCTTTATTCCCTACTTATCTCCAACTTGGTCTTCATACAATTGTTGTTTGATGAATCACACAGTGACACAAAGAACAATCGATACTTCTTGCTGCCCTTTAAACAATATGCTTTATTTCTGAAAGTGATGTTTGCACCCCCACAACGACATTGGTTACATGCAAAACCAGATTAAGACCACATGGGGCCGTAAGCAACATATTGGTTTGGGGCCCCCTTCTCTCCTATGTTCGTCAAAATAGAAAAAATGGGTTAGGTTAATCTGGGCCCCTCAGTGTCCATTAAGCCCTAGACAGAAGCCTAGATATATGATAGAATAGTGTACCGAAGTACTGTGTAATTTATATTACTTTTATTTTACTATAGCTGTATCATTGTTACTCAAATGACTGACAAACAGTGGATTCACAAGGGTGCAGGCCGCACCCGGGTGTCACCCGCTGAGGGGTGGCACCAAAGTGGCGACTCCTCTTCAGTGACAGGAGCCAGGTGCTGCACTGTAGCATTACGTGCAACACTCAGCTCCTGACACAGGGTCGGCACAACACACAGGCTGGTCCCCAGGGGGACTCTGGACCCCCAGAGTGATTAAAGGGGGTTTGGGATGCAAGTCCCCACCCACTACATACGAGGCCATGCCCCCTTTTACCAGTATGCACTACTGTCCTCTCCGGGGCCCACACCGGGTGTTACCAGGGTGAGTGACGCCACTGCTGACAAAAAAGTGTTTAAAAAAAGTGTTAAATTCCTGGTTACACAAGATTGTTTATAGTAAAAACACTGTACAATACACGCATTGTAGGGTCCTGCAAAAGTCCTTAGATTCATCATTCCAAATGATGTGCCATTCAGAATTGATAAAGTACTAGATATGTGTGTTGACCATCAGGTGTTTTGGTTATGCATTTTTTGAAGAAAAAAAAAGGTAAAAAAGTATTTAAAAATAGCTAAAATCATGTAATTTTTGCAATCTAAAACCTGAAATTCAGATTAAAATCAGAATTCTGAACCACTGGAAGATCAGAACCACAACTCCGTTTTATCCAGATCTCCTCAAAAGATTAGAACCTCGACCAGCACCGGGGTAGTCAGAACCAGCCCAGGTTGCCAAAATACAGGGGACAAATGACGTAGGGGTCCCCCGTATTTTGTGCAACCAGCACTGGGCTCTGATCCGGTACTGATTCTGGAAATACAAGGGGAAAAAATGAGTAGGGACCCCCTGTATTATCCAGAGCCAGCACCGGACTTTTTCTAGCAGAGGGCTAATGCCACAGCCAGGGGAACCCTATCACCAGATCCCGCAGCCAAAGCAGTAACCTTGACCACTAGTTAGCCCAGGCCGGGGATCCCTGGGGAGCTGGGGACCCCCCAATAAAGGGGTCCTCCACTCCAGGGTACTCCAGGCCTAGGCTGATAGCCCGGAGCTATCCCCGACACCCCTGGGCGGTGGGTGCCAGGTTGATTAAATAGTGTAGTGCATTTGAAAGTGTTGAAAATATTGTCTTTTGCTGTGGAACTGCAGGTCCTAGCAAGCCTCCCCCACATGCTGGTACTTGAAAAACCACAAGTACCAGCATGCGGGGCATTTCGGGCCCCTGGTACCTGTAGTTCCACAGCAAAAGCAATATTTCAATAAACACAGGACACACACACCGTACAAAGTAAAAGTTTTTTAAAACATACATGCACACACACATGTACACACACATGTACTCACACTATCTCACATACTCACCTCTGTATCCCTGAAGCCCATCGGTCTCCTTCTCCAGTAGTAAAAGTAAAAGTCTATTAAAACATACATGCACACACATGCGAAAGTAACCTTAAGTTACCTTTGTGGTTCTCACCATCGACTTCAATGGTGAGAACCGCTCATTGGCTGAGAGGCAGAAGGCTTGGCTCTCTCAGCAAATGAGCGCTCAGTGACCAGGTTTCCATAGTGAAATCCCTCTGCTGAGCTCTCAATCGGGAAATACTGTACCATCTTTATAGGACGGTACTAAAGTCCGTGGGTCCGTGATATTCATTTTTTTTTGTTGCCAAGACCCTGGATTGCCTACTTTGGACCGAAGAGGACCCAAAATTTGCATAGGAGATGGTGAGTATGGATATTTTTTTTTACAGGTACCCTATGGATATTCTACTGGAGCAGGGGACCGATGGGCTTCAGGGATACATAGGTGAGTATGTGAGATAGTGTGAGTGCATGTGTGTGTGCATGTATGTTTTAAAGAACTTTTACTTTGTACAGTGTGTGTGTCCTGTGTTTATTGTAATATTGCTTTTGCTGTGCCCCGCATGCTGGTACTTGTTGTTTTTCAAGTACCAGCATGCAGGGGAGGCTTGCTGGGACCTGCAGTTCCACAGCAAAAGACAATATTTTCAACATTTTAAAACACACTACACTACATAATCAACCCGGCACCCACTGCCCAGGGGTGCCGGGGATAGCCCCAGGCTATCAGCCTAGGCCTGGGGTGCCCTGGAGAGGGGGACCCTTTCATTGGGGGGGGTCCCCAGCTCCCCAGGGATCCCCGGCCTGGGCTGACAAGTGGTCAGGGTTAATGCTTTGGCTGGAGGAGCCTGTGAAAGGTCTCCCCTGGCTGTGGCATTAGCCCCCCGCTAGAGAAAGTCTGGTGCTGGTTCTGGATAATACAGGGGGACCCTACTAATTTTTTTCCCCCTGTAGTTCCAGAACCAGGACTGGATCAGAGCCAAGTGCTGGTTATGTAAAATACGGGGGACCACTACGTCAATTGTCCCCTGTATTTTGGCAACCAGGGCTGGTTATGACTTGCCTGGTGCTGGTTGTGCTTAAATACAGGGGACCCCTATGTCGTTTGTCCCCTGTATTAAAGCACAACCAGCACTGAGTCACTAAAAGCCTGGGGCTGGTTGCTCTTTTGGGAGGGGGGGGGCATGCCTTTTTTTCCTTTTTTTTTTACACAGGAATCTTTTTTTTTTTACTACAGCTGCACAGACGGGTCTCACTGATCCCATCCGTGCTTCTATGTCAATGACACAGATGCATGTAGCACGGATCTCCCTGGTCTGTGCATGCATCTGTGTCATTGAAACACACAGCAGCACAGACGGGTCTCACTGACCCCATTTGTGCTTCTGTGTCAATGAAACAGATGCATATAGCACGGATCTCCAGATCCAGGCCTGCATCTGTGTCATATCGCACTCGATCTAATGAATATGCAAATCATTAGATTGTGCACAATAGATTGGGTGAACATCGTGCAGCTTTTGCTGCACATCGTTCACTTCAGCTGCCGGAGATCGTTCAAGGGAGATTGCATACGGCATTGGATCATTTGCAATTCGCACCTTGTATGGGCACCTTTATTGCTGTCTTAAACTCCTGTCAACTTTCTAGGCGAAGAAAATTAGAAGACAAATGTGAATACTTATGTTTATCCCATCCAAACATTCATGTTGCTACTGAGACACAGCTTTAGCCCAAACTAATTAAGACCATAAGACCATACATTTTATCTGTATTTCACATTACTACACCACAACAGGGAACTTTAGGTCACCACGTGGCTGAATACTGCTTTCAAAAATATTCACTAATTAATCATAGAGAAGTTATAATTTTTTTATATTTTTAGCACCACACTGCTGATAGAGTAACTGTGTGATATAATTACAGCTAAGGCTTTGTCTCACAGAGACTTCTATAATTACCAATCATTGTGATTTCCAAGGCATTATCTTCTGAGTACAAGACAGCGGGAGCCCAATAGAGGCACAAATTATATTTACTGAAGTTAATGAGTTAAAGATGGATTAAAACACAAGGTGTGTATATTATCCAACAAGACAACACAATCTTCTACACCATTCGCATTGATTCTAAAGCCAATTAGGAGAAAATCTCATAGTAAATAAAAGCAGAGCTTAATAATAAGTGGTTTTAAAGTGTATATATAAATATATTAATGCTATAGAAGGGATAGATAGTTCAAATGAACATATGGCGTAAAAGAAATGCATAGATTATTACATAATCCATAGTATTATTACATGAGATTGTGCAATTTCAAATTTCATATCGTTGCAGTCAATAAAAATTTACAGAGTAAACATTTGCTCACCAGGTACCTTATCTAGACAAAACAAGTCAAATATTTATTCAGCACAAGAATTTAAAAGTACAGCAGATTAAGGGAAAACAAATATCAGGAACCCAGCAGACATGCACATTTCTATACAATGTCTGACAACTAAAGCAATACTATCATCAAAATTATATATCTTAGATTTATTTTTATACGTAGATTTAAATTATTGGTTTTCTATTTTTCCTGTAGACGTTTTCCAGCACAAAAATCCCCATCTAGGGAGTTATGTTGGACATAAAGTTAATTTTGCTGTGTAAAATACAATGTTACTTCTGTGCAAGCATACAAAGCACATTGCATTCATGTGAACATCACCCCCTTTGGGATTGTTGTACAGTATCAAGCAGTCAAAAGAGTGAAGAAGTTGTCTATAGCAACCAATCAGCTTCTGCCAATCATTTTATAAAATGTACTTGATAAATGCTACCTGGAATCAGATTGGTTACTATGGACAACTTCTCCACTCTCACTGCCTAATCCATCAACCCCATAGGGGTCTACTCATCATCCCTTAATTTCTACAAAAGTGGGTGATCATTAATATTTTCACCTACTTTTGTAGAAATTAAGTATCGGGCCATTCATTATAAAGGTAAAGCAGGAAATATCACTGATATCTCCTGCTTACCTTTATGCCCCGATCTGTCTCGCTGTCTATATACAATAGTATAGGGACCTAAATTCATCAAGCTCTGAAAATACAACATTTGCGGAGCTTGACAGCGGGAGTCTTCTCCATCTTCAGATGGTGTTTGTTCCCAGACCTCCACTCCTACCTGTGGGAAGCTGGTCCAGGGTTGCAAAGAGGGATCAGATCGGATCCCTACACCACTGTTCGGCTCCTTGTACACATACGCACTAGCACTGCCTAATGTTAGATGCATCTTTTACACCACAAAAAAACTAGCAAAAGGCATCTAAAATACATTCCTGAGGGATTTACAAAAAAGCTTCACAACAGCAACAGTGTGAAACATAATGCCTTCTTATTACATTCTTCTTGGTGCTGCAAAAAATAAAATATATTGTTTTTTGAAGGCCAATTAGTTTAAAAAAAAGTAATGCTATTATGGATAAGCCCTGCAGATACACAGAACATATCTAAAAATAGTGCATAACACAAATATCATCATCATTGTCATCTTAATCCCCTTTTACCTGTAACTAAAGCGCCCAGGATAAGGATCCATGTTCACATAGTAATGTTGAGAATACACCGACTGGTTTGTTTGATCAGCTCAATTGTCATATATAGCCAATAAAATGTTGAAACCTAGCAACCTGAATAAAGTACTGTAAGTAATACCGCTTTTACACCGAAATTCCGGGTCTGACCCAGAGTTGGAACAGAGGGCCTGATTCAGAGCTGGACGCTCTGAAAGAGCGGTCACTCTGAATCAGGGCATTTTTTTTTTTTTTGTGCGGCCTCCTGGCCACTTGCTTAGCTGTGGGTGACCACCCACAGCTATTGCAAGCGGCCAGGTGATGGTCGCGATGGTCTCGACCATTGGGGCTTGCGATGAGACCCTTGTGGTAGGGTCTCGTTCCCATAAGCCCCAGTGAGCTTCTGGCTCTTAATAGAGCATTCCGTCGGGAACGCCTCCGTTTGGCCAGCCAGCCCCCATGCCCGCCTCCAAAATGGGGAGAGCTGTCGATCAACATCAACAGCCGCCCCCTTTTGGTGCGAGACCCGGAGCGACGGAGCGCCCGTCGCAAGCCGAGTCTCACGCATGCGCACGTAGGAGCCGGCTCCGGCGTGCGCATGCGCAGTGGCCAAACATCGACCCACTCGCGAGCACATAGCGCTTGCAAGCGGGTCTGAATCAGGCCCAGAGTTCCAACCCTGATCAGACCCGGAATTTCCCTTGTGCCGACCCAGGATATTCCCGAGTCGGTGCAGTTCACACCGGAGACGGGTCTGCATAGACCTGGCTTTTCCGGCATTGAAGTGGACGTTTGGAGATTACATCATCTCCAAGCGCCACTGAAGCCGGACCAATCAGCTTGAATCAGGTCATTCCCCTCATCAGACCTTTGCAAAAACTGGAGAAACTGAAGGAGGAACTGAAATGGAGCGATTGCGCAAGGTATGTCAGACTGGTGGATCAAGCTCTTGATTCACTTCACCAGGATCCAAGAGTCATCAATCTATTGAAATCTGAAAAATATATTTTGGCAACCATTCTGGATCCTAGGTTTAAGTCCTAGCAGACTGGAATCTAAAACTATGCAAAGAGCTGTTGGTAAACAAATTGTCAGCTGCAGCCGCATGTGAAATGCCTTCATCTCCTTCAGTTTCTGCAGCTGCCAGGAAAAAACTAAATTTTCCTTACAGAATGCCTGCTGGTCATGCAGATCGTTCACCAAAAAATTACATCTGGTCGGGCCTAAGAGAACTGCCTACTAGTGACATGTCTTCTACCGTGACTATGTGTGATACGGTCTCCATTCACAGAACGGTGGAGGACTATTTCAGAGATAACATCCTAATAGGCATGTCAGACAGTCCCTTTCAGTACTGGAAGGAAAAAGAGGCAATTTGGAGTCACATACACAAACTGGCTTTGCATTACTTAAGTTGCCCACCCTCCAGTGTGTACTCCGAAAGAGTTTTCAATGCAGCTGGCAACCTTGTCAGTGATCGGCGTAGGAAGTTACTTCCTCAAAATGTGGAAAAGATGATGTTCATTAAAATTAATTACAAATTCCACGAGGAAGATCTCTACCAACAATTACTTAAAAAATTACAGAGGCGCCTATAGTGGATTCCAGCGGGGACTAATTAATATTGTGTGAAGAAGAGGATGTACACACTGAGGGATGACGAGGGTGAGGACAACGACAAATTGTAATGTAAAGCCAGTTTGTGTATGGGATCATTTTAAGTTCCATGTCCAATGCACATTGGCAGCTTGTTTTATGGGGGTTCAAACAAACCAATAATTTCAGCCACAATTGGCAGTCCTTGTAGCTGAAATGATTGGTTTGTTAAACTGTGAATGTCCTGTTTCGTATACAACATAAGGGTGGGTGGGAGGGCTCAAGGACTATTCCATCTTGAACCTTTTTCCTTTTCATTATGTGCTGGTTGGGCAATTGCTGCCTGACATTTTTAATTAATGTTATGGTTGGTTTAGGAACCAATGATTTGTTTTTAAACTAATTTATTATCAATTATACAGCCAGGGGCGGCATCAATGAATTTCTTTTTATTAATTATTCAGCCAGGGGCTGAACCAATGAATTGTTTTTTATTTTTTTAATTAAATTATTATTAATTATTCAGCCCGGGGCTGCACCACTAAATTGTTTTTTAGTTAATTTATTATCAATTTTATAGCCAGGGGCTGCACCAATGAATTTACTTTTATTATTAATTATTCAGCCCGGGCTGCACCAATGAATTGTTTTTGAATTAATTTATTATCAATTTTACAGCCAGGAGCTGCACCAATGAATTTCTTTTTATTATTAATTATTCAGCCCGGGGCTGCACCAATGAATTGTTTTTTAATTCATTTATCATCAATTTTACAGCCAGGGGCTTCTCCAATGAATTTCTTTTTATTATTAATTATTCAGCCCAGGGCTGCTCCAATGAATTGTTTTTTAATTTATATATTATCAATTTTACAGCCAGGGGCTGCACCAATGGATTTCTTTTTATTATTAATTATTCAGCCAGGGGCTGCACCAATTAATTGTTTTTTCATTTATTATCAATTTTACAGCCAGGGGCTGCACCAATGAATTGTTTTTCAATTAATTTATTATCAATTTTACAGCCAGGGCCTGCACCAACTATCAACTATCAATTCTTCAATCCTCAAGGGTATCCCAACCATCATCTTTGCACAGTCCTCAACTCTATGAATAATTATATCAATCAGTTTTGAGCCAAAAAGATGGATGCAACCTTTTGGCCCTTTAACTAGATGAACAAATCAATATTGTGAGCTGTGAGGTGGTCAAATATGACTGGAAACAAGTGGAAATAAATGTCATTGACGATATTAATACTGTAGGAACAAAAAAAGACCAATTTTATGTGATGTTAGCAGTTTTTTTAATTGTTTTAAGAAAAATCCAGATCCAAAACCAAAACCGAAAACAAAACATGGAGGTGAGGTTTTGGCAAAACCAATCCAGATTCAAAACCAGGGGAGATCCAGATCCAAAACCAAAACCAAAACACGGGAGTCGGCGCACATGCCTAATTATAAACTGTATTGGTGGGTGTGGATCTCTATATCATGGATTTACAGTTGTACATTGCAGCAATGGGGCTGCAATTTGGCCTATTAAACTTTATGTACAGTAGTAGGATTATATGTATAGTATTTCCATTTTTGGATATGTGTGCAAAGCATTTACTTTTTAACTATTCAGGCATCTATTTACAGTACAAAGATAAAATAAAGATACAGTTATTGTGACATGCAAAACACTGAGGGGTCTATTTACAGCAGTGTTAGGAGACAGAGGGCCTGATTCAGAGCCGCTCGTAAGTGGCCGCTCGTTCGCTATGAGCGATGTTTGCATAACTGCACATGCGTATGGGTCTTAATGCGCATGCGCAAACCAGTCATTGTGGTCGGAAATCGTGTGCTCGCAAAACAGCGAGGGGCTGCTAATTTGCTTGACAGAATGTACCGTTTGTGGGTGGTACCAGGGGAAGGTGCTTGAAAATGGGGGAGTGGAGATCCGAACGCATTCGTGCCTAACGGTAAAAAGGGCGTTTAATGGGAGTGCATAATTAGTAAAGGAGCGTCATCGACCACGTCACTTGGTTGTCTTTTAGCCTGAACTGCTCGCAGTGATTGAGGTAGGAAAAACCTACCACAAGCACTGCGAGCAGTTCAGATGCCTTTCAATGTACCCGATTAATCAAATAAATACCGGAGATGACGTGTGATGTGAACAGCAAAGGGTCGTCTTTACAAAATAGCGAGCGCATTTTTCATTCGCTTGCTCAGACATAGAGGCGTCAACAAACAGCAATGAGCGAGCGCTCAATTTAAATAGGCCCCTTTTTTGGAATGACCGTCCGCAAATAGTGTCCGGCTCTGAATCAGGCCCAGAGTGAAAAGTGATAAGAAAGTGATATGGTGCCAGCCAATCAGCTCCCAACTGTCATCTCACAGGCTGTGTTTGAAAAATGACAGTTGGGAGCTGATTGGCTGGCACCTTATCACTTTCTTATCACTTTTCACTGTCTCCTAACACTGCTTAGTAAATAGACCCCTCTGTGTTTTGCATTTGACAATAACTATGGCCCTCATTCAGAGGCGGTCGCAAGAAGCGATTGCTCTCTCTGAATGAGGGCGGGCGCTTCTTTTTTTTCTGTGCGGCCTCCTGGTCGCTAGCTAAACTGTGGGTTACCACCTACAGCTTAGCGACTGACCAGGATGATGGTCGCGATGGTCAAGACCATCGCGACCATCGGGGCTTCCGACGAGACCCTAAGGTTGGGTCTCGGCAACCGCAAGCCCCAGGGAGCTTCCTGCTCTGATTGAACAGGAAGCTCCCCACTGACATCACTGATGATGTCAGTGCGGCCGCCCACAAATGCCTCCATTTGTGTAACCACTCCCCTGCCCCGCCTACAAAACGGGGCGAGCTGTCGATAAACATTGACAGCCGCCCCTTTTGTAGTGAGCTTCAGAGTGAGAGAGTTTCTCTCTCGCTCCGGGGCTTGCGCACGCGCAGTGCGACCAATGCACGTGCGCAGGACCAAAACTTTGAGTCGGTTGCGAGCGCTCAGCGATTGTGACCGACTCTGAATGAGGTCCTATATCTTTATTTTTCATACCACACATGCTAATCACCTCTCCAATAACAGTGTGCCTCCTATTTTGCATATCCAATACCACTTTTATGGTTATAACACATTCCATTCCTATTTTGACTTATCACCCTAAGGTATCTTTTGCAAACATTTTGCCATTTTACAGCTTTGTCCACCACCTTAGTCACCAAGAGATGAATATAATCTGAAATAATGTCACCTTCTGTGCCAATTACATCATCCAGTGCCAGTTTAATCCTTAATGCAAAATTCATCAGATTCTATCTGGCCGCCCACAGCTCTCCATATGGGTAGAATATACAGCATTTTACACTTAACTGAAAACTATATAGTACACTTTCTTTAATAAGTAGATCTACTCATAATGCCAATTCTCTCTATATACAGTATATTAATGATGGCTATCCCTGCTTCCAGGGGCAGCTGCTACGCCCTTGCCCGCATCAAGCCTACAGATGAGTTAGAGCTAACCAATTGTAAAGCATAACTATCTATTTGTTTTATATATATATATATATATATATATATATAAAAAATAATGGCGGCACTCACAGGACTGTAGTAAAGAAGACTCACGACTCCAATAGGTCAAAGTTCAACATTTCAGTCTGGCGACTTTTATCAAGAACTAAGGACAAGAGATACAGTGCATACCTTTATACCCAGTGACATCCCATAGTGACTTAATCAGGGTGGGACAGGGCGCTTATGCCAGTCCACAGTTGCAGCGGATCATTTAGACCACGTATTTGGACACGCATGTTAATATATGCTTAATTGGAAAACGTTTCCCCGAATGCGGATGTACAATGTCTGGGCCAGTTTCCATAAAACTGCATGTAGTGCAGCCAGTGCATCGATAGCATCCCGGTCTCTTAGATAAGAAATGCTGTTCAGTGTTAATGGGACCAAAGTTGACGTCGTTGTGCACAAGCCAATCCTTCAGATTTTTGCCACGTTCGTAGCCCAACATGATCTTTGAATTTCTTAACGACTTGATGGAATTGTCCGTGTTAATTATCGGCGAAAGGCGTTTGGCTGTGGAGTTAATACATTTTCTGGCGACATTATGTTGATTGACAAATAGCATCGTCTCAGTTTTGTTGCTTGTGATTTTGTTGGATTCATTCGTTCGTCCGTGCACTGATATTGCCTTGGTTTTCGCCGCAATGAGATCCTTTCGTCTATACCCACGTTGTGCAAATTTGTTTCTCATACAATTAATTTCTTGTTCTGCTTGGGTGGGAACACTGGTTATCCTAAGTGCACGTAAAAACTGGGAATATGGCAAACTCCTTTTAAGCGACGTGGGATGATGGCTCTGTTTATGCAGTAGGGTATTGCTGTCTGTTGGTTTGTGGTAAATGGAGGTGTCGAATTCCGTGCCAGACCAATGAATATTTAAATCCAAAAAATGCACATTGCTGTGACTTTGTTCATAAGTGAAAGTAATGTACTGATGCATGGTGTTGATCTTGGACATGGCATCGATGAACTCAGCTTCAGTGTCGGACCACAAAACCAATTGTCGAAACTGGATTATTGGCTGAGACAAAATCAGTTTAAAATTGAATCGCAGCGACACCATCTTGCGACTGGCCGCAAGATGCCATTTTTCGAAATGGCCGCCTAAGCGCCATTTTAGATAAACTCACACTTTAGTACATGTGGCGATAATACTATTAGCATCATGCGAATGCATCTGTGACCATTGCCATAGGTTACGGCGATTTACCAAAAGCCTATTTCATTACTTTACGTATTATAAAGGATATATATTTCAGAAATGGCTTTACAGTATGCCAAAATTGCACTAGCTGAATAGAGCAAATGGCCAAGTGACAACTAGCTTGTGTAGATAAGCTTCCTGGAATAACGTCTGCTCTCACTCCAGGTGGTCCGGCTAGAATACACACCTTACATTAGCAGGCTTCCTGCAATGACATGATTTCAAAGACTAGAGTGTCATCTTAGCTGGGCTATTTGCATTCACACTGCTGACAGAGGGGGGCATGTGGAACTATCAGGCTCAGCATGTCACACTGCTGGATGTTCACTTAGCGAGATTTAAGTGCATCATTCCTCATACACACATTAATACGCACAATTGCGCTGTTAACTGGTCGCATATTAGCGAATGCATAAGACTTTGTATGAAACCGCTGTTTTTATTAAGCTTTGTGCGCACGCCTCTGCCTCAAGTTAACTAGCGTCCTTATATCAAACCCCGCATACTCACACACTACATATTCACACATGAGGTTTAATAAGCTTTAAAGTATAAGATTTAAGTTGGTTCAGTTAGTTTAAATGCTGTGAAATAAAGATATTTGATAACTAAGGTTTTATACATGCTAAGAAAGCCGTATTTGGGTTTGTACTGATGCATACTCTTTCAACAGAATTCCGGTACTATCGGTGTGGAGATCGCATCATGCATTCTCAACTTATGGACCGCAGAAACTACAAGCAACAAAATGTATATTTTATGAACAACTGTTAGGATGCAGCATGGGGGGGCGGGAGACTGAAGACCACCAGTTGTTAGAGGCTGGGTGAGTCTATTTGACCAGCCTGTTAAACGCTCTGTAACAGATACTTCTCCCCTGGGAACCAATGGCATAAGCAAGAAACTTCTCTATTGTCCTGTCTATTCTGGGGGGGTATAAACAAGTGTGCTCAAACACTGGGTCTTTAGTCTTCTTGCTGAATGCTGATTGACGGAGGTTTTCTTTCTGATTGCTGGGATCTGGTCCAGAGGCGCTGCATATGTATACTGTACTTGGGTCTGTATAATTCCTTTGCGCTAAATTGTACACAGATCATAGCGTGTAACTGACTGTACTTTTTACTTGAATAATACTTTGTGCTTTGGAACCACATGTTCTAAGTCTGGAGTCTCTATTTACTGTATGACTGCATACGCAAATTAAGCGTCATCCTTAGAGGTTTATAGGTAGGATTTTAGAAGGTACAGGCAGGGTTATATAGAGGTTCAATTTTAATATCGACACAATATATATCGTCAATATATAGGACAAAGAAAATTAGCGACTTGTTGAAGTCAAGGTTGTTAAGAAAAAGTAAATTTTTATTAATGTTAATGTCTATTCTTGATTTATTTGCTATTTTTTAGAGGCTGTGGCTTTCCTATATTCTATTTTTATATGACTTACCATTTTTGGTATAGTCAGAACCATGCATCATATTCATTATGGTTCTCCATTATCAGTTCAGTCCCCTAGAGGTTTACTTATCTTATTTTTCTATTTTCTATTTATTATTTATTCTTTATTATACACATTTTCATATGTTTACATATTCATTGTTAAATGTCCCATTTATCTACTTCATGGTGTTGCCTCAGACCATTCTAAGTTCATGGTTATGTACAGCTGTGTTACACCTTACCAGTTTTCCTTTAATTGTATTACTTTGTTATGTCACAATGTGGGGGATTCATGTCATAGTAGTTCATATGTATCACTTTGTCACTTTTCATTCACTTATGGTTTATTGCCACAGGTGTGCCGCGAGTTAGATTTTCATGTTGCCGGTTATTGGGCAGTTTAACATCGTTACTGGCTCTCAGCGCTAGCGCTCTATGCGGGGGGGAGTGCCGCTTTGTATTCATGTTTATACATAAACACCGGGTTGCCCTGGTTACTCACTATGGCAATGACGCTTGGTGCGGCTGCATCACTGTGGAAACGCCCTGTCCCACCCTGATGACATCATCGACGGTGTGGGGAGCACTGCACATGGTCACTATGGGATGTCACTGGGTATAAAGGTATGCACCGTATCTCTTGTCCTTAGTTCTTGATAAAAGTCGCCAGACTGAAACATTGAACTTTGACCTATTGGAGTCGTGAGTGCCGCCATTATTTTTCTATATTTTTGGCAAATGTTTTACCATTGGATGGCACCCGGGCAATTACTGGTTATTTTGTGGAGTGCCATCGATTTTTGTAATATATATATATATATTTATATATATATATATATATATATATATATATATACACAGTCAGGTGCATAAATATTGGGACATTGACAGAATTTTCATATTTTGGCCTCTATTCACCACCACAATGGCTTTGACATGAAACACTCAAGATGTGCTTTAACTGCAGACTTTCAGATTTAATTTGAGGGTAATTACATCCAAATCACGTGAACGGTGTAGGAATTACAACGGTTTCTATATGTGCCTCCCACTTTTTAAGGGGCCAAAAGTAATGGGACTATAAACTCAAAAGCTATTTCATGTACAGGTGTGGGCTATTCCCTCGTTATTTCATTATCAATTAAGCAGGTAAAAGGTCTGGAGTTGATTCTAGGTGTGACATTTGAATTTGGAATCAGTTGCTGTCGACTCTCAATATGAGATCCAAAGAGCTGTCACTATCAGTGAAGCAAGCCATCATTAGGCTGAAAAATCAAAAAAACCCATCAGAGAGATAGCAAAAACATTAGGTGTGGCCTAATCAATTGTTTGGTACATTCTTAAAAAGAAAGAACGCACCGGAGAGCTCAGCAACACCAAAAGACTCGGAAGACCACGGAGAACAATTGTGGTAGGATGACTAAAATAAACATTCCCAACCGAATTCATAAGCCATTCGGGCTGCCATTGCATCAGGGGAAAGCGAGCAACCAGTAGCACGCCATTTTTCTGTGAGGGGACACAATTTGGCATCCGTGGGGGTGACAGATCACGTAAACTGTTAAAATGTGAATCTGCCTGGATCTTTCTATTGCAATCCCTGGCACCCCGGGGTTTAAATGAGAATCTAGGTCTACATTGCTTCTTATGAATTTGGTTGGGAATGTTTATTTTAGTTTGATTTGCTTGGTTGAGGTATAGAGTTTTGATGGTCTCTCCCAACATAAGTATCTGTTTAGCAGTTAAGTGTATTATGTTGGGTAATGTAGGAGTTTTAATACAGATTATGGGAGGTCTAGGGTGTTCTTCTATCGATATGTGGTTTTCTTTTCTGGATGTATAACTGGATTTGGGTAGAGTCTATTGTTGTGGCATATTCGGTTTAGTGGGATTTAAAATCTATGAGGTATGATGTCTCATTAGGGTCCTGATGGGTCCAATGTTCCCCTTTATGGGGTTTGTTACATAATATATACTTTGTTACCTATTGAGTAATGTTGGGTGTTAAAATCATCATATGTTTTTACTTTGTTTTTAAATTTTGTATATGTTTATTGTTAGTCCAACGTCTGGGTGTTGCCTAGGCAACGGTGAGGCGAGCCATGGGTGGATCCTCCATCCCGGGTCTGATGCGGTTCAATGCGCCGAGATGAGGGCTGGTTGTGATGACGTCATCGGCACGTACCCCAGCCTGGGACGCAGCCAGACGCGGACCATACACTTTGATGTGTAAGTATAAATGCATGTTTTATGTTTGTATGTCTTGTTCTTACCTTGAAAAAGGGGCAATAAAGCAGCTCTGAAACATCAGTGTTTTCTCACACTCTACCTGTACTGTGTGTATTGATTCAAAGTGCCGCCTATCAGGACTGTATATATGGGACCGGCTGGTGGTCTCTTTGGAAGGCACCTGCAACATAGCCTTGGATTTTTGGGAGTGCCACCCTCGGGGACTTACTATATATATATATATATATATATATATGTATTTATATATATATATATATATTCTGAAAAAAGTTTAGAAAAGACACGTGCCTAATAGTGCAGTATTAAGTGATAAGTTTAAAGTGCTCTAGTGAATTGTGCGTATCGTAAATAAAGAATTTTGGGCTTATCTGAATTCCAATGAGGAGATTCCCATAGATGAGGTAGACTCTGGGTTCCTTCAAGTGGAAACCTTGAAGAGGGGGTTCATGTAGGCCCATAAGAATAAAATAATGTATAGTGTAGTACTACTTGTATGCGAAGTGTGGAATTAATCATCAAAATTGTGTACCAGATAGCACTTAAGCAGTAGCATGTAATTATATTGTTCCTGGTACTTCTTTCAGGATCCTCTAATTATCCCTGTAGTGCATGTAGATGGGTCGGTAAATATACTTTAAATCAAACAGAAATTATCCACTCATCGCATGCATGCTGGCATTGATATCTTCGGTATGCATGAAGAAAATCGCAAAGGACAGCTCTCCTGATAAGAGCTGTCCTTTGCGAGACAGGGACTTCTGGGTTTATGAGCCAGAAGTCCCTCTGGTTTCCTTCTGCGCATGCACTGAATGATGCACACACCGCAGGGGACACTGGGAGGGATCCAATTGGATCCCTCTTAGTTGTGCAACACCATCTGATGATGGTGCTACCCACCGGCTCCAAGCTTTGGTGCATAGGAAAAAATGCAGTCAAACTCCGGAAAACTGCCTTTTCAGGAGTTTGCCAGCATGATAGATCATAGTGCATCCCACCCACTGTTAATATTGTTGCTAAAGTTCGCTGAAATGCTGCATAAAAGCAAACTAATTATTATGTGTATTTATTTGTTGTAGTAATAAAAGGACCCACAATATATGGGTCACCTTGGTCTATCCCCTGCTCTGCCCCCCTCCCGGCCCTGTCCCACTCCTCCCTGCTACAATTACCCATTTCCAGTGCAGTCAGTTGTTCCCGGTGCAGTGTCCTATCCTGTTGCTGCAGTGGGAGTTGTTGGCATGGGTGGAGGCATGAGATGCCGGCTCCCACTGCACATGTCAAAGATGGGACAGACATTAGCCAATTATTATATAGAATTTTGAACTGTAGCAATACATTTGGGTTTAATAAACAAAATATTGTTTTAAGCACACTCCAGCATGGGGCATATCTATAATTGTTGAATGTGCAATGAACACAGGCCCCTGGGCCCAGGGGGCCCAGGCTGCATATGTATATTATACTTGCCTCTCCAGTGTCAGCACGGCAGAAATCACTGAAAAAATGTTGCAGACGCCATTTTCCTGATGATCTCCACATGCGCAGTAGAGAAGTCACCGGGCATATGGTGCGAGTTCCAATCAATAGATCTACAGTAAAAAGGTTGAAAGTGTCTAGGTAGATAGGCAACAGGTCAACAGGTACAAGAGTGACAGGTACAAAATGTCGACATTGTCAACAGGTTGACATTGGAATCGTCAACCTATTTTTGTTTGTTTTTTAGGGTTAGGGTTAGGCACTAGAAAGGACGGTTAGGGTTAGGCATTTACCCTTATGTTTAGGGTTAGGCACTAGGAGGGAGGGTTGGGTTTGGCACCAAGGGGAGGGTTTGGATGCAGATTAGGGTAAGAAAAAAAATGTCAACCATTTGTGTGTCGACCTTTGACCATGTTGACCTTTTGTACATGTTGAGCTTCATCCATGTCGACCTTTTGTACCTGTCGACCTTTTGTACCTGTCGACCATGGCTACCAGTTTGTGTCTACCTAGACACTGTCAACCTTTGTACTGTAGATCTTTTAATCCAAATCCATATGGTGCAGGCTCTGGCATAGTATACTCAGCAACTGTGCTAGTGAGAAGGGTGGTCGCACAGAGACTGTACATGGGTTCCCTCCTCTCTTAAACCACCCCTGCACTCCATTGTCACTCATGATAATTGTTATTCTTTCCAGTGCCCATACATATATATTACACAGCCGCTGATATCTCCACATATAGGGGGGAACCCTCACAGGAGAAGGCACAAGGTAAGACTTGAACATTGCAGGTAGATAACCAAACACTTCCTCTTGGCACATACCAACATTTGTTTGTGTGGAGGCATGCCACCTAGCAACAGTTAGTGAGTGGTGAGCAAGCCTCCTGTTTTTCTCTGCAATAGGGATAAGGTTCTGCTGGAGAAATGGTTTCTCTAACACCAGATTTCTTTGGCCATGGCTACAGGGAAGAAGAGAATCTTGAAATCTGGTTTCCTCCATGGGCCCCTGTTATGCAGGCAGTCTCAAAGCCTCTTGGGTTCTTCCTCCAAATGAGTTATTTGTGGTCAGGCAAGATTTACTTGATCATTCCAGTATGTCAGGAGATAATGAATTTGACCTATTTACCTCTTCCTCACCACAGATCTCTTCTAGTCCTTCCACAAGGGCTGTAACTAGGGGTGTACAAGCACCACATAGAGCACATTGCCCTGTGGGTGGCACTGTTGCTTGCAGGGTGCATGGAACTTCATCCTGCAGTCACTAGTGCCACTGAAGAGCCAAGGGATGCTCCGGACAGGCACCCTACAGCTTGTGGAACAGCCTAGAGCATCCTTAGGATGCTTTGAGCAGTGCTTTACTTACCAAAGCCGGCAACCCTGCCTCCTAGACATGACGTCATGAAGTCACAGATTTAGGGGGTGGGGTTAGCACAGGTGGCATAGAGCCCTATTATGCCTTCCACCTACAGTGATAATTCCTCAGATGCTTCTCTGAGAAGGGTGTTCACCCTGGGCTGAGCAATAAGAGGAACATGTTCTGTCCAGGAATCCAAATGTCTTATCAATCTCCTGGAACTGAGAGCAGCCAAGCAAGTTCTTTTGGCCTGACTCCCAGTCATCTTCAAGATATCTTATATACAGATTTGTCTAAAAAACAGGACAGTGGTCTCTTATCTGAACAGAATTAGAGGTACACATTGTCTTCTAATCTGCCAAGAGGCCTTGTAGATCTGGAATTGGGTGATTCAGAGATTGATTCTCCTACTGGTACTTTATGTTCCTGAGGGATCAAACATATTGTCAGATTCACTGGCACAACAATACCTCAATTTTGATAGAGTTGCCTAGAGAACATACAGTCGGTGTTTCTCTCTATAGTAGAGAGCTTTTGTCTTTCATGATCTTTTTGTGACACTGTCCAGCGCTCAGGCCCCAACTTTTGTGTTAATATTTTGGACTCCGAGCAGTCTGCATGGATACCATATGTCTTTCCCACACCAGGCATATTGTTGAGGATTCTAAATAATAATAAAGTAGGCAAGGTGTCTCACCTCATACTAGTCTACCCCATCTGGCCCTCCAGAGTTTGTTTCCATATGATCAGTCTGTTATATATAGGACCCAAAATCCCCCTAAACTTGTCAAAATACTGTTGTCAGGGAACTCATACAAGTGTTGCTACAGTGCATGTCGAGGGCAGTATTGCTGGGCCGTTAACTACATCCATCTTATTGCCATCTTCTGTGGCACTAATTAATGCCTCTTCAAGACTCAAGACAAGATTCAGATAGTACGCTATTATTAATGAATTTAATAGCTGACAGCTAACTTTACAGAGTTGGGTCCACCTTCTCTTTTGAATTTAGCAATGAATTTCCTGGCTGCCATAATCAAGGCAGGATTAGCCTCTATCCGCTCCTAAAACTCAGCCCTGGCTATGTTAGTCCCTGGATTTACTGAAAACTTTACTGTCACTTGCTAAAAAGGGCATTTTTATCCATACCTTGATGCCCACCTTATTGGAACTGGACATTGATACTTTTTTGAGACTCTAGGCTTCAATTAGTACAAACTCTGACATCTACCTGACATATATCTGACATATACCAGCTTCTCTATTGGCCCTAGACTTCAATGGTAGAGGCACCAAGCTCAGTGTAATAGACAGATCATGATGATGACTCTGACCACAGTTGGTTACCACATCATCCTCAAAGGTCACACAAAGACTTGTTCTCTTTAAAACTCCCAAGTGGAATTTTATCATTGTTAGGAATCAGTCGGATCCAGACCTTTGTCTGGTAGAGTGCCTTTCTACTTACCCTAATTTCACTGCTCCTATTAGTGGTGAGATCTCTCAACTCTTTATCACCTGCTATAAACCTTTTCACCGTGCCAAGCCTTCCATCAACAGGGGATGGATTGTCACGGCTGTGAGACACTCCAGTGTTGGTAGTTCCCCCTTTAAGGGTAACTCCCTGTGTGTGTTCCATCACTATGCAGCTGCAAAAGGTATACAATTATGGTCAATAATGTGGGCCCATATTTGGTCTTTTATGTGAACTTCTGTAAACATTATAGGAGGCCAACCAGTCTTCAGAAGATTAAGCTTTTTAGAGCTGCCGTATGTGGTAGTCTGCCCACCACCTGTTGCTAGGTGGCAAGCTTCCCAACAAACATACAATGGTTTGCAGGAATCTATGATGTGCAAACAGTCTTTGTTCTAGGGAAAAGGATTTCCACCTAGCAACAGCGCCTGTCCTACCTGCCCTATACTTTTTTTTAGGACTCGTGGTTTCTCTGTTCAGAGTTGCCTATACTCATGTATGTTTTTTTCTTCTCTCCTTCATAGGCACACCGGAGGTGCAGAAAAAAAACACAAGATGCTAAATAACTTCAACTCTTGTTGCTTTTGGCTGAACCACCTGCCCATCTTCAGATGTCTAATAGAGTGCCTCAAGCAGAGGCAAAACTAGTAGTGGTGCAGCCAGTGCATTACACCTGGGCCCGCCGCATTGAGGGGGCCTGCAACCGGTGGCACTTTTATGAGTCAGACTGACTCATTATAGGACATCGCCATTGCACTGTGGGCTATTGCAAAGAATCAATACAGTCCGGCCTGAGAAGAAATAGAGGAGGCCCTGGCCCTCCCCTTTCCTCTCCTCCCTTCATCTCTCCCCGAGACCTTGGTGCTTTCTGTCTCTCTGCCAGTGACTTTCTGCTCTCAGTGGGAGTCCTGCAGCTGCTCTTGCTGCTGGCACCGGAGATCTAACTTCAAAATCTCGTGACCGTCCCTGGCGTAAAAATCCAAGGAGGAGTGGAGGAGTCATCCTCCACATGCTGTAGATATACTATGGGCCCAGTTAAGTAAATTGGAATATTTTAATATATTTGTCACCCACTGCCTCTCCCCATCACCCTCTTCCTGTCACCCAACGCCTCTCTCTGTCACCTTCTGCCTCTTACCGTCATCCAATGCCTCTCCCTGTCATCCTCTTCTTCATCCAGTCATCCTCTTCTTGCTCCTGTCATCCTCTGCCTCTCCTTGTCACCCACTGCATCTTCCTGTCACCATCTGTCTGTCACCCTCTCCCTGTCACCCACTGCCTCTCCCCGCCACACTCTTCCTCTTCCCGTCACACACTGCTTCTCCCTGTCACCCATTGTTACTCCCTATCATCCTCTACCTCTTCCGGTCACCCTCTACCTCTCTCTGTCACCCACTGCTATGTGGCAAATTATGAACTTGAGGTGGGGCGGAGTGAGGCCCAAAAAATATTTTTGCACCTGGGCCCACAACTCTCAAGTTCCGCCACTTGCCTCACATTTTCTTAATTCGGGTGTACTTGTCAGCATTCATCTTCTCTTCAATCCTGACAAATTGCACAGTCCTTGCTGAATAAAAACACCCCCGTAACATAATCTTGCCACCACCATGCTTCACCATGTGGTTGACTGTCACTCTGCATCACAAAAGCAACTTAACTTGTCCAGGAGCTATTGAAAGGACTGGGATAAACACAGAATCCAGACGGGGACAAAGACTCACTGACAAAGACTGATGGACTGACACGCCGACAGTCAGGGATGGACTGGGGCTCCAGATCAGCCCTGGCAGTCCACCTACATGCAAAAGGGGCATGGCCTCACCAGAAAGAAGCATATTAAGTCTCACTGGGGTGTGCTGCGAGTCACGGGGCCCTGGCCTCACAGCACGACCCCGTCTTTCTGTATCCCGGCCAAGCAGAGCACCGGGAGGTGGAGCTGCTCATCAGGCCATCGGCCCTTCTGGCATTTGCTAGAAGTGCCAGATGGCCAGTCTGGCCCTGCTGACAGTGCTGGCGGACAGACTCACTGAGAGGACAGAGAGACACAAAGACAGGTTCACAGGAGAGACAGACTGACCCAGGACAGGCTAACAGGACAGAGAGACATACTGACAGTGCTAGAAGAAAGGCTCACAGGACAGACACACTGACACTGTACTAGGAGACAGGTTCACTGGCTAGACAGACACACTGATGGGTCAGATAGACACACTGACCCTACTCACCCTCTTCCCCTGCAGCTCAGGCATCTACAGATTATCCTCTTCCCTGAGCTGAGTGCTTGGTAATGGTGGCCATCAGTAACTGATGGTTTATAATATCAATGTTTTCATTGGGCACCAGGAAACTGTTTGTAAAGACACCCCTGTGGAGCGTGGTACTTTCAAATGAGTGGAGGGGGGGACCGGGTGCCACCTAGGATGTACCCATAACCAGTACTGGCCCTAAAATTTGCATGTGAAATTAATGTATTTGTATTTATTATGCATTGCTCATTAAGTTATTTTGTTGCACATTTGTTAAGTGCAACGTATCAGACAACATGATATAACTTATAAATACATAGATTTATAATTAAACAAAGCGTCTCAAAATTTAAAATTAATTAAACTGAATTCAATCCCTAAGTTTATGTGTAAGAGAAGGATAAACTCTTGTGGTAAGCAGCGTTATTGCAAAACAAACCAGCCTTTAAGTTACATCTGTCCTCTCTCTACGTACAAAAAACACAAAATATAAATAAAAGGACTTCAGGAGCTAATCTGTGTTTTATAAACTAAAAATAAATTTTTTGTAATTACACTTTCATTTTCCCCTAAGCCTACAGTGCCAGAGAGGCTGTTATACCCCTTTTACACCAGAGCAAAACCTGGGTATTTGCATGGTCTACCCGGGTCGTAGCTCAGTGTAAAAGGGTCCCTGAAAAATAACCTGGGTCAAGTGACCCTGCAATCCAACCCAGGTAGCTACCAGGGTTGGACCCAGGATGGACCCGGGTAATGGTGCAGTGTAAACAGTGCAACCCGGGTTATCTGATCTGGATCATGCCTAAAATGAGCGGATTGGTGGTTGTGGAGCATTCACCTCCCACTTTTTATGACCTCACAGGTTTAGCAGGGCAGACCTGAGTTCAGTGTGAACAGGGCTGACCTGGGAGTAACCCAGATCAAAGGTGCAGTGTAAATGGGTCTGACCTGGGTCTGACCAGGGTTGGAACCATGTCCAAAAACCCAGGTCGGACCTGGGATTTTGGTGGAAAAGAGGTATTACTAAGCTGCTCTCTCTCATACTGTATGAATATAATGTCAGTAGCAGGAAAAGTGTAGAGACAGATAAAAAGGTCACAAATTAAAAAAAGAAGCAAGAGTCGCCCATTTACTTCTTTTCACCAAATCCAAAACAATGGAGAGATAAATTCAAATTGCCACTCAGATTCCAGGGTCAGTTTCATAGCTGTGCCTCAAATTACAAAGGACAGTTTACTTAAATAATTGCACTGATTTTATGATGGCAAAAGGTTCCTGTTATACCACTTTCACACAGAAAGAAGCCAAAAACATGGCTGTGATGCACAGGTTTTTTTTCCGGTCCCAGCTTGTATCCCCCTTCACACAGAAAAGCAAATTCCAGGTCAAGCATTTGGACCCGATGATTTGTGGATCAACACAGGTATTTCTTCTGTGTGAAAGGGTCAACCTGGGTCACATTTCAACCCGGGTTGACCCCTTCAAACAAAAAGGACCCGTGTTGATCCGCAAATTACCGGGTCTAAATGCTTGACCCGGGAATTTGCTTTTCTGTGCGAAAGGGGAAAAGTATATGAAGTTTAATAGAAATACAGAAATAGCATGCTGGGGAAAAAATGTAAACTGTGACTCAAGTGACACAAAGCACTGCGCCTTTACTGTATATTCCAGCTCATCATTCTGGTATGTGAAGTGCAATCCTGAAATTCCGCAGTGTAACCACATTACCTGACCGTGAGCTCTGCTAGTGCCTGAGACCTTTTGCCTCTGAGTTGTGCGATTTTCTGACAGCTCTTGGTTTATCAGCAGATGACACAATTCTCTTTCCTCCTTTTCCAAGTTACCAACAACTAATGCGCTGCAAAACCCTGGGATGGATCTGCTCAGGCAAGACTGAATTAACAGTAGTCTTCAGCCAGAACGTTGCCTGAGGTACACACCTGGCTTAAAACACTTTGATGCAAGAGAAAATATGTTTTCCTAATTACGAACTTGTTCATCAAGGACACAGGAAGTCTATTTAGGCCTCTAGAAAATAAAAAGCTGTCATCTTTCCAAGAGACTGAGGACCTCATTCAGAGTCGGTCGTTGCGGCCGCACGGTCGTCAGGTAAAAGGGGCCGGATATGCAAATGAAGCGCTCGCAAGTTGCGTCGTTAAGATGGGATCGTTAGCTGGACGAGCGAGGGGAGGATGCGGCCGTAAGACTAAAACTACTCCCCCTTCTCGTTCGCATTACACATCATCTCCGGGCATATAAAGATTAATCGAGATCATCGGGAACCATCGGAGCTGCTCGTAGAGCTTAAGGTTGACCATACCCTCTCTTAAGCACTACAATCTAGTCAGTGTAAAAACCTCCCATGTCACATGTGCCATGACACTACTTAGTTAATTATGCACTCCCATAAAACGCTGTTTGCATAGTCAGGCACGCCTGCGTTCGGATCTCCACTCCCCCGTTCACAGGCACCTTCCCCTGTTACCACCCACAAATGCCTCAACCTGTCACTCAAACTAACGACCTGGCTGTGTTCAAGGAGAGAGCAATTACTGATCGTAATAGCTAGTTTGCGCAAGCGCATTGCGAATTTTATGCATGCGCAGTTTAGCGAACATCGGTGGCGTACGACCGAGCGGCCGCAACGACCGACTCTGAATGAGGTCCAGAATCCTGGTACCTCACAAATATATTATTAAACTACGGTAGTTGTTCCCAAACACAGGGCCTGATTCAGAGCCGCTCGTAAGCGACCGCTCGTTCGCTCCGAGCGATGTTCGCACATCTGCGCATGCGTATGGGTTGTAATGTGCATGCGCCAACCAGTCAGTGTGGTCGGAAATCGTGTGCTCGCAAAATAGCGAATGACTGCTAATTTGAGTGACAGGATGAGGCGTTTGTGGGTGGTAACATGGGAAGGTGCTTGAAAACGGGGAGTGGAGATCCGAACGCAGGCGTGCCAAACGGTCAAAACGGGCGTTTTAAGGGTGTGCATAATTAGCAAAGCAGCGTCATCGACCACGTCAGTTGGTTGTCTTTTAGCCTGAACTGCTCGCATGATTGCGGTAGGAAAATGCTACCACAAGAATAGCGAGCAGTTCATACGCCTTTCGATGTACTCGATTAATCTAATAAATAGCGGAGATGATGTATGATGCGAGCAGCCAAGGGGCGTCTTTACAAAATAGCGAGCGCATGTTTTGTTCGCTCGCTCAGACATAGAGGCGTCAACAGACTGCAAAGAGCGAGCGCTCAATTTAAATAGCCAGCCCCTTTTTCAGAACAAGTGTCCGCAAATATCTGGCTCTGAATCAGGCCCACAGTCCTCAAGACATCTTAGCAGTCCAGGTTTTAAGGATATCCATGGCAGAGTACAGATGGTTAAATCAAAATGACTGGAATACTTATTGATTACCACTTTAAAACTGGAAGCACTACCACTGGGGGCACTACCACAGGGAGTATTACTACTGGGGGCATTACTACAGGGGGCATTACTACTGGGGGCACTACTAATGGGGATATTACTACTGGGGGCATTACTACAGGGGGCATCACTACAGGGGACATTACTACCGGGGCACTACTACAGGGGGCATTACTACTGGGGGCATTACCACTGGGGGCATTACTATTGGGGGCATTACCACTGGGGGCACTACTTCAGGGGACATTACTACTGGGGGCAATACTACTGGGGGCATTACCACTTGGAGCACTACTACTGGGGGCATTACTACTGGAGGCACTACTACAGGGGGCATTACTACTGGTAGCACTACTAATGGGGAGCATTGCATAGAGGGCACTGCATAAGAGGCACTACTACTGGGGACACTGTATAAGGGGCACTACTACTGGTAGCACTACTAATGGGGAGCATTGCATAGAGGGCACTGCATAAGAGGCACTACTACTGGGGGCACTGTATAAGGGGCACTACTACTGGGAGCACTGCATAAGAGGCACCACTACTGTGGGCTCTGCATAAGGGGCACTACCACTACAGTGGGCATTGCATAAGGGTCACTACTGCTGTGGGCATTATGTGTAATGGGCACTACTGCTGTGGACATTGTATAAGGGGCACTATTAAGTGGGCATTATGTGTATTAGGGCCACTACTACTGTGGGCCTTGTGTATAAGGGGCACTAATGCGGACATTGCTTAACAGGGGCACTACTCTGTGTCATAACATGAATAAGGGACACTACTGTGGTGTAATTTGAATAAGGGGCACTATGTGCGGTGTAATATGAATAAGATAGTGCTACTGTGTGGCGTAATTTGAATTAGGGTTACTATTGTGTGACTATGCCCCTTTCTTTTGAGACCACACCCTTTTGAGACCAACCCCCCTTTTTGCTTAGTCCCTTTATTAAATAAGCGCCGGGAGGGGTAAGTTCCACAACTTCTCTAGGACCACTTTAAGTACTGGCCTTGAGGACAGAGTTTGGGAACCGCTGTAATAAGGACATAATGGAACACAAACCTTCCCCATGACTACATAATGCAGCAATGAAACATAATTGGGTGGCTTAGCTACAAAGAAGAAGTACAGTCTTTGTGTGATGGACAGTCTAACCACACATTATTAATTACTCAGGGCCTTGAAGGCTAGGCAGTAATACATAGTAATGATAGGTGTTATCTCTCCTCAGCCATTCACATGACAATTTGTAAATACGCCCCAGTTCAGCAGTGCAGCAGGTCATGTTTATCCAAGTCACACTACACACTGACAGGCAGAGAATGGATTGTAGATTTCAAGCTTCTGTTTATTCTTGTCATCAGAGCAATGGGCAACGTTAGTTTCAGCAAAATGATGAAATATTGGTGTATTTGTTTTACAGTTTATTATCGTGTTTTGAGCTACAAACAATGGGGCTGATGCGAGTTGCATGCTAGTCGGCCACACTTAAACTCACAGTGCGTGCATGGAAATAAATGGCCTGTAAATCAGACATATCTTTGCGTGCGCACAACTCAATATAGTCCTCAAATACATCTACACACCCTCAACATGCCCTCACTGAGCTTAGCCTACAGGCAAACATCCAGTTACCATTGAGTAACATCCATTCAGCGGCAAGTGGAGATGTGACTGAAATGCAAATTACTCTGACTCTCCCGTAAATACAGGCACAACATCTATCACTTGTATGCAAGTCTGCATTGGCCCCAATATTGGATCTGGAGTGATCTTTATGTAGCTGTGCCTTTAGAACCTAAAATTACACAAAGGGATAAGAAGCACAACCTATCATATCTACAATTGTTTAGCAAAACATATGTATTATTTTGAGTGGTAAATGAAATATTTAGTGATTTTCAATGTGAAATAAAAAGTAGACAGTGACAGAACAGTGTCACCAACACTTGCTTGGTACTGTTATGTGTGATTAATGCATCTCGTGGTGAATTCTTGCTAGAACAAGATGAACAGGACAGATAATGGTAAAATGTGCTATAAACTTTAGCAACTATCCAGATTCTAATTTTTCTTGTACAGTTTAAAAAAATAAAAACAAATGTTTGAAAGGTTGCTGTGGGCTAAAGCACCTTTTTGTAAAGCTACCCCAAACCACGTTTTTATAAATGCTCCCCATAGTGTTGTCAATATCAATAACTTTTCAACATGCTATGCCTTAACTCCATTTACACCGCTACAAATCTAGCACATGGCTAATATCATATTGCAGCATCATGCTCTTATTGTACTTTTGCGGGAATTTGCAGATTTTATATATTTGTGTCTTTGCGCTTAGCTTAGTATATCTAGATTGTGGCGAATTCAGGTGTGCTACATTTTTCATGGAGCTTCAAATTCCTTGATGCGTTGTGCTTCATTTATAAAGTAACTGTAGTTTGCTGAAAGAAGTAAGATATGAGTAAATATGGGTAAACGTTTGTTCTTAAACATATCCCAGTTCTCAAGGCCTGAAAATTAAAAGCATAAATAGGGAGAACCACATCTAAACCATGCATCTAAATAATGCATCTGTACTACCTGGGACATGCCAAGATAAGGATGCCGATGTGCAGTTAGGATTTAGGAGCAATAGTCACTACAGTATGCAAGCCAAAAAAGTCTGGGCCCCATACCAAAATTATATGAGGGACTATTGTGCTCCATCAAAAACAGGGGCACTGGTTGTGGGAGGGTAGGTACTCTTTACCTAGCCCGGGCTTGCTGGAGGGGCCCGGCGAGGGATCGGTCAGTTGTCATCAGGACATCACAGCACAGACCACATGTGCAGTTGCCACGCAGTAGGGATCAGTGTTAAAACATAGACTGACACTCTAGTTAGGGATGGCCATCAACGATTAACAAACATCGATGGTTAACCACTGATGGCTGATGGTTTTGCCATGGATGGTGGTAAGTCAATGGTTCACAGCCATCGATGGAACAGAGCCAAACAATGTTTTTTGTTCCCCCTCCATGTGCCAGGACACAGAGTTTAGCTCTGCCATTAGTGGATGAAACCATTGATGGTTCAGAGCTGATGGTTTCATACCATTGATGTAATCCACAAATGGTAACCTACTGATGGCCATCCTTAACTCTAGCTTCCCTCCAGACTCCAGTCATCAGCGTTCCCACCCTTGTCTGTGCTGGTGTTGTGTAGTATAGGTTGGCTGGCCTTATGGAATAGAGGTGTGATGCTGGGCATGAGTGTATGGTGCCAGACAGGGATCTGCTTAGTCCCCCTTTGCAGCACTACTGAGGGGCTACTCCATGCATCTTTACTCCCTGGCGTTCCATGGGGGCGGTCACACCCAGGATACTCACAGCATACAAAGCCAAACAGTCCCACAATACCAAACAGCAGGTATATTGTATCACCACCACTAGTGAATATCGCACCAGTGCTAGCATCAGTCGGTGTATTTACCGCAATCATGCCCGGCTACAATGCCCAGCAACACTCTTAGCTTCAGGCTGACGTGACTTATATTTTCTACATATTACTGTTATACATGTAAGGATATTGAATTAGAACCTCTATACACTCCTGCCTATACCTTCTAATATCCTACCTATACCTTCTAATATCCTGCCTATAAACCTCTAAGGATGACGCTATTTTGCGTATGCAGTCATATAGTAAATAAAGACTCCAGACCTTGAACCTGTGGTTCCAAAGCACAAAGTGATATTTCAAGTAAAAGTACAGTCAGTTACACGCTATGATCAAAGTACAATTTAGCGCAAAGAATTATACAGACCCAAGTACAGTTATACATACGCAGCGCTCTGGACCAGATGTAGGCTTCAGCAAGAAACCCCCCGTCTATCAGTATTCAGCAAGAAGACTCAGACTGGGGTCACAACACACACGTTTATACTCTCACAGAAACAGACAACACAATAGAGAGGCTTGTCGCTGATGCCATTGGTTCCCAAGGAGGATGCATCTGTTGCAGAGCATTTAACAGGTTGATTCAAATAGACACAGTCCAGCCTCTAACAACTGGTTGTCTCTGGTTTCCTGCCTCATGCACATCCTAACAGTTGGTCATATAATGTACATTTCGGTGCTTTAAGTCTCTGCGGTCCATAAGTTGAGAATGCATGTTGCGATCTTCACACTGACTATACCAGAATGCTGTTGAAAGAGTGCAGATCAGTATAATATCAAACATGACTTACTTATCATGTATTAAACCTTAGCTACCAAATAACCTTTATTTCACAGCAATTATAATAAATGAACAAACTTGAATCTTATACCTTAAAGCTTATGAGACCTTTTATGTGAATATGTACTGTGTAAGTATTTGGGGTTTGATATAAAGACGCTAGTTAATTTGGGGCAGATGCATGCGCATGAGGCTAATAAACAGCATTTTCATACAAGATCTTATGCATTCGCTAAAGTGTGACTAGTTAACAGCGCAATTGTGCGTATTTATATGTGTGTATGAGAAATGGTGTAAGATGCAATTGCATGATGCTAATAGTAACATCGCCATATGCACTTAAGTGTGAGTTTAGCTAAAATGGCGCTGGGCGGCCATTCGCAAAATGGCGTTTCGCGATCTGATTTACAAGATGGCGTCTTGCAGCCAGTCGCAAGATGGCGTTGTTATGATCTAATTTTAAGCTGGTCTTGTATCAGCCAATTATCCAGCTTCGACAGTCCACCCTTTGATAGCGAACAACATGCTATCACAATCTGATTTTAAAAATTAATTTAGGCTTACATTTATATGTTATTTAATGTTATTTTGGGATGGCACAAGGTGGTTCTTAATCCATCAATAATGTGTCTCTGAGTGGGGACATAAAACTACTATTATACGCACACCGCGGATCTTGGAAGATCATGTGAAAGGTGTGGGGATACACCAGTCCTATAAAGGCAGTCTTGAAGGGGAATTTGAAACTTTACATTATCTGAGGTGTTTTAAAAATAACATTTCAATAATACATTATATGCATGTCTAAATATAATACATTAAATGATGGTATTTCCTAGTTCAGGGTTGTAATGCAGTTCTATATTTACCTCAGAATTCATATTGTCATTACTGACCACCATCATAATTTTGTTCTTTCGTTTTACTCTATTTTTACATTTTCCACACTTCAAGACAATAGGAACACACCAGACATATAGGCCAATTATTATGATGACAATCAGTATAAGGATCAAGAATTTGCCTATGCTGGCGATCACTTCCTGGACCCATTCCCCTAGGCCTGAGAACCATCCTTCTATCTTCTCCCCTACTTCAGCCACTGAAGCATTATGGTTCTTACGAAATTCCCATTTTAGCTGCAGAATTTCATCCATCTTCCGGTCTATCACCTCTTTGGGGTCGCTGGTATCATTGGTGACATAGGTGCAACACTTTACTCCAAATTGGGTGGCCAATGTTACGCAATACCCTCCAGTAACAGCAGTTAAATAATTTAACTCTAGTCTGTGTTGCACCAGTTCTTTCTTGTACGCTTGCAATTCTCTCCCTGTATACCTGAATGTGTCATCATACATCTCGGTGATATTATCTATCAATTTAGCAAGTTCCTGAATATATCTAAAATTTAATGTACCCCGAGCGATCCTGGTGGGATCCAGTGCGACTAAAACTTGGAAGCCAGTTGTCTCACTAATTAACTGAGTGGCTTTATGCACGTCACCAGGTATCATATTTTGTTTGCCACTGTGTTCATACTGCGTGTGAAGATATAGTGATGGTGTGTTTTTATGGATACCCAGCATTTCAACATGTGTGAGGGTCATAACTTCTGGGACTACTCTTCCCAGGTAACACAAACCTTCGGAACTCAGGGAGAGCCACTCATACGCCTTTCTTCCACATATAAAATATACATTATCGGGGAGAAGATAAGGAATAGTATGCATCATTATCATTAAACACATTTCCCTTGCAAACAATCCTATCTC
Source organism: Taudactylus pleione (assembly GCA_031769625.1). Lineage (NCBI taxonomy): Eukaryota > Metazoa > Chordata > Amphibia > Anura > Myobatrachidae > Taudactylus > Taudactylus pleione. The sequence goes on along the minus strand of JAUIMM010000052.1, from coordinate 3,362,603 downwards.
AGGGTCTTCCATCTGGTACATGCAAGTCTCTGGTTGTATTATTTTAGCACAATAACCATCTGGTACCTTACCAATAATTTCTTTGGTGGAACTCAATGTGTACCGGTACCTAAAATGTTTCCCACTAGATTTAATTGAGCGTAACAGATCATGGTTTATGGACTCATTATCAGCTCTCTGTGAGAAGGTCATTGTCTGATTATTCCCCATCACTTCCCAACTCCTGGGTTTATTGGGGTTGGTTATGTTTAAACACAAAAGTGATCTATCTACTTGGAATTGATAGAGTTTGAAATGAGGTGGTTTGCATGAGAGGAATTTTCCATCCAATGTTTTCCCTTTTTGTAATTCTAAAATTTCCGTGATATTCAGCGGAAATGGCACCAACCCTACGTTATGCTGTCCTTGTGGCACATGTGAACACACCCAGCAATCAGTTTGGTTTAACACTTTGCCTACCATGCTATGATAATCCTCTAAAGGATACCCACCCCAATATGGGTTATATTTAGGCTGGCACCGTTGAATACAGTTCTCATCAACTAGGGACCCACAAAGCTCACAAATACAGGAATCTTCAGATGATAAACTTCCACACCGTCCCCGTGTATCCGGAATAACAGCTCTCTTAACAATAACAGTACTAAGATTGGTAAGACACTCCCCTGATTGGCATTGCACTCCTCCTGACTCCATTCCATCAGCACTGCCATCAGCTCCCATCTCCTTAATTTGTCCCCCATCACAGAAACCGGATATCCCCGAGCCAACCAGAATGGTGAAAACTCTGGAAAAGAATATGAAAATGAACACAACAAGCCAGTCCATTGTCACAACAAAGACCTGCAAATTTCTTTTAGTTCAGGTATCTCACTACAACCTTTTCAATCCTCTTGGAACAAGCTCGCGATAGACAGGTCCACGCTATCAGCCTTGTCTCCGACTTGTTTCTCCACTGGTTGATTGACCTTTTTGCAATGAGCAGAATGGACCCAGGTATCTCTCTCAGCCACCTTCAAAGATGTAGTACTTGTCAGCAGCACCTGGTACGGACCTTCCCACCGATCAGTTAAACAACCTGAATGCAATAAATTTCTGATCATAACATATTCTCCTGGTTCAACATCATGACAGTTAGTTTCAGGCATATCATTGGACAACAATTTCAGTTTCTGCTGCTGTTGTTTTAACTGCTTACTCATTGATATAAGATACTTCACAGTTACCTCGTTGTTACCCTTCAAGTCTTCCTGTGGACTTATAATCAAATGAGGTTGTCTACCGAACAGTATTTCAAAGGGGGACAGATTCAGAGGGGGTCTAGGAGTGGTCCTTATACTATGTAGAACCAATGGTAACGCTTCTGGCCATCCTAGTCCAGTCTCTGCCATGATTTTACTTAACTTATTTTTAATAGTCCCGTTCATCCTCTCTACCTTGGTGCTGGCTTGCGGTCGGTAGGGGGTGTGAAGTCGGCTATTAATACCCATCAGCTTACACATATTTTGAAAAACATCACCTGTGAAATGAGTACCCCTGTCACTCTCGATGATTTTAGGGATACCGTACCTGCATACAAATTCCTGAACTATTTTCTTGGCAGTAAACGCAGTAGTATTAGTGGCCGCTGGGTAGGCCTCAACCCAGTTGGAATATACGTCAGTGCACACTAACACATACTTAAGGTTCCTGCAAGGTGGTAATTGGATGAAATCAATTTGTATTACCTGGAAAGGTCCATCAGTCGGTGGAATGTGGGATGGTTCGGTAGGGATCGCTTTCCCTATGTTCTTCCTCAAGCATGTCAGACAGGAAATTGCTCTCTTTTCTGCTTGGGAAGAAAAACCTGGTGCGCACCAGTATGCCCTCACCAATCTACACATACCTTGTTTTCCCAGATGAGTCAGACCATGTGCTGCCTCAGCCAGGCTGGGGTAATATGCCTTGGGGGCTACTGGTTTACCTTGTCCGTCCCTCCAGAGCCCGGAGTACTCTTGCCCACATCCCTTGGATTTCCAGATGGACTTTTCCTGAGTTGAACACAAATTTTGCATCTCAATTAATTTCAGCATGTCAATTGTTTCAAAAGACATAATTTGTTCAGTTGGAGAAAACATTTTTAACCCTGCTGCCCATTTTGCAGCTTCATCGGCTCTGTTGTTGCCCTGTGACACCGGATCATCCTCACATGTATGGGCTTTACACTTAATTACTGCCACCGCTTTGGGCAGTTGGATTGCTTCTAAACGATGTTTTATGTGTCGGGAATGTGTGACTGGTGTGCCTGCTGCTGTCATAAAATTTCTCAGACGCCATAGAGCCCCAAAATCGTGCACCACCCCAAATGCATACCTAGAGTCAGTGTAAATGTTAGCAGACTTGCCTGCTGCCAGTTCACATGCTCTTGTTAGTGCTACTAACTCTGCCACCTGGGCTGAGTGAGGAGGACCAAGAGGTTCAGCTTCTATGATGTTTGTGTCATTTACAACAGCATAACCTGTAAATAACTCACCTGTGTCTGTTTGTCTATGACAACTCCCATCAATGTAAAAAGTCACATCTACATTCTCTAAAGGTGTATCATGTATGTCAGGTCTAGCAGTAAAGGTCTGATTCAGATATTCCATACAATCGTGTGCATCATTATGTCCGCTGAACTCACCTCCCGCCAGCAACTCGTCCCCTTCCACCCTTTGTACATCATGTTATACATATGGTAAATAAGTTGCTGGGTTCAGCGTGCTGTAATGTTTAACAGTGATGTTTGCAGGTGCGATTAGAGCTAGTTCCCATTTGGTAACCTAGGCGAGGAGACGTGTCTGGTTTGAGCAGAGTTCAGCAGAGCAGATACAGCGTGGGGAGTGTAGACAATCATATCATGACCCAATACTACATCCTCAATTTTACTCACCAATAGAGCAGTAGCTGCTACACTTCTCAAATAGGTGGGGTTGTGATCTTGCCACAGTGTCCAATTTGGCACTGTAGTATGCTACGGGCCAACTGGCATCACCATGTTTTCGTGTGAGGACACCTGCAGCACAACCATCGGCTTCCATGCAATACAAATCAAAAGGTTTTTCATAATCAGGTATTCCCAATGCAGGTGCTTTTGTCAGACTATCCTTAAGATTAAGGATAGCCTGCTCTGATTCCTCTTTGTGTATGACACGATCAGGCTTTGAGGAAGAGACTAAGTCCTGTAAAGGCAAGGCCAAAATAGAAAAACCTGGGATCCACATTCTACAGTATCCACACATTCCCAAGAAGGTACGAATTTGCTCTGTTGATTCTGCGGCAGCGTCAGTGTCATGTTCTGTATTCTGTCATTTGTGAGATGTCATAACCCCTGAGTTAGGCAGTGTCCCAAATATTTTACTCTGGATTGGCATGGCTGTAGTTTATACTTAGCCACCTTGTGTCCTGTATGCGAGAGATGAAGCAACAAAAGTTTAGTATCATTCAAACATGACATAAACGAATCAGAACATAGCAATAAATCGTCCACATATTGAATTAGAACAGATCCATTGGCAGGTTGAAAAGATTGTAAGCAGTCGTACAAGGCCTGGGAGAAGATACTGGGGCTATCTATGAAACCTTGGGGCAACCGTGTCCATGTATATTGTATACCTCTGTATGTAAATGCGAATAAATACTGACCGTCAGGGTGGAGAGGCACAGAGAAGAAAGCAGAACAGAGGTCAATGACAGTGAAATGGGTTGCGTTTGGAGGGATCTGCATAAGAATGAAGCTGGATTTGGCACTACGGGGAATTGGCTCTCTTCTACCTTATTAACACCTCTAAGGTCTTGTACCAGCCTATAACCCCTCCCACCACTCTTCTTCACCGGGACTGTTGGCTACACTAGTTGTACGAACTAAAATTCCCTGTTGCAATAATCGCTCAATTATTGGAAAAAACCCTAATTCTACCTCCTGTTTTAGTTGGTACTGGGGAATTTTTGGAGCTTGCCTAACGCCTTTTAAAATTACCATTACGGGGCTTACGTTTGCCATTAATCCAGTGTCCTGTGCATCCTTAGCCCAAAGGGAATCTGGAATTTGGGACATTTGATCTACCTGAGATGGATTTTCATTTAAACTGGTAGAGTGATACATTATCCTTTGGGGAGTGTCCAACATATCCCGCACCTCGTGCGCAACTCTCTCTGGGATATCTAGAAATACACCATCAGGGGTGCAATATATGACACATCCCATCTTACATAACAAATCTCTACCCAGCAGGTTGGTAGGAGCCGCAGCAGCCAGAAGGAAAGAATGCCTGGTATGCAGCGGCCCAATAGTAACCCCTGTGGATTTTGTAAAGGATAATGTTCTACTTTACCAGTTACACCCATTGTTGGTATTGACTCGTTGGTCACCTGTGAATTAACGGGAGATTTTCTTACTGACCTGGTCACCCCTGTGTCTACAAGAAAAGGATATTTAGTACCAGCTACATCAACCATCATGACCGGTTCTCCCCTAGTACTTCCCGTTAACCTGACTATCTGTAGACTACAGGTATGACCTGACCCCTAGCGTTGGCTTCCATTCTCCAATAAAGCATTAACAGCTACTATTGGAGCTGATGCCTGTTGGACATTTGCTGGTCTCTGTGCATATCCATTATGGGGATATGCAGGTTTTCCCTGATTTGGGGGTCCTACCCTTTTTGCGCTGCAGTTTCTACTTAAATATCCTGGCTGGTTACAATTAAAACATGTTCATGGATCGGATGAAAACACGGATTGTTGTGAGGTTTGAGCAGGGGGAAAAGGTGATGGATATGGGTAGGGATATGGAGGATAAGGGTATTGTGGGGGGTATGAAGTTTGTGAGCAGTATGGTACCTATGATTGTGTAGGGTTCGTGGAATAGAGCTGTGTTTGCTGTTGCGTGGGATTAGTGAGGGCATATAACTGTTCAGGTGTAAGTGTGTGTGTAGATGCAAGTGTGTCTGTTGGCTGTGATGTTACCGTCATTCCTTCCAGAGCTTGGATACTGACAGCCATTAGTTTTTTGCTCTGGGTCTCTCTCTTCTTTGAGATGTTTTTATCATGTTCTATGGCAGATTCTATGAGTGTATCAATCTTTATTAGTTGGTTCATGACAACTACCCAAATTCCTCAAAAATCTTTGACATTTTTGGGATCGGGGAAATCATTTATGATGGAATTTAGTTCTGCTCTTGTCCAAGGACAATGCATTACCACTTCCCTCATGGGCACTACACCGTTCGCATATGCATTTCCATTCGGAACGGTTATTGTCCGAATGGGATGCAGACCGGCAGCGCTGCTACTTTTGACCTTATTACCTGGCTGGGGGTTTAATCTGTTGCTGCTACGTATGGTATTAACAACTTCCTCTATGGGTGCAGAGGGTGTTAACACTTCCCTTGCTGTTACCGATAAAGATGGCGGCACCGCTCGTGATTGTTGCGGTGCAGCATCTATCATCTGTACAGCAAGGGAAATGGCAGACATTACAATAGGCTCATCATCCACATCATGAACATTTTCTTTATGGTTGCTTAAGAGAGGGTATAAATTGCTTGTTACATTTTTATGGGTATTTTTGATAACTGTACTTGCACCTCCATCCACATAAGGTGGAGGTGGTGCGCATGAACTGCTGGCAATACTTTCCACAACGCTACCTTGCTGCACGTGCGCGCCATTTTGCGGCTCGCCCGCATTGCAATTTAGCGTTGCGGATGTATTCTCTAGCAATGCGCTCGCAACGCTAGTTTGCGTCGCTTGCACATTTTTAAGCCACGCATCCCCTTCATGCTGCCACAACTTTAAACATTCATAATATTTTACCTTTTTCTCTCAGGAGCACATCAGACTGATGTGGTCCCGGACATTATCTAATACATCTTTATCAAAACTACCAATTCATCGTCATTTTAAACCATACATCACAATACCTTATTGCTTAAGTACCGTACTTAGGGCCTGATTCAGACCCGCTCGCGAGCGCTGAGTGCTCGCAAGCGGGTCGATGGTGCCCTAGTGTGCATGCGCACGACGGAGGCCGCTCCATTGTGCGCATGCGCAAGACCCGGCTAGCGACGGGGAAGCCATCGCTCCGGGTCTCGTACCAAAGGGGGCGTGCTGCTGATGGTGAGTGACAGCACGCCCCCTTTGGTGGGCGTGCCAGGGGCGTGGCTGCCAGATGGAGGCATTCCCATGGGAATGCCTACTGTCTGGGTCCGGCCCCACTGACATCACTAGTGATGTCAGTGGGAGTGATTTTGGCTCTGATAGAGCCAAAATCACTCCAGGGCTTGCGGCAATGAGACCCACAGCTATGCGAGCGGCCAGGAGGCCGCTCCAAGTTTAGGTAGGAGGGCCCTGATTCAGAGCGAGCGCTCTGGTCAGAGCATCCGGCTCTGAATCAGGCCCTTAGTATGCATAGCGGCGCTTCCATTAGCAGCACATCATTGTCTAACATCTCTACTGTTTGCATGGCTCTCATTCTGAGACAACTCCTTTGTTTTTCAATAAAGATTTAAACTGGTGAAAGACAGTCAAGATACTTTCACTTACCTGTGGACGATTTAAACGGCAGTGCCCACACACCTGTGAAGGTTTGAAGAAGGCTACTCCACACACCCGGATTAGATTTAAGAAGGCAACTTCCACACCTATGGAAGTTTAAGTCAGCTACGTCCACGCACCTCTCGACAACAAAGACAACATGTACACCTGCTACTGTGTATAGAACGGTAAGCTGCTTACCGAGCGGCTAGCACTTAGCCCTTAAAGGTCATACGCTACCTCTAACTTTAGGGAACAAGTTACCCCTACCAACAAATACTCACTGTTACACACTTTTTTCCTGCGCAGAAAAATGCACGTTAACCCATATATTGATAACAATTGAAAAATGTAAACCTCAACGGTTTTGTTTAAACACGTGGCAGCACAACCGGAAGTACGTATACGCTATTGTGCGACCAGTCGCATACACAATAATGCGACTACCACACAATCGTATGAGAACCTTTAGCTGCGTACACAAAAGTGCGTCTTGACTGTGTGCACAACTTCGACTCAGCCACGTGCTCAATACTGCGGCACCCCTCTAAACATAAGGTTCTATCAACAAAGGAAAACAAACTTTTTCCTCTCTTGTCCCTGGATTCTAGTCAGCGTCCCTGGCTCACACGAAAACGGGTAGTGATTTCTCAGCACCGAGCGGTTGCAGGTAAACCCTGCATGTGGCCACTCCACCCTTTGGTGAGATATCGATAACCGTAAGTGCCGTGTGAGTAGGTATGTGACTTCACTAAGAGCCCCCAACTAAGGATATTGAATTAGAACCTCTATACACTCCTGCCTATACCTTCTAATATCCTGCCTATACCTTCTAATATCCTGCCTATAAACCTCTAAGGATGACGCTATTTTGCGTACGCAGTCATATAGTAAATAAAGACTCCAGACCTTGAACCTGTGGTTCCAAAGCACAAAGTGATATTTCAAGTAAAAGTACAGTCAGTTACACGCTATGATCTAAGTACAATATAGCGCAAAGAATTATACAGACCCAAGTACAGTTATACAATGCAGCACTCTGAGCCAGATGTAGGCTTCAGCAAAAAAAAAACCCGTCTATCAGCATTCAGCAAGAAGACTCAGACTGGGGTCTCAACACACACATTTATACTCTCACAGAAACAGACAACACAATAGAGAGGCTTGTCGCTGATGCCATTGGTTCCCAAGGAGGATGCATCTGTTGCAGGGCATTTAACAGGTTGATTCAAATAGACACAGTCCAGCCTTTAACAACTGGTTGTCTCTGGTTTCCTGCCTCATGCACATCCTAACAGTTGGTCATATAATGTACATTTCGGTGCTTTAAGTCTCTGCGGTCCATAAGTTGAGAATGCATGTTGCGATCTTCACACTGACGATACCAGAATGCTGTTGAAAGAGTGCAGATCAGTATAATATCAAACATGACTTACTTATCATGTATTAAACCTTAGCTACCAAATAACCTTTATTTCACAGCAATTATAATAAATGAACAAACTTGAATCTTATACTTTAAAGCTTATGAGACCTTTTATGTGAATATGTACTGTGTAAGTATTTGGGGTTTGATATAAAGACGCTAGTTAACTCGGGGCAGATGCGTGCGCATGAGGCTAAAAAACAGCATTTTCATACAAAATCTTATGCATTCGCTAATATGCAACTAGTTAGCGCAATTGTGCGTATTAATGTGTGTATGAGAAATGGTGTAAGATGCAATCGCATGATGCTAATAGTAACATCGCCATATGTACTTAAGTGTGAGTTTAGCTAAAAAGGCGCTGGGCGGCCATTCGCAAAATGGCGTTTTGCGATCTGATTTACAAGACGGCGTCTTGCGGCCAGTCTCAAGACGGCGTCGTTACGATCTAATTTTAAGCTGGTCTTGTCTCAGCCAATTATCCAGCTTCGACACATGTGACATCCCTGTGTCATATGTTACTTGTTGTTCCACCTAAAACAATGAATCTAAGAACCGGTTAAGCTATATCATGTGTGCACTAACCGCCACCAGCACCAACAACTGCATTACATATATAACACCACATGCACCTTAGCCAAAGTGCATTATACCATCGTTTAACTTTCTGTTTGGAGGACGACTGTTTGGAGGACTACTGCTCCCAGCATGTCCGCTTGCATTTCATATTATTAACCACATTAACCCAAACAGTTTGTGTCATTCAGTACGTTACCAGCGCTAAGGGCAGAGTGTACTATGCATGAAATTGCGGTCTAAACTCTAAAAATGCAGCTTTCCGAGTTTTGCCCACATTTCCATATGTACCAAGCTCCAGAATGTGATACATTCCGGAGCTTGAACCCAGTTTGGTAACGTCATCTTTAGATGGATCCGTCCCAGAATCCCCCGAGGCGGTATGTGCCATTCTGCACATGCACAGAGGGTCTTCTGGGTAATAAATCCGGATGTGCCTCTAGCATCTAGCTATCGCAAAGGACAGCTGTTATCGGGAGAGCTGTCCTTTGCAATTTTAATCGCATTTCTAAGTACATACTGGCCAGTATGTACCCGATAAGTGGCGGGATATACTACATCGCGGATGCAATACTTAGTACATCTCGCCCTTATTCTGATAATAGTGCTAAGTGTCAAATGCGATAACCAGCGTTATTTGGCACAACAAACATTGGTATGTATGAAAGCAGATAACGTAGAGAAAATTACTTTTTTCTATGTTACTGCAAATTTGTAGCAATATTGCCATCACCATATGACGGAAAATCTTTCAGATAAGTGCACTTTGGTGGATTATAATTTTTTTACATATCGGCACAATTACCTACCAATATGTGTACAAACCTTTGGTGGCTTCTGTGTGGGACCAGCTGCGCATGAGATCTTGAGATTTTTGCGAAAGCTCGTGCATGCGCAGTGGGGCTGGCCAGGGGGGAATGCAGGCAGGAAGCCGACGGTAGAAATGCCGACAGCTGGCTTCCCGACTGTCTAATCCCGGCAGGGGTGTAATGACCGGTGTCGAAATCCCAATGCCTGTCATTTTACCTACGCCGGGAGCCTGACGCCTGGCATACAGATCAAAAGTAAGTCTGGGGCGGACAGCCGCGGGGTGGAGGGTTAGGTTAGGGGCTCCCAAGGGGGACTTAGGGTTAGGCACCCCCCACTGGGAGGGTTAGGGTTAGGCTAGGGTAAGGCGGGTTAGGTTTATGTACGTACAGGGGGGGGTTAAGATTAGGCACTTGGGTGGGAGGTTAGGGTTAGGCACCCCTAAGGGAGAGTTAGGGTTAGGTGGGGGGTTCGGTTAGTAATAGTTTAAATACTTACTTGTCGGGATCTTCACTGTCGGTCTTCTGGCATCAAGATTTGAACCGATCCCACCAGGAGGTAGGACACAGCACAATAGCACTAGACTAATGCGCAGTGGATCTTGCATGGATTATTGGAGGGGAGGGGTTTCTCTCCCCCACTTCAGCAGCCTAGATGTTGATTTACCTCGCCATTATTGCTTCCTGCTTCACTTTCAGGCGAAGAAGGAAGAGTTATAGTGGCACAGAAGAATTAACAAGGTGACATCAGGTGCCACAGCTCCAGTTAAAAAACAGTAACTAGATGCTACTCCCTCAATTGGGGGTAGTCAGACCCTCAGGTACACACAATGCTACTCCTGTTTTTCCTCTGAAGAAACTACCAGTGTTAGAGGTCGAGAAATGCGTCAGCAGTGGACTGTTATTATGTATAATTTTTTTACCTCATCACTGCTGTCCCTTTGCATATCCGCTTTCCAGCAAATGACAGATCCACTGGCAACCTCAATTACCAGGACGCCCAGCCACGCCATGTGCTGCGCTCTATACGAAGCATATCAGGAACCAGGAACAAACAACCCTTACCTCAGGGTATAAGGTGGCCACCATTTAGGATCCCTGGCATCCAGACTGGCTTAAGCAGAATTAGGTGGCACTTACCTGACCGCACATAGGGGTCTATTCAGCATGATTCTTTTTAAATAAAAAATACGGAAACTATGATTTCCATATTTTTTATGTAAATCCCCTATTCAGCAATGGGTTAATGGAGAAGATAACGCAATTATCTTCTCCACTAATTACCATTTTGCTGAGTACCGCACTGTAGGGATCACCCATTGATCTCTACAGTGCTTTAATGCATTTTGCTCTTCAGCATAGAAAAAAGTGTTAAATCACTCGAAAAATCATTACTTTATATAACGCCATTTCAGAATGACGTTATATGAAGAAAATGCCTTAAATTTACAAAAAACTGCAGGGACAGAGGGAATATTTCCCATAAGTCCCTGCAGCATCTTGTTAGCCCATCCAGTCTTCGTGCCTGCTTCCCGGTGATTGGCGGCAGGTAAGGCCAATTAGAGCCTATTACACCTGCCGAAAGCGATTGACATGTGCATACAGGCTTTATACTAGCCTGTATATATATATATTTATGTGCTATTATATTTAAAATTGATATATACATTTTAAATATAAAAGCACATAAATATACATGTATACAGGCTAGTATAAAGCCTTTATACACATGTCAATCTATTTGGACAGACTGGAGCTGTACTTACCCCTCCGCACTCACCGGGAAGCTGGGACGGAGACTGTTACGGAGCGCATGACTGAGCATGTGCAGCGGAACAAACAGAAGAGATTGTTTTCGGAAACCGAAAACAATCCCTTCTGTGACATCACAGGGACAGCATGTTACCGCATCTGCTCTCCCTGCTGAAAATCTTGTTGAATAGCTTACTACAAATTTGACAATTGATAATTATTCATGACGATGTTGCCCGATAATGTTGTGGGCAACATCGTCACTGTTGCTGAATAAACCCCATAAGGATAAAAGGAGCTGGTAATGATTCACATAAGTTATCGCTCCAGGGTCCGGTACACCATTCAGGTCTGTATACTGAAACCATACTTCTGACTCTGAACTACCATGTGCGGGAGGTTTCAAACAGCCGTAATTCCCGGAGTTATGGTTTTATGCTGATTGGTATACCAGATATTTCTTATCTCTTTTTTTACACATTAATATACATTATACCATATGAATGGGTTTTTTTTCCAGCGTTAAGGCTCCACATTGTTACCATTTGGAAAACATGTCCTGTAATTGAAGACTGGTGTGAACAACAAACTAAGGGGCATATGTATCAAAGCTTGATGTGAGATAAATTGTAAGATATATATCACCAACCAATCAGCTTCTAACTTACATTTTGCAGGCTGTGTTTAAGAAATGATAGTTTGGAACTGATTGGCTGGTGATATATATTTCACAATTTAATCTCACGTCAAGCTTTGATACAAATATCCCTAAGTGACATTGCTAGAGTCACAAATTGGGAGCGGTTGTTACAAAATTGCATTTGGGTCTGCATTTAATAGACCAAAAATTGAAACATAAAGAACAATTTTTATTATGTATCTTTTTTCTGACCTAAATATGTACATCTCCCTGAATTTTTTTTTTAACCATATGCATATATGTGGATTTCTGAAACAGTGGTATCAAGGTTTTTTTATATATATATTGTTGCTTTTGTATATATACTGTACATTTTATATTGCATATTCTTCTATTTTATTTGTTACTGTTACATTATCGGAGTTTAAGGCTCATTATTTGAAGTACAAATTATCCGTTTGCCCTCCCTCTATTTTGCTTTAATCTCTATAGTGGCACAATCAGTGCTGCTATAGTACATCTCCCCCTAGTTCTCAAGTGGAGGTAGGCAGGTCTTTTCAGACAGTTCTTTACACTCCCCACTGTGTCTATTGTGGAAGCTTATGCACACAAAAGTAAGTGCACCCCTAAGGGGAGGCAGATCTCAAAAGCCAAATGTGTTCTCATACAGGACAAGACTAAACAAGCTGAGTATCCACAGTAAAACGTCCATACTGTGACATCACTGCAACTGCTTTAATGTTTATGTGAGTTTGCAAATGCACAGAATTTTCCACTGGAAATAAAGGTGTTCGCTGTGGGACATAGGTGTAACTAGTTTAGCACTAGTTTTGTGCATAGTGCAGTACAGAAGCACTTGCATGCAAATAAGGGAAAAGAGATGTTGACTGAACAATCTGAGAGGGTTGCCCTTCATTTGCACCGGGTCACTGAGCTTTATCATGAGGCTATAGGCTGATTTTTAATGGTTAGCTGAATGTGTATCAGAAGGCATCCTGTGCATCTAGCTCATAATTAGGTGCACTGACAGAGAATCTAGGTAATGGATTCACACTGACAAACATTAAAAAGACACAGCACCCCTGTTCATTCAATTTACTGCGTTGCAAGCTAACAAAACAAGGGTGAAATGAGCAGTAAAAAATCAGCAATATGAGTCTTGAGATGAGAGGGTGAGCAGCACACTTGCCATCTGCCCTTGACACATGGCTTAAGTGCAGGGATAGCAGAGAAGACTCGAAAAGAGGCCATAATCCCATATCAGAGAGGAGGAAAACATATGACAAATGTATGCACGTTGTAAGTGTGTGCTTAGCACAAGACTGCTGGATGACTTGTACACTTTAGCACTTGATCCTGCCAGTTCCCAATATGGGCTCACTCGCTTGGACGCAGCAGCAATATCGGATGCAGTGGAGCAATGCTTTTCACTTCATCTGAGAGCATTTATCCATCATGATGTGGGCAAATGTTTTACAATGAGCATATTTAGAAGATACTCATATATCTATTCACATTTGAAACAGTTCTTGTTCTGGATAATAAATTGTTTATAATTAAAATGACAGTTTCTGGGCCTCTCAGTAGTATTGTTGAGTATAGTTGCACAATGCTACCATATGAAGACATATCTCTATATACAGGATGAAAAGGGTTCAGACCAGGAAACCTTTAAAACCCTTATCCTGACACATTTTCATGTACTCCATTACCCTATATTATTTGTAGCAAAAAGGATCACTCTCACAACATCACTTTTTATGTTGCTAGTGTCACTTATTTATCAACCATATAAGTGTGATATTAACATTTTATAGAGAAATATAGTAGAAGCCAGCAGGCAGTACTCAGAGACTCCACAAAAATATGTACTGTGATGTACTGTGACATCTTGGAGATGCCCAGACCTGCATCAGTTGTAATCTGATGGTAGGGTTTGGGTGTGGAAAAGACCCCATGAGACCATGGACCCCAGTTGTCAACAAGGCACCATGTAGGCTAGTGATGGTTCCATAATGGTGCGGAGTGTGTTCAAGTGGCAGGGCTTGGGTCCGCCTGAACACATCATTGACTGGTAACAACTATGTTGCATTGCTTGACGACTATTTGCAGCCCTTCATGGACTTCATGATGAAATAATCAGTCCCAAGTTGTCCAGAATTTGTTTGAGGAGCATTTTGGAGAGTTCCAACAAATGGTGTGGCCACCACGTTCATCCGACATGAGCCCAATTGAGCATTTATGGGACGCGGTGGATAGCTCCATTTGCACCATAGATCCTGCACCTGTGGGAAGCTATCCAGACAGCATGGGTCAACATCTCTTCAGAGGTCTCCCGTTCACTTGTGCAGTCCATGCCACGTTGAGCTGCTGCACTTCACCACATGAATTCTGAGTATCTATAATATTTATGGTGAGTTCAGAGATTCTGTGATTTTTAGTTAACAATGTGGTTACATAACACATGCATCCCACATATGGGAGTGGTTAGTGCAGTGGTTCAATGCCTTTTTATATATATATATATATATATATATAAACGACAGGCTCAATCCACGCACTCGACCATCTGGGGTGCCCTTGGTATGTGACCACACCATCTACATAAAAAATATCATACAAACTCGGCACTCACATGCTTTTCAAACTGCAACTCCTTTGACCATAGGGAATATTGGTTCCAAAATATTTCAATAATTTGTTAAGCTGGCCACCGCTTCACGGTCATTCCCATCTAGCCAGTCCCTACACTGATTCTCAGATAAATGAACTTGATCTGCCATCTTGGGCTCAAGCTTGCATACATTTTAAACATGAATCTGGGTCCTGCCTTAAAGAGACAAGACCACACCCAGGGCTATCACTTAATGAGCACCTGGAAAAAGAAAAAAGTTTGTCTTACATTTGAAAAACAGGGTGCCCTAGCAAGTGTGACCACAAAATTTAAATAAACGACAGGCTCAATCCACGGCACTCGACCATCTGGGGTGCCCTTGGTATGTGGCCACACCATCTACATAAAAAATATCATACAAACTCGGAACTCACATGCTTTTCAAACTGCAACTCCTTTGAACATAGGGAATGTTGGTTCCAAAATATTGCAATCATTTGTTAAGCTGGCCACCGCTTCACGGTCATTCCCATCTAGCCAGTCCCTACACTGATTCTCAGATAAATTAACTTGATCTGCCATCTTGGGCTTAAGCTTGCATACATTTTAAACAGAAAACTGGGTCCTGCCTTAAAGAGACAGGACCACACCCAGGGCTATCAGTTAATAAGCACCTGGAAAAAGAAAAAAGTTTGTCTTACATTTGAAAAACAGGGTGCCCTAGCAAGTGTGACCACAAAATTTAAATAAACGACAGGCTCAATCCACGGCACTCGACCATCTGGGGTGCCCTTGGTATGTGACCACACCATCTACATAAAAAATATCATACAAACTCGGCACTCACATGCTTTTCAAACTGCAACTCCTTTGAACATAGGGAATGTTGGTTCCAAAATATATGTATGCAAGCTTGAGGCCAAGATGGCAGATCAAGTTCATTTATCTGAGAATCAGTGTAGGGACTGGCTAGATGGGAATGACCGTGAAGCGGTGGCCAGCTTAACAAATTATTGCAATATTTTGGAACCAACATTCCCTATGTTCAAAGGAGTTGCAGTTTGAAAAGCATGTGAGTGCTGAGTTTGTATGATATTTTTTATATATATATATATACTGTATATATATATATATATATATAGTATGTTGTTTAAATAATAGCTTTTTTGAATCGGGATGATGTTAACATTAGTTGGACATAGGGCCTGATTCAGAGCCGGACGCTCTGACAGAGCACTCGCTCTGAATCAGGGCCGGCCGGGTGACCACCCACAGCTATAGCAAGCGGCCAGTCGCGATGGTCAAGACCATCGCGACCATCGGGCTAGCCACGAGACCCTTGTGGTAGGGTCTCGTTGCCGCAAGCCCAAGAGAGATTTCGGCACAAATAGAGCCGAAATCTCTCCCACTGACATCACTTGTGATGTCAGTGGGGCCGCCCCCAAACGGAGGCGTTCACATGGGAACGCCTCTGTTTGGGCAGCCACTCCCCCGGCCCGCCCACCAAAGGGGGCATGCTGTCACTCAACATCGACAGCACGCCCCCTTTGGTACGAGACCCGGAGCAACGATTTGCCCATCGCTATCCGGGTTTTCGCGCATGCGCACGACGGAGCCGGCTCCATCGTGAGCATGCGCACTGGGCCACCATCGACCCGCTTACGAGCGGGTCTGAATCAGGCCCATAGAACCTTAATCATTTGTATCTGTAGAAATCGCTCCCTCTCTTTCTCTCTATAGCAAGATAGTAATTTTTGCTACTTTAAAATAACTCATTTGACTTTTCTCAAGGTAACTCAATCAGACACAAAGCTAATAAAAGACCCTTTGTGTGTTCTTTTGTTAATGGTGCACTGCACTTCCTCCTTGTAAATGTGTTAGGCGGTCAGTATTTCCATTTGCAACTTATTGCAGTTCATTTGCACTAAGTATCAGCTTGTGAGGATTTTTCACTTATGTCTACAAAGAATAAGGAAAGCTGTTTGCAGAAAAGCTGCTGGGATTTAGGACTTCCACCTCTGTACACACAAAGTATCCAGAGATAAATGTACCTCTCTCAATGTAAGGATTTTCTCTATGTTTAATCTGCTGAGTTTGTAGAACGAGGAGCACTGGCTGAAATTACCCAATGCATTTAATCAGCTTCCAAAACTGCAATTAAGGTTCAAAGTACAAACAAATATTTGCTGAGTTACTAATTAGCCTGTATAGGTTTGTTCATTTACAATTGTTTTTATTGCCACTTTCTTTATTTCTAATTTTGTAGCAAGAAATGTTACATGCATTATGCTTTGTCTGCCATTTAAATAATGCTTGTGTTGCTTGATTTATAATATCTTCTTTGCAATGTAGACATTAGATTTAACTAGTGCTGATCACCAAAGTTTTAGTCGGGAATAACAAATTTAAGTTGAAAAGAGCACTTGGATCCTGAAAAAGAACACTACCGGATTAATATTTTTTTGTGCCATTTCATTAGAATTAAATCCTTTAAACAATAAGGTAGTTTCACGGTACGTTGAATAACGTCCTAAAAAGACAACAATGCCTGAGGCGTTTTTGGTTTTCTTTACTTTTTTTTTTTTACACCTTGTGAGTTGGTTTATAAGTTTAGGTTTCAAGAGACTTCCATCACAAAGACCTCAGCCAGTTTTAGCTTTTCAATCATTCAACCCAGTGTAAAAAACCAACTGGCTGAATATGTTCCTTTAATGTACTGCCAGATGGCAACCTAAGATCTACACTAGAATGCAGGTAAGCCTAGCCCGTAACGCAAGAGGACAAAGATCTTTTCACTCATGGCTTATGCTATTGAGAGCAGAAAACAAAATGAGATGGCCACTGGTACAGCAGTCACTCATTATACAAACCCATGTGAGAGACGACAGTAATACACCTGAATGTGACATGTCCATGTGTAGTGAACACTTTTCTGATGGGAAAGTAAAATAATACCACAGAAACAGTATGAAAGCCATAAATGGTTTGTGCAACTCTACTTGATGAAGAAAGAAAAAAAAAGAAATGTATTTATTTTTAAATTGAGATCTCAAATCAGTAGTCAGTAAGTATAATTTTTTTGCACCCTAAACCATTATATCCCAACTTGTAAAATACAGGGATCCCATCTTTGGAGCTCCATGATTCTAGAGATACTCTCATGCACATCCTGGTATGTGCCCTCCATAGATTCTACAAGTATAGCATGCCGATGAATTTTGATTCCCATATGGACTCAGCTATGGTCCGAAGCTAACATGATGTTTATAAAGGGTTATCTAACCAACTGAGACCATGGGGTAGATGTAATAACCTTCG
The DNA here is from genome assembly GCA_031769625.1 of Taudactylus pleione. Classification (NCBI taxonomy): domain Eukaryota; kingdom Metazoa; phylum Chordata; class Amphibia; order Anura; family Myobatrachidae; genus Taudactylus; species Taudactylus pleione. The sequence continues at coordinate 3,344,916 of JAUIMM010000052.1, read as the reverse complement.
GACTGCAGGCATCGGCGAGTTCCATGTGAGACTGGCCGACATTTTAAAAGTAGCTGTCATTTAGCCACTTAACTGGCATAGTCGCATGTAATGCAACTGGAGCCAGAAGTGCTCTGTTGTCCCCGGCTTAAGCAGAGGAGATCCGTTCTGCACAAGTGCCCAGGAGTGATGCGGTGGTCTGTGGCGGTCGGGTTATGGGGGTCAACTACATTTGGGCTGGGGTCAACTACATTTGTTTTAATATATATATATATATATATATATATAGTGGGGAGGGGGGACTAAATTGGGCACCCATTGACCCTGAGCAACAGGTACCTTTTATAACTAGGAGGGTGGGGGCTGTAATTGCAAAGAATCTTTTGACACTGGGGAGAGATATTTTTGATGGGGGTGGGATGTTAAATTACAATGGGGGCCTATGGACAGGGGATGGGGATGCAAAACATCCCCTAGGTATATTTTTTTTAATTTAAATATTTATAAATATTTTAAAAAGTACTTTTTAAACTTAATTACATTTTTTTTTAAATTACAATTTCTGTGCAGTTTTCTCATTTAAGTGTTTAAAAGGCAAACACATGTTAATTTTGCGTTTTAAATGACTGCTACTTTAAAACATCGGGCTGGTTTGCATGGAACTCACAGATGCCTGCAGTTCGCGGGCTAATACATTCACCCCAATGTCTTGGTCAAACTCCAAATATTTCCAGGGATTATCTCTCGAAGAGAAAGGGTCCCTAGGCATAGGACTGCTGAATTTTTACTAGTAAAGGAGATGAGGGGTGAGGGTTCTGAGTGAAGTTGTGTTAAGTGGATGTCTTCTGCAAGCTGCCATTTAAAAATCAAAAAGTAAGTGTTCTAAAAAATTTTACTATATACAGTCTTACAGTAGCACTGTATTATTAACCTCTATGGAAAATAAGGATGGTTCTTTTAGAAGAGTAACATGTGACAAAATGATTTATTGTACATATGCAGGAACCTAATGCGCAAATAAACTTTGTATATAATAAGATACTTTTAGGAATTGTCTATTGCTCTTCAATCATCATTCTTCCAGAAATAGCAACACATCTGCTTTGATGTAAACATTATTACATCACATACATAACAGCTGGATCCATGGTATTAAAAAGTCATTGAGGCTAATTTAATTTTATTTAATTTAATCAAACCTTTGATGAAACAAATGCAATAAGCGTAGTTCTGCAAACCTCATTTCAATGCATCGCTAACATTTGGGGCACTTTGGGAGAGTTTGTTCATAGTATAATTAGACGAAGGAAAGCTCCTAACTTCATAAGTGCCCTGGGATTTCAGTCAGATGTAGAAATGGGCCACAGTCAAGTGAGATAGGGGCCCATGTGCAGTCTCTGTGCGGGAGCCTCCCCCTCTCTCACCAGCACATTCACCAATCTCTGGGAAAATGGCACTAGCACTATTTTCCTGGCGATATCTGTACTGTACATACACAGATCTCCAGGAAAATGGCGGTGGCTCCATTTTCACAATGATTTCTGCAGCGCTCAGTGGAGACGTAAGTGGGTACGGGGTGTGTTTTGCAGGCTCTACCATATACTATGCAACCATTATAGATATGCACATGTCTTCCAAACCAGTCAGGGTATACAACTCACCCTCTTCCCCACAGGACTGGCTCAATTACTAAAACAGAGTTATGCAGGCAGCTTCCATTCTGACCTTTGACTCACTTTTAAAATAAATAATGTACTCTGCAAAAAAAAGGGTAAACTACAGTATCTGGCTGCAGAGAAGCCGATATTTAAAAAATTCTGATTTTAACCATGATTAAAAAATAAAAATGTAGGTACTCTTACTATCACTTACAGGACATAAATAACAAATACAGAGCTAGGTGTGTCAAGTCTTGGCAAGAAATAAAGTGGAGAGCGATAAAGTATGAGGGTTGTCCAAAAAGTAATGTCTAAATCAGCGGTTTTCAACCGGTGTGCCGCGGCACTCTAGTGTGCCGTGGCCAGTTGTGAAGTGTGCCGCGGGGCTGTCAGAGCCACCGGGCACATTTTACTGTACTTCAGCATCCCGGGCTGCTAAGCTCCTCTGGGAGACACAGGCGTGCCCGGGTAGTGACATCACAGGTCACGCACGCCACGTTGTCCACTGCCCTCCAGCCCGCTCTGCCAGCCAACGCCCTGCACCAATCAGCCAGCCTGCACTCTGCTCTCTTTACCTCCCGCCCGGCGCCAAACAGCCAGCCCGCACACTCTCTCTTTATCTCCTGCCCGGCAGCCTGCCTGGAAGCCTGCCCGCACACGATCCAGCTGCAGTGTGAGTGACAAGGGGGGAAGAAACGTGGGTTTTGTTTATGTTGGTGGGGACCAGACATTTTTTTCTTCTTAGTGGGTACCAGCCATAGTTTATTTTTTCGTGGGAACCAGTCATGTCATTTTTTTTTAGTGAGAACCAGCCATATGTTATCCAGCCATATATTTGCCTATTTAGTGGGGAACAATGTGTTTTGTTTTTATTTGTTTCTGTGGGGCCAGCCATGGGTTTCTTTTTCTGTGGGGAGCAATGTGGCAGCTGTTTTCTATGGGGAGCAATTCTGTGGGGCGCAATGTGGTATGGTTGTATTTTTCCTGTGGGGCGTAATGTGGTATTGTTGGTTTTTTTTTGTGGGGAGCAATGTGGGGGTTTTTTTCTGTGGAGGCCAGCCAATGGGATTGTTTTATTCTTGTGGGGGCCAATGTAGTGTGTTTTGTTCCTGTGGGAACCAATGTAGTGTGTTTTTTCATAGTCCGCGCACACCGCATCGCCGGATAGTGTGCCTTGGCAATTTTAAAATCTTGTGTAGTGTGCCGCGAGTTGAAAAAGGTTGCAAATCACTGGCCTAAATGCTCTTAACTCTGAAATAATATGCAACATTTATTTGAAACTTTGTCAGTTAATATGTCTGCTAGATATATATGTATTTTTGTTTAGGTAGTCCAAGAAATACCATGGAATCCGAGATGAAACAAAGAGCCGTCATTGAATTTCTGGAAAAAGAAGGCTGCAGTGTTACAGAAATCCACAGAAGACTGAAAAAAGTGTATGGTGAGCGTACAATTCACTATAGCAATGTCAGAAGGTGGATGAAGTTTTTTCAATCGGGAGAATCGTCCATGTGCAACAAACCTCGTGGTGGCAGACCATCAACTGCAGTGACAGCAGAGTAACGACACAATTCAGAAAGACCATTGTGTGACAATCAGAGATATCAGTGATGAACTTGAATGTAGCCATGGCACTGTAAAAACACTAATCAACGTGTGTGCTAAATGGGTTCCAAAGCAATTAACCAGGGATCATAAGGCCCAGAGGGTGGAAGTGTGCAATGACCTTTTGACCAACTTTGAAGCCAACCCTGTGATGTTTTTGGAAAATGTCATTACAGGAGATGAGACCTGGGTATTCCTTTATGACCCAGAAACAAAGGCCCAATTAAAACAATGGAAACACCAAAGTTCACCTAGGCCAAAAAAGGTTAAATCACAGCGATCCGTAAACAAAGTCATGGCCACATTCTTCTGGGATTGCCGAGGTGTTATTCTCATCGATTACTTGGAACCAAACCAATCAATCTAGTGATCGATACATTATTACACTTAAGAAGCTGAAAGAAGCCATCCACTAAAAAAGGTCAACAATTCCACTGTCAAATGTCATCTTACACCATGACAATGCCAGACCTGACACTTCGATCAACATCTGCGGACATTGCCATAATGGGGTGGGCAATAATGCCACATCCACCATACAGTCCTGATTTGGCCCCTTCTGACTTTCATCTGTTTGGCCCTCTCAAATACTGTCTCCAGGGTCAACATTTTGAAGACATAGAGGTTGTTAAAAACGCCATACGTTCCTGGGTCAAACACCAACCACTGGAATTTTTCCAAAGTGGATTCACAGCTTGGGTTGAGAGGTGGAGAAAATGTTTGAGGGCAGATGGTGAATTTTTTGAGTAGAGTCATTCTGTTACTAAGACTTCAAAGTATTTTACTGCAAATTTTCAACTCTGTATCTGTAATAAAATTTCAGTTGTGAGCATTTAGGCATTACTTTTTGAACAACCCTCGTACCAACCAATCCGCTCCTAACTGTCAGGCTGTGGGCCTGATTCAGAGATTGATTCAGAGATCAGGTTTGATTCAGAGATCCGGTTGTTGGAGGACTGCGAATGAGCAGGATGTTTAGTGCGCATGTGCAGTCTTCAATCTGTGAGTCCACTCGCAGTGTATCCCAGCTAAAGCCTGATTGACAGACTGCGGCGTTTGGGGGAGGGAGCGGGGAGTTTCCTGGCCACTGTTCCTGGAAATGGGGCACTTTGCTCCCATTTTCCAAGAGGGACGAGGCCAGGGTCTGTGTGGATGCAGATTTCTTGGCCTCGCAAGTAACCAGGCACCAGCCAGGCTTCAACTTACACAGCCTGGCCAAAGGGGCAACTATCGCGACCATTGGTGGTGATCTGAGGCAGTGTCTATGGACGCTGCACTCAGATCTCTCAGATGTAGCAAGGAGGAGTATGTTTCTTCCAGACACCTCCTGCTGCATTTACTTTTTGTTGGATGGTATTGCACAGCTGCTTCTGTGCGACTGTGCAATACCGTCCATCTCTGAATCAGGTGCCAGATGTATTAAGCTCTGGAAAGTGATACATTTGAGAGTGATAAACGACCAGCCACTCAGCTCCTAACTGTCATGTTACAGGCTGTGTTTGAAAAATGACAGTTAGGACCTGATTTTTTGGTTGTTTATCACTCTTCACTTTATCACTTCCCAGAGCTTAATACATCTGCCCCCCTGTGTTTGAAAAATGACAGTTAAGAGCTGAATGGTTGGTAATTTATCTCTTTCCACGGCTGGATACCTATACCCCATAGTTGGTTAAAAATACCTTTTAAAGTGTTTCAAAATATGGAAACATTAACATATATTTGAGACAGTCTGGTACTTTTACAGCAGCATATCCAAGCAGTTAATGGCTGCCTGGGCTAATTGAGATTTGTAATTCTACACAGTACACTATTGTTTTATAACTTTACAGATTCCCAATTCTACTGGCTTGTTTGTAATGAGCCCCAGGTTCTCACTATGAAAGGTTGACAAAGGACAGTGGCTACCAATTGGTGACTCCAGGTAGCAGTCAATAATTGGGGAGTGCCATTGGGTGGTATCAGCAGCAGCACTGAGATTGTGCCATTGGTGCCTGTCGGGTTAAGAATACAGACTGACCAGCAGAGGAAGTTCTCCCAGCTCTTGATCTGTATAGTGTCAAAATCATGTGACTGCTGCAGTTACATGGTACACAGTCACAGGCAGATGCTGCAATTGATTTTAAGTAAGCACTGGAGTAGAGTCAGTTAAGAAAAAGGGATAATTTTGCAGGGATGAACAGGAGGCAATAATTGGGCAAGCATTTGTAGTGCACATGTGTAGTGGAAACAATGGGTGTGACCATGCATCACATGGTCGTGGCCACATGTCACGAGAGGATGCTGCAAGTCACGAGGCATGGCATTGCGGCACTCCCTTGTCTTAGCATGCCAGCCTAGCAGAGAGCAGTGAGGTGGAGCTACTTGGCCAGGCCTTCAGGCAGCTGGACCAGCCCATCAGTCCTTCTTGTATGTGTCCAAAGTGCCAAATGGCCAGTCTGCCCCTGAATGTTAAGCAGACTGGTGACAAGAGAGACATGAAAGGTCTGATCTTCAGGAGGAGCTTAGTGGTCAGGGAAGAATGTTGGTGTATCTTGTGTACAGGGATAGGTATGTAAGAGATTGATATCAATGTGACCCGTGTATAGTAATCGGTTCATACCAGGTGTGTGATATCAGCGTAATCTGGGTCAACATATTATGACTAATCTTATTTTTTCCTTTGTTACAAAATCTAAGGGCCCAAGCAAATCTTAGTACAGCAGCATATTTCGAGGTCCAGCGACATCCCCCTTCTCGGTGGCATCTTCTGCTCAGCTGCTGGCAGCCTAAGGGGCATATTCAATTAGCCGCGGGGTTTACCCCGCGGCTAATTGGCGCGCTGGACGGGATTCATTTAGCGGGGATTCCACGCGCGGGTGTCCCTGAGACCCCGTGAGCGAGTCCCCGCTGTTTGACTTTACCTCGCACCTCATATAGGTGCGAGGCAAAATCAGCGTGAGGCCGCCCTATTCGGCCTCGCGCGAGCAAGACTAACACACTGATTCCGCAGTTCTCGCGGAATCAGTGTGTTCTCGCTTGAAAGTCCGTTTTTTTTGACGCGGGGAAAAAGCTATTCTATTGAATAGCTTAACCCCGCGCCGCGGGACTTTCACCCCACAATTACTCACGGGAGAAGTCCCGCGGGTAATTGAATATGCCCCTAAGTCTGCCAGTGACGGCCTTCTGTGTCATGTGCATGCCCAACGGTCAGTCTGAGGATGTGCATGACAGTTTCACCTGGCTGGGACCGGCCTGAAAAGCTTCACTGAAGTCGGAAAGGCTGTATCCCTCTCGCTCTGCTGTTTGTTGAATACTGAAAGGAGGAGTGCTAAAGGGGTTATGTCTCATTGTTAAATGAGGCCCTAAGATTTGAAAACACCTAATCCACACACACACACCTACACACACACACACACACACACACACACACACCTAGATCTTTTGTCTATGGTTAGAAAGCAGTGCAGTCTGGACAAAACCCTATACCAGACATTCGTGGCCCTTGGGGAACCACACACTGGGTTTATTCCAGCATTAGCGATGACCAGTACAGATTATGAGTGGTGGTGTTGGTGGGGGCATCATCATTGGTTATTTTATTGCCATTTTTATTTATTCATTTTTTTTTACATACTTTAAACATATAAGCACCCAGTACATGGCTGCACATATTTTAATATACTGGTAACTCAAACAAAGCAAATTTTATGTTTACAACCAGGCTGCAAAGTTCTAATCTATTTTAAATGAGGCACAATGTGTCTTCTCAGACAGACTAGGAAACATTTTTCCATATTCTTGGTTTTAATCCATAAGTATTTGTGTCTCTATATATTCTAATAACTGTTGTTACACCTCTACATAACCCAGTTTTTGTTTTATGGTATAAAAGTAGCTTTCTCCAACCCTGTTTTTAAAACCTCCTGAAAAACGTGTCCTAAATATTATTATAAAAAAACAAATTTATCACCAGTCCATTATAAACACTCGCAGGCACTTTACCCTCCATATGTCACTTCTTAAACTCTAAAAAGCATGCAACAGTTGGATAAAGCAGAGGTTCTAATGTCCTTGTAACCAATACCTTACAAAGGGCAGAGGGAAAAGCAATATAAACTTTTGCTCATCTGTTCTCTTTATCCATGTTCAAAGTTCTAGAACTTTGGACATCTGTTGTCAAATCTCAAAGGAGAATCTGGTCACTTTTTAATATACCAAAATACTATTTTTTTAACAGTAGGGTCTGTCCTTCATATGATATGAGACATTGTAACCAGGAAACTCCTTTCTTTTCCTTCCACTAATTGTTCTTGTTCAGTTACCCCAATTCCACCTCTATTTACAATAAGATTATTTATCAGTGCCTGAGCCCAGCGAGATCCTGAAATATACTCACTGCATGCAATGCACTCCTCAGGCAAGGAGTGTTTGGTAGAAAGTAAAACACATGTAAAGTCATCCAAATATGATTTTTATTTTTCTATCTTCTGTGTCATTTATGATGTTATAAAAACATGGAAAATTGATCACTATTCAACTATTACATTTACTGTACATGCTACAGTATATAGTAGCCTCCACATCATTGGTTAAAGAAATCCTGCACTGATTGTGGTTCAAAAAAACACAAAATGCATTTTGATCCAAATCCATATGATCTCCGTCTTCCCTCATGTCCATAGCACTATCCATTAAAACATAGTTTTGATAGTATACTGTATATTATACTCTAGAGTATAAGGAAGTTAAGTGATGTTAGTAGCTATTTTATTTTCATTTATTTAGATTTCAGTGTAAAATTCAGCCAGGTGACGTGTACTATGACGCTGCGTCTTAATTATGCGCGCCTCTGAAACGGCGTTAAGACGCTCAGGCATGCCTGCTTTCGCCCACCACTCCCCCGTTTCCTTCGACCAACCCCTATCACCACCCACAAATGCCTCCTCCTGTCACTCAAGCTAGCGAGGTGTCTGTGCACAAGGGGCGATCGCTTCATGATCACATAGACTGGTTCGCGAAGCGCACTGCAATGCATACGCATGCGCAGAATGGAAACAGAGGCAGGCAGCTTGCGAACGCATCCTAGCGAGCGGGTCTGAATCAAGCCCTTGGATCAATAGTTAATGCCATCCGATGGTAATGTTTTTACTATTTCATGGTGGCGGACTAATGTTTGCCACCGTCGAATGGAAATCATTTGATGGTGTTCAGATGGTTGTTTGATTTTATTAAATTTCTGATAGCTATGCCTCCCCTGGCTCCTTCCTGGCTACTGTGACTGCATCCATCCACCATTGCGACCATCAACCCCTGATGGTCGCGATGGTGATCCCAGCCTGTGACCTCCGCCGCAGTGCTGGGATCGAAAATGCAGCAGGGGGTGTCACACACCTCCTGCTGCATTTGCATAATAGCAAGGATTGCAATTGCTAAGCCACCTGCATGCAGCTTTGCAATTGCGATCCTTGCTGAATCAGGCCCTCTATTCTCAAACTTGAATCAGGCCCTCTGTCTGCCTCAGACGTGATCCTGCTCCAGTCCCTGACTCCCTAACCTCTCTAGGCTGCTGCTAACCAACAGGGCACATTGCTATCTCTGATTGGCTCTCACTTTGCTGTTTCAGCACTATGGGCAGCTACTGTACTTTAACTTGGTGTAAGATTTTATTTTTTTCTGTGACTGCTTCACTAAAATAGTTACTGCTCAGCTCCCTTTTGTCACAGATGAATGGTTTCATACACCTTAACCTTCCTCGACCAATGCTGTATAGAATAGTGAAAACCCCATCAAAATCCATCCAGTGGTTCAAGATATTAGCCGAACAACCACACACCCCAGAACCGGGAACTTTATTTTATATATAGTAGGATAACTGTGCTTTTCACAGCTCTGTCCTATTCAGAGAAGGGGTTACCATGAATAAATCTCATATTTCTCCATAGTTGATGCTGAAATTACTTCCCCATACTCTAGTTTCAGAGGGCGATTCAGAAAAGCACAGAAAGCTCAGCTTTCCGTTTCGCTTCTCAAAAAAAAATTGCCGTCTCAGGGCAGTGTAATGAGCCTCCTGAGGGGAGAAAAGCAGAGAAGAGAGCTGTCTCTCTGCCTTCTCCCTGTTCTCTCCACCCCTTCACTGACAGCTGGCCAGTCACCTGCTTTCTCATCAGTTTCTCTACACCCTGTTCTGAACACTGCCATTTAAGCAATGTGTACCAAAGATCTGATGGATCTTTTTATTCATTGCTGTTACTGAAAACAGTCCCAAAAGCCCCGGCCCCCAAATTTGATATCTGTGTCCCCACTTTGTACTCGCCTGAGTACATTGTGCACAGACATTAATCCCCAGGGGAGATGACTACTCCCTGATGATACATCCTCTGCCCCCAGCACTGCTGCTGCCTACATGCACCCAGGCGGCTCTGCCATTTCTGCCCATACTTGGAATGGGATCGGTATGTAACCCCCCTTTCCCTGGCTTAAACCTAACCCCTCCCCCCCACGGCTTCCCGACCACTTCCCCTGGGAATGTCATGCCCCGCAACCACAGTGGAGGTGCTGAGGGAGGCTCTGAGCTCAGGATGTAGAGCTGTGTCAGGAGGGGAGGGAGAGACCACTGGTACAGCATGAACAGAACTTGAATGATGTGGAGTCCATCCAGGCAGCTAGGTGCTGCTGAACTCCCACATAGGGGATGGCTTTAACTGGACCTCATGGAACCCTAACAGTGAATGTTTTCCATATCATATGGCTGGAGCGCAGGTGTGTTAATTGACTAACATGACAGATCTACAGGTGGTACTAATTATTCCTGAGGATACCTTGAAAACATGCATTGATAGAATTCCATGAGGACCAAGTTTCAGAATCACTGCTCTAAATGGACATTGGGAAACAATACATGTAGAAAAGTGTAATTACATACGTGTGCTAAGTTGCGTATCCAGCTCAAAAACAGTAGCATTGCACCAGGTGTACATCATTTGTAAAAAGGGCTGCAGAGACTTTGGGTAGCCCAGGTGCTGGGGGTGTGGTTGCTGGAGGGAACACAGCTATGCCAACTCATTCTATACATTACTATGGTATGTGCGTGGGACACAATAATCACAGAATTGCGGCAACGACTCCCCTGCACTAGTGAACCCCTAAAGAGGCTCAGGTAGTCTGCACCCACTCTTCCCCTCAGTCATCAGCACCCCCTATAGAGGCCCAGGTAGTCTGCACCCACTCTTCCCCTCAGAGAGCACATTTCCCAGCGCGGGGAAAAAGCTATTTTATAGAATAGCTTAACCCCGTGCCGCGGGACTTTCGTGCACCAATTACTCGCGGGAGAAGTCCCGCGGGTAATTGTATATACCCCTATGTGTAAGGAGACACAAGACAAAAGTAGGGAAACAAACTTGATGTAGGTGTACACAATATTGGTGCATGTGCCCAGTATGGAATTATTATGCAGAAAACCGTACATCCCAATCTCAATGAAGTCTTGTGTGTATGAGCCATAACAGTGCAGAAATAAGAGCCTGGTACAAAGTTTTTGACATAGATGAGAGATAGATAAAAGAGTAAGCCCCAAGGACAGAGGTGTGGGGGGTTGGAATTCCCCTGCAGGGATGTTATGTCAGCCCCATGTTCTTCAGACTAATTTGACTCTTTATACAAATTGTCACTTCCCATGCAGAATGACTTATAATTTACTAACCAGCCCAACCTGTTACCTTGCACATACTGAGACATGTCCTGGCTGTGATGTATCATTTCTGTGTACGTATTTGGGTCTAATCTGACTTGGAAGTGTCAGTGCTAGTTTTCTATTATATTATTTTCTATTCTATTTTTATATTCAGGGTCGCTGAGAGATACGTTGGGCTCTGATGCTGGGACGGCATAGTTGGGGGAAGCTATCTGCCCTGACAGGTCACCATTACATAAACTCTGTGGCGGTGGCCGTGCCTTTTGAAGCCGCTGGTGCTTTCTCCATTAACCCTGCCTATTATATAATTATGTGAGTGATATTTGTTGCTACTTTAATTTGTACACGAGAAAGAAGATTATACCTGCTGTGCTGTTTTATATAGGGTTGTTTTTTTCAATCAAACTTTTCTTGTGAGTTAAATGTAAGTCTACCTGGGGCATATGCTTCTGGTACAGGACTGGAAACATCTATTTTTACATTTAGTTTTCCAGCTTTTGATTATATATTTTTTTTAATGCATATGCGTCCAACTCGGCCTGAGTACCACTGTCTCTTTTGAAAAACACTTGGGGTATATTTACTAATGTTCGATTTTGAGTTTTTTAGTGATTTCATATTCAATATGCATTTGGTTTTCATTCGATTTTGCCTTTGAAGATTTACTAAAGGCAAAATCGAATGTCAAATCAAACATAAACCAAATCCCACTCGAAATCAAACATCACCAAAACATTGGTACTTTTACACAGACCAACATACAAATCCCTGATTTACTAATATTCAATTTGAAAAGGAACACCAAATCAAACTCAAAATGGAACTTCAAATCCCCAAATAATGGACCTGCTTCATGCTGGTGATTTTAGCATGAGCAGGTATGAATTACACAGATGCATGCACAGATCAGTGGCCCCACATCATTTATTTATTTTTTTTAATTTATCATGGTACTTACCGAATGACAGCTCAGCCGCAGCATTTCACTTAGAAATGCATGGGCTGAGCGTTCATTGGCCTCTCAGCCAATGAACGGTTCCCACCATTGACTTCAATGGTAAGAACCACTAGGTAACCATTAGTAACCGTTTATTGGCTGATGAATGCTCAGCCCATGCATTTCTAAGTGAAATGCCGTGGATGAGCTGTCATTCGGGAAGTACCATCCTTCGGTACTTTTGTACATGGCTCAGAACTTTTGTTTTTTTGTTTTAGGAAGATGTGGATGCATACATGGAGAAGAGGACGTGTACAGGGATTGTAGGTGAGTATGTGGGAGTGTAATAAAGTTCTATTTCATGGTGTGTGTGTCTTGTGTTTATTCTAATATTTATTTTGCAGGTGAACTAGAGGCCCTTCATGCCCCGCATTCTGGTACTTGTGGTTCTCTAAGTAACAGCATGTGAGGAAGGCATGCTGGGACCTTTAAATCTCCTGTAAAAGACAATGTTATTTAATCTATTTTTATACACAATAAACTCGGCACCCACCAGCCAGGAGTGCCGAGGATAGCCTCAGACTATGGAGAGGGGGAACCTCTTTATTGAGGGGGTTCCCACCTCCCCAGGGGTCCCCGCCCTGGGTTGACTAGCGGTCAGGTATAATGCTTTGGACAGGGGACCCGATGAAAGTGTACTCTGGCTGTGACATTACACCCCTGCTAGAAAGAGTCCAGTGCTAATTTTCTGAAAATACAGGGGACCCCTACGTCTTTTGTCCCCCGTATTTCCAAAACTAGGACCGGCTCAGAAAAGCCTGGTGCTTGTTGTGCTTTTAGGGTGGGGAGTCCACATCATTTTTTAAACAAAATGTAACATTTTACAATATTTATTTCCACAGAAGCATGCACGGATCTCACTGATCTGTGCATGCATTTGTGTAATTTACACCTGCGTATGCTAAAACTTCCAGCATGCAGCAGGTCTATTATTTTGGGAATTTAAAGTTCAATTTTGTGTTAGATTTGGTGTTTGATTTGGACATGTGCATGCAAAATCGAAAATAAATCACAAAATCGAATTTGATTTAGAAAAGGCTTCCAAAATCGAATTTTAGTAAATGTGGGATTTTGAAAGGGATTTCTACATACAATTTGATTTGATTTTAGGTGAACTAAATCGAACATAAAATCAAATGCAAAATCGAATTTTGCTAAATATACCCCTTAGTGTAAAGTTGGGTACACACTTGGCTGATGGATTGGTAAGTGCATAAACACTTACCAAACATTTGGCTGATGTGTCTGCACTGTCTTAACTGACATCATAACTGGGCGGGAATCTAAAATTCCCCACCCAGTTGAGATGTCAGTTACTGGTGGGACACTGCAGCAAGTGTACGGTTTGCTGGCGGGTTGCCCGTACACAGGCCCTGATTCAGAGCCGGACGCTCTGACAGAGCGCTCACTCTGAATCAGGGCCGTCCCTCCTACCTTTTGGAGCGGCCTCCTGGCCGCTCGCATAGCTGTGGGTGACCAAAAGCACTCCCACTGACATCACTAGTGATGTCAGTGGGGCCGGCCCCAGACGGTAGGCGTTCCCATGGGAACGCCTCCGTCTGGGCAGCCACGCCCACCAAATCAATCAACATCGACAGCACGCCCCCTTTGGTGCGAGACCAATAACGATGGCTTGGCCCACCTCCGTCGTGCGCATGCGCACTTGGGCAACATCGACCCGCTTGCGAGCGCTCGCGAGCGGGTCTGAATCAGGCCCACAGAGCCAGACATGCAGCTATATCTGCTGAGACACGGGACTAAACATAGGCAGCTAAATACTGACGCCAGAATCCTGACGCCGGAATCCCGACAGATAGTATCTCGGTTGATGGTAAGCTCGGGTGTCTTAGCTGTTAGCTGAGGGGGAGAGGGTTAGGTTTAAACACCACGGGGGGGTTAGGTTTAGGCTTTGGGGGGCAGGTTAGGGTTTGGCACCACCGGAGTGGTTATTCACTAAGGGGTGAGGGTTGGGTTTAGGCACTAATGGGGAGGGTTAGAGTACGGGTGGGAAAGGTTAGGTTTAGGCACCAAGAAGGGAGGGTTAGAAGGGAGAAGGAGGAGGGTTAGTATTAGAGATGTGGGTGTTTGGTTTTACTCGTTTTTTTTCGCCAAAATTATCGCAAGTTTAGATTAGTTCTGATTTATTTTATTGGCTATCCAAAACACGTGATAGCTGATAGCCAATAAGATGCCGTTTTTGAGATTCTAACATATCTGAGTAAAACCGAGTAAAACCGAACCTGCAGATCTCTAGTTAGTATACTTACCCGACCACTTTCGGGATACCGTGCATTGGGATGGTGCTGTCAGCATTTTGACAGAAAAAATATATCTGGCAGTGTGTACCCAGCATAAGCCTATTTGATTTTCCCCATTATCATGTACATGTGATTCTTAATTTTTTTTTTTTTTATTAAATTTGCAAAAATCTCAAAAAAACTTTTTACATGTTGTCATTATGGGGTATTGTGTGTAGAATTTTAAGGATAAAAATGAATTTATTCCATTTTGTAAAAAGGCTGTAACATAACAAAATGTGGAAAAAGTGAAGCACTGTGATTACTTTCCGGATGCACTGTAGGTGGGTAACTGATTTATTTTTAAAGAGATTTGAGAAAACTTTTCCCTCTAATATTAGTAATCAACATGGCAGCATCCATTCATATTTATGATCATTAAGTCATTTCTAACACCAGCTTTTTAATTGTTTGCAAAACAAAGTAGAACCTACTGTACAATTTCAATAGGTAAAAAAATATTAATTTATTTTGTGTATATTATATATATATATATAATATATTCTATACAGTTATACTAAAGAGGTAAGATAAAGGTAATGCAGACACAATACAGATTTTGTCACAGTAAACTAATTAAACTTTAACTTAAATGTTTTTACATATAGATTCCAAATGGAATTGATTTTCTGCACTTTAAATAACCTGTGTAAAGAGGCTGCATATAGCAAGTACTGTGCTAGGAGCCAGAGACAATCGGGGAGTCTGGATCCTCCCCCGCCAGCTGCAGGAAAGAGGGAGAAAGATATATAATTCATGGTTTGCAGTGTTGGCGAGGATTTTCCACTTCTGTCTGCAGTGTGAGGAGAAAGGACATGACTTCATCTGACACTCAATGACTTTTTAGGAAAGTGACGCATGTGACAAAGCATCCTGTCAGATCTAGAAAATAAAGTCACAATTCACTTCTCGTGTCGATTACTCAAGGAAAACGATTCTAGTGAAACAATGCAAATTAGGCATTTTATTACTAAGAAAACAGGGAAAAATAAAAAGTGGAACAAGTTATGTAATATTTTTCTTCACTGTATGCCTGATGCAGCGCTGGAGGAACATTACCCATACTTTGCTCAAAAAGGCATGCACAGGATAAATGCACATATTCATACCTCTGCATAGCAGTGCGCATCCCTAGATGCAGCTGTATCTGCTCGTGTACCGTATGTGCTGGTTTTCTACAAGTCATCATCAGTATACAAGGTATACGTCTCCATAAAGGCGCAGTTTTCCGTGCATCCAGGTCTATATCAGACACTTTTGCATTCACACACAGTCACAGAACTTTGCCTATGTGAGAACACCCTGCCATACTCCCATTTCCGCTCTTTGGCTTCAAGCATAGATGTAATGTGTATGAATCTGCATATCCTGTACTTGCTGGCTTTGGGGCATGCACAGTGCGACAGAAGAAATGTGCCTATATTTAACTCTTCATTAGCCCCTATGACCATGCAACATACAGTACTCGCCAACTTTCCATCATTGTCACAGAGACTCCCTGAAATACTAGCAATCTCCCTGTCTCCCTGAAGAGGCTAGCAATCTCCCTGATTACACCTTACCCCCATTATGAAGCTGGTATATAAAACAACAACAGATATTTACATTCAAAGTGGATCATTAGTACAATTTCCTTGCATTGGTTATAAAGCACAATGATCCCCATGGTTACATGAATTTTCTGAGAAGTATCAGTGTGTTTTCATCAACAAATAGATCTTACTAACTGCTTTGGGGCTCCTTTATATTTTGCTGTAAGTTAGGTTTATGACACACCTCTCAGATGTAGCAGTACACGCCCACTTTACCTCCGCTCATAGGTGTTGCTTTCACAATCTCCCTGAAATGCTTTTTCAATAGTAGGCAAGTATGTCATACAAGTGCAGATGTAGCTGCATATAAATATCCCATTTTGTATCAGTATGATGAAAGAGCAAGGTGCTTTTACTCCAGTCACCAAATATATGCAACAGGTCATGTGTGCAGGATTCCTTAATTATGTAAACAAACGTGTGGATTTATTTGACTAGATCAGTAATTATCAGTAATTATCCTACACCGAGAAATCCTGATACCATGACTGGAAGATTTTTGAGACTCAAAGTTGAGAAACTAGAAGAAGGTGAGTAAGAGGGGCAGGAAGTTGTGAGCTATTGGGTCATGAAGCAGAGAAGAGTACTGTTTAGCTGAAATCAGGGCTCTTCTCTGCTTCTTGCTATTCTTGGAGCAAGTTACCATAGAGAAATGTATTCCTTCTCCAGCGGTACCCCTGCTCCATGCCTGTATCACATCACCATACTATTGTATGGTGAGTGCAATTCATGAAGGAACGGAAATCTCAGCTTTCCATCCCCTCCTGCGGTACAGATTCACCATCTGAGGACGGCGTAATCTGTACCGCAAGCCGAACACAGCAGAGAAGCTGCATATTTCCCTGCTGTCTACCCGGCACCCTGCGCTGGCTACACCCCCTTTTCCCAGTGTCCATTGCAGTAGGTCTGACCTGATCTGCTGCTCTCGGACGCCAGCGCATGCACAGTAAGAATACAAGCATATCGGGCTCCCGATATGTCTGTATTCTCACTGCGTCCAGGGTCCGGACATCACCTGAAGACGCCGGACAGGTAAGTCTACATGAATGACTACTAAACTTCACTATATATCGCATCAATGTGATGCGATATATAGTGATATCTTTTAGCAGCCACTTCATGTTGAACATGAATAGACTCCATTATCTCTTCACCACTTTAGCCTCATGCCCATACTCACCTTTATAATTGAGGTTGGTTTGTCTTCAATGCCATTCGGTAAAATGTATACGACATATACAGGTTTTTCGGCTGATTACTGGAACTCACTGTTCTGTATGAAATATCCTATAATAAGGTTCATTACCAGATGAGTCTATAGTTAAAAGTTACTTTGGCTCTTCAGGCTAAGGGCCTGATTCAGAGATGAACGCAATGGCGAGAAGGCTGGCTGGACTAGGGGGCGGACAAGAAAGACTGGCTGGATGTGGAGCAGGTACAGAACAGAGAAGGCTGGCTGGACTGGGGGGACAGGGCAGGGAAGGCTCTGGCTGGACTAGGAGGACAGGAAAGGCTGGCTGAACTAGAGGGGGAGGCACAGGGCAGAGAAGGCTGGCTGGACTGGGGGGGGACTGGGCAGGGAATGCTGGCTGACTGGGGGGGCAGGGACAGCTGGCTGGACTAGGGGGGAGGCACATGGAAGGGAAGGCTGTAACAGAGGAAGGGGCAAGGCAGGGAAGGCTGGCTGGAACAAGCAGGTAGACAGGGAAGGATGGCTGAAACAGGCAGGTGGACAGTGGCAAACGTAGGATTTTGAAAGGGGGGTTTCCAAATTCTTGATTACCGGACCAATGAAAAAACATCTAGCTTCAAATAAATATAGATAGATAGATAGATAGATAGATAGATAGATAGATAGATAGAAAGAAACAACTTACACAGGATTTAGGACCACTCCAGTAAAATAAACCACTCAGCCTATGATGGGGTACACACACACTGACACAGACACACACACACACACACAACTCTATCGCTAAAAAACATGAATGCAGCAGGCAAATAAATACAGCCAGCATGATTTATTAAAGACCCCCTCCCCCACAGTTGTGGCCCTTATACAGTGCCCCCAGTAGTGGTCCCCCTATGCAGTGCCCCCTGTAGTGCCCCTTATACAGTGCCCCCAGTAGTGCCCCTTAAACAGTGCCCCAGTAGTGCCATTTATACAGTGCCCCCTGTAGTGCCCCTTATGCAGTGCCCCCAGCAGTGCCCCCAGTAATGCCCCATTTACAGTGCCCCCCGATGTAGTGCCCCCAATAGTGCAGTGGCGTCCCTCCCCGCGTTGTCACCTGGTGCGAGGAGGGATGCTGTGCTTGCGGTGTAGCAGCGTGCTGCTGAAAAGGGGGTGTGGTCTATTGGGTAGGGGGCGTGACCACACAAGAAGGGCGTAGCCACACTGGCCGAACCCCTTAGCAAGACTCCCGTGCTTTTTACTGGGAGGGCCAGGGGGTGCAGGAGGTGCTGACTGCCCTGTGTGCAGTGCCAGCTCCCTCACAGTGTCAGGAGCTGAATGTTGCACTTAATACTACAGTGCAGCACCCGGCTCCTGTCACTGAGGGGGAGTCTGCACCTTGGTATCACCCCTCTGCGGGTGACATCCAGGTGCGGCCCGCATCCGCCTTTTGACGGCACTGCAGTAGTGGTCCCTCTATGCAGTGCCCCCAGTAGTGCCCCTTATACAGTGCCCCCAGTAGTGGTCCCCCTATGCAGTGGCCCCAGTAGTGGTCTTCCCTATCGGTGCCCCTTACATATATAACACAAGACACACACAATATACTTACCTGAACCCACACTCCTGCGCCGGCCACCGGCCGCTCCTCTGTCCTCCCGCTCGGCACTACGGGAGAGACGTCATGATGTCTCTCCTATCACCCACTGTGGGAGATGGAAGGCGGAGCTCATGAGTGAGCTCCTGCCCGGCTCCCTCCATGGATACAGCAGCCAATGAGAGTCTGTCATGAGAATCTGTCTTACTCTCATTGGCTGCTAAAACAAACAAACCGCCGCTGAGTAGTACGAGTCTACTACCCGGCGCTTTTTACTGTGTAGTGCGGACCGCACTCACTGTGGTCCACACTACACTTACTAAAACCGACGGTGCTAGGCCACTAATTGGTCGGCAGGGGGGGTTCTGGGTGCTCAGAAAACCCCCCTGCATGAACAGGGAAGGCATCAATCCCCAGAAGTAGGTCGCGTGGACTTAGAATCCGGAGAGACGTGGAAGTAAAACGGAGGTTTGGTAAGCGCCCAGTGATGACTCAGGTTGGCTGGGACAGGACGCCTTGGACACAGGGAAGCGGTGGTTTCCGTCACTTCCGGAAAGAGATATAAAGGAAAAAGGTGGCAAAAATTAGGCTGATTGTGGGAGGACTTGTGCTTATTGACAGTATTATTTAAACTTAGTCAGGTAGTATCACTCACCATGCTTCTGATGAAGGACTATTACGTCTGAAACGCGTCATGCAACTGACAATACACGGGACGTTGTGAACTGGGAGCCGGAGGACTGCATGAAGAGGGAGCTGGTATCCAGAACCTGCAACCCTTTTCCTGACGATTTCAACTAAAGGTTATCTGATGCCCCAGACATAACTGACCCTACCATTATTGCACCTATTGGTGGTACTATATGTAATACCCTTTTAAATAGAATGTGAGTGCATTGTGTGAAATAAAATTACTTTTTCTTGATCTAAACGTTATTGCACTATTATATGTTTTTTACTTTTTTTGAGAATCATACTGAACAGTGGCCCTGATTCAGAGCCGGACGCTCTGACAGAGTGCTCGCTCTGAATCAGGGCCGTCCCTGCTCCTTTTTGGAGCGGCCTCCCCGGCCGCTCGCATAGCTGTGGGTGAGTGGCCAAAATGATGGTCGCGAT
Source organism: Taudactylus pleione (assembly GCA_031769625.1). NCBI lineage: Eukaryota > Metazoa > Chordata > Amphibia > Anura > Myobatrachidae > Taudactylus > Taudactylus pleione. Next base: position 3,325,238 of record JAUIMM010000052.1, on the reverse strand, counting down.
GGTCAAGACCATCGCGACCATCGGGCTTACAACGAGACCCTGCGGTAGGGTCTCGCTGCTGCAAGCCCAGGAGTGCTTTTGGCTCTATCAGAGCCAAAGCACTCCCACTGACATCACTAGTGATGTCAGTTTGGCCAGACCCAGACGGTAGGCGCTCCCATGGGAACGCCTCCGTCTGTGCAGCCATGCCCCCGGCACGCCCACCAAAGGGGGCGTGCTGTCAATCACCATCGACAGCACGCCCCCTTTGGTGCGAGACCCTTAACGATGGCTTGGCCGTCGTTATTCGGGTCTCGCGCATGCGCACGACGGAGCCGCCTCTTGCGCACGATGGCACACTTGGGCACCATCGACCCGCTTGCGAGCGCTCAGCGCTCGCGAACGGGTCTGAATCAGGCCCAGTGTATGGAAAAGGTCTGAAGGACAAAAGGAAAAAATAAAGTAGAAATTCCTCCCTCGGATAATTCCCATTGGGACTTGTACAGACTTTCCATACTTAGGGCCTGATTCAGAGCCTCTCGTAAGCAGCAGTACGCTATGTTTTGTTTTTGGGGGGGCCGGGATTACCTAAAAACCATTTTTAGAATAATGTCACAATACAATGGAGAAGATTTTGAATTGTTTTTATTTTTTACACACATTTTTATATTTTCATGTGCATTTGCCAGTTTGCAGTTCTGGCTAATGTCAAAAATTTAGCCCCAAAAAAAAAACAATAGTGGCATTTGGCAAAAATAAAATAACACACATTAAAAAAATTCACAAGAAAGGAGAGGGAAGTTTTGGCCCTTAAGGAATATGGGGCAAGCACAGAAGGATTGTGGGAAAATTAGCCAGTGCTGTCATCGCTTTTTGCTCCGTTTGGCTGGGGTAGGGTGGGAGCCTGACCGGGTCCGGGATGTCCTTTGGCTGGCCTGTCCAGAGGCAGATGTTGGGGCCTCTGGACTAGGCAGAGGGCTAGGCACATTTGGAGGGATGGCTGTTGTTGTGCCAGAGGTGGAGGATCCTGATGTTCCGGCAGAAAGGGAGGGCGGCTCCACCATGTGCTGGCGAACGAGCTGCTCCAGGGCATTGGCAATTCGGATGTTGGCCCTGGTATTTTCCGCCAGGGCCTGACCAATGGTCACGTTGGCCGCAGCATTTTGCTCCATGGCCTCCGCCACCCGTAGCAGACTGGCGTCCATCCTCAGCAGAATCTCCATGTGGTGATCCGATTTAAAATTGAGATCCGTGAGGAGGGCCACTGCCTGCGAGGGGGATTGCCATGGACTGGCTTCTGCAGGGTCCCCAGCCGGATCTACTGCTTCCTCCCGTGCAGAGCCAGCAGAAATTCTGCGGCCAAGGCTCCCCTCTGGAGCAGACTCATCCGCCTGTGTCTCTGTGAGAAAAATGAGAAAAGAGGAACATTAGAATCTACATATTGTCACAAACACATTTCAGAGTTGGTAACATAACAACATTTACCTGGGACAACATGAGGAGCCGCAAAGTCTGGCATGTCCGTATCCATGTTGGACACGCCAAACACCTCCTCATACTGCACACACCCCTGTGCCAGCTCTTCCAAGTCATTAAGCTCCAATGACACAGGGGTGGGACCCCCACCTGTCCCCCTTGCATGCCTAGCCCTCTCTGCCAGTTTTTGTTTCAGCCAATATTTATAATCGGTCCATCTATGTGTGAAAAAGTTTGCATTATTCCTGCAGTATTTGGGCCTGTAACCACTTTTTTTAAAAATTTAGTTTTTACGTACCGGCGTTTGACATCTCGGGGTAGAAGTTCAAACTCTCCCACCCTATTGACAGCACTGGCTATCTCTGCCCACATTTTCCACTTCTGGCTTGCACTCATATTCCGATCTGCCTGTGGCAGGGTGTCAACACACATTTGTACCAAAACCTCCATCTCCTTTCTTGTGAATTGTGGCTGCCTTTTTTTTTTGGATTCTTTTGTTGGCCTACTCAGCCCAGCAGCCTCCTCCATAGCATCCTCAACACCTTTTTTCAAAAACATTGTTTAAATTTAGATGTCCAACTTTCTCTAAATTCTGGTTCTAAATAATCCTTTAATCCAAAAGAGACAAATACTTACCGGGCGCCTCTTGGCCATTGTTTTGCTGGTCTGTAGCCATTTTGAGCACACCAACTTGAACTACAGTAGACCGCTTTTGATTTTCCGTGATGTATTTATACATGCGTCCTTATTTTTCGTCCGCATCATTGATTGTGCACTCCTATGATCCGTCCTTAATTTGAGTGGGAAAATAAAGACTATTTATGGCTTTGGTCGACTCGAGTCGAGGTGGTGGGTGATGATTGCTGGAGGTTTCATGTGTAGTAGTGGATTGTTGGCGGGATTAGTGGATTGAGGCGGATTGTTGGGAGTAGGAGTTGGTTCTTGTTTTTTTGGGGGGGATTTTCCGTTCGCTTTTTTTTCTTGCGGTTATTTTCTTTGTTGGTTATTTTTTGAGTAAGTATTTTTTACAACTCCTTTAGAAAATAAGGGATCTACAAACCAAATGTTCTTATTTTTTGTTTGGTTTTTTTTCAGTTATTTTGGCTGGGCCCCATTGAAGTTTTTGGACTGTGACTTATTTGTCGAATTTCGTTAAGTTTTTATTTTTTCATGATTTTCCAAATTTGATGTGTTGGTCTTCACATATATTTTGACCATTAATGTTTTATTTCTAATTTTAACAATCATGTATTAACACTAAATATAGCGTAACGTTTAGCCAAATATATTTCCTTTGTTTTTCCCTGTAAAAATGCGAACTATTTAGCGCACTAATGTTTCCTTATTCCCCATGTAAAAATGCGAACTATTTAGTGCACTAATGTTTCCTTATTCCCCATGTAAAAAAGCGAACTATTTAGCGCACTAATGTTTCCTTATTCCCCATGTAAAAATGCGAACTATTTAGCGCACTAATGTTTCCTTATTCCCCATGTAAAAAAGCGAACTATTTAGCGCACTAATGTTTCCTTATTCCCCATGTAAAAAAGCTAACTATTTAGCGCACTAATGTTTCCTTATTCCCCATGTAAAAATGCGAACTATTTAGCGCACTAATATTTCCTTATTCCCCATGTAAAAATACAAACTATTTAGCGCACTAATGTTTTTTTTAGTATAAATTTGGGCATTCTTGTTTGTCCACTCAATGTAGGGTGCATTTTCAAAATAATGCGTGCTCCCCCCTATCTTTTAACGCATTTGCCAAAATTTTTAAGATTCAAATCTGTACCCCAAAAATTCTCACCTGAATTTCTAATTTGGAAATGTAGGTTTTTGCACTCATGACAATACCCCGGCATGTAAGCATCTTTGGATTTTGCAGCAAAGATAGGTATATTTTTGATTTTACATTTTCAACAAACATTAACTATCTGGCTTACCATTTCAGGTTGATGTTGGTCGTATTATTTTGGCCATGCTTCCGGAACCTGACCAACCTCAACCTCGTCCCAGGCGTAGGCATCGTAGGCGTGCAAGGCCCCAGATATATAGAACACATGTCACCCTTTTTGGAATGCCCGATGATGAGGTTTTAAGATGATACCGTCTTCCTCCACAAATCATCATAGACACTCTCTCATTAATAGAGAGTGATCTGGAGTGGCAAATTGACAGTCCTACAGCAATACCACCACTTACGCAATTAATGGCGGTGTTACATTTCTGTGCCTCAGGATCCTTTCAAACCACGGTGGGAATAGTGGCCGGAATCTCCCAATCCTCCTTTTCAAGGATCCTGAGGTCAGTGATGGAGGCCCTTTTCAAGCACCTCCATCATTTTATTAAAATGCCATTGGATATGGGTTCCCTAAGTGTGGCGAAGGCCAATTTTTACCAAATAGCTGGCTTCCCACACATCATAGGGGTTGTGGATGGTACTCACATACCACTTCAGCCTCTAACACGGCTGGAGGCAATTTTTAGGAACCGCAAGCACTATCACTCACTGAATGTAATGGTGGTATGTGATGCCTCCCTCCAGATCCTGTCCCTGAATGCAAAATTACCCAGGAGTGCACATGACTCATTCGTCATCCGGCAATCAGGGATTTGGCATAAATTAGACAACCTACAAGCTGGTGATGCGTGGCTTCTGGGTAAGTGGAGACCTTTAGTTGAAACCAATGCAAAGCTTGATACACAGTGATCCTGATTGTTGTATTTGTTTTTTGACAGGAGACAGTGGTTACCCTTGCACGCCCTGGCTGCTCACTCCTTATTTGGCTCCCACACCAGGGCCACAAAGTGAGTATAATTCCGCACTTACAGCCACCAGGCAGGTGGTGGAGCACTGTATCGGCCTTTTAAAAGGCCGATTCAGATGCCTCCACCGCTCTGGTGGCGAACTCATGTATTTGCCGGCTGTGGTTTCGAAAATTGTGGTCCTGTGTGGGATCTTTCACAACATCACCATAAGGAGTGGTGTCCCAATGCAGCCAGAGGATGCCTTGCCTGAGGATGGCCCCCCCGAGGTTGGTCAGAGGTCAATATGTGGGGCGCCATACGCGATGATGTGGTGGCCAGATTTTTCAGGTAATTATTGTCAAACATTTACTTAATTGACACAATGTCGACATGTACCATTGTAATGTTCCTTTTTGAAATTATTAATTTATTTTTAACTTTTCTTGTCTTCCTTTACACACCTCGACAAACGATGCCTACTACCTGCTCCACTAAATTGTGTACATGTGGCCACATTGGATCTAACTTTGGAATCAATTATTTCATCGCCTCATTTGTGGCTTTATGTTGGCCTGCTACTTATTTCATCAGTTCTTGATTGTTTTTTTTGTTGTTTGCTTTTGGTGTTGGTTTTTTTTTTGGAGTGTCTTTTCACTGTGTGAATTGCTTGTCCCAATTCACTTTCTGTATGTGTTTGGTGTTTATTAAATTTTTGTTTGACATTAAAAAGACTGTTTTTTACTAAATTCTAATCACGTGTAACCTGGTACAAAAAAGGCCAACTTTCGTAAGGCCTAATCCTGTAATGTGTGAAATGTTTACGTCTTTGAAAATGCTTTGTGGCTTAACAAAAACATCAAAGGTATTATGTTGAATCAGTAGGTTTCCCAAACTAGGCCTAAGCTGTTTTTTTTTTTTTTAAATTACATTACCCACCCAAAGAAAAACAAGAAAATGTTTGAATTTGTAATAACCTATTGGTATGGTGAGGTGTTTAATGTGGCAGCTTACATACTTCCTAGCACTTTGTACAATATAATTTACCTTACTTTAAAGAACATGATCAAATAGTGGACTTATGGAAGGTTAAACAATGTAATTGTTTCAGACAATGAATGAGACTCGTTAAAATACAAAGAAATTTTAATTGCCAAACAATAATTTGAAAAAAACAAACCAGGAAAAAAAAAAATCATCGCCGAAGGGCCGCCGCCATGTGGTCAAGGACCACTAACATGGAAATCATGTGGCCACGCAAGGCGGCCAAACCTTCCTGCATACAATGCAGCCGCCTCTGGTCTTCTGTTGGAAAAAACAAAGTGTAAACAAAGATCCAGTTGTGATGAAAAAAACAAAGTACTGGCAAATGCAAAGATGGCAGAAATACTAAATTACAAATGAACACACAAAAAGGCGACCACAAAAAATAAGAAGTACCCTTGTTAGGGTAAACAATAACTACCCAAGTATGAGTGTTTGGACATGTGTGATATGTATCTTTGGTAAAAATCCAATACATTGTCTATCCAAATAAAAATGTCAACAAGACAAATTTTAAAATTTATAACAGGGAAACCTACCGGTCATAGGAAATTGGGGGTTTGTAGGCCCTCCATCCTCCTCGGAGGTGGTACAGTGCTGTAGGCTCCAAGGAGGGGAGATCTGGGAGCAGCTTGATGGCGATGAAAGGGGGGAGGGGAGGGTGAAGAAAAGAGAAGGGGGGGTGGAGTGGAGGCTGAAATTTGTGGGGGGCTCAAATTTTCAGAGGGAGGGGCCTCAGGTAGTGGCCGGTGAGGGGTGGAGGGGGAATTGGGGGAAAGTTGGGGAGTTGCTGCTGGGCTTTGCGTAGGACTGAGGGGCCGAGCCCGGCGTCTGTGCCTGCGGTGATGGCGGATTCTGCGTTCAGCCCCTAAATGAGTTGAGAAAAATGTTTTGGGTTTTTTTGGGGGTGGGGGGTTGGGCCCCAAATTAACAACTACACAAATGTTCTAACATTTTAAAAATTGAAAACATGCACACGCAAGCCTGTCCAAAAACTACCAACAGGGCTATACTGAAAACATGCACATGCAGGCCTGTCCAAAAACTACCAACAGGGCTATAGTGAAAACATGCACACGCAAGCCTGTCCAAAAAATAACAACAGGGCTATACTGAAAACATGCACATGCAGGCCTGTCCAAAAACTACCAACAGGGCTATAGTGAAAACATGCACACGCAGGCCTGTCCAAAAAATAACAACAGGGCTATAGTGAAAACATGCACACGCAGGCCTGTCCAAAAAATAACAACAGGGCTATAGTGAAAACATGCACACGCAGATAGGGCCAAAAAATAACAACAGGGCTATAGTGAAAACATGCACACGCAGATAGGGCCAAAAAATAACAACAGGGCTATAGTGAAAACATGCACATGCAGATAGGGCCGCAAAAAAAGAAAGGAAAATAAACAAATACTTTCAGCTATCCGCTGCCCAAAATAGGCCAGCAAGAGTGGCGTGCGGCGGCGCAGATCCGACCACCTGCGCTCGAGCTGCCCGATCTGTCGGCGTGAGCCGAAGGAGCACAGGCGGCGGCGAACCTCCGCATAGGCGGATCGCTTCTGGCGGTTGCTGATGGGGGGAGGCTGGCTGGTGATCCGCCGGTCCTTCACCTCCGTTAGGACCAAAACCTCCCACCTGGTAAACGCGGAGGCTCTCATGATGGCAATGGTTTTTTTTACAACAAACAGTTTTAATAAAGGCCAGAGAAAAAATTGGATTGGCTAATGTAGTTGGTAAATTAACAGGAACCATTCTATTGGTTATTGTATGAGTCATGTGTCCTCCAGCCTAAAAAATATAATGTGAGTTATGATAGGCTTGATGCAGTGACATTCGTAAAAATAAAGAATAAGAAGAAAGAATTAAATAGAAATAAAGAATGAAATAAAGAAATTAAAAAACTAAAATATGCCTATCACAAACACATGAAAACAATAGGATCATTGGTTCAAACATGTATTTTTTATAAAGTTAAACATTGTTGAAACCGTACGTATTCTGCGGGAAAAATGACACACTGACAAGAATAAAGTTTATTGAAAATGAAAAAAAAAACGGATTGCAAACATGTGAAGAGCAATTAAGCTAATTAATATATTGATTGGCATGATACGATTAAAGTATGTATGCAGAATGAACGAGCAGGTACCGGTAATCGAAATCTGACAGGCCCACTTCCAGTTTGGACTTGTGCGAGCGTTCTCTGCAACCAAATTTGGAGATGGACGGTCGCAATTTTGCTCGTTCGCTAGCTAGAGGAGGGGTTGGGAGACTTTGGGGTGGAAGATTAGCTACGAGCGAACTTACGAGCGAGCGCTTGAATTTACATTTTCTCGCTCGTTCGTCGAACGAGCGTACTGCCGCTTACGAGCGGCTCTGAATGAGGGCCTTAGAGTAAGAGATTTTTTCATTGGTTGAACATCTGACAGCGCCAACGTGTAACTTTCTTATTGTGCAATTACACTGTTACTCTGTGAGTGAGGAGGCCTCCTGTGCACATACTCCAATTATCCATATAGCAAAATAATAATAATCTGGACCATTCAATTGTCCATCCCTACTTCCACCTTACATGGCTGTAGCATACTGACTTAAACCATACTGTAAAACATGAAAGATATATCTCCTGTATGGGCTCTGGCCATCCAATCATTTCTGGGAGTTTACTGGACTACCACTGCAATTAAGCACAGTGAAATTACAATAGGAGCTGTAGTCTAGGCCCGGCAGTAGTCGAATCTCGGACATGGCTCATTTAAAAGCCATAAGAAGGGAACAGCATTGCTGTGTGCAAATCTCAGGAAGGAACAGGAAACTGAACTACTATGCTCTTTCCAATTAAAATAAACTTGTCAAATAAGAGGAAATAAGTTCAACAATTCTCCTGCTCCCAGAATGCACGGTTCTGTCTATCTATTAACCTGGTGTGTTTATTGTGACAGCTAATATCCTCACCACCTCCCAGATCTGATACTGTACCTGCAAACAAAGGAATAAACACTCCATCTACACCTGATGCAAATTAGGGGGATTATATTTCACTAATAAATATGATTAGTTGTAGCACATAATTAGCACAGCTAATGATTGTTTTGCTCCCAATCATGTCAGTATAAGGAAAAGGCCATGTAAACTAACTAATACAAAGCAGACAATGCCAGGCAAACACAATGGGTCACCTACTCACTTGTCATTTCTCCCCCATTCTGTGTGACCCTCCTCAGAGTTGAAGAATTGCAGTGGGGGGTTTTGCTTCCCAATAGTTTGCTGAGCTGCAGAACTGGATAAATCTTTAAGGTTTTACATAAGGGGGAGGAAAGTGATGCCACCCTACATGATTCGAAAATACTTGTTCCTGAGATTACAGTAATTACATCCCCAGCATGAGTGCCATACAAGCGCTAAATGAAACATCAGCACATCAATTAAAAAGTAAACAGTCCATTCTTACGGTAAGACAGACCCCTGGGATGTCCTAACAAGCGTGAATGGAACTGCCAAGCTCCCTGTTTACCCGCCTGTGCTGGAAACATTTAAGGTAGTGTAAGCAATTAATGGAACACATTATCAATGATGTGTTTTCTGTTTAATCAAGGAAGGAAAAGATGATTGCTACTAACATGTATTGGGATTGTAAGCATTGCAAGCCACAATATATTAAAGTACAATACTCAAAGAGAAATTTTAAACCTAAGTTGACTTTTAAATGATCATATTCATAATAAATTGCTACCCAGCACTGTGCAATATCTTGGTGCTATATACATGAAGTGTAATAATAATAATAATAATAATAATAATAATAATAATAAGGCTAACCATCTTTCAAGATTAAAAATTCAGACTCTCTTGCACTTGATTCTTGAGCCTCTCTGTCTTGTCAGCTGTTTTTGAACCATAAATCCCAGTATGTTCTACCCAAACCAGTAGAAGCTGTGACGCGCATTGAAATGGGACATGTCACTGCATGCCAATGGACAGGCTACGACCTGTAGTTCTACCTCTGCATGAGTCAAATATCAATGATTTTTATTGGCCTATTACATTTATGATCTATGGGTCCTTGTGATCCAGGAGTGAGGTTAAACCAACCTAATACCAAATACACTAATAATGGAGTTGTTAGAAATTCAATTATTTTGGTAAATGGAAAGATAATTCCTATATAAAATATGAGGAACCAGTGTACACAAGACAGGTGTGCAAAGAAGGTTCCATAACCTATAACAGCCAAACTCTAGTAGAAAGTGACAGACGCTGATTGGCTGCAAAAGGTTATAGCAATTTTTGCAGTTACCGATTGCCAATGTTAGACATGTAAAATAATGTGTTGAATGTGAATCAAACAATAATTAAAAAAAATGATATAATTTAAAATAAATGCTTTTATTAAACAGTAATCCTCTGTGTCGCAGCTCTATCTAACCTAAAGAGAAGATAAACGACACGAATGGAATAAAACTAAACAACACGAGTGGAATAAAACTATTGGTGTACTATAGTCAACTTTGTTTCTTCAAGACTCTGTTCCTATAAGAAATCAAATAATACCCCTTTCAGACATACAGCAAAAACCCAGGTTTTTAGACGTGAACGTGCATCAACCCAGATTTTTGCTATATGTGAACAGAAACGACACGGGTGGAAGTCCTGGGTCCATGACCCTGCTCTGTACAGGGGTTTTTCCCAGATGTAACCCAGGTAGCCTCTAGTGTGAATGCATCCAACCCAGGTTTTTAGACCTGGATTTTAAGAGAACTTTCTCATTGGCTGTTCCGTGCACCTGCAGATGACATCAACTGCAGGCATCAAGACCACATGACTGGGGAGCAAATTAATATAAGTGTATATTATTTTATGAAGATAGGTGTACTGTATAGAGCGACTATCTAGTTTCAAATGTGAATGCACACAACTAGGTACAAGGTAGAAATTAGAGCATATTGTGGTATGTATCCACGTATTAGTTATAAAGAGGCAATCAATTAAAGTGCATCTATAATATATTATAATATAATAAATAAATAAATAGACGTAAATGAATAGTAGTAGATCAAGATGTACAAAAAGTAAAATATATATTTAATCTGGACAATAGAGTAAAAACATAAAGTTGCATATAATACATATAAGCAAGGGGGAGTGGTTAAAGATGGGTGACATGGGGAGTATGGGTATATGGTAGTCACAGTGGGATGGTAAAAAATACAGACATAAAACAGGAATTCATAAAGATAAAATTTCATGCATAGAGGTGTAAAAAAGGCTCAATCGATTAAAAAGCAATGCTTTAGAATTTTTTAGATTCCTATTGTATTAGACAATGTATAAAAGGGTTTCTCTTATCTGATTAGATAGTCAGCATTAGTTCCATGAGGCAAGAGGGAGCACTTCCCAGTCTGACAGATGAAACGCGTTCGGAAGTGCTCCCTCTTGCCTCATGGAACTTATGCTGACTCTCTAATCAGATAAGAGAAACCCTTTTATACATTGTCTAATAAAATAGGACTGTGAAAAATTCTAAAGCATTGCTTTTTATTCGATTGAGCCTTTTTTACACCTCTATGCATGAAATTTTATCTTTATGAATTCCTGTTTTATGTCTGTATTTTTTACCATCCCACTGTGACTACCATATACCCATACTCCCCATGTCACCCATCCTTTAACCAACCCCCCTTGCTTACATGGATTATATGCCGCTTTATGTTTTTACCCTATTGTCTAGATTAGATTAAATATACTGTATATTTAACTTTTTGTACATCTTGATCTACTACTATTCATTTACTTCTATTTATTTATATATTATCTATTATATTATAATATATTAGAGATGCACTTTATTTGATTGGCACTTTATAACTCTATACAGTACACCTATCTTCATACCATTCACAGCACATATTCCTTGCTTACAACACTGTTTGAGCTGACACCCTCATACATAAAGGGAGAGAAGTTTCTATTAATTAATAAATAACAACACCTTATTCACATATGTGTATTTATGCTAAATTAGCACATACATTTATACTGAGGGGGGATTGTTGCATTTACTGGCACCTGTATCTTCATATACACAGTATATTATTTTATGTTTAATCTTTTATGTGAAAATTTTGTCTTTGTATATACACCAAAACTTTTTAAAGGCTATATTGATAATTTTCTTATATTGTAATTTAAAAATGTATTGGTTTTCAATAAAAAAATGTCCCCAATAAATCCACACCAAATTCCTGGGCAGACCTGGGTTCAGTGCGAACATATCCGACAATGGAATTTCCCGAGTTTTGGTGTAGTGTGAGTGGGGGTCTGAGACTAAGACCTGGGAATTTCTAGGGTTGATAGACTGGGAAAGTACCCGTGTATTTCCCGGGTCTTATGTCTGAAAGGGGTATTACACTGCACCATTACCCAGGTCCATCCCGGGTCCAACCCTGGTAGCTACCTGGGTTGGATTCCCAGGTCACTTTACGTGGGTTATTTTTCAGGGACCCTTTTCCACTGAGCAGCTACCCGGGAAGACCCAGCAATAACCTGGGTTATTGCAGCAGTGGAAAAGGGGTATTACAGGGGAAGCAGTCGGGAAGCCGATGGACGGAATCCTGACCGCCGGCTTCCCGACTGTCTAATCCCGGCAAGGGCTAAATGACAGGCGTTGAAATCCTGACGACTTTCATTTTACCTACGCCGGGAGCCCAACACCCAAGTTAACTGATCGAAAGGAGAGCCGGGCACCCAGTGTGGACAGCCGCGGGGGGGGGAGGGTTAGGTTTAGGGTTCCCGGGAGGGTACTTGGGGTTAGACACCCCCCGGGAGTTTAAGGTTAGGCTAGGGGATGGGAGGGTTAGGGTTAAGCACCCCCGGGGGAGGTAAGGTTTAGGCATCCCTCCGGGGGACTTAGGTTTAGGCGGCGGGGAAGGGAGGGTTAGGTTTAGGCACTTAGAGGGGGGATTAGGGTTAGGCACTTGGGGGGGAGGTTAGGGTTAGGCACCCCTAAGGGAGGGTTAGGGGGGAGAATAGGTTAGTCAATACTTACCTCTCGACGATCGGGATTTTCACTGCTGCCGGGATGCCGCTGTCGGGATTTGAAACGCCGGCCATTACAGACCATTAGGGATATTTAATACTCTTTATAATTTTAATTTTACAAAAGTGAATTCTCCAATTAATAATAAAAAAACAATAAGCATAAAAGTGAAGAAAATTTTGGAAAGGTTTTCTGTTGTATAATTTTAAGGAATATGCAAAGTTATAATAACTTTAATTCATTAGTTAAAAAAAACATTCAATATCTACACTCACACAATGTACAGTCAATATTTTCTGTGATTGATTTTCTTGTAACATATTGACAGCATTCAAAGCAAACGAAATCTGACCTTGTATGGGACAGACTAATTTATCACTGATTCTAAGCTTACCTGTCAATGATTGATTGATTAGTTTAATGATTAATTTGGTGATTAGACCAGAAATGCCATTAACCATTATCTAGCAGGATTTTTGCTTTGGGCAAGGTCTGCCATTAGCAAACATATACTAATTTAAAAATAAAATAAACCAATCTTTTAATTTTTTTAATGAATGCCAATCCACCATTCAATCATAGTATACAGTGTGTGTCCCCTTACTTCCGTAGCACCTATCATCATAATGTTTTAGTAGTCCAGACTTGTGGAACATTACATAATCGATTTGCGTGAAACTTTTTTTTTCTTCATCTTATTTTTTTTTTAACTCACAATATTACTTCCTGCGAGGGTGTTATTTTCATAGGCCCAAGTTTTGAAAGACTTGTGGTGTATTGTAAGAAACTCAGGGATTTGGTTACATTTCCAGCTGTTTTCTGTAACCACATTCTATTCATTATAAGTTGCATTGCCTATTGGATTTCGTGATATACTTACTTACGTGCCCATGTGGGCTTGCTTATGTGGGCATGACTTCGTGTAAGTTCCGTGAGAGGATGGCCAACCACAGAAGTACCATTAGACAAGCACTGTCCACTGGGAATTCTGACAAGCTAGTGGCCCAACATTTTTTGCTTAACGGGCACCAAGTGTCATCTCTACGTTGTCGCATTATTGACTGGGTCCCTCCTCCCATACGAGGCAGTGATCGGTTACTACTTTTGAAAAACTTGAGGCAAGATGGATTTTTCGTCTAAATACAGTAGCACCGCATGGATTAAATGAATGTAATCCATTGAATGTTTTTCTTTGTTAATTTTTCTATGTATTTTTATTTTTTATTTTTTTGACCAATATACCATTTAGAGTTTTTTGTTCTATTTATTCATATATATTTCTTTATGTTTGTGTACTTTAATGGCTGTTGCCTTTTTTGGTTTTATTTAGAATGCTCTATTTTTTGTTAATTGTTTTTAGTGATATATTTGTGTATTCTATGCTTCCATACATAGCGGGTCCCCATCAGTACTCTAGTGACAGCATATGTCTATTTTTTGTATCCATGTGTTCTTTTTTTTATATTTAAGCTGTTATGCAGTAAGGTATTTGTTTTCTGGTTACCATGGCTACCTTCCGGGCAGTGCGCTGATGGTGCCTGGACCGGATGTTGATATCCCAGACCGGATGGATGGCACACACCATGTGGTTGCGTGTGCCATCTGGATGTGTAATACATTTGGCCGGATGTTGTGTCTTCTTAGACAGCTGTGACCGCCGACCACGTGGAGGGCGCGCATCATGTGGTGTTGTGTGCCTTCCGGATATGCACTGTGCGTGGCCGGATGTTGTCCTTCTACTGCGGCTGGCCTGCACCGCGTGTTGGTGTGGATTTCTATCCACCGGATGTGCATTCTGGATATCATGACACTACAGGTGCAAGCTGTACTCACGTTTAACACCATCAGGTGAGTGTTTACGCTGGGATGCTTTGCTCACATGTGCTGCTATTGGGTGATGTATTTTGGCGCCCATTTAGGGTATTTATAGGGGCCTGCTACACATGGTCAGTGTGAGGTTGGCTTCTGGGTGGGCCGTTTGCTCTGATGCAATATATGTGTGGTTGTGCCTCTTGAGGAAGGTTCTATAAGGACCGAAACGTCGAGACTGTCTCTCAAGCTAGAAACCTGAGGTATGATGTATATGGAATAAATCGTTTTTTTCATCTTCAAAAATTCTGGTGAGTGCTCCATTTTTTTGCTCTATATATATATATATATATATATATATACATATATACATATACACACACACACGTTAGTATTTCTTTTTAAAGACCAGACATTAACATATTTATTGGAAAAAAAAGCTAATGGGAGTTTCATGTATATATATATATATATATATATATATATATATACTGTATATATATATATATATATATATATATATATATACACTACACATTTGGGAGTTTAATATATATATATATATATATATATGTATATTAATCTTATAATTAAGTAATTAAACCACACACTTTATATAGTATTTATATATTAAACCAAACATATATATTAAACCAAACACTTTATATAAACCCCCCCAATTCTTCTTTCCCCCTCCCCCAACGTCCTCCAGGATCTAAGACAGTGACAGGCAGCCTGACAGGTGAGTGATCATTGCTCACCTTGACTTCTACTGTAAATTACATGTGGGCGTCCTAGGAGGAGCGTCACTGTGCAGCTCCTCATCACGTTGCGCAGCCAGAGGAGTTGGAGCTGCTGAGTTAAAAAGAAGCCATTAGTCCTCCCGGTCAGTAAATCTATTCCTGACCGGGCGGACATTAAGTAGTTATATTCGTGTATCTGCGTTCTGGCTAATGGGTGGTCCGGTGCACATCCGGACCACCCCTTAGCTTTCCTACATACAGTGGAGAGATGAACCCAGGGTTCATCATCTCTCTCACCACTTCAGTGTCTGTGGCCGTGCCGGGAGCAGAACTGCAGCTTCATGGCGCCCTCTGCCCGCTGGCGCCCTACGCACTTGTGTAGCTGGCATAACGGGTGGGCCAGCCATGACTGGCCGATATATTGGCCGATCAATTGATCGGCCAATATATCTGCTGGCCGTCAGCCAGTGTGTACAGACGATATGTCTGCGAACCACGTCGTTCACAGACATATCGCATTGGCTGTGCTGCACAGCCGATGGACAGATATGTCTGCAAACATATCTGTTTGTGTACGGGTGGTCTGCAGACCGCCCGAACACACACAGGAAGCAGCCGCGGAGAAGGGGGCGGTCCCGACCCTCCTCCCTGCCAGCGGGACCCGCGGCTGCCGAATAGACGATGGCCGTTCAGTGTGTATGAACGACTATCATCTAAAGATATATCTGCATATCACTCTATCTGCAGATATATCCTTCAGGTGTGTACCCACCTTAATACCTCTTTTCCACCAAAACCCGGGTCCGACCTGGGTTTTGAGACATGGTTCCAAACCAGGTCAGACACCATTTACACAGCACCATCAAGCTCGGTTATTTTCAGGTCCATCCCATTCACACTAAACTTGGGTCTGCCCTTCTAAACTTGTGAGGTCATAAAAAGTGGGAGGTGACTGCTCCACAACCAACAGTCAGCTCATTTTAGGCATGACCCAGGTCAGATAACCCGGGTTGCACCGTTTACACTGCACCATAACCCAGGTCCATCCTGGGTCCGACCCTGATATCTACTTGGGTTGGATTGCCAGGTCACTTGACCCAGGTTATTTTTCAGGGACCCTTTCACACTGAGCTGCGACCCGGGTAGACCCAGCAAAAACACAAGTTTTTGCTCTGGTGTAAAAGGGGTATAAGAGTCAACATGATGCAGGACTGTGCATTTAAAAAAAAAAAAAACTATTTGAAGAGTCCGTTGAAAAGTGGACAACCGTTTCGACAACGTAATTCTGTCACCAACACAAGTATTTGAGAGTACACATTGATAGCCACTGGGAGTTTATTATAGCAATGTACTAAAATAGATTTCTTTTTTGTGTACTACACTCCTGCCTTTACATGCTATTAGCTATGCCAGTGGTTCTCAAACCCAGTTCTCAGGACCCCACACAGTTCACGTTTTCCAAGTCACCACCAGCAGGTGCACATGGGTACTCATTACTCACTGATACATTTTAAAAGACCCACAGGTGCAGTAATTATTATACTTGTGATCCTGTTAGGAGACATGGAAAACATGCACTGTTTGGGGGGCCTGAGGACCGAGTATGAGAACCTGTGAGTTATGCCTTTCTTCAGTTGCATGTTCTGCAACTTAACATACCAGTCAATGTATCAATTTCCTGAGCTCCTAGACCAGTGGTTCCCAAACTGTGCGCCGTGGCACCCTGGGGTGCCTTGGGACATCTGCAGGGGTACCTCAGGTTGGTGGTCCAGCACCAAATCAAATTATTTGTGAACAATGTAGTGTAAATATGTGCACAAACAGATGCGCAAACCTGTCCATCATCACATAACTGAACCTAAGGATGACAGGTAAGCGCAAGTTACTTCACATTACTACATGTTTTCTGAACTTTATTTATTTTATTTATTAACAGTTTCTGATATAGTGCAGCATATTCCGTTGCGCTTTACAATTGTAAACATTAATAGAACAAAACTGGGTAATAACAGACATATAGGTAGGAACTTCTCAATAACAAACTTAACCTTAGAGGTGCCGTGAAAACAATGCTGATACTCTAGGGAGCCATAATTCAAAAAAATTTGGGAACCACTGTCCTAGACTATCTGTCTACAGTCTCATTGGTCATAAATAAACACATATTGTGCTATACATACTTCAGGAGAGAAGAAGCAGAAACATTCTTGCAGTGACAGAGCAATCTGGTGCTGCTAGCAAACAGAAAACGCTTCCATTATACTAGAGAACATGATAAGATAGATAGATAGATAGATAGATAGATAGATAGATAGATAGATAGATAGATAGATAGATAGATAGATAGATAGATAGGTAATGTGTGTATATATACATTAGAGGTAATTAATGTGTGTGTCTTTCATGATGAAATCCATCACAGCAGTGGTGTGTCCCCGCTTGCATAACAATGCTCTGCTAATACACACGCTGAGACCACCTTTACATTGCTAGAGGCAGCGGCCCCACCTCCCTCCGGGGGGATGAGAGGACCGGTCAGGGGCTGGCTCTGGCATCTCCCGGTATAAATGCTCAGTGTCTGTGCACTAGTAGTGAGGCTGGGAGAGTGGTCGCAGAGTAAGGCGCAGCACCAGGTACACTAGCACCACAACCAGCAGCAGCAGCTGTATCTCGGTGCATTGCTCAGGGGGAGCTGTCACCTTGGATTTGCAACCCATTTGTAGCCTGTAGGAGCCTGTTGTACTTTCCCTGTTGTGTTGCAGAACTTTGCCGGCTGCTGCACTGACTGACGTAGCTGGGGCCCCTGGTGAGCTGTGAGTGCCCGGACTGTGAGATATCAGCGATTTATTACTACACAGAGAGCTGTGCGCTATGGAGCGGTACCTGCTGCTGCTAATGATGATGATCCCTGTGCCCGGAGCACAGGGCGCTGCTGCCAATGACCTGAGTTGCCAGGAGATCACTGTGCCCCTGTGCAAGGGCATCGGCTACAACTACACCTACATGCCCAACAAGTTCAACCACGACACGCAGGACGAGGCCGGCCTGGAGATTAACCAGTTCTGGCCGCTGGTGGAGATCAACTGCTCCCCGGACCTGAAGTTCTTCCTATGCAGCATGTACACCCCCATCTGCCTGGAGGACTACAAGAAGCCGCTGCCCCCCTGCCGGAGAGTGTGTAAGCGTGCCCGGGCTGGCTGCGCTCCTCTTATGCGCCAGTACGGCTTCGCCTGGCCGAATCGTTTGCGCTGTGACCGGCTGCCGGAGCAGGGGAAATCGGAAACTGGCCATTTCTCCTGCTTACAACAAATTAACCTAAATAACCTCAAGAACTTTGCTCCCTAATAAATCTCAACTCTTGACATGTCCCATTGTTATTCACTTTACCTGTCAGTGGCTTTAATACTATGGGGCCCATTTATTAATGATCGCATTTTGCAATGGGATCAGGGCATGCAGTACCGCCCCTGATCGCATTGCAAAATGCGATCCTATCTGCCGGATGTATTATCCGGGACATGCAGGGAGACGGGCTCCGAAAAGAGCCCGTCCCTGCGATGTCTCCGGAGGGCAGTCGGGGCTTCTGCGCATGCGCAGTCCCGCGGACTGCACATGAGCGGCGCCCATTGCCGGCGGAGGGATCTGGCAGATCCCTCCGCCGGCTGATATGCGGTAAGTGCCCATAGGAAACAGCGGCTAAGGCTATCTTTAGATAGCGTTAGCTGCTGGGGCCAATATCGGGAAGGCTTCGCATTCCTGATATTGATACATTTGGCAGCATCGCATCCCCCATAGAAACCTATGGGGGAGGCGGCTGCCGGCGGCAATGGAGGGATCGCAGCAGGTATCGGAGATACCTGCTGCGGTCCCTCCTTCATACATTCGGGGGATACTAAGTATTTGAGGTAAACCCCCGAAAACAGGTGTTTTCGGGGAATTTACCTCAAATGCACTTTGATAAATGGGCCCCCTATGCCTGATAGGCGTATATTAGTAGTTAACGTTAATACTTAAATGTATTTGCACTTTTTGATATATACGTTTAATGTTGATTTTAAACTTTGTTCAATAAATATACACATTTCTTGTTATAAGACTTGCATATTTTTAAGGTAGCGCATTCCTGCTTTCTCTTTTTCAAAATTATATTTTAAAGGAGTTTTAACATAATTACTTTTTATTTTTAGAATATTAAGGGGCCTATTCATCATCGGAGGCCGTATGGTCATTGCTCCGGTGCAGGGATAGCTGCTCTGCAAAGTTAATATCGGTTAGTATCGCAGCTACAGAAGCTGCATTACTTACCTCCTCCCTGAAGTCACGCATGCGCACAGCTGCCGGGGAGTCCGTGAGAAGACGGTGGATCCCTCTTTGCATCCCCACAGGAAGGAGAGGGGCGAAGAGAGCAGGCACCGTCTGTTCTCGTGAACAAATTCGAAAACTTTCAGTTTTCGGAGTTTGCTATCGGACCCCTGATGAAGAATAGCCCGGTAACTAAAATATGCGGAAACTGGCATTTCCGCATGGTTACGGGGCCATTTATTGATGATGAATAGGCCCCTAAGAGTTGAACAATTATATTATCAAACTATATAAGCAAGAGTCAATGATAAACTGTTGTGTATCCACTGGTGTATTTATAATGGGTGCAGGGTGTGCAGTGCCCCACACCGCACACCCTACACCAGGGGTAGACAATAAGTGGCACTCCAGCTGTTGTTGAACTATAAATCCCAGTATGCCTTGCAACAGTTTTAGCATGACCAAATAGCAAAACTGTTGCAGGGCATGCTGGGATGTTTAGTTCTACAACATCTGGGGGGCCGCTTATTGCCCACCCCTATGCTACACTAATGTTTAATACTTACCTCTCCGGAGTCCCATGTTGGCACTACAGCAGCAGCACAATTCACTGGCTAAATGGTGCGATGGCCATTTTCTCAGAGATTTCCGCTTGCACAGTAGAGAAGTGTCGGGGACCATGGCAAAGGTGCCATGTTACTGGAGACTTGCGCACATGCCAGAGTCTACTGCACGGCCCCTGGGCCTACTTTCATCTGTCTCCCACCTGGGGATGACATAGAATATCGATACATTAGGAATATTAATATGTGGTCTGATTTCCAATCAATATAGGCAATGAGATATGGTCACCTGATTGATAATTTCCCGGCGCTACAGCAAGAAATACAGAAATGAGAGCAGAATATGATGTGAATGTGAGAAGTATGTGGGCATGATTTGAGCAGGATGAGTATGATGTGACTTTACTGTATTTTAGAGAAAGAGGTCCGGATTCTGAGTCAGATGCAGGGGCGTATCTATAATGGCTGCAGGGTGTGCGGTGCACACGGGCCCCTGGGTCCAGGGGGGCCCCCACTGAACCCATTTAGTCTTTATACTTACCTGTCCAGACTGGTGCTGCAGAGCCTATAAAAGTCACTGGAAAAATTGCGGCGGACATTTTCCCGGTGACTCGCACATGCGCATTACTGCTGTCCCCGGGAAACCGGCGCAGGTGCCATTTTCCTGCAGACCCGCGCATGCGCAGTAGATTCTGGCACTAAGCCAGAATCTACTGCTGCTCCCACCGACTGCTGCACCGCTAGAGAGAGGAGGGGCCCGCACTGAGTCTGCACGTGGGCCCCCTCCTCTCTTAAAACGCCCCAGGTCAGATGCAAGTCCAAAAGCGGATACTTCTCACGATTATCAACAGACTGTGCATGTGTCACAAGAAGCAGCTTGCACATGGACTGCACCATGCATACGCACCTGCACAGAGGATATGAGAGCGGATTGTTATCTCCATGTGTAGCTGGAACGCTCTATCTGTGAAACGGTTATTTCTGGATGACAATTGGGCGGTTATTGTGTCAACACTTGATGCAGATGCATTTTGTAGAAGTGATGTGGGCATGTAGCCAGACTTCAATGCTTGTTTGAGGCATGTGGATGGAGCTGGGATGCCTGTTTCATGCAGATCTTTTTGCACCCAGCATGGGGTGGGTGTAGGTGTCAATTCTAATGATGAGGGCTGCGAATGGAAAAACAGCGAACAATATGAACCGTTTAATTATCAATCCCTACTTCCACCTTCCACCTTACATGGTTGTAGCATACTGACTTAGGGTCTGGTTCAGAGATGTACACTAACCCGATTATTAGCGCACATCTGCGATGTTTGGGAGTCTGTGCTTGTACAGGACCCGTTCTGTGCATGTGCAGAAAGGGTTCTGCGATCTCGCACACAGTTCCCCCAAGCCTCTGCCTGATTGACAGGCAGAAGCATTTGGGGGCCATGCAGGGGCGGGGACATCCTGCGTTCCCAGAAATGGAGGAGTGTCGCCCCCATTTTCTGGGAATGCTGAGCCCAGGATCTGAGGCCATGGATGCAGACTTTCTGGCCTCGCAAATCAGCTAAGAACCAGCCAGCCTGCATAAGCTAAATCTTACTCATCTTGCCAATGCGGTCATGATGGTGATCCCAGATTCTGACAGGAGGCGTCTCTTCTCTTCAGATGCCTTCTGCAGTATTAGCAGTTTACATGGATGATAATGACCAGCTGCCTGTGTGCGTCTGTGCAATACCCTCCAACTCTGAATCAGGCCTTAGACCATACTGTAAAACATGAAAGATATACATCCTGTATGAGCTCTGACCATCCAATCATTACTGGGAGTGTACTGGACTACCACTCCCAATAAGTACAGTGAAATTACAATAGGAGCTGTAGTCTAAGCCCGGCAGTAGCAGAATCGCTGACATGGTTCATTTAAAAGCCATAAGAAGGGAACAGCATTACTGTGTGCAAATCTCAGGAAGGAACAGGAAACTGAACTACTATGCGCTTTCCAATTAAAATAAACTTGTCAAATAAGAGGAAATAAGTAATGTGCAACAATTCTCCTACTCCCAGAATGCACGGTTCTGTCTATCTATTAACCTGGTGTGTTTATTATGACAGCTAATATCCTCACCACCTCCCAGATCTGATACTGTACGTGCAAACAAAGGAAGAAACACTCCATCTACACCTGATGCAAATTAAGGTGATTATATTTCACTTATAAAAATGATTAGTTGTAGCACATAATTAGCACAGCTAATGATTGTTTTTCTCCCAATCATGTCAGTATAAGGAAAAGGCCATGTAAACTAACTAATACAAAGCAGACAATGCCAGGCAAACACAATGGGTCACCTACTTACTTGTCATTTCTCCCCCATTCTGTGTGACCCTCCTCAGAGTTGAAGAATTGCAGTGGGGGGTTTTGCTTCCCAATAGTTTGCTGAGCTGCAGAACTGGATAAATCTTTAAGGTTTTACATAAGGGGGAGGAAAGTGCTGCCACCCTACATGATTCGAAAATACTTGTTCCTGAGATTACAGTAATTACATCCCCAGCATGGGTGCCATACAAGCGCTAAATGAAACATCAGCACATCAATTAAAAAGTAAACAGTCCATTCTTATGGTAAGACAGACCCCTGGGATGTCCTAACAAGCGTGAATGGAACTGCCAAGCTCCCTGTTTACCCGCCTGTGCTGGAAACATTTAAGGTAGTGTAAGCAATTAATGGAACACATTATCAATGATGTGTTTTCTGTTTAATCAAGGAAGGAAAAGATGATTACTACTAACATGTATTGGGATTGTAAGCATTGCAAGCCACAATATATTAAAGTACAATACTAAAAGAGAAATTTTAAATCTAAGTTGACTTTTAAATGATCATATTCACCATAATAAATTGCTAACCAGCACTGTGCAATATCTTGGTGCTATATAAATGAAGTGTAACAATAATAATAATAATAAATAATAATAATAATAATAATAATAATAATAATAAGGATAACCATCTTTCAAGATTAAAAATTCAGACTCTCTTGCACTTGATTCTTGAGCCTCTCTGTCTTGTCAGCTGTTTTTGAACCACAAATCCCAGTATGTTCTATCCAAACCCATAGAGCTGTGACAGTCATTGAAATGGGACATAGTACATGTCACTGCATGCCAATGGACAGGCTACGACCTGTAGTTCTACCTCTGCATGAGTCAAATATCCATTAATTTTATTGGCATATTACATTTATGATCTATGGGTCCTTGTGATCCAGGAGTGAGGTTAAACCAGCCTAATAGCATATACACTAATAATGGAGTTTTTAGAAAGTCAAATCTTTGGGTAAATGGAAATATAATTCCTATATAAAATATGGAGAACCAGTGTACACAAGACAGGTGTGAAAAAAAAGTTTCTATAACAACTAAATAAATGTATGCTTTCAATTCATAAACTCTAGTAGAAAATGACAGAAGCTGATTGGCTGTAAAAGGTTATATCACTTTTTGCAGTTACCTGATTGCTAAAGTGCTGACTGTGGCTCAAACAATCATAAAAATAAAATAAATTGATATAATTAAAAAAAAAAATCCTTTTATTAAACAGTAATCCTCTGTGTCTCAGCTCTATTTAACCTAAGGAGAAGATAAACAGCACGAGTGGAATAAAACTATTGGTGAACAATAGTCACCTTTGTTTCTACAACACACTAGGCCTGATACAGCACGGATGGCTGATGTGATTGCGGCTGCAATCGCAAACGCAGGTCTGCTGCTAAAGTATGCTAATGTTTGCAATCGCAAGGCACTCGCACAGACAACATGCAGACGCCCACATCCCCTCTATTACATCCGCAATACCTTGCAATCCAGCAAAAACATCGGTAACATCGAGTACAATCGAAGCCACTCGTACAATTACTGCAGGTCAGACCTTACTTATACTGCTTTTACACCTAAATTCCAGGTCTGACCTGGAGGTTGGAACAGGGTTCCAATCCGGATCAGACCCGGCATTTAGCCGGCGCCAACCCAGGATTTTCCCGAGACGGCGCCGTTCACGCCGGAGCCGGGTCTGCATAGACCCGGCTTTTCCGGCATTGAAGTGGAATCTTGGAGATGACATCATCTCCAAGCTCCACTGAAGCCGGCCAATCGGCAGGCATGCGGCATGATCCAGGTCACTGTGACCCGGATCGCACCATTTATACAGCAGATTTTCACAGGTTATTCCCGTGTTAAACCCTGCTAGTTACCTGGGTTGGATTGCCGGGTCACTCGACCTGGTAATCCAACCCTTTCCCCTTTTACACCAAGGAGCTACCTGGGTTAACCCTGCAATAACCCGGGTTTTAGCTCTGGTGTAAAAGGGGTATTATAAATTGCTAACCTTCCTGAACACAGTGAGTACTCAAGCTGCGTATGCTGTCGTAGTGGCTAATTTATGCATGCCTGCATTTCACGGACCACCCCCTCGTCACCACCCCCAAACGCTCTCTGACTGTCACTGTCTGCGATTGCACTGCGTGGTCTCCGTGATCGCAGTGCAATCGCAGTGAAGCATTTGCGCACATGCACTGCAATGCATATGGCATATGCAACAATTGGCCATCTTCGTACACAATCGCATCAGCGATCCTTGCTGAATCAGGCCCTCTGTTCCTATAAGAAATCAAACAAGAGGCATTCCCACTTACAGACCATTATGGATATTTAATGCTAATACTCTTTATAATCCTAATTTTACAAAAGTGAACTCTCCAATTAATAATAACAAAAAAAATGAAGCATACAAGTAGAGAAAGATTTAGGAAGAGTTTTTGTTGTATAATGTATGGAATATGCAAAGTTATGATAACTTTCATTCATTAGTTAAAAAAACATTCAATATCTACACTCACACAATGTACACGGTTAATATTTTATGTGATTGATTATCTTGTAATGTATTGACAGCATTCAAAGCAAACAAAATCTGACCTTGTCCATGGGACAGATTCATTTATCACTGATTCTAAGCTTACCTGTCAATGATTGATTGATTAGTTTAATGATTACTTTGATGATTAGACCAGAAATGCCATTAACCGTTATCTGGCAGGATTTTTGCCTTGGGCAAGGTCTGCCATTAGCAAACATATACTAATTTAAAAATAAAATAAACTAATCTTATTTTTTTTAATGAATGCCAATCTACCATTTAATCACAGTATACAATTTGTGTCCCCTTACTTCCGTAGAAGTTATCATCATAACGTTTTAGTAAACCAGACTTGTGGAACATTCCCTGGGCTGCAGTGATCGTCTTCCGTGAAACTTTTTTTTTTTTAACTCACAATATTACTTCCTGCGAGGGTGTTATTTTCATAGGCCCAAGTTTTGAAAGACTTGTGGCGTATTGTAAGCAATTCAGGGATTTGGTTACATTTCCAGCTGTTTTCTGTAACCACATAAATCTTGTCTCTGCCCCCTTCTTCAGGGGACTATTTGAAGAGAATAAAAATACATACTAAATATATATTTTCCAGAAGCAAACAATATATTATGTTACAATTCTACAGATTTCTGTGTATTAGATTAAATGTAATTATGCAATACACTGCACATGTGGCTTTTAAAGACTGATGTGTACATAGTGTATTGGCAGCAATCTAGTCCATGTACCAATAATGAGGAACACTATGCTCTGTATACAACACCTTATCTGCTACTCATTTACATATGATTAGATCACCTTTCTTAATGACTGTAATGACCTATGTGGAAACTGTTTATAATTACACTGTGATACATTCTGTGGAAAAGGGTGATGCTTTATATACAAATAATGATCATGTAATGCACAGATGTTCCTAATATGTACATAAGCTGCCCTATATAATATATCCACAAACATTGAGTTCTGATGTCTAATCGATCAACTCTGATGCCATAGTTTATAATCTGGATATTCTGAAGTCATTGGGGTCAATCCTATTCCATGCAAAGGGTGCAAGTTGCCGTTGCAACAGCGTTAAAATGCTGGCAACGGACCAGCACCTCGCACCAATCGTGGCCCGCTCCAAGCCCGAATTTAAATCTTGCTCTGAGCCCTATGGGGCTGCGAGCACTTTTTGGCAAATCTGGGCTGCCGTCAAGTACGGCCATTATCGCGATGACTCGCACTAGCGAGTACAGTGCGTGGAATAGGATTGACCCCATAGTTTAAAATTGGTGACTTCTGATGTTCTCACTTACGGTGTTCATTAGGGAAAACTATGTATTTATATTTAAAGGAACAATGCACTCCTTACTGTGAGTTATTACTTTTTAGAGATAAAATAAGTCATCTTGGATTTATATGACCTGTTTAAAGCACACAACCTACAACCTCAAGCTTCTATGTAGGCACACAACTCCCCAGCAACTTCTACTATTCATATAATACAGCATGAAGTACACTACTATTTCTTTGCTATATATGATAAAATAAAGTATAAGAGTCAACATGATATAGGACTGTGCATATATTAATAAAACTTATTTGAAGAGCCCGCTGAAACGTGGGTGAACGTTTCAACATCTTTGTCATTCTGTCACCAACACATGTAGCTAAGTATTTCAGATTACACACTGCTAGCCACCGGCAGTTTATTATAGCAATGTACTAAAATAGATTTCTTTTTATGTACTGCACTCCTGCCTTTACATGCTATTAGCTTTGCCTTTCTAATAAGAACATAATTATTTTTTTAATAAATAGATTAGCAATAGTGCAAAACAGTTAGGCGGTTGATTTTTGTTTCTTGTTGTTTTCTTGTTGCTTTTGTGTTTTTATCAATTGCATGTTCTGCAACTTCTTAACATACCACTCAGTGTATCAATTTCCTGAGCTCCTAGACTATCTGTCTACAGTCTCATTGGTCATAAATAAACACGTATTGTGCTATACATACTTCAGGAGAGAAGAAGCAGAAACATTCTTGCAGTGACAGAGCAATCTGGTGATACTAGTAAACAGAAAACACTTCCATTATACTGAAGAACATGGCTTGAAAATCATACTCCGTTTACCTTTTCACCGTCAGTCTGTCATATAACTAGAATGGTGTCTTCTACACCAGCATTGCTAATCATGTAATCATGTCCTGTGCTGCAAAAATAATAGAATAGACAGACAGACAGATGGATAGATAGATAGATTTGTGTATATATATATTTTTCTGGAAAAATAGGTTCAGGGACTGTGGGTGTAGCTACTGGTGGTGGAGCTATAGAAAAACAACTATGTGTATATATATATATATATATATATATATATATACTATTTAGAAAACAATACACTCAATAACTAAAACTTATCTTATGGGAAAAAAAATGTGTGTGCGTGTGTGTGATTATATATATCCAGGAGAGATATTTCCTTCCACTCAATTAATAAATTGCAGAGTTGGCTCTGTAAATATCATGTAAGATCTAAGTATATTACGGCTACATTGAGATTAGTTTACAAATAACATGTGCTGTAATTTTATGGTGGTGAATGTGTATTGACAAGTGCCACTGTTGCAGTGTTCCAACAATCTGTTACTTGTATTACTTTACTTTCTGTAAATACATCCCATGTAATTAATGTGTGTGTCTTTTATGATGAAATCCATCACAGCAGCGCCCAGTGATGTGTGTCCCCGCTTGCATAACAATGCTCTGCTAATACACACGCTGAGACCACCTTTACATTGCTAGAGGCAGCGGCCCCACCTCCCTCCGGGGGGATGAGAGGACCGGTCAGGGGCTGGCTCTGGCATCTCCCGGTATAAATGCTCAGTTCAGCACTTTCTGTGCACTAGTAGTAAGGCTGGGAGAGTGAGCGCAGAGTAAGGTGCAGCACCAGGTACACTACCATTACCAGCAGCAGCTGTATCTCGGTGCATTGCTCAGGGGGAGCTGTCACTTTGGATTTACAACCCCTTTGCAGCCTGGAGGAGCCTGTTGTACTTTCCCTGCTGTGTTGCAGAACTTTGCCGGCTGCTGCACTGACTGGAGGTGCCGGAGCTCATGCCCCTAGTGAGCTGTGAGTGGCAGGGAGGTGAGGAGGGGAGATGAGCCCTGTGCCCGGACTGTGACAGCGGAGATATCAGCGATTTATTACTACACAGACTGTGCGCTATGGAGCGGTACCTGCTGCTGCTAATGATGATGATCCCGGTGCCCGGAGCACAGGGCGCTGCTGCAAAGGACCTGAGCTGCCAGGAGATCACTGTGCCCCTGTGCAAAGGCATCGGCTACAACTACACCTACATGCCCAACCAGTTCAACCACGACACGCAGGACGAGGCCGGACTGGAGGTGCACCAGTTCTGGCCGCTGGTGGAGATCCACTGCTCCCCGGACCTGAAGTTCTTCCTATGCAGCATGTACACCCCCATCTGCCTGGAGGACTACAAGAAGCCGCTGCCCCCCTGCCGCAGCGTGTGTGAGCGTGCCCGGTCTGGCTGCGCTCCCCTTATGCGCCAGTATGGCTTCGCCTGGCCGGATCGGATGCGCTGTGACCGGCTGCCGGAGCAGGGGAACCCGGACACGCTGTGCATGGACTACAATCGCACCGAGCTGACCACGGCGGCGCCCAGCCTGCCCGAGCCCCCGCAGCGGCCGCCCAAGGCGCCCACTCCCCCGCACAAGGTGAAGCCGCACGGAGAGCCCCCCAAGCCTCGAGCCCCGGGCGGCTGCCAGCCGGGCTGCCAGTGCAGGGCGCCCATGGTGCCGGTGTCCAGCGAGAGGCACCCGCTCTACAACCGGGTGAGGACCGGGCAGATCCCCAACTGCGCCATGCCGTGCCACAGCCCGCACTTCTCCCCGGAGGAGAGGACCTTCACCAGCTTCTGGATCGGGCTGTGGTCGGTGCTCTGCTTCGCCTCCACTTTCGCCACCGTCTCCACCTTCCTGATAGACATGGAGCGCTTCAGGTACCCGGAGCGGCCCATCATCTTCCTGTCCGCCTGCTACCTGCTGGTCTCCGCCGGGTACCTGCTGCGGCTGATCGCCGGCCATGAGAAGGTGGCCTGCAGCCGGGAACACGAGCTGGAGCACATCCACTACGAGACCACCGGGCCGGCCCTTTGCACCCTGGTCTTCCTGCTCATCTACTTCTTCGGCATGGCCAGCTCCATCTGGTGGGTCATCCTCTCCCTCACCTGGTTCCTGGCCGCCGGCATGAAGTGGGGCAACGAGGCCATCGCCGGCTACTCGCAGTACTTCCACTTGGCGGCCTGGCTGGTGCCCAGCATCAAGTCCATCGCGGTGCTGGCGCTCAGCTCGGTGGACGGGGACCCGGTGGCCGGCATCTGCTACGTGGGCAACCAGAACCTGGACAACCTGCGGGGCTTCGTGCTGGCGCCCCTGGTCATCTACCTCTTCATCGGCAGTATGTTCCTGCTGGCCGGCTTCGTCTCCCTGTTCCGGATCCGCAGCGTCATCAAGCAGGGGGGTACCAAGACCGACAAGCTGGAGAAGCTCATGATCCGCATCGGCGTCTTCAGCGTCCTGTACACGGTGCCCGCCACCATCGTGGTGGCATGTTTCTTCTACGAGCAGCACAACCGCCAGGGCTGGGAGATGGCGCACAACTGCCATTCATGCCCCCCAGAGCTGGCCCAGCCCCGTCGGCCAGACTATGCAGTCTTCATGCTCAAGTACTTCATGTGCCTGGTGGTGGGCATCACCTCTGGGGTGTGGATCTGGTCGGGGAAGACCCTGGAGTCTTGGAGGGCGTTCTGCACCCGCTGCTGCTGGGGCAGCAAAGCAACTGGTGGCTCCATGTACAGTGATGTCAGCACTGGGCTGACATGGAGGTCTGGCACTGCCAGCTCTATGTCCTATCCAAAGCAAATGCCCTTATCTCAGGTCTAAGGGGAGAGGGGGGAAGGGACCTGAGACCTGAAAGCCTAACCCTTCTTTCCTTAGTGTCTTGCTATTAGCATGATAATGAACTCTTAATGGTATCCATTAGTAGGGACTTGAATGACTGGTCAGAACAATGTACCTGGTATTGAAGCCTCCCTGATTTATCTCCCATTTATATGCATGGAGCATTACTGGACAATGATGTGACTGGCCAGGGGCATAGGATAGTCCCTGGGTTGCATTAAAAAATACTTAAAGAGGCAATAACTGCTGCTGCCATGTATCATGTCTGGGGCAACCTCAATTACTATTTGTGTTTTGTTGGTGTGCAAGTCCTTAACCATTCTCTCCTGGGATGGCTATGGCGACCCTAACAGTGCCAATGTGTCTGCAATGCCACCCTCTGGTACAATTGTGGGACCCCAGGGTCACCTGACAACGAGGAGGGGGAATGGAAAGTGCTCATTAGCCAAGCAAATGCCTTAAACCAAGTCTTAAGAAAAAGAAAAAAAAACACCCCAAGTAAATACGGGTTTCTTACACTACAGGATGTATTTATATGAATAATTGTGTCAAGTGTAATATGTGTAAAATTTGTACATATACAAAGCTATAACGTTGTGTAAATAATTGTATAAAGTTTAGAGGCTTCTTCATAAAGAACAAAATAATTGATTATTCTATTTTGTCAATAAACTATTTTTTATAAATGTTACTTAGAGTTCTAGTTTACTTTTTTTTTCCCACTTTAATTATTTATTTCTGTTACTCTCTACACGTTAGTACCTAATGTGACTAAATTCAGCTTTTTGTGGAGTGTTTTCTGAATGAGTGAACTGACATGACACCAGTGGTAAACTGTTACATTTTACAATCACACTCTTCTGCAGTCCAGTATAAATGAATATTAGTTTATAGTATACCTCCAATTCCAGAACGTCAAATTGGTCCATTTGCTGGGCTTGTTTAATGGGTTAACATCATAGTAACCTTTTATACTTAACTTGTGTATTTAAAACGTGCTGCTTTTGTTAGCAGAGACTGCATTGTGTGTCTGTCAAGCCTAAAGCCATGTAGAATGTGTGCTGTTGAATTAGTGGCAGAATGCTTTGGAGGAGACTGAACATTTTACCTGCCTATTTAGTTGCTCAGTACATGGGTCTCCCTTATACAGAGGCCAAGTGAATGGGGTTAGTCTGTGGGGAACTCAGTCTTTTCAGCCTCTGAAGCTTTGATCTTCCCTGTCCTCCATACACGATCTATAGTCTAGTTTCCCAGCTCCTTGTCCCTAATTCTGAACACAAATTGACCACCGCAGTGCCTTAAAGGATCTTCGATTAAAGACTTGGGATCCCCCCACCCCCCTCCACACCTACCTATTATTTAATATATTTGTAGACCTTGTAACAGTCAGTGGACACCAGAAGGGAGAAAGGAGAGAGGGGAAGAGAAATCCTAGGCCACATTGTTAGCCAGGCTGCAGGCAGCAAAGCCTGGGATGTAGAATGGCCATGCTCTACAGGTGGTCCGCTCACAACGTAATCCCCCAATTTGCAGAGTTTCCCTTTGCAACTCAATTTCATGACAAAAATTCTCCCCTCTGCTCCTTTCTCCCTAATTGAACCAATTGCACAGCCATTATGAAGCAGGATTTCTTTAGAAGGAAAAAAAAAGTCCCCTGCTTAGACCCTGAGCGTTAAATAAACTGGTGGGGACCTGGGGATGGGACAGGAGTGCTGAGCTTTCCGCATAGTTTTATACGTTGCTGATGTGTATTCCCTGACGGTCTGGCCACGCTTTAAGAATAATGGATAGGAGGATATGTGTTTGACTGCCCCTGGGACCCTTATTAGCCTGTCATTCAGGATCAGACAAGGCAGCCTTCCTGCTAATGACATCCGTCATCTGTGGTGGCAGGATGCTTCACTGCTCAATAAGGGGTTAGTATCTAAATCTCTCCTCACTACACTACTAGTCACTCAGTCACCATCCGCTCCACTCCAAAGATTATTATATGACACTTACAGACTTATTTGTAACACAAATATCTACCTATTTATTTTTTGTGGCATTTGCTTTCTTAGTATTTATTTTTTATGTAAATATTTGCTTTTTAATTGCTGTAAATCAAGTTATTTTTCAAAGACACTTTATGATGTCATGTGTATTTAGTGCTTTCAACTAAACTAATAAAAATACATTTGGAAAAGTTACACTCCTATTGCAACAGTGATACACAAATATTTTAGCAGTATTGGAATACATAAAAAAACATCATGACTAACTTTCACTGTAATGACTTTTTCTTTTTGCTATAACACAGACAGTGTTGGTTTTGCTATAGTGATATAATGGTAAAACAACAAAAATAAGTGTATTTTTGGCTTATAGGTCTCATCAGCGATGCCACAAAGTCAGCAACAGACAGCGAATAATCTTATCTCAGACTGACTATGATAAGTAAATGAAGCTTTCAGTCTGGGAAGTACTGCTATGGTGATTTGCTTACAGTGGGTGTGGGTATAGCTTAGCTTTAAAGTTAAAATATAAGCAACTGTTCCCATCTGTAGCCTGGAGCTATTCCCTGGGAAGATAGACTTTACTAAATATTACTTAAAGTGTCTACACTGAGTCAATGTTTAAGCTGCAGATAAGACGGGTTTGTGTGCTAAATTTGCCCAGACTGAGTTTTCTTAATTGTTAAGGACATAATGGACTGGTCTCCCTGAATACTGGATTCCCTGGAATTTTAATAACATAATGCTACATATAACGTTATACAGCGACTAACAGAAATCCCCCTCAGCACTATACAGCCATGGCCTGTAGTGTTATCTGATCGGCCTTAATTGCAGAGAGGATGCTAATTAAAAATTGCAACAAGAACGTTTAAATTTTGACACAGCTACCTAGTAGTTTATCACTATCTGCATATGATACACTCCTACATTTATATAAAGCAGGTCATTTGCTGTGATAATACAAGAGCAGGCAGTAGTCACGGTATTATAATAATAATAATAATAATAATAATAATAATAATAATAATAATAATTTATATATTTGCAAACAGGAGGAAACGTCGATTAAGAGGTCAGAGTGTCTTCTGAAACACCAGATTGCAGCTAATCTAAAATCATACCTGACATTTCTGTGCAACTCCTTCCCCTTGTTTAAGTTTATTTTATTGAGAAAACAGAATTAATCAGATTAAAGAGTTTGAGGCAGAACATGCAAAGCTACTTATCAATAACTATGGCTAGACTCGGGTAAACTAGGCTCTAGACTTCAATGCCAATCAATACATGAAAGGTCCCACTTTCTATATATGGATTACTGTTAAAATTAGTATATTATTAGTAATATTATTTTTTATTAATATTCAGACGTAAAAGTGCACTCACATAAACGTTTGTTTCTGAAGGAAAAAATGCAGATAAGTAGCAACGTTTCACATATTGTATCAAACCTTTTCCTTAGTTGTCACACTAACAGCTGCTAAATACATCTTAGTAAAATATTTGTTGCAATAATGGGTGATACATGTGGAGAGAAACACAAAGTAGATGTCATTTGCTGATGGCACCTTATTGCCATCTAGTGGTAGGTTTTGAGATAGTCTTAAATGTATTTAGAACGTCTTAAATACCGTACAATTTTTTTTTTAAATATTTTACAGATCGTTTTTTTTTTTTAAGACAAGTATCTGAGAGGTCTTAGTTTATTCAGGTCTTCAACACACACAAAGTACTATTTTGCTGTAGTAGTAATGTGGATCTCCCAAAATAATCATAGGCTAGAATAGAATTAAAGTTGTCCATGTATTTATAAGATATTAGTTATTTTATATAAACAATGCAATCTTTTGAATAAATAAATATAAATTGATTCAAGAAAAAAATATTCTCATCAGGGATATAAACCAATAGACATAAGGTTACTCACAGGTGATACAAAAAAACCACATCTTTGCAATATTACTCTAGATTCCATTCAACTGAATGTACTACAAGTTGAACGCAGATTCCTGATGTTTGGGAATCTGTGCATGCGCCAGACCCATTCTGCGCATGTGCAGAATGGGTCTGCGAGGCCACACGCAAACTGGCAGCAGATTGTCCATGATTAACAGTCTGCGGCCAGTTGTTGGTGGGGAGGGAGCGGCGATGCCCTTTGTTTCATGAAACAGAGGTGCGTCATCGCCGTTGCGGGGGAGGGAAGAAGCCAGGATCTCCATTGGCTGATGGAGATTTCCCGTCCTCTTCCCCTAAACTGCCTCTTCCCCTAATCCATGGGTCTCCGCAGCCGGCCGATGGTACGCAGATTAACCAATGCTGCGTTAGACAACGCAGCTTGGTTAAGTAATGCGCCAGAGGCGTGATGCCTCCTGTGCATTACCATATCTGCAAATGATCGCAATTGCAAAGCTGCTTGCGTGCAGCTTTGCAATTCCGTTCCTTATAGAATCATGCCCTGTGGATGGGGCAGAATGGTTTTGCATCAAAACACACTGGCATAAAATGCATTTAGGAAAAAAAAGTATGAATATTCAAAGTTGGACAAATTACAGGTTGCATGCAGCTCTGCACCAATAGTCTTTGTGCCAGGTTTACACCAGACATATATCAGATACACTTACAATTATTTCTTTAAACATTAGTTTGGTAGTGAAATAAGCACTTGATATTAGGTTACACAAAAAAAACCTTTAGAATACAGCAGGTACAACTTTCCTTCTGGCTAAAATACACGTATAAAATCAGATAAAATATATACAGGAGCAACGAAGAAAGCACCTATCAGCTTTATAGGTCAATCCTCAAATAGCCAATCAAAAGTGGTTAGCTAGTGTTGTTGACCACCATATCATTGTTAACATATATTTGATCTAGCAACTACAATTGATAATGCTTTTGACAGGTGTATATGTATCTTTATGCTGGCTTGCATCTGCTCACAATTACACAAACGCACCCTTCAGCATACATTAGACCTCCTCTTCCCTATCCCATCCAATCTACCTATTCATGCGGCCTGTTTTGTGGGAATGTGCAATGCAAATTTACAGATTTAATGGCATGCAAGTGGGCATAGATCAAACTCAACATATTGGTCTATATAATGGAACACTTTGGCATATTGGATTTAAAAGGTATATTAAAGTCATAAAGTGTTAGTGGGAAGACAAAGAATGGGAAGAACAGGATTTGTTTTATTTTATTTATCATGGTGGAAGCACACCTTAACCTACACACATTTTACACAATAACATAGACACTAAGGAACTGATTCAGACCCGCTTGCTAAGGGACGATTGTTCGCTCTGAGGGATTTTCCCCCATCTGCGCATGCATATAATTCGCAGTGCGTGTGCGCAAGCCATTCGTTGTGATCTGCTTTTGGTAGCTCGTAAGCCACTATCAGGTCGCTGCTTGGAGTGACAGATAGTGCCATTTGTGGGTGGTGACAGGGGAAGGTGCATGTGAATGGGGGAGTGGTGTTGCGAACACAGGCGTGTCTGCCCGCCAAAATGGCTTTTAAAGGGCGTGCATAATTAGCAAAGTAGCGTCATTGTACATGTCACCTGCATGAATTTCAGCCTGCACTGATCGCTGTGCTTGCGGAAGGTTAAGGCAACCCCAAGGGCTGCGAGCAGCTCCGAAGGCTCACGATGGTTCCGATTAATCATACATTTCCCGGAGATTACGTGTGTTGCGAGTGGCAAGGGGGCATCTTCAGACACTTGCGAGCACACTTTGCCGTAGCTTGCTAACACACAGTGGGCATCCTTACGCGACGCAGTGCGAGCGCTTAATTTACATATCCGGCCCATTTCTGCAAGCGAGTGATCGCATCTTGCGAGCGGGTCTGAATCAGGTCCTAAGGCCTGGTAAACCTGTGTCTATCCAGCTGTTGTGCAACTACAAGTCCCAGTATACCCTCCCACTGATCAGCTGGTAAAGCATGCTGGGACTTGTAGTTTCACAACAGCTGGAGAGCCACAGGTTGGCTAGGCCTGCACTAACCCATAGATGCACACTGCATCAGAAACAATGTGCCTGATTCAGAGCCACTCGTAAGCGGCAGCTCGTTCGCTCCGAGCGATGTTTGCCCAACTGCGCATGCGTACAGATCGTTATACGCATGCGCGAACCAGTCAGTGTGGCCGAAATTCATGTGCTTGCAAAATAGCGAATGCCTGCTATTTTGAGTGATAGAATGAGGCGTATGTGGGTGGTAACAGGGGAAGGTGCTTGAAAACGGGGAGTGGAGATCCGAACGCAGGCTTGCTTAAAGGTCAAAACGGGCGTTTTAAGGGAGTGCATAATTAATCCAGCAGCGTCATTGACCACGTCACTTGGTTTTTTTTAACTCAGAACTGCTCGCAAAATAGTGGTTGAAAAAACCATCCACAAGAATAGCGAGCAGTTCATACGCTGGTCGATGTACTCGATGAATCTAATAAATAGCGGACATGACGTATGGTGCGAGCGGCCAGGGGGCGTATTTTTAAAATTTACGTTCGCATGTTTTGCTCGCTCGTTCAGACTTAGAGGCGTGAACAGACCGCAAAGTGCGAACGGTTCATTTGAATAGCCACCCCTTTTTAGAAAACGAACGACCGCAAATAGCGAGCGGCTCTGAATGAGGGCCAATGTCTGTACATGCATGCAGTATTGTATTCTCCTGCATGCATCTTGCAGCACCAGTGACATCAAGTCAGGTCGCCATTGTTTGGATATTCTGGCATTCAAAATTTCTTGTTAAAATAGATTTTAAGTGGTAAATCAGACTCCCTGCCCAACAATTGTATAATGTTGTCTTGGATTGCATTCACTACACTGCACATGTTAGCTCTGGCCTCTGGTAACCACACTCCCATCTGTCCAGGTCTCTCTGCCACCAAGCACCACTTCTCTTCCTGCCTCCAGGTCATCGCTTGTGCTGCTACCCATCACAGGGACTCACTTCATCTCCTTATCAGACTATTTTCCATTCTGCAAAGCTTCAAACAGGTTCTCAAAATCAATTTCTTTACTAAAGCCTATCAGATTTCATCCTAAGCCACCCCGTCCCATCCCATCACACTGACACACCTCGCTGTGTTACCCTAGTCTGTAACAAGCCCCAGACCCTTCCTATAGATTGTAAGCAATCACAAGCAGGATCCCGGCCTTCTTCCCTCACGTTTGCCATCCTCACTTACCCCGTGCTTACAGAGGCCCTGAGCCTGTCTGATGCACCCATCAGTGCAGGTTTCAGTCAGCATGGGCTCTGTTGTTATCATGGCTGTATATGCATAATTCTCTGTTAATTATCTAGATTGTCTGTATCATAATGTTTTGCACTTTATATACAGCAATGGCTGCACTTTATCTTTATATATACTCTGTATGGCACTGGACAATTTGTGACATGCTATAAATAGAGATTGATGTTATCATCATCATCATTATTCATCATCAACAACAACAACAATAATAATAATAATAAATAAACACAATGAGGAGCTGATGACTGAGTAATAGAATGGACTGTCAGATGCGTGTTAACTGATATAGTTTTTATCCACAGTCCAGTTCTATGTGATACTTACACACACAACATTTCTACACAACTTTATACACATAAAAGCTGAGTTAGTGTCACATACTTCATGGTCACATATTCAGCACCAGTCATACAGGGCCTGATTCATTACCGATCGCAACTGTGATTGCGCATGTAATTGGGCGATTGTTGCATTCTGCGCATGCGTATGCATCGCTGTGCGTGTGCACGAAGACTTCACTGCGATCGCAGTGACTATGCTGACCCATCACAGAGTGATTGACAGGAAGTGACCGTTTGGAGGTGGTGACGGGGGTGGTCAGCAAAATGCTGGAGTGCCAGTGCGTTTGAACACCATTACAGGGGCATGCATAAATTAGCCACTGTGGTGCCGTACGCAGCTTGGGTGTCAGGACTCCGACTATTTCAGTACATAAAGATAGACTACTTTTGCCAAAGTTCCATTGTGGTCGTTGGAGGAGCTACCCTGCTTGCTGGCATGCTTCTCATTCAGGGGATAGAGTGTTAAAGTGATTATCAGTTTCCCAGGTGTCATAAGGTTGTGGGATTCCTAGATTGTTCATTATTTCAAACCTGATTCCATTTGGGTCACATGTTCTGAAACTTTCTATGGATCACAGACCTCTAGTATAAAGCCTGTTACTAACTGCAGGGGCGGATTGGCAGGTATTTTTTGCGGGAAGAATCCCGGTGGGCCGCATTGTTGTGGGGCCACTTTTCTGTGAGGCCCCGCCCCCTTATTTATGTCACCCGCGCTGGGCTTTCACAGGCACCCGGCTGCCTGTCAGCTTTGTCTGGCGGCCCCTGCCTTAGGCTTAGCCTCTCTCGCGCGCGCGAGAAGAGAGGACAGCGCGGCAGCCTATTTAAACCCCACCCAACATACTGTCAGCGTCACACGCCGCGGAGGATTCAATAGAGGAAGGTGGCG
The DNA here is from genome assembly GCA_031769625.1 of Taudactylus pleione. Lineage (NCBI taxonomy): Eukaryota > Metazoa > Chordata > Amphibia > Anura > Myobatrachidae > Taudactylus > Taudactylus pleione. The sequence goes on along the minus strand of JAUIMM010000052.1, from coordinate 3,287,171 downwards.
TGGACCCGCAGCCAGCGGCGGGACATCAAGGGAGGTAGGCTGCGGCGGAAGTGGCGGGCCGTGCAGGCAATCTGTTAGCCTGATCGTCTCCTCCCCACTCTTTCCTCCTCAGGCTGTGAAGTGTCAAGTTTAATTTCACAGCCTGGGGAGAGGGCAGAGCAGAGAGGAGACAATCTGGCTAGCTGCAGCAGGGGCCAGGGGCGGGCAATGGGGCTGCAGGTGACAGCGGCCTCAGCACCGGCAGATCCAAGGGGGGGCGATAAGGGTGACCACCCGCCGGCCCAATTGCCAAAAGTCCCGCCCGCTCACTTATTGTGTACTGCTGCCTGTCAGCAGCTACCTGGGGGCACTGTATAAAGGGGTCTGCTACCTGGGGGCACTGTATAAAGGGGGCTGCTACATGGGGGCACTGTATAAAGGGGGCTGCTAACTGGGGGCACTGTATAAAGGGGACTGCTACCTGGGGGCACTGTATAAGGGGGCTGCTACATGGGGGCACTGTATAAGGGGGCTGCTACCTGGGGGCACTGTATAAAGGGGACTGCTACCTGGGGGCACTGTATAAAGGGGGCTGCTAACTGGGGACACTGTATAAAGGGGACTGCTACCTGGGGGCACTGTATAAGGGGGCTGCTACATGGGCACTGTATAAGGGGGCTGCTACCTGGGGGCACTGTATAAAGGGGGCTGCTACCTGGGGGCACTGTATAAAAGGGGCTGCTACCTGGGGGCACTGTATAAAGGGGGTTGCTACCTGGGGGCACTGTATAAAGGGGGCTGTTACCTGGGGGCACTGTATAAGGGGGGTTGCTACCTGGGGGCACTGTTTAAATGGGGCTGCTACCTGGGGGCACTGTATAAAGGGGGTTGCTACCTGGGGGCACTGTATAAAGTGGGCTGCTACATGGGGCGCTATGTCCCCATGATCAATCAGCTGCAGTGGTGGATCTAGGTGCCGTGCTCAGCTGATCCGATCAGAGGTTGGCTAGTACGTGAGAATGTCTCACCCGTCTCGCAGTGAGGTAACAGGGTGCTCATACTGCTCCCTGTCTTTCTCACACTGCTCCCTGTCTTTCTCACACTGCTCCCTGTCTGTATCACACTGCTCCCTGTCTGTATCACACTGCTCCCTGTCTCTCTCTCTCTCTCTCTCTCTCTCTCTCGCACTGCTCCCTGTCTCTCTCTCGCACTTCTCCCGATCTCTCTCTCTCTCTCTCGCACTGCTCCCTGTCTTTCTCGCACTGCTCCCTGTCTCTCTCTCTCGCACTGCTCCCTGTCTTACTCCTTTCTCTCGCACTGCTCCCTGTCTTTCTCCATACTCACCTTCCAGTCCTCCAGCATCTCATGGTACCCCTCTCTCCCTTTATTGAATATTGGGCCTGATTCAGACCCACTCGCGAGCGGCTGTCCGCTCGCAAGTGGGTCGATGGTGTGCACTGCACATGCGCACGACGGAGGGAGCTCCGTCGTGCGCATGCGTGAGATGGACTTTCCTTCGCTCGTTGTGTCTGATCAAAGGGGGCGTGCTGTCGATGTTGATTGACAGCACGCCCCCTTTGGTGGGCGTGCCTCCCAGACGGGGGCGTTCCCAAGGGAATGCCCACTGTCAGAAGCAGGCCCCACTGACATCACTAGTGATGTCAGTGGGAGTGATTTTGGCTCTGATAGAGCCAAAATCACTCCGGGCCTTGCGGTTGAGAAACTCAACCGTAGGCTCCGGCTCGCAGTGGCGATGGTCGCGATGGTCAAGACCATCGCGACCATCAACCTGCACGCTCGTATAGGCTGTGGGTGGTGACCCACAGCTATACGAGCGTCCAGGAGGACGCTCCATAATTATGGAGGTGGGCCCTGATTCAGAGCGAGCGCTCTGGTCAGAGCGTCCGGCTCTGAATCAGGGCCATTGACTTTATAGCCACTACATGATGATGACATGATGGCTTTATTCCTACACAAACAGGCGGCTTCCAGACCATGTGATCTCCTGCATGAGTAGTGAATACCAACTCAAGACGCTGCCTGTCCAGAAAGGATCAATTTCTACAGAGGTTCCACATTGCAGAGCAATCATATAGGTAAGAAAATACTCATTCACAATGCATGCTTGCTTGGAAGCACATAGCCACGCCCCTTGCCACAAAACCGCGCCCCCTTTTTGGGCACGCGCCTTCAACGCGCGCATATAGGGCCACTTCTGATGCCAGTTATCCGCTGCACTACAGAGCCCAGCATTCCTATTGCTTAAGTATTGCTTATTGCTCCATCACTGTGGTTTCATCATTTTGCTGCACTATTTACTTTGCCTGTTGTCTTTCCATTCCTGTGGATATTGAACTCATCCTTGTCACAGTTGTCAACTGCACCGTTACAGTATCATCTCTGCAGCACGGGGCTCAACCCTGTTCCGGAATCTCATCACACCACAGGGCTCAACCCTGCTACAATCTTCTCTGCATCACGGGGCTCAACCCCGCACCAAACCCTAGCCATGCCGCAGGGCTCAACCCTGTTCCGAGATCTCATCACATTACAGGGCTCAACCCTGCTACAATTTTCTCCGCACCATGGGGCTCAACCCCGCTCCGAACCCGAGCCAGACCACAGGGCTCAACCCTGCTACAATCTTCTCCGCACCACGGGGCTCAACCTCGCTCTGAACTCTAGCTACGTTGCAGGGCTCAACCCTGTTCTGGAATCTCATCACCGTACAGGGCTTAACCCTGCTCCGACTTTACTAGACCACAAGGCGTTTGCTTCATCTCCTACTGCACCGCAGGGCTCGGCCCTGTCCCGGAACTATATTATTCTGCAGGGCTCGCTCTGCTCCGGATTTCCATTACTACAGGGTTCTACCCTGGCAAAGGTCCTCAATGCCATCCTCATACTGAACTCGGGGTTCCCTACTACATTAGTTCTTATATGTTAAAGACTGCTTATATATATTTGGGGATTTTCTCCTATACCTATTATTGCATATGTGAACCTCTGTGCTGTTTGAGACTTTATATGAGACCTTGCTGATTATATTTCTTTTGTGAATAAATTCTATTTTACTTTTATCCTGTGCTACTGAGTTTCATGAAAAGGTCATTCCTAAGACCACCCCAGTTTATTGTGCCTAGTAGGCCTGCCTCCCTCCAGGAGTCTCAAGTGTCAGCAGCCGTGGCATTGGGCTTTCACTGAGTGCAATGAAGTTAGCAAATCCTGAGTAAGGTTATAGTTTGTCCAAGTGTGCGTGAGGCTCCGATTGTACTCGATGTTCCCGATTGTTTTGCAGACTTGCTAAGTATTACGGATGTGTGTAAGGTAAGGTGGGCGTCCTTATGTTAGGCTGTGTATGGCATAGCGATTGCAATCATTAGCATATCTTGCGATTGCAATAGCGATCCTTAATGAATCAGGCCCACAGTTCACTCAACAATTGTCTAAAGTGTCTATCAAGGCCACTATACAAGTCTTCTTTACTGCAAACTATGATACAAATGATTTTCGGGGGAAAGGATGATTACATAATAGCATGGATGATGTAATGGTTAGCATTACTGCCTCACAGCCCTGAGGTTGTGGGTTTAATTCCCACCACAGCCTGCGCAGACGGACGCCAGAGGGAATTCTGGGTGTTAAACACGGAAGTCCCTCTGTCCGGAGCCATCTCAAAGGACAGCTCTTATCAGGAGAGCTGTCCTTTGGGATATTCTTGGTACATACCATGGTAATGAACGGCGGTATGTACCTGAAGACAGGGATGATGTACCGCATTGCAGTACATCACGCCCAGTGTTTTTGATTTTAATAATTTTGCTGAGGTAAAGAATAGGGACCTACTGATGCATCATATGAGTCCTATTCATCAAGCGCAAAATGTCAATAGCAAATGCGCTAATGGGGTTTTGAGACACTGACGGACAGAGATTCCTCATTAAAGAGGATGCACTAAAGGACGACTGGATTGCGATTGGGGGGGCCTCAAACCAGTATATTGCCAAGGTCCCCATGAGGTTTTAAACTGGCTCTGAGACTGGAAATGCAGTCTATTTAGAGTAGGCCCCATCTCCAGATACACTTTCTTAGGATGTGTATCTGTTGTGGCACCCCATGGCCTGGTATAAAGATACATGTTAATGAAAGTCAACAGCACGTATCTCTACTTGTAAATAAAATAGATTTATATAAACACATGAAAAAAATGTGTGCCCTTGCCCTTCAAAATCAGTATCCAGGACTCCGGGAGCAGTACTGAAGCATGGGCTTATTATGCTAAAGCAGGGGGACATTGAGCATGGATCTCACCAGCAAAGCATCATTCCAGAATCAGGTTAGCCTGCAGCAATCATTTTATGCTTTTTGAACATAAATTATAATAACATAATGAGTGCACAAATGTGTGGTACCTAGGGACTAATCTCAGATATGAAACAGATGTATGTCTTTATACACATACTTCCAGTAAAAGTAGTCATGTTTGGTATTTTTATAGAGTTTTAGCTACTATCTGTCATCTCTACACGATATCCTTAAAAATCACAACTTACTGTAACCTATAGCAACCTATAAGAGGTTTGCTTTAATTTTCTAGAAACGTATTGGTTGCTGTATGTGACAGTATATAATGTATATAAATCAGTGCCAACCACAGTCATTTCTCATTGAGCTGCTTAGTAAATGTATGCCTCTCATTGAGTTACACAGGGGTACACCCATGTCTGGCTGTTTTCCGAATTAGCACGGCGCTAACAGCCTCGCGGCCAGGCTCTTTAGTTGGAGAATGGCGTTTCTCGCGACTAGCACCCAGGTTAACTTGTAATAGTCGGACTAAACAGCGCGTTGAATTGAATAGCTCCGGGACCAACTTCCCAGCACTATTTAACTCCCGCTGAACTGAATCACCCTCTATATTACTTCAATATAATACCATGCATAGACAATATTTTCTATTAATGTCAATTTGAGATTGTTTAATTTTACTTTGGCAAAACTAATAAATAATGCTGCTCACCAACATAAAAAAATAATAAAAAATAGGTTTATAAGAAAAACAATATTTTACTAACTTGTCAATTAGTCATCTCTCAGTTTTGCAAAAGACGAAGATTGATGGACCTATAGCCCCAGGCCATCTCTCACAACATGCCCATCACACCAGGAAAGGTTCTAAAACATGAATCAATTGTGCATTTAATACATTCATTTTTAGGGAAACTAATATTGAGAATATGGGATATTTACAGGATGCAAGATGAGCTAGCTCATACAACACGTATCTTATTAGCTTCTAAAAACAATTAAACATCAAATTAAAATTTTCATACATGAAGCATAAAATAATAATAGTAATTTTTCCTCCCCCAGCGGCCTCAACCATCTCAGCCTTAACATCAACAACTTTGACCTTGGAAGGTTACTTAGGAAGTACCCCACCTTAAACATACTAATAATAGTCATAGATGATGTAATAATTTATGTTATGTATTGTTAATGCAGACTGCACTGTAATTCACCAGCGCTAAACAGGCTCTCTGCTGAAATAACCCCCTTTAAAATACAAGGCAAAAGTGAAAATAAGCTCATTTGCTGGCAATAACACCTGTTTTCTCCAGCAGAAGGACTTTTTGGCCTTTTGATAAGTCAGCCAGTAACTGTCTATTGTTGTCCACACTTAGCAGCTCTAAGTGCTTCTTAAAACAGGTTTTAGGGGCCTATTTGTCATTAAATATTTGCAGAATACTTCCTAAAATAGACATTTTTGGAAGGTACCCGCAAATATTAAGAATCTTCCAGATGTTCTATTGAGCGATCGTAGCAAATATCTCTGATATCTGCAATAATCCCTCCTTTTTCATCTGCAACTGTAAACCCCATAGGTTTCTATGGGGGCTACTGTGCTACTGCACTTACCAAGCTCCAAAAGGCAATAGGATAATGCCATCTCCAGATGGTGCTATCCGATAGTAGCCTATGGGCTACTACAGGGGTTCTCAAACTTTTTTGCTCAGAAACCCCGTCTAACAATAAAAATTATTACAGGACCCCAGCAAGTTACTGCAGAATGACTGCCACACATGCATGGTCAGCAGACCGCTCATGCAAAGTAGCACTATGGAAACTGAAGTGAGGTATCTGCTAATGCAGGGGCATAACTATGGGAGACAATGGAGGCACCTCCTCTATTGCCCACAATATAGTCACCCCACTTAAGGCTATTCTATATTAGTGTTTTTGTGCATAAGTGATAGATATGCACCACATTTATTTTCCCTTTTGTTTTAGGGGGGCACAAAAATAATAACTTGCCTCCGGGCATCTGGTTTGAACTTACGGCACTGCGCTAATGCGATCATTTCATTTAGACATTGCAGGGACAAGCTCCTTTTGAAGCCCCTGTCCCTGCAAGGTGAGGCAGGGAGTGACTGGGAAGACAGTGGGTGACTGGGGAGGCAAAGGGTGATGTAGGAGGCAGTGGATAACAGGAAGAAGCTGTGGATGACAGGGAGAAGCAGTGGGTGACAGGGGGTAGGCAGAGGGTGTCGGGTGACGGAGAGGCAGTGGGTGGCAGGGAGAAGCAAAGGATGGCAGTGGGTGAGGGAGAGGCAGTGGGTGGCAGCAAGAAGCAGTGGGTGACGGGGGAAGTGGGTGAAAGAGAGAAGCAGTGGGTGGCAAGGAGCAGCATAGGGTGTCAGGAAAGACAGTGGGTGACTGGGGAGGCAAAGGTTACATAGGAGGCAGTGGGTAACAGGGAGAACGAGTGGCACACATGGGGTGGCAGAGGGTGACAGGGAGAGACAGAGGGTGGCAGGGGGTGACTGGATGACAGGGAGAGACAGAGGGTGATAGGGGGAGGTAGATCATGGCATGGAAAGGCAGAGAGTGACTGGGGAGGCAATAGGTGACATAGGAGGCAGTGAGTAATAGGGAGAAGCAGTGGGTGACGGGGAGGCAGAGGGTGTCAGTGGGTGACGGAGAGGCAGTGGGTGGCAAGGAGAAGCAGAGGATGGCAGTGGGTGACAGGAGGTGGCAAGGAGCAGCAAAGGCTGGCAGGGAAGACAGTGAGTGACTGGGGAGGTAGTGGGAGGCTAAGGGTGACATAGGACACAGTGGGTAACAGGGAGAACCAGTGGGTGACAGGGGGAGGTAGTAGATGAGAAAGACAGAGGCTGCAGTGCGTTTCAAGGGGGAGGCAGTGGATGACAGGGGGGAGGCAATGGGTTTTTAATAAATTTGTTTTTTCTGTTCCCCCCCTCCAGTTCCCACACTGTGTGCTCCCCTATTCCCCCATAGGATCTGTGCTCAACACACCCCTCATTCCTCCTCCTGCTGAAGTTTCTTCTCCCTAAACAGCAATCAACACACATTCTGTGTCCTCCCACCCTGGCAGCAGTGGTCCCCCAGGCTGCACTTACTTAACAACATCTGCACAGACAGGAAAGAGAGTATGGCAGCTGGCTCCTCTCAGTCTGTCTGCTGCTGAGGCATGCTGCCTGTGTGTCAGTTTTTGCTGCTGGGCAGGAGGACAAGAGAAGCTGAGCACTGGGGTGGGGGCGGGGCTGCCTGATGACTCCTCGGATCTCAGTGATTCGAGGAGTCTGAAATAACAGACAGTTCAACTGGTGTCACTCTCCTCAGAGGGGTCATCAACCTCACCCCATGTGAGTTGCGACCCCAAGCTGAGATGGCCGCGACCCACTTTGGGGTCACGACCCACAGTTTGAGAACTGCTGGGCTACTATATCACAAATTTTTCCAAACAGGGATTTTTAACTGAACTCTCAGGCCTCCGTAGTTGATTCCCAATGCACTCTGGGTAGGGAATAGTGGAGGTATCCAACTTAGTTTTCCGCATGGTACAGTCAGGTCCATAAATATTGGGACATTGACAGAATTTTCAGATTTTGGCCTCTATTCACCACCACAATGGCTTTAAAATGAAACAAACAAGATGTGCTTTAACTGCAGACTTTCAGATTTAATTTGAGGGTAATTACATCCAAATCGGGTGAACGGTGTAGGAATTACAACAGTTTCAATATGTACCTCCCACTTTTTAAGGGGCCAAAAGTAATGGGACTATCAACTCAAAAGCTATTTCATGGATAGGTGTGGGCTATTCCCTCATTATTTAATTATCAATTAAGCAGGTAAAAGGTCTGGAGTTGATTCTAGGTGTGACATTTGCATTTGGAATCAGTTGCTGTCGACTCTCAATATGAGATCCAAAGAGCTGTCACTATCAGTGAAGCAAGCCATCATTAGGCTGAAAAATCAAAACAAACCCATCAGAGAGATAGCAAAAACATTAGGTGTGGCCAAATCAACTGTTTGGAACATTCTTAAAAAGAAAGAACGCACCGGAGAGCTCAGCAACACCAAAAGACCCGGAAGACCACGGAAAACAACTGTGGTGGATGACAAAAGAATTATTTCCCTGGTGAAGAAAAACCCCTTCACAATAGTTGGCCAAATCAAGAACACTCTCCAGGAGGTAGATGTATATGTGTCAAAGTCAACAATCAAGAGAAGACTTCACAAGAGTGAATATAGAGGGTTCACCACAAGATGCAAACCATTGGTGATCGACAAAAACAGGAAGACCAGATTAGAGTTTGCCAAACAACATCTAAAAAAGCCATTACAGTTCTGGAACAACATCCTATTGACAGATGAGACAAAGATCAACTTGTACCAGAGTGATGGGAAGAGAAGAGAAGGAAAGGAACTGCTCATGATCCAAAACATACCACCTCATCAGTGAAGCATGGTGGTGGTAGTGTCATGGCGTGGGCATGTATGGCTGCCAATGGAACTGGTTCCCTTGTATTTATTGATGATGTGACTGCTGACAAAAGCAGCAGAATTAATTCTGAAGTGTTTCGGGCAATATTATATGCTCATATTCAGTCAAATGCTTCAGAACTCATTGGACAGCGCTTCACAGTGCAGATGGACAATGACCCGAAGCATACTGCAAAAGCAACCAAAGAGTTTTTTAAGGTTAAAAAGTGGAATGTTATGCAATGGCCAAGTCAATCCCCTGACCTAAATCCGATTGAGCATGCATTTCACTTGATGAAGACAAAACTGAAGGGAAAATGCTCCAAGAACAAGCAGGAACTGAAGACATTTGCAGTAGAGGCCTGGCACAGCATCACCAGGGATGAAACCCAGTGTCTGGTGATGTCTATGCATTCCAGACTTCAGGCTGTAATTGCCTGCAAAGGATTTGCAACAAAGTATTAAAAAGTGAAAGTTAGATTTAGGATTGTTTAGTTTGTTCCATTACTTTTGGCCCCTTAAAAAGTGGGAGGCACATATAGAAACCGTTGTAATTCCTACACCATTCACCTGATTTGGATGTAATTACCCTCAAATTAAATCTGAAAGTCTGCAGTTAAATCACATCTTGTTTGTTTCATTTCAAAGCCATTTTGGTGGTGAATAGAGGAGAAAATATGAAAATTCTGTCAATGGGCCTGATTCAGAGCCGTTCGCTATTTGCGGTCGTTCATTCAAAAACAAGGGGTGGCTATTCAAATGATCCGTTCGCAAATTGCAGTCTGTTCACACCTCTAAGTCTGAACGAGCGAGCAAAACATACGCTCGTTTATTTGTTAAAAACGCCCCCTGGCCGCTCGCACCATACGTCATGTCCGCTATTTATTAGATTAATCGAGTACATCGACCAGCGTATGAACTGCTCGCTATTCTTGTGGTTGGTTTTTGCTACCACAATTTTGCGAACAGTTCTGGCTTAAAAAAAACCCAGTGACGTGGTCAATGACGCTGCTGTTTTAAATATGCACACCCATAAAACGCCCGTTTTGACCTTTAAGCACGCCTGCGTTCTGATTTCCACTCCCCATTTTCAAGCACCTTCCCCTGTTACCACCCACATACGCCTCTTTCTGTCACTCAAAATAGCAGGCATTCGCTATTTTGCGAGCACATGAATTTCGGCCGCACTGACTGGTTCGCGCATGCGTATAACGATCCGTACGCATGCGCAGATGTGCGAACATCGCTCGGAACGAGCGTACTGCCGCTAGCGAGTGGCTCTGAATGAGGGCCAATGTCCCAATATTTATGGACCTGACTGTATATGCAAACAGGTGCATATACTCCTCCCCTCGGCACAGCATCCATAGTAAGGACTCTGGCCTAAATCTACCATCATTGGATTAGCCACAGTTTAGTATGTTATATATTTTTATGTTTGTATTTTAAATTTGCATACTGTAAATCCTTTCTATCATTGTTTGCATTTCAGTTTTACCAAATCTTATTACTACAATAAAGACCATTCTTCAGATCTTCACATCTAGATTGTATGGATGCACTATACAGGAAAATTTAGTCAAACTGCAGAAAATACCATTTCAATCGCGTATGCACCAAGCTTCAGAAAGCGAAGCTGCCCCGGAGAACTGTGTGCCTGATTCAGCTTGGATCGCAGTTGCTAATGTGCACGCTATCGCTTGATTGTTGCATACTGCGCATGCATCACAGTGCGCGTGCACGAACTCGCCATTGCAAAAGCAAAGAGACCGCGCACTCCACGCAGGGCATTAGCAGATTGATTGATATGCAGAGAGTGTTTGGGGGTGGTGAGGGGGAGGGGTGGTTGGGGAAACACAGGCATGCCTGTGAGACTGAACACTGTTCAATGGGCATGCATAAATTAGCCTGAGCTTTCCACGTGACCTGGAAAGTTAGCAATTTTTGAGTAAGGTCTGACCTGCCACAATGCTGGGTGTGGGTTCGATGCTTCGATGTGTCCGATGTTTGGCCTGGTTTGGGCGATGTAATGAATGTGAGCATAGACAGAGGGCGTGTGTATGTTAGCCGTGCGACGGCATTGCGAATGCAGCATTTGCATATATTCGTCTACGACCTGCCAACAGAATTGCACACAAGTTAGCAACTGCGAACCAAGCTGAATCAGGCCCCGTGAGTGGTGCGGTTCACTCGGCTATTGAGCCCAGTGAAGATCCATATAACGCTACATTATTCTTTGCCTGGAAAATGAAACCTAACAAGGAGGGAAGGATCCCACACCCCCTCTGAACTTTATCTCTGGGCCAACATGAACGCCAAATATAGCATACTATACACAGTGCCTATATAAGTGGTCTCATAGACTCCATTTTCCAACCTGTTGAGCAGGATTTATAACAATTTAGAGCTGCTTTTTGTCTACTTTATTATTGTGTCAAAGCTAGGACATTCTATATATATATTTTACTCTTATTATTGATGTTGTTATTATTCTTTTGATATAATAAAATGTAAAGGTTATGCATAGATTGTACTGTTTAAAAAAAAAAAATTTGCTCTGCCCTTATATTCTCTTTAATTCTTATTTGTGAAGTGTTGCACAACATCCTTAATTGACGGCTGCATATTTGTCCATGTGAACCTTTAGCACCACAGGTGGCAACTGATTTGGTTTAGTTGGTCTCACCAATCACCATTATCAACACTTTCATTTCTCTCCATCTGCTCATCCCAATTGCTACTGTTACATTGATTGCCTATCTTTAAGTGTCCTGAAATAGTGACTATTAGATCCCTCTCCTGCAGTAGAGAATAATTAAAGGTGCCTACACACTGACCGACTTGCTGACGATCCGACATCATGCAAGATTTCCCTTGAAACTCTCCCTGGCAGCTCTGCACACGATCTGCACTCAGTTTGGTGTTCAATCTTCAAACGATCTCTCCTGCATCCAGACTTTTTCCAGTGCATAGTGGACCTTATTCAGAGCCACTCGCAAAATGCAAAATGCGAGCGCTCGCTCTGAATGAGGGCGGCTTCTTCTTTAAAATCCGGCCTCCTGGCCACTCGCTAAGCTGTGGGTGATAGCTTGTGTAGCTATCAAGGGTGGGGGCAGGGGGGGGCGTAAGGCTGAAGAAATGCCTAGGGTGCCAAGAAACCTTGCACCAACCCTGCTTATCCTAACCCTCCCCACCCCGCACCCTAATCCTCCCTGTTAGTGCCTTTACCTAACCCTCCCCCCTTAGTGCCTAACAACCCCCCCAGTGGTCCCTAACTCTAACCCCCCCAAAGCCTTACTCTAACCTCCCCTATGGTGCCTAAAGCTAACCCTCCCCCCCACCGTGGCTAACAGCTAAGAGTACCTCAGCTTACCTTCTATCGGGGTGCCATCTGTCAGGATCCATGAGTCAGTCTGTGGGCTGGCATCGAGATTTAGCCACCTATGTTAAAGCCCGGGTCGGGATTCGGACTTTGGGATTTCAACAGACGGTCGTCGGTATTTTAACTACATCCTGTTTTTTACCCTGGAGTTCTTTAAAATTGATAGAAACAGCTAAATCAATCTGGCAGCTGTGGGGCAGTGAAAGAGGGGAGTGGGGGGTTGCTGCAAATTAAGAGGTGGTGATTATGTTGATTATGCATATGTCAAGTCACCTTACTAATGGCAGCGGGGGTAGGGGCAGAGTGAAAGGGCACTGTGACAGCAGGCAGTAAGGAGGAGGTGACCTGGCATATGCATATGTTGGATCACCTTACTATAGCGGCGGGGTTAGGAGCAGAGCAAGGAGGCACACTGTGACAGCAGGCAGTTAGGAGGAGGTGACCCGGCATATGCATATGTCGGGTACCCTTACTATAGGAGCAAAGCGAGGGGGCACACTGAGGCAATGGGCAGTAAAGAGGAGGTAACCCGGCATATCATATGCCCTGAGCTCATCTGATTTGCTGCTGTCAGTTAAGGGGGCAGAGAGAACGGCGAGAAAGCAGGAAGACAACAATCTTCTCTGCTCTTCTCCTGTCAAGAGGCTCATTACCCCAACCTGAGGCTCATTCCCCATCCTGAGGCTCATTACCCCATCCTGACGCTCATTACCCCATTCTGAGCCTCATTACCCCATCCTGAGGCTCATTCCCCATTCTGAGGCTCATTACCCCATCCTGAGGCTCATTCCCCATCCTGAGGCTCATTACCCCATCCTGAGGCTCATTACCCCATTCTGAGGCTCATTCCCCATCCTGAGGCTCATTACCCCATCCTGAGGCTCATTCCCCATCCTGAGGCTCATTACCCCATCCTGAGGCTCATTCCCCATCCTGAGGCTCATTACCCCATCCTGAGGTTCATTACCCCATTCTGAGGCTCATTACCCCATCCTGAGGTTCATTCCCCATCCTGAGGCTCATTACCCCATCCTGAGGCTCATTACCCCATCCTGAGATGACGAATTGTTCTTTAGAAGCTAAATGGAAAGCTAAGTTTTCGTGTTGCTATGAATCTCTCTCCCTATATTACTGTATGGGGAAGCGATATCTACAACAATTAGGGGCACTGCTAAGGAAATCTGAGATGCTAACCCCTTCTATGAATGAGGTGAAGCAGTGAAAAGCCCTGTTATCACTGGTAAAGGGCTTTTCACTGCTACATAAATAGACCCCTAGACACTTGTGGTGTCAGATGTAGCTTGGGGCTCCGCTCTATTAATGTAGAATAACATGAGGATTATTAACATATTATAGGGTCTATTCATAGAGCAGTGAAAAGCCCTGTTTAGCTGAAAACAGGGCTTTTCACTGCTTTAGGCAATTCATACAGGGGGTTACTGTGTAGACGGTTATTCTTTCTCCAGCAGCACCCCGCTTTGTGTATGAATCGCATCAGCTCAGCTTTCCGTTCCTCTGCTGCATACAGATTCACCATATCAGGATGGCGTAATCTGTACCGCAAGCCGAACAGAGCAGGGAAATTACATACTTCCCTGCTCTCTGCCCAGCACCTGGTGCTGGCCCCGCCTCCTTTTGCCCAGCATCCTTTGCAGCAGGTCTGACCTGACCTGTTGCTATCAGACACCAGCGCATGCTCAGCGAGAAGCAGGCATATCAGGGACCCGATATGTCCGTCTTCTCGCTGCTTCCAGGGATCGCGGAGGGGCCGGATACCGCGCTAGACAGGTAAGTCTACATGAATGGCTGCTATTGTGATACAATATATAGTGATATTTTTTGTTAGCCACTTCATGTTCTACATGAATAGACCTTTATATCACAAGCTGTGCTTTCCTTTCTTCCCATGAATTGTTCTCCCTATGCTAATATATATGGAAGTGATTCTAAAACTAAGCAGGAGCACCACTGGGGAAATCTTACACATCTCCATGGTAAACCTCTTCTTGAATACGGAAGAGGTGAAAAGCCCTGTTATCACAGGCGGTTCTTCAAAGAGGGCTTTTCACTTCTACATGAATAGAGCCCTTGATATCTTTTCACTTTATCAAAATATTTGTATATGCCAAATCATTGCAAGTTATGCTGGGTACACACTGGCCGATATATTGGCCGATCAATTGATCGGCCAATATATCTGCTGCCCGTCGGCCAGTGTGTAGAGACGAAATGTCGTTCACAGACATATCACATTGGCTGTGCTGCACAGCTGATGGACAGATATGTCAGCAGACATATCTGTCCATCTGCAAGTGTGTACAGGCGATCAGCCGATCACCCGTACACATGCAGCGGTACCCGCGCCTTCCAGATAGATGATGGCCGTTCAGTATGTATGAACGACCATCATCTACAGATAAATCTGCAGATCACAAGATCTGCAGATATATCTGTCAGGTGTGTACCCACCTTAAAATCATCCTTTGTTCAGCTCTGGTCATGACCTGTCATTCATAGATGCACCATGCCCGTAACTTCCTGTAAGCCACCTAATCACACTGTGTACTACATTATAAAGACAGTAAGGGGTATATTTACTAAAGTGTGAGTTTTAGAAGTGGAGACGTTGCCCATAGCAACCAATCAGATTCTAGCTAATATCTTCTAGAAGGTGCTAGTTAAATGTTAAGTAGAATCTGATTGGTTGCTATGGGCAACATCTCCACTTCTGAAAACCAACAGTTTAGTAAATATACCCCTAAATCTGACCACTATTCTACCTTAAGAGGCAGGTTAAGCAGGTGGGAAATCACTGAGGAATTGAGTGATAATGATTTTACCTGGCAACAAAAAATGTGAATAGGTTATCCAATCCTAATTACTCATCTTTCAGAAAAGATTATGTTCCCTATACAAGATTTTTTTTTTAGCAAGCCCAAATAGTTTCAAGTTTCTGTGAACTGCTGGAAAGGGTCAGGGTCTTGGGATGGGAGATTAGACCCTAAGGGGCTTCAGAATGGGATGGGCTGTGTTCCACTAAGCCTGACACCTGGCAGACAGGGCGTGTATTACTTGCAGTATTTTAAGCTGTAAATCACTGTGAGAATGGCACAGACCCCGAGGGATTTTAAAACTACTACCTGCAAAAAGAGACATTATCTTATTTACAACAACTAATTTGTCTGTTTGCCTAATTTAAAATGTATATTTTCAAAACCTCAGTTCCACTTGGTAACAATTATCAACATTACACTTAAAGGGAAATGACCATGTTAAATAACAGCTCAGCCTTATAAAAGCATATGGAAGCCATTTCACATTCTGAAACTCACACATGCATGAGTAGTGATTGCGGTTTGTTTTGTTTTTTTAAACAAAGTTTGTCTGAATTATTGATGTGGTAACTAATTAGATAGTTTGGCAATAAGATCTTATAAAAGTAATAATAGTGTGGGTACAAATGAAGCAATACTTGGTTTGTTACTAGTTTACTTTGAGGTTCATGCAGATTTGAACGTACGTCCATTTTAGACCACTTGTGTGAATTCACACTGGGCATGCTCTGACAATGTGTGCTCCTCAGCATGAATAGGTGTGCGCAGAAGCCGGCACACCTATATGTACAGTATGTGATATATATATCACTCAGTGTGTACCCAGCTAAACACTACTCACCTGGGCGGCCAGGTGAGTAGTATATGTCCCGGTGGGAGGGGGATGGAGCAGTCCATGACCCAGTGAAGGGGGAAGTGCTGAAACGGCACCCCTTGTGACGGCTTCTGCGCACACCTATGTCCGTATGGACGATGCAGAGTCATACACATTTTTATTGCATTGCATCTACACTTTCCACCAAAGAGACAGAGCTGGGTTGTAATAGGGCTTACTCACATACGCAAAGTTCAGGATGCTGAATGTAAAAAGACAAAATATGCCTGTTTGGAGGCGTATCTCTGGCATTTGGTATAGATTAGGTCCAAGTCCGCTCTGATAATGATGAAAAACAGTACACTCACGCAGATGTATTCTTCTCATATGGGTTAATGCAGTGGTTCCCAAACTTTTTTGTATCATGGCGCCCTAGAGTATCAGAATTGTTTTCATGGCACCCCTAAGCCAAAGGTTGAAAAAATGTAGTGAAGTAGTAAAGTGAAGTAAATTGTGCTTACCTGTCATCCTAGTACGATCAGCATAAGATAAGATTCATCTTACGATTTCCATGGAACTCCCCGGCAGCTCCCTGGCAGTCCCGGCCACACGATTGACACACAATGTACATACAATCTTACGATACGATCGATTTGCAGTTTAGTACAGAGGGTCATTGAAAGAACACACACTTCAAAATGTCACTGAAATGATCCGGTCCACACGATGCATCGCATGCTGAAATACACGGCACAATCAGCATACGATAACGACAGATAATATGGGCTGCACATCTGATCATACGATACATTTTAAGAGCTGTGGGAGCTGTGGGAGCGCGCATCGCATTGTATCCTACCTTAAAAACGACACAATTTCCATTTGATTCATCGTACGACGAATCAAAAATCGGGCAATCGGCCCGAAATCGCACTAGTGTATGGCCAGCATTAGGGTCAGTTATGTGGTGGCGGACAGGTTTGCACTTCTGTTTGTCCACATATTTATATTACATTGAACATATATCATTTGATTTGGTGCTGGACCACCAATCTGAGGTACCTCTGCAAGTGTCCCGAGGCACCCCAGGGTGCCACAGCACACAGTTTGGGAACCACTGGGTTAATGTAAGCATTTTTTTCCATGCACACTTCTATTGAGCACAGCACAAGCAATTTACTTGCAGTTCTGTATCAGGCCCATTTTCTAATAACAAAACATGTTTCTTAGTAAATAACACTGGCCCTTTCGGCAACCTGCATATAGCAACCCTGGGAACCCAGTCATTCAGTTACATTGCAGGAAGTGTCAAGTTTGGATTCCATTGACACTATTGTCAGGGCCGCAACTAGGGGGGGGCTGGAGGTGCACGTGCACCGGGTGCGCCGCTGTACCCGGTGCCAGTGACCTCCAGCCCGGCGCTGCAGAGAGGCTCCAAGCCGGACGTCCGCTGGTAATATTTATTACCAGCGGGCGTCTGGCTCCTTCTCTGAAGCGACACGGTGTAGCCGCAGCCGGAGGCTGGAGTTCTCTCCCGAACTCCAGCTTCCGGCTCTCCCCATGGACACTATCGGGGAGACGTCATGACGTTTCCCCCATAGTTCCGAGGAGCAGCCGGCGGACCGGACGCGATGCTGGATGCAGGAGCAGGGTTCAAGGTAAGTATTTTTTTTAATTAGCTGCACTACAGGGGCATTATTATGGGGGCATGGGCATTACCATGGGGGCATGGGCAATTATGGGCATTACTAATGGGGCATGAGCACTACAGGGGCATTACTATTGGAGCATGGGCACTACAGAGGCATTACTGTGGGGGCATGAGCACTACAGGGGCATTACTGTGGGGGCATGAGCACTACAGGGGCATTACTGTAAGGGCACTACATGGATGTTACTATGGGGCATGGGCACTACAGGGGCATTACTATGAGAGCATGGGCACTACAGGGCATTACTATGAAAGCATGGGCACTACAGGGGCATTACCACAAGGGCATTAATATGGGAGCATGGGCACTACAGGGGCATTACTATGAAAGCATCGGCACTACAGGGGCATTACCACAAGGGCATTAATATGGGAGCATGGGCACTACAGGGGCATTAGTATGGGGGTATTAACATATGGGCATTACTATGAGGGCATTACATTATGGGCACTACTACAGGGGCATTGCTATGGGGGCATTATCATATGGGCACTACTACAGGTGCATTACTATATGGGCACTACTACAGGGGCATTACCTCAGGGGGCATTACTATAGGGGCACTGCTGCAGAGGGAATTACCAGGGGAGGCACCAAATTACTGTCTTGCCCCTGGTGACAAAAATCCTAGTTTCGGCCCTGCTATTGTGAAAACACTCCATGAAAGCTGTTTGAAAGAAATGATGCATAGGTCATCAATATATCCTTTTTATTTTGCAGGAAGAAATTATTTAAAATAGACAAAATGGTGGATAGGTTGCATGTATAGAGCTGTTCCTTATTATAATTTAATTATTATTATTATCACTTACACAGAGCTGAAAAAAAAATATTTCTCATACACATCAATCACTGCCTCATAGGAGCTTGCAGTCTAAACTCCCTAACACAGAAATGCACAAAAAGTAGGTAATTTTTTAATTGGCTTTGCATGAGATCCGATCTTGTTCTATGGGGGAGATTCAGTTAGCTGCAGGTTAAACCGCGCGCCGTCTGCTCCCGGGTAAAGTGTTGGGGGATATTCAATTAGAGGCCCGCGATCAACTAACAACTAGCCCGGAGACAGCACTTACAGCTCAGCTTTCTGCTCGCACCCTCCAGGGCATATTAGGACCCCAAGTGTTGCTCAGTGGAGGGATATTAAAGTACGGTAGAAACAAAAAGATACCCAACTGTGATCTCTCAATAGACAGGTGAAATGGTTGAAGGGATGGGCAAATGATGGGATAAAAATACAGTATTATTAACTAAATAGGGTGTGTTACCACAACAATGTGAAAATGTCCGTATAAAATGTCCTATTGGGACAATTGCATATTTTATTTATTTATTTTTATTTATTAACAGTTTCTTATATAGCGCAGCATATTCCGTTGCGCTTTACAATTGTCAACATTGATAGAACAAAACTGGGTAATAACAGACAGATTTATAGGTAGGAAGGCCCTGCTCGCAAGCTTACAATCTATAGGGAAATAGGCAGTAATACACAAGGATAGGTGCTATATATTGCATCTTGGTCCAGCCAGAATGCACAGTTTCTTGGTGGGCTGCATGATCCAGTCACACAGGAATGTCGGCCAAATGTCATGAGGATGTGAGAGAAAGACAATGTGTGAGGTTATGTGTGGACTGTAAAAGGGGATGTAATTAGATATGGAAACTATGAAGGTTGTGTGGGCGTTTCTGGGATCTGATAAGCTTGCCTGAAGAGGTGAGTTTTCAGGGATCGCTTGAAGGATTGGAGACTAGAGGAAAGTCGTATTTTGCGTGGTAAGGCATTCCATAGAGTGGGTGCAGCCCTAAGAAAGTCCTGTAACTGTGAGTGGGAGCAAGTAATGCATGGGGATGAGAGACGCAGATCTTGTGCTGAGCGGAGAGGTCGGGTAGGGCGATATTTTGAGATGAGTGAAGAGATGTATGTTGGTGTGGTTTGGTTAATAGCCTTATGTGTAAGTAAGAGTATTTTGTATTGAATACGGTAGAAAACCGGCAACCAATGGAGGGACTGACAGAGCGGGGCAGCAGACGATGAACGTTTGGCAAGGAAGATGAGCCTTGCAGCTGCATTCATAATTGATTGTAATGGCGATAGCCTGTTTTTGGGAAGACCAGTAAGGAGACTATTGCAATAGTCAAGGCGGGAAATAATAAGTGCATGTATTAGAGTTTTTGCAGTGTCTTGTGTGAGATATGGTCGAATTTTGGATATGTTTTTTAGATGTATGTAACATGATTTAGAGACAGATTGAATGTGGGGAACAAAGGGCAGTTCAGAGTCAAGGATGACACCAAGGCAGCAAGCTTGTGGGGCAGGGTGGATTGTCGACTTATCAACTGTGATAGAGAGATCATGTTGGTAACTGTTGTTGGCTGGTGGAAATATAATTAATTCTTTTTTAGAAATATTAAGTTTCAGGTGGCGAGATGACATCCAAGATGAAATTGCAGAAAGACATTCAGTGACACGGACCAGTACAGTTGGTGATAAATCTGGGGAAGATAGGTAGATTTGAGTATCATCCGCATACAGATGGTACTGAAATCCGATGGTACTGAAATATTTTCATATAGCATTGGCATACACATTCGCAGCGACATTAGAGTACAAGTCTTAATCAGGCCCAATGTGTGTGCCATATAGGCTTTTCTTTTTGTTTTCTTATGAATAAAAAGCTGGAAGACAGAAAAGAAATCCCACCAGGGGTTTATGTTAATAATACTTTGGTAATAGAAGATCCTGACTAGTATTTATTATAATAAAATAGTTATTTCATGTGTATGTTTTTTCTAAAAAGTTTTTCTTTATGTGAAACTAAAGGTCCCAATAATCGATTAATTCCAATCTGACACTAGCAGAACTACAAGTGCCAACCTGTTATGGATTATAGGATATGCTGAGGCCAGTAGTACCACATATAAAATTACTGATTTTTTTGGTGCAGGAAATCCGGCTGAATCTGATGGATCTCTGCACATGTAGGGATAACTTTTTCTAAGAAGTGATGTTGCCCATAGCAACCAATCAGATTCCAGGTTTTATCTTCTAGAAGGTGCTAGATAAATGAGAAGTAGAATCTGATTGGTTGCTATGGGCAACATCACTTCTTAAATAGAACTCCCATCTTAGTAAATTTACCCCGTAATATCCATCTAGCTGCATATGAGAAGCGACCAAGATGCGTATGACTCAGAAGCACAGGTAAGTGTAGGATGCAGCCCACAACACATGTGCATCTTCCTAAAAATCTATTGGTTTGTCCTCGTTTGGAATTGTGTGGAACTAAGAATCAGAAGACTGTTGTCATAGAATTAGTACTTTGCTTTAAATCACACAATATGGATTGTTTTTTTTGTAGAGGCTAGTCCACAAATTTGGCCATAAGTAGTTGTTATTCTATTTAAATTAGCAGCATTTGATTTGCTAGTAGATCTTATAATGCTTCAATTTTACAATTTTAATGATCTAACAAATGTTTGCAGTGATTCTGTTAAGCTGGCTGACAGATATATTGGCCGATTAATTGATCGACCAATGTATATGCTGCCCGTCGGGCAGTGTGTACCCGCGATATGTCGGTGAACATCGGCATTTCACAGACATATCGCATTGGCTGTGCTGCACAGCCGATGGAGATCTATGTCTGCAGACATATCTGTCCATCGGCAGGTGTGTATGAGTGGTCTGCACACCGCCTGTACACACAGAGCGGCAGCCATGAGGATGGGGTGGGACACGCCCCCCCGCCGGCTGGGACACGCCCCCTGGTCACCGGGACCTGCAGATGATGGCCGTTCAGTGTGTATGAACGACCATCATCTGCAGATATATCTGTCAGGTGTGTACCCAGCTTAAGGTATGAAAAGAAAAGAAAATCAGTTGCTGCATCAGGCAGCAGAGCAAATAGGCACCTATGAATGTAACTCCCATCAAGTTGCCAAAAACATAGGGCCTAATTCAGAGTTAGAAACCAAGAACACATAAATGAACTAATCCTTCAAAGAAATGGAAGTGCTGTTCAACTAGTAGGAAATTAATGTATTAACCTTTTGTTATTAGATCAATTTAGACCATAAGGATTCATAATTAAAAACATTTAGTATAAGCATACAGAACTAGGCTGACACGCCCCCATTTTCTGGAAACACAGGCAGCGTCACCGCATCCCTGCCCCCAAACGGCTGCAGCGTGTCAATCATGCTGCAGTTTGGGGGCACTGTGGACCTGATTCAGCAGGATCACTGATGCGATCGCGGCAGCAAGTGGTTATGCAGTTCTGCTGCAAATTTATGCAAATGACTGTGATCGCAATTCCGCCACAGCACAACATAAATACGCCCACATCCTTTTACTCACATCCGTAATACCTTGCAAGTCTGTTTAAACATCGGTACCGTTGAGTACCATTGGAGCCTCACGCACAATTAAGGCAGGTCAGACCTTACCCAGAAATTGCTAAACTTCCTGTAGGCAGCTAGAGCTCAGGCTGCGTATGCCAACACTGTGGCTGATTATTGCATGCCCCTGTAATGGCGTTGAAACGCACTGGCATGCCTGAGTTTCTCTGACCACCCCCCCATCACCACACCCAAACTGTACTTCCTCTCAATCACTCTGCGATGGGTCTGCATAGTCACTGCGATCGCAGTCCCGATCGCAGTGGCTGGTTGCGATGTATACGTATGCACAGAAGGCAACAATCGACCAGGTGCATGCGTTTTTGCTCTTGCGATCCTGGCTGAATCAGGCCCTGTGTGCAAGCTTGCAGAACTCATTCTGCACATGGGCACAACGGGTCATGCACATGCACAGTCCCCCCACCATCAGAGATGTATACAAACCATCGGGCTTGCTCACATCTCTGAATCAGACCAATAATCCTCTTTAGTAACTTACTGCTTATACTGTACTTTCTCTACTAGGCAGATCAGTGCAGGGCTGTATAGAGGGCAATGTGTCTGGTGTCACCTCTCAGGGTGCCATGCCAAGTGGGAAGCATGGTTGTTGCCCCAGCAGCTCCTGTGGCCATCTTGTCAGGTGCCTTGAGAGCCTGCTCCCAGCCTCCACATTGTAGCACACACCACATTATGGAGGAAGGGGAGGCAACAGGGACTTAAGCACTGATGTGTCCTGGTATAGCACAAATTGGAATGTAGGACAGACTTTCACAGTAATATAACAGCGTGAAGTGAGCCATTTATGAATGTTGTTCTGAGTAAATAAAAGTTCCAAAATTGAGACTCTATAGTTTCTATAGTTTTACTTTTCCATATGTTACCTGTCTTGTGTAGTGGGACTACGGTTGCTATATCCATACTACTACCGTTAACAATGAATTAAAAGTTTGGTCAAAGACGCTGCAAGCATTACTTTTAGTTCATATAATATTCTTGGATGAACAACCAACTGAAACTGATTTTGCAAGTTTTAACTAGCCCTCTACTGTAGTAAATGTATAATATATGATAGCCATATCTAAAAGATCAGTCAGTACTATTCTTATCTTTTATGTTTTAGAGTACATCTTGTTAGAAATGGGATTTTAAAAACAACTTTTTCACGGACAGTTCTGTTAAGAGTTCCAAAAATGTAGAAGAAGTTTTAGACAATGGACTCAAACATCTGCATATTTGTATTGTAATTTTATCTGATTGTAGCTAGTTTTTTATTTATTAGGGTTTTCGTTTTAATGGAACAGAGGAAAATTTTAATACAGATGATGGAGACAGGAATGTGCCTGTAACAGTCTGTGGTACAAGGCTGGCAGTATACTATACTTCTGAGCAGGGCTGTATTAACCCATGGCCAGACCCCTAGCTTTCGGGTCTTTCAGGCCCCCTCTGGCACTTCGATCTTTCACCCCACTACAGGTTCTGTATCTTGAGTGGGTCTGGCAGCTTGAGTGGAAAATGAGCAACAGTATGTGGTCTAATACACCGTGGCCAAAAGATGAAATCGAGCAGAGTGTATGGTATCTAAGTCAATAATGGAGTGATTCAGTATAGAGTGAGTTTCTGTTTATTAGATACTGTAGCTAAAAAATGAACACACTGTACTCCAGACAATCCCAATAAAATGTATAATAAATTATCAATATTGTCCAGTGTAGGAAGACACGCTGGCTCCTTTAGGGTGTTCTACTGACCATATTTCCAATAGTGGTGATATCTCCCTGTGGCGCGTCTGCAGTGTAGCGTCTACAGATAGTGCAGTCACACACTGGGAAGGTGGTTGTCATGGTTTTGGATGTCCTTGTGTGTGTGTCGTGTCGGCGTCACACACTACGCACTTACCTGTAGGCTGCTACATTTGTCCTGGTATGTGCACTCCAGATCTTCTATCCATTTGCCTGCGGAATCTCCTGTCCCTGTGTGTGCTGAAGTCTGGAGGAAAGAGAACTTCCTCCAGGTAGCGGCGGCGATCATGTGTCCTCTCATGGAGGTGTAACAACCAGTGGCAAATACAGGTTTTCTAGGGGGGGGTTCCAAATGCTTGATTTTAGAGCGAGTGTGGCCAGTCCAGGGGCATAGTTAGCGCTTAACTAGCTTTAATATTTGTCATACATAGTGTGTAATGTATCATAATTCCAGCATATACAGGACCAGTGGTCACAGTATGACATTAAATGCGGCAATAGGGCCATCCTGCCTGAGCGGAATGTTTTTATTTTCAGATGTGGGCTCCATTCCAGAGCATTGGAGCAAGTCTGGGAGTCTGAGGGAGCAGCAGAAGAACCTAGCACTGGAGTGGGCATATATGTACATATTGGTCTCGTCATGCACTGGATAATGTATTTTTATATGGAATTAACCCTATTGATGGTCTATAGCAGTGCACCCCTAACAGTGCATGTTTTCCAGATCTCTAGTTGGTGCACAGGTGTATTTATTATTGGCTGATATTTATATATTATAATTTATTTATGTATTACCAGTTACTTACATAGCGCACACATATTCCGCAGCGCTTTACAGAGAATATTTGGCCATTCACATCAGTCCCTGCCCCAGTGGAGCTTACAATCTATGGCCCTCATTCAGAGCCGTACGCTCTGAGCAGAGCGCACGCTCTGAATGAGGGCCGGGCTCCATTTTCATGGAGCGTCCTCCTGGACGCTCGTATAGCTGTGGGTCACCACCCACAGGCTATACGAGCGTGCATTGTGATGGTCGCGATGGTCGAGACCATCGCGACCATCGAATTTGCGAGCCGGAGCCTGTGGTTGAGGTTTTCAACCGCAAGCTCCGGAGTGATTTTGGCTCTATCAGAGCCAAAATCACTCCCACTGACATCACTAGTGATGACAGTGGGCCGGCTTCTGACGGGAGGCGTTCCCGTGGGAACGCCCCCGTCAGGGAGGCACGCCCCCGGCACGCCCACCAAAGGGGGCGTGCTGTCAATCAACATTGACAGCACGCCCCCTTTGATCGGACACAACGAGCGAAGGACTTTCCTTCGCTCGTCGCGTCTGGCGCATGCGCACGACGGAGCTCCCTCCGTCGTGCGCATGCTCAGTCCATAACATCGACCCACTTGCGAGCGGACAGCCGCTTGCGAGTGGGTCTGAATCAGGCCCTATATTCTCTACCACATTTTAAGATTGCTGATGTATGGGGGCATTTATTCATGTCATGACACACAGTAGTGCCCCTTAAAAGACCCCCATACATCAGCAATCTTAAAACCACAATTTAACAATTTGAAGATTTATTGCACAATTTTAGGACTTCCCAATCTAGCAATTTGCGCCCATACATTACAGATCTTTTTCAGTGATTTGCAGATAATTTTCAGCAAATACAGATCTTACAATCTTGAAAGGCCCATCATTTTACTGGTACTGGTAACGGTCTGCAAATCTACTGATCATGTCCATACACTAGCAATCTACAGCCCCAATCCATGTGTGAAATCCAACATGTTGGACAATCTGATTTAACAATTCCAATCAATTTTTGATTGCAATCTGCGATATGTGAAGCCCATACAGATATTTTTATACAATCATCTGCAAATTGCAGAATTGACACAATCGATTGCTGATGTATGGGGGCCTTTACGCAATGCCCACAGTAGTGCCCCTTATACACAATGCCCACAGTAGCAGTGCCCCTAAAACACATAATGCCCAAAGTAATAGTTCCCCTTATACAATGCCCACAGCAGTAGTGCCCCTTATGCTATGCCCCCAGTAGTGGTGCCCCTTATGCAGTGCCCCCAGTAGTGGTAGACAGGGGCGCCGAGAGGGGGGGAGCGGGTATTAATTGCCCAGGCCTGGACTTGCTGGAAGAGCCCGGGTCCCACACTGCCCCCCTCCTCCCTGTCAGCTGAGCAGCCCAGCACACGCTGCTGTGTGTTGGGCTGCAAAGGGAGGTCGCTTGCTGCCGCAGAGCAGCAGCAGCGGCAGTCTCCTCTGCCTGTGAGGGGAGCGATCTTGACCGTGCCCCCCATGGATGGATTTGTGCTGGGCTGAGAGGCTCACAGCACCCCATCTCCAGCACGCAGCGCCACTTCGCAGCAGTTCGTGGTGCTGGAACTATATGGGTTTTTTCTTTGTTTTTTTTTAAGGGGCCATTGCCACGCAGTCCCACGATTAGGCCATGCCCCCTTAACCCAGGCTGGCTCTTGGCAGCCCTGGTGGTAGTGCCCCTTATGCAGTGCCCACAGTAGTGGTGCCCCTTATGCAGTGCCCTGAGTAGTGGCAGTGCCCCTTATGCAGTGCCCACAGTGGAAGTGTACCTTATGCAGAGCCCACAGTATTGGTGCCCCTTATGCAGTGCCCCCAGGAGCAGTGCCCCTAATACAATACCCACAGTGGTAGTGGCCTTTATTCAGTGCCCACAGTGGTAGTGCCCCTTATGCAGTGCTCCCAGGAGTGGTGCCCCTTATACAGTGCCCACAGTAATAGTGCCTCTTATGCAGTGCCCACAGTGGTAGCACCCCTTATGCAGAGCCAACAGTACTGGTGACCCTTATGCAGTGCCCCCTATGCAATTCCCCCAGTAGTAATGCCCTAATTTAGTAGTTTCTCCAGTAGTAATGCCCCCTGTAGTAGTGCCCTGTAGTAATGCCCCCAGTAGTAGTGCTCCCTGCAGTAGTGCCCCCAATAGTAATGCCCCAAAAGTAATGCTACTTGTAGTAGTGCCCCAATAGTAATTCCCCCAGTAGTAATGCCCCCTGTAGTAGTGCCCCAATAGTAATGCCCACAATAGTAATACCCCCAGTAGAAATGCTGGGGTGTAGTAGTGCCCCCAATAGTAATGTCCCCAGTAGTAATGCCTCCTGTAGTAGTGCCCCCAATAGTAATGCCTGATCTAATAGTGCCCCCAATAGTAATTTCCCCAGTAGTAATGACCCCTCCAGTAGTAATGCTGGGGGTAGTTGTGCCCCCAATAGTAATGTCCCCAGTAGTAATGCCCCTGTAGTAGTGCTCCCAATAGTAATGCCCCCTCTAGCAGTGCCCCCAATAGTATTGCCCCCTGTAGTAAGCACGCTCCTGCATCTGTGGCCGTCAGACAGGCTGCTCCTTGGAACTATGGGAGAGACGTCCCATGGTGCACTCTGTGGGATCCGGAGCTCAGGAGTAAACTCCAGCCTCTGGCTGCCGCTGGCGCTGTGGGAAATGATCCAGGCGAACGCTGGTATCAAAATCTCAGCGGGTACCGGGTGGTTCTGTCTCCAAATAGAAGTAATGCAGTTCCACCCTGTTCCGGCCCAATTTAACCCCTGGGGCAATGAAACGCTTAGTATGTGCCTAGCTTAATGGTTACTTTATTTGCCAACATCACACATTAAAGGGATGGTCCAGCTTCATATAACAAAATTATTGGCTTGTACATGGGTATAATAAACCAAACCTCGCAATGGTCGCGATTTTAGCAGGACTGTCTCTGTTCTCTGGCCCTAAAATTGGCAAACAGCCAGTTGAGATAAACAACGTCTTCACACTCAGCTGACTTTGTCCTGCTTAATAACAATTTACTGCAATACCATGTTCAGAAAATTGTTATTAAGCAGGAGAAAGTCATTTACCAATGCATATATTTTGAATTAGTAAATGATCAAAACCACATCTAAGTTTTACTGTTAATGATGATAAATTGTTAAAGCATTTCAAAGGGGTCACAAGTAATGAACAAGCAAAAGCTCATAAGAAAACATAATTTGTGAGAGGCGAAGTATGTATATGCAAATGTGTTTTGCAAAACATATATTTAAGATTAAAAATAAATAAAACATGTTTAAGAATAAAAAAGAAGTTGGAGTATGGTAATTGTGGGGGCGATAGACAACTAATCTCAGAGTAAATGGAGGGAACTCATTTTTTAGATCTATAATTAACCACAATGAAAAAGCTGAAAGACCCTTTATCTAATTAGGAGTGTGTCAATCAACCCCTGGCCCTTTCATCCCAGAATACATGTATATTTAGCAGTTTAGTGTTTTGCAGCTTTTAGAAACTGAAGCCCCAATTTATCTGGGGCAGAGGTACACACAAGGCACACACGTGAACGGAGTGTAAATCAGTACATCAAACAAATACTCTTCCATACAGCGCAGAGAGAGGGAGCTCTCATTAAGAGAACCAGCTGAAAGGACGCAGGAGAGACTTACAATGGGGACTACACTACAACACAATCTACATTACTTTCAGATCCTGACACATTGTGTGTTTAAAGACTGCGACATTCCACATAGCCTCTTGATCGTGAATTGTTTATATTACTTTTTGCATATTTTTTTTTTTCGTTGGGAAATACATAGGTGTGATTGTATGTGAATTACAAATTTTGCGCAAAATACACACCAAAAAATACACTTTGTCGTGACTCCTTGTGGTTGCTTATAAACCCCATTCATTAAACTCCAGAAATGAATTGGCTACCTCTATAGGGTTATCACATTACTATGCGCAGTATGATGGAGGTGCGAGAATTAGAAACAAAGATTATTTTATAAATGAATAGAGATAACTAAGTATAAATGGTGAGTATTTTATTTATTTATAAGTTGCAGAGTTATTATGGAGTCACAGTGCTCCTTGTCTGCTAAACACTTCTGATGAAGGGTGGGAAGAGGGGAAGGTATAAGGAAGGGGGATAATGATGGATGCCGGATGGAACACGGAGGTGTCTAGTGCCAAAATGGTTGGGACTAGTAATTGTTGTTAGAGGGGGTTGTGTGCGTATAGCACAGTGGATATGATCATTGAGGGTGGGTAATTGTCAAATGGAGCATCCAAATAGATAGTGGAAAAAACGAAAAAATGTAAAAAAAATAGGATGAAAGATGGATAAAAAGTATAGAAAAAAATTGTAGGTAATGGCGCTCTGGAGGGGCGGCGTCCCGTGCCCTCCGGTCCGTCAGCTTACCCTATGTTCTGTGAAACACCACGATCCTCCACTGTCCTTGGAGGTAATCGACCCGCTGCCTGCTGCTTGAGCGTGTGCCGCATTACACACTCGCTGTGGTTCCTTCCTGTTCGCCGACCACGGGGACGTCTGACGGAGCCCACGCTTCCTTGCGGTCACTGAACCGGTGGGGAGACTTAGGAAATGTAGTTCTATTATGCAGCTCCGGGTGTGCACATATGTGGTGTGCCGGACGAATTCAGTGGGTTCATTGGTAGAATTGGCTAGAATTTTTTTCTATCATTTTTATCCATCTTTCATCCTACTTTTTTACATTTTTTCTTTTTTTCCACTATCTATTTGGATGCTACATGTGACAATTACCCACCCTCAATGATCATATCCAGTGTGCTATACGCACACAACCCCCTCTAACAACAATTACTAGTCCCAACCATTTTGGCACTAGACACCTCCGTGTTCCATCCGGTATCCATCATTATCCCCCTTCCTTATACCTTCCCCCCTTCCCACCCTGCATCAGAAGTGTTTAGCAGACAAGGAGCACTGTGACTCCATAATAACTCTGCAACTTATAAATAAATAAAATTCTCACCATTTGTACTTAGTTATCTCTATTCATTTATATCATTTACCACCTCACCATCTTTCAAGCGCAGGCACAACTATTGTTTTTACTTATGCTAATTAGGAGTGGGGATTACTCCTAGTGCCCGCTGCTCATACTACTACCCCAAGAGTAAGCGCAGGTAGTATTCAGTTTCTATCCAAAGATTATTTTATGTTACTTTTTTATTTTGTTTATTTTTTGTATCTTTTATTTTACTGTTTCATTAACAGATTCATTGATAGATTCAGGGACTGATGCAGAGGAGAGTGCACTTTCTCCTGCATTGCATATGTTGTAGGCATCTCTGCGGCCCCCCATCCATATGCTCGATTTCATACCCGTCATTATAATCAGTGTGCACTACACCAGCCTTATCCTTGGTCTAGATATGTCTTACCAAAGGCAAACATGCGTGTATGGAATACTCTACATAACCTGCAAACCGGTCAACACGGCTTCTTTCAGTAATACCCAGTTACGCCCCTTCAGAGAGGTGACTGAGGGGAACACAGTGTCTAATCCAGGTTACAAGTGGACAATGTTTTCAGTCTGCGCATGCGTCTGAGTGCACTGCGCATCCGTCCTGATGGTTACCGCCAGAGGACGCAGAATGAATTAGGACACAGAGAAAGACATTTTCAGTGGGCATTCCTGGGTGGTAACAGGGGGGTAGCAAGCTAGATGCGGGACTGTCAGGCCAGCGACTGGCACCGGCGGCCATATTCGAACGGACGTTCTGAGCAACCATGGGGCTGCTATAATATCCAATAGTGTGACCAATGTGCTTTCGATGGTGCAAATTATTATGCAGCCAGTGGGCATCTCTGTTTGAATCCCATCAGCTGCTGCATTAGCATAAAAAAGCAGTCGCGGCTACATTACCGTCTACCTCTGAAACAGGCCCTTAGTAGTGTAATACTGAGCATCGCCCATACTCGCTTATGGTAGGCATGTCAACAAAACCGACTCTACTTCGGACACTCAGTCTACACTGCATTTGGCAGAAGTTGGCATACCAGCCACTGTTAGATCCAGCATAGACTGAATGCAGTGACATTTCTCATTTACAGCTCCATTGGGAAATCCCTGATGATGTCACTATTGCAAGGAAGTAAGTCTACACCTCCCTACTGAGTTATACGGAGCACTTCTTTCTACTGGCTCAGTAATCAGCGGTGCAAGTATGGCAGTATGGGGCGGTACGGAGCGGTATGGCATACCATTAGGAAATGAGTAGCCGTACATGTCTGACATGAAAACTGGACAAACTGCATGGTATAAGCATAAAGAGGAGTCAGACCTGGGACAGCTGCTGGTGGGTGTCACAATCAATTTTTTTACAGCAGATGCAGCAACGACACATCATTACTTTGTGCTGCTGGAGCCGAGCTGCCCACGAAGATGGAGCAGCAAGCAGCTTAAGGTTGAGTATCCTCACAATGCAGCAGGAGTGTGGGCTGGGCTGGGAAGACTGAAGATGATGAGGCAATGATACTGAGAGGCACAGAGGGGGAGGCTGAGAGACAGAGGAGGAGGCTGAGAAATACAAAGTGAGGGAAAGGCTGAGAGGCACAGGGTGAGGGGGAGCCTGAGATACACTGGGTGAGGGAGAGGCTGAGGGACATGGGAACAGGAGGCTGGAAAGACAGGAGGCTGGAGTGACAGGACAGGAGGCTGGGTACACAAGGGGCAGAAAACTTAAGACACAAGGAGACAGGAGGCTAGAGACATGGGGGACAGGATGCTGGAAAGACAGGGCAGGAGGCTGGAGTGAAGGGGCAAGAGGCTGGAGTGACAGGAAAGGAAGCTGGAGTGACAGTGCAGGAGCCTGGAGTGACGGGACAGTAAGCTGGAAAGATGGGGAAGGAGGCTCTAAAGACAGAAGGCTGGAGAAACACCAGGGGCAGGAGGCTGGAGGGGATACATGGCACAGGAGGTGACACAGATTTTAGTGAAGCAAGTCAATGAAAATACGGACGTCTGAGCACTTTCTTCTCTTACACTGCCTAAACTGATAAAGGTATATCACAACAATGGACTTTATTTTATACCATGTAGAGATTATGTATTATCTGTCTTTCTCCTGAAAAATTGATGTAAGCCCTATTTACAATTCTATCATTTCAAATAATTCCCATTCCCGGTAAGAGTCTGCTTTGACATGACAATAAATAAAGCACAAGGACAGACACGTAACGTGGCAGGAGCTGACCTAAGTGGAGACTGTTATTCTCATGAACAACTTTACGTGGCCCTTTTGCGTCAAAACGTAATCTTTTCCTGTTGACATCAGAAGGAAAAACTACTAATGTTGTCTACAAGGTAATCTTATAAGACCTCGGTTAAAAAAGACTATCGTTGTAAATTCAGTATTGCTCCTGTGCAAAGCCAGGGCTGGTCGCTAGTTTACCATAAGTAAATGTATTGGAGAAGTTTGCAGTAACCTCCAGTGACCTCATGTGTGTTACATTAACAGTGATGTGATTTGCTCTAGCTGCGGAACATTTGTCTCCCCTACAACATTTTCCTTTACAAGCTCTTGGTGATTATGAACCCAACTATACAGTAGTCTCATCTATTGCTGATACTCAAAAACACAAAATATCCTCATAAGATCCTGCGTGTGGAAAACAGGTTGGAGAGAGGGAGGCCTGGAGTGTTCACTTGGTTTTCCAGAATGTGAATAGCATCTCCCCATTTTTTCAAACACGGCTCCAACAGTTTAGGTGCCCGACAAGTAGTAACTGACCACACGCCAGCAGCCGCAGCAGGTAGGAGAAGTTGCAATATCAAGTAGAAGAGAACAGCGCTGGCTGACAACTATCCTGATTCTAATTAAAATTCCTGATTTATTGGGACTGTAACAACTTTGTCACAACTGCATGGACAGTTGGGAGCTGTGTTTTCTTTATGCTGTTCAGCTCAACAGAGAAAGCTGCCTGCTAAGCTTGGTTATTTATAAGAAACTATATACTCCCTATTCACCACACAATATCACCCGATTGGTCCTAAGCCGGGGCATAATACTGCTTAGCTAGGATTCGTAGCACAGAGGAATCCATCCCCAATGCCCCAGGTGTACTCCTTGGCACAGCTCCAGGACTGAAAGCCTAAAAGTAACTTTACCAACCATTCCTCCACATCAGTGGCATAGCCAGGGTGAGAGCAGAGGGATTGACCCAGTAGCGGATTTACTGCTAGGCAATACAATCGGACGCTTAGGGCCCGGTGGGTCCCAGGGGGCCTGCCTACAGGGCTGAATAGTGGAAGCTTTTTATATAGCTCCGGCTCTGGCAGACTGTCAGCACATTGATTGGACAGCTGCCGGGTGCCGTTCTGTCTCACAGCACTCCTCTCCCCTGCTCTGGGGATCTACCGATGGTCGATGGTTTTGCCGGCAGAGGGCCAATGGTTTGCTGCCATCTATGCAAAGTGCAATCCAATAGATTTTCTTTTTGCTCCCGACATGGAGCTTAGGCCTGCCCCCTGATGAGCCGCTAAGCCCCACTCCCATTTTTTATTGGCCCACAGCTTGCAAGGCACCCGGGCAGTAGTGGGCATCGAGTGGTGCAAACCATTGATTGTTCACCATAGATGGTTATTGCACCATCAATGGTTATCTTCAATGACACCATATATGGTGAAAATCAATGGAAAACCACCGATGGCCATCACTACCCTGCTCTCTGTTGAGAGAGGAGCTTAGAAGAAGCAGAGGTGCCCTCCATGATGACGTTTAGAGAGGGTACAATAGAATAGTAGATGAGTGCCACAAGCATATCATGAAGGCTGTGTCTTCTTGTGTTGTACGAATGCATGATAAATGAATAGGTCTGAGTCAGTAACTGTGTGTGTCAGTAAGTTGTGTCAGTAAGGGATATTGGTCAGTAAGTGGTGTCTGTGTCAGTAAGGGGTGTCTGTGTCAGTAAGGGTGTCTATGTAGGTAGATGTGTCTCTGTCAGTAAGCTGTGTCTGTGTCAGTAAGCAGTGTCTATTAGTAAGTGTATTGGTGTCAGTAAGAGGTGTATGTTTAGGTAAGTGTGTATGTTAGTAAGTGGTGTCTGTGTCAGTAAGTGGTATCTGTCAATAAGGGGTGTCTGTGTCAGTAAGAGGTTTCTGTGTCAGTAAGTGGTATCTGTCAGTAAGGGGTGTCTGTGTCAGTAAGTGGTGTCTGTGTAGGTAAGTGGTGTCTGTGTAGGTAAGCAGTGTCTGTGTCAGTAAGGGGTGTCTGTGTCAGTAAGCGGTATCTCTGTAGGTAAGTAGTGTCTGTATCAGTAAGCAGTATCTGTGTCAGTAAGTGTATTTGCTTCAGTAAGAGGTGAATGTGTAAGTGGTGTCTATGTCAGTAAGAGGTGAATGTGTAAGTGGCATCTGTGTCAGTAAGAGGTGAATGTGTAAGTGGTGTCTGTGTCAGTAAGTGTGTCTGTGTCAGTAAGTGTATCTGTATCAGTATGGGGTCTGTGTCAGAAAGTGGTTTCTATCAGTAAGGGGTGTCTGTGTCAGTAAGGCATGTGTGTGTGCAGCTACTGTATGGGGGCAGTGTGTGTGAGGCTATGGTGTATAGTTACTAAAGTGCTGAGAGAAAGAGATTGTGTGTGTGTGTGTGTGTGTGTGTGTGTGTGTGTGTGTGTGTGTGTGTGTGTGTGTGTGTGTGTGTGTGTGTGTGTGTGTGTGTGTGTGTGTGTGTGTGTGTGTGTGTGCGTGTGTGTGTCAATATGAGCAGTGTACTGTGTGGTCTTGTGGTCATTTGTTAAAAATAAAAAAAAAAACTGTTCAAGCAGGCCAGGTGTGGTACTGTGTTAAACAATGCCATGCCACCGCAATAATATCAGTGCTGTGAGATGCAGTGTGAAGTTGTCTTTTAAAAGAAAAAAATTATTTGTATTTTTATAAAACTTGTGTGTGTTCAAGCAGGACAGGCAGTGGTATTGTGTTAAATAATAACACTCAATAGGTGCTGTGCCACTGCAATTAATACTATAAGGGCTGAGAGTCGATATGGATCACGATCAGTCGATAGAAGAGCAGGAGCAACAACCAAGTACTAGTGCTGCTGCCAGTCATGATGATAGTAGGCCTCCAACATCTACTAAAGCCGATGCTCAAGGGCATAGAGGGTTTAAGACAGGGCACCTGAAATCAATACAATATTTGACAGTGTTAATGAAAAAAAATCACTTCTCATAATAAAGGGAAACTTTCCTGATGCAAAAAAATATTTTGCCAACATGCCATATACCACACTCAGTGGCAAGGAAAGGCTCAGGCCTTGGCCTTTGTTTGTGAGTGGTGGTTCTAGACTGCTGTCAGTCAGGTATCTTCTTCTGTAACCTCACATGACGATGCAACCCAACACTCAGGGCCTGATTCAGTACTACACGCAAGTGCACTGCTGAACGCAGATTCCTTATTATCGTGAATCTGCGCATGCGCAGGACCCATTCTGCAGGTGTGCAGAATGGGTTCTGCTAAGATGCACGCAAGTCCTTGAATACCTCTGCTTGATTGACAGACAGAGGCATTTAAGGGGCAGTTCTGGGGTGGGGACGGCCGGCGTTCCGGAAATGGGGCGTCTCCGCCTCGTTTTCCAGAAGTGGCTAGCCCAGGGACTGCATGGATGTACACAATCTGCTGGGTTCGCAAGCAGGCCAGCCTGAGTAAGCTGAGGCAAAAATAAACTAAGGCTGAAGAACAAATTGTGTGTTCAGTAAACATCAAAAATCCCTGAGGAGAGCCTAAGGGTGTCCACGAGTGCTATGTGTGAGTCTGACATTTCTGATACTGCCTCCTTCCACCATTTCTGCACCCTCTGCAAATGTGGGGATGAGCAGTACAAGTGAAGATGGTGACATAATTAAAATTGAGGATGTTTTTGTGTAAATGCAACAAGAGGATGAGGGGTATATTTGGATACTATCTGACACTAATGAGGATGCTGATGATGAGAATGTTGTTTATGTAAGTCAGCCAACAGTGGCAGCAGTTCTTGCTAGTGATAAAAAGAAAGCCATTGTCATGCCTGGACATAAGACCAGAAAAGTGTGTAATTATTTTCACCCAAATCCTGACAACATTTGTGAAGGCATCGGTACCATTGGGAGGCCAAAGTTTGTAGAAGTAGGAATATTAACTATCTAGGCACCTCCTCCCTGTCATTAGCAGCAAGTTCATGCAACTTATTTAACAAATGTAAAATAATTTGTAAAATAATAACAGGCAGTCCAATATCAGCTTCCAGCAGTTTGGACCAGCACATGCATTCTCCACCGCCAAAACTCTCATCAACAACCTCCTCATTAATGATCAGAGGTAGTCCTTCCAAACAAACCAAAGACTTCAGCCACTAAAGTGGCAGTCCCGCTCACTGAAGTGCTTTGTTTGTTAAACTGTGCATGTCCTTTTTATTATCCAACATAATTCCCAATGACAATTCCATCTTGAACCATTTTTCTTTTCATAATGGGCTATATTTTGGGGGGGCATTGGGGACTGTCTTTTTTGCCTAAACAAAACTTTTAATTGGCTATTGCTCTTATACATTACTACACATTTCTAAAGAGAAAATAATAATACCATATTAATAGCCAAGGATCCAGGCAAGGGAATTCCCCTCCTCCCTCATAAATTTTCTTTGGCAATCAAACAATTAAATTAAATAACTAATCAATCCTTTCTTCCTTTACCTGCCATTCACTACATACATACTCCACCTGCATTTCCTTGTACTGATGTTGGGCCTCTGATCTAGTTCTTGATTAATTAAAACATTCTTGGTTTCTTTGGGGTCGTATAGTTTATTAAAATGTCATCCTGTCTGCCACTGCTGTGTGGCAATGTTTCATAGATGTGCTATAGTCTTTTAAACTACCGTGTATCTCAATACAGTTTTAATTGTTGTACAGAAACTTTTTTGATACACTTTAAAGGGTTCTTCACATTCCCACCTGACTTCTATATGTAGAAAACATGGAGAGAGGTCTACAGATGAGAAGAGCAAATTTATTTTGTCATGGAACTCCAATACCAGTAAACTAAAATAAGCAGAAATTGGCACTTTTATTAGTATCACCGCCAACATTATGCCATGTGATTGTACAAGGCTGGAACAATTTGGCAATACCATTGGTGTATTGTCTACCACTAAAACTAACAATTATTTATGTATGACAATTGTACTGCTGTGTGATGGGTACAGGCGGTTTTACTTAGCTTAGGGTCCACCTTGGGGTGCAGTGTTGTGCAAAAGCCACCACTTAGTAAATTTACCCCTTAGTCTCTTATTATACTGAAACAACTGACCCCCAAACCTACATTACTTTGTGTCCGGATCATACAGCCCCAATATGCACTTTTGCTATTGCAATCTGCCTGATCTTGTATATAGTTTGTGGCAACTATCCTGTCATTTCAAACTCTGGCCAGGCAGTAAAACCTCAGTCATTGTAATGTACAGTATATTATACTCTATATACACAATAATATACACTATATACGAGTGGTTCCCAAATTGTGCACCGTGGCACCCTCGGGTGCCTCGGGACACTTGCAGGGGTGCCTCAAGTTGGTGGGCCAGCACCATATAAAATTATCTATGGTCAATGTAATGTACATATGTGAACAAACAGAAATGCAAACCTGTCCCCACCACATAACTGACCCTAAGGATGACAGGTCAGCACAATTTACTTTACTTTACTAAATTTTTTTCTGAATTTCTCAAAAACAAACTTCAATTTAGGGGTGCCGTGAAAACAATGGTGATACTCTAGGGCACCGTGATTCAAAAAAGTTTGGGAGCCTCTGCTATATACACTTTAAAAAAACAGCAAGAAGTTTTTGTTATCAATAAATTCATCTATGACCATTTTGAAAGTTGCCACTAGGTGACAGTGCAGTACTTGCCAGCAAATGGAATAACACCATACTCTTCATGCTATAGAGCAGTGTTGGCTAACCATGACACTCCAGCTGTTATGGAACTACATAAACCAGCATGCACTGCTACAGTTTTGCTATTAGGGCATGCTAAAACTGTGGCAGGGCATGCTGGGATATATAGTTCCACAACAGCTGGAGTGTCAAGGTTAGCCAACACTGCTATAGAGTAATACGCCCTGTGTTTTTATTAACACATCTCATCTTTTGTAACAAAACCTACTCATTTTGGGCCTGATTCTGAGTTGCATGCAAAAGTGAACGCAGCTGTGTCTATCGCCAGTTACCCATCTGCGAGTTTATGCAAAAACTGCTACAAACTCCTTCCCTAGTGTACATCCATGCGGCTGAATGTGCAAGAACTGAGAAGCCCAATTTAGTGCCTATGTACGCTGTAATACCGATTGGTGCGTCCGTATACACCACCATTGCTCACAACATCAAAAACTGCAGCAGCCCCATGGCAGGTGCAGTTTCTCTGTCTGATCATGGGCTCCTGTGCTTGCGGCTGCGCGTCTGGGAACGCAACTGCTCTTTATACGCTCACTTCAAAGCACCACACAGTCAGCGACCAGGAGCACCCATCTCTTTTCCACCAACATTCTGATACCGCCAGTCCCGATTGCAACAGCACCTTTGTGCATACATCCAGGGTAACACATGCGTCGTAGGGGCTTTCAGAACTTTTCACACATGCGCAGTTGCAAATGATTGCTCAGTTTCATGACCATCAGCATTGCGTGCAGATTGTGTGCGACTCAGAATGATTATGTTTTACATTAAGATGAAACTAACAGTTGTTACTATGACTAGATGAAAATATTTGCTCCAATATGTAACACACTTGCAATCAGGCAATAACACATTTTTCTAATCTATTGAAAACTTTTAATCATTTCAACAGTGAAAGTGGGACCTTTAATGTATTGATTGGCATTGTAATCTAGAGTCTTATTTATCATGTCTAGTCATAGTTATT
This sequence comes from Taudactylus pleione, assembly GCA_031769625.1. Taxonomy (NCBI): domain Eukaryota; kingdom Metazoa; phylum Chordata; class Amphibia; order Anura; family Myobatrachidae; genus Taudactylus; species Taudactylus pleione. The sequence continues at coordinate 3,248,766 of JAUIMM010000052.1, read as the reverse complement.
GATGAGTAGCTTTGCATGTTGTAGCCCCTTAATCTGATTTATTATGACCTCTCAGTAAAATAAGCAGAAAAATAGGGGAGGACATTGCAGAGAAATGTCAGGCATGATTATAGATAATTGCTTTCTATGTAATGAGCTTTCTGTATTTGATTAAGCAAATGTGTCATTTGTAGATAGTGATGAGCTTTGAGCTAGTTAGGGATTTAAAGTTTAGGTGTTTTTATCAGCACAATATTTTAAGTGCATATATCTTAAAAACTGTTTATTAAGGCAAATGAAAGTTAATTTAATAAAGTGGTATAAACCATAGTGGTTTTTAGTCATTTATTTACTGTGGGCCTAATTCAGCAAGGATTGCAACTGCTAATACGCACGCAATCGGCTGGTTGTTGCATATTGCGCATGCGAATCAGGACGGCGATCGCAGTGACTACGCAGACCCCTCACAGAGTGATTGACAGGAAGTGCCACTTGTGGGTGGTGGTGGGGGGGTGGTCGGCGAAATGCAGACGTGCCAGTGCATTTGAACACCATTGCATGGGCATGCATATATTATCCACTGCGATGCCATATGCAGTACTCATAGCGTGCGACGAGGTTATCAATTTCTGAGTAAGGTCTGACCTTGTGTGTGTCAGTAGTGTGTATGAGGCTGCGATGGTACTCGATGTTACAGATAGTTTTGCAGTCTTGCTAAACATTACGGATGTGTGTAAGGTAAAGTGGGCGTCCTTATATTGTGCTGCGGCGGCATATCGATCGCAATTTATTAGCATACTATCGCAGTGAGTCTGCATGCGTAATTGCTATTGCATTCGCAGTTTGCGATCAGTAGTGAATCAGGTCCTGTGTTTTATTATGTTGTGTGGCGGTGTTAAAATCCACTAAATCCCTACCAATAAAGATAATTCAATCTAAGTACATTTAGTATGTGTGTCTGTCTGATTTGTATCTTAAACATTTAGATGTCTCTTTATTATAGGAAGAAAAGCCTATTTAAGAAGATTCCATATCGACAGCAGCGATCGCTGGTTATTGCTGATGGTAAGCTTGGACAGCTACCTTTGCAGATCTAGGAAGCATTTTGATGGTACATGTATTGCCGCAATCCTCTTATCGCTCATCACATCTCAGGTAACAGAATGCTTACGGGGGAAAAATGCTTTATTTTGAAGTAAATAGCAGTATTACAATATATTTAAAATAAACAAAGTTTCCTTTTTTTTCTTACTATTTGTTTTGACTATTAAATTATTGGAACTAGAAACCCAAACACAATAAAGTGTTAAGAGAGAGCATAATTATAACAGTGGGGTAGTTTAGATTAACTGTGTATTTAGTTTTAACTCCAATGTTTGCTATTTACTATGTATTGCATAATTATTAGTCTAATCGCTATACAATGTGTTTTAAATGTTGGTGTCAAAACTGCAGAGAATCAGGGCCTGATCCAGAGCCGGACGTTATTTGCAGACGGTCGTTCTAAAAAAGGGGCTGGCTATTTAAATTGAGCGCTCGCGGTTTGTTGATGCCTCTATGTCTGAGCGAGCGAGCGAACGAAAAATGCGCCCGCTATTTTGTAAAGACGCCCCTTTGCCGTTCGCATCACATGTCATCTCCGATATTTATTTGATTAATCGGGTACATTTAAAGGCATCTGAACTGCTCGCAGTGCTTGTGGTAGGTTTTTCCTACCACTATCACTGCGAGCAGTTCAGGCTAAAAGACAACCAAGTGACGTGGTTGATGACGCTCCTTTACTAATTATGCACTCCCATTAAACGCTCTTTTTGTTTATTTACTACATATCTGCGTGTGCATGTTTTCCTTCTTGCCCTGTTTGTTTTTTTACTACATATCTGCGTGTGCATGTTTTCCTTCTTGCCCTGTTTGTTTATTTACTACATATCTGCGTGTGCATGGGGTTTTTTTTTGGTGGTTTTTTTTATCATCTCTAAAAAAAATTTAGGATGTTTTCAAGTTTAAAAATTAATCCAACCTTAAATTGTTATCCATCATTTAGGGGCAGAGCGCAGAATACGCCGTCATCGGCAGCGACGCCGTCGGCCACGTCCCCTATCCCCAACTCCCAGCCAATCCTCCTCTCCCCACCCTACCCCTAATTCACCCTCCAACCCAGCATGGCCAGACCCGGACGCCCCTCCCTCTAGTATACTTCCCATCCCTCAAAATTCCCCCCTCCCCTCAACCCCCTCTCTCTTTTCATCACCCTCCCCTCCAACCACCCCTCTCTTTTCCACCCCCTCCCCCCCTTCAGAAATCACCCCTCCTCCTTCAGACCTGCATTGGCCTACCTCCGAGGAGGACGATGGTGGGGCTCAGGTCCAGGTGGCATTGTCAACGGTATGTTTCCATTTTACCTTGTGTTTTCATTTTTTTGGGGGTGATGTTATCCTTTGCCTGTGGTTTTTTTTTTTTTTTTGGAATGTTTGTTATATATATATATATTGTTTTATAAATGTCTATGATGTTTGGCCCTTCCACATATTACACATGTCCAAACACTCATACTTGTATATCTTGTTTACGGTACCCACCAAAGTATTTTTTCGGCGTATTTCTCATTTTTTACATTTTCTAGTTTTTGTAGGGTTTATTTCAAATTTACTTGGGCAAAGAATGTTGGCTTTGAATTGTAATGTTGGTCCAAATTGACACTTTTTTGAAAGTTGCATTTCCTTTGGCAGTTGTTTCTCAAACAAAATTATGTTTTTTTTTATTAAGAACCTCAATTTTTTAACCCACAGAGGACCAGAGGCAGCTGACGGAGGCAGCAGCGTGTGTGCAGAGGCTGAGGGGCCATGTTATAGGCATGCTGGTGGTCCTCGATCACATGGCAGGGATCCTGCGGCATTAATTTTTTCGCTTTTAAAATTTTTTGTCAGTTTAAAAAAAAAAAAAAAAAAGTTTCGTTTGAAGTCTCATTCCTTCTCTGTAAATATTATATTGTTTAACCTTACCTAAGTCAACTATTGCAGCAAGTTTGTTAAAGTAATGTAACTTACATTCGAGAAAGCTGAATTAGGTAAGCTGGCACATTCAACACCTAACAATACCAATAGGTTTTTTTTTGGTTTTGTTTAAATAAATTTATTTTTGGGAAGGTAAGGTAAATATTACATGAAACCTGTTTAGGCCGAGAATCCAAAACATACTGATTCACCATAATACCTTGGGGTGTTTGATTTGAGCCACTAAGCATGGTAAAATACTGCACAATTTAAATCATTACTGGATTAGCCCTTAATCAAGTTTCCATTTTGGGAACCAGGTTACACTTGCATGTAATTTAGAATGGAAATGTTTTTTTAACATAACAAAAATTTATTTAATAAAAAATTAGAAACACAAAGTGATTAAGGACAATCAATACACACAGTGAAAACACTCGTCAAAAATCAGCCGACACCCAAAATATACAAAAACAAAACAATCAAGAACTGTTTGACGAAGTAGCATGCCAACATGATTCCACAAATGAGTTGACGACAAATTTGGTCCAGAAGTTAAATCCAATGTGTCCACATGAAGTCAGTTTTTACGAACAGGTAGTAGTCATGGTTTTCACGAAAAATATTATGGAATAAAACACACAAACAAAACAAAAACTAAAAATGGTAATTACATTATTACATGTCTACATTGTGTCATCTAACTTCATTTTGGACAATAATTACCTGAAAAAACGGGCCACAACATTATCGCGTATGGCCCCCCCACATACAGACCTCCGACCAACCTCGGGGGGGCCATCCTCAGGCAAGGCATCCTCTGGCTGCATTGGGACACCACTCCTTATGGCGATGTTGTGAAATATCCCACACAGGACCACAATTTTCGAAACCATATCCGGCAAATACATGAGCTCGCCACCAGAGCGGTGGAGGCATCTGAATCGGCCTTTTAAAAGGCCGATACAGCGCTCCACCACTTGCCTGGTGGCTGTAAGTGCAGAATTATACTCACTTTGTGGCCCTGGTGTGGGAGCCAAATAAGGAGTGAGCAGCCAGGGCGTGCAAGGGTAGCCACTGTCTCCTGTGAACAAGAAATTACAAAATCAGGATCACTGTGTATCAAGCTTTGCATTGGTATCTAAAAAAAAGTCTCCACTTACCCAGAAGCCATGCATCACCAGCTTGTAGGTTGTTTAATTTATGCCAAATCCCTGATTGACGGATGACGAATGAGTCATGTGCACTCCCGGGTAATTTTGCATTAAGAGACAGGATCTGGAGGGAGGCATCACATACCACCATTACATTCAGTGAGTGATAGTGTTTTCGGTTCCGGAAAAAGGGCCTCCAGCCGTGCTGGAGGCTGAAGTGGTATGTGAGTACCATCCACAACCCCTATGATGTGTGGGAAGCCAGCAATTTGGTAAAAATTGGCCTTCGCCACACTAAGGGAACCCATATCCAAAGGCATTTTAATAAAATGATGGAGGTGCTTGAAAAGGGCCTCCATCACTGCCCTCAGGATCCTTGAAAAGGAGGATTGGGAGATTCCCGCAACTATTCCCACCGTGGTTTGAAAGGATCCTGAGGCACAGAAATGTAACACCGCCATAAATTGCGTAAGTGGTGGTATTGCTGTAGGACTGTCAATTTGCCGCTCAAGATCACTCTCTATTAATGAGAGAGTGTCTATGATGATTTGGGGCAGAAGACGGTAGCGCCCTAACACCTCATCATCGGGCATTCCAAAAAGGGTGACACGTGTTCTATATATCTGGGGCCGAGCACGCCTACGATGCCTATGCCTGGGACGAGATTGAGGTTGGTCGGCTTCCGGCAGCATGGCCACAATAATACGACCAACATCAACCTGAAATGGTAAGAATTGTAGTTAAGGTATGTTGCCCCCAAAAAAGTCAAAAAAATATTTATCTTTACGATACAATCCAAAGATGCTTACATGCCGGGGTATTGTCATGATTTCAAAAACCTACATTTCAAAAGACCAAAAAAAGTTAAGATTTTGGGGTGGCCATTTTGTAATCTTGTTTTTTGAAAATGCACAAAAATAAAGGGGGTAAACACACATTTCAAACAATAGTAAACCAACATTGAGAGGACTTCCACAATTTGGCCCAAAAAACAACAACAAGATTTTGAACGCTAAATGGTTCGCATTTTTACAAGGGGAATCAAGCCTACAAAAGTTCGCTAAATGGTTTGCATTTTTACAAGGGGAATCAAGCCTACAAAAGTGCGCTAAATGGTTTGCATTTTTACAAGGGGAATCAAGCCTACAAAAGTGCACTAAATGGTTCGCATTTTTACAAGGGGAATCAAGCCTACAAAAGTGCGCTAAATGGTTCGCATTTTTACAAGGGGAATCAAGCCTACAAAAGTGCGCTAAATGGTTTGCATTTTTACAAGGGGAATCAAGCCTACAAAAGTGCGCTAAATGGTTTGCATTTTTACAAGGGGAATCAAGCCTACAAAAGTGCGCTAAATGGTTCGCATTTTTACAAGGGGAATCAAGCCTATAAAAGTGCGCTAAATGGTTCGCATTTTTACAAGGGGAATCAAGCCTACAAAAGTGCGCTAAATGGTTCGCATTTTTACAAGGGGAATCAAGCCTACAAAAGTGCGCTAAATGGTTCGCATTTTTACAAGGGGAATCAAGCCTACAAAAGTGCGCTAAATGGTTCGCATTTTTAACATCCCCAAAAACCCGGAAAAAAAACGTAATGACCCCAAAATATGCGAAGAACAAGACATGAACATTTAACAAACAAGTAAAAAAAAAAACTTACCAATACACGATAAATAAGTCACAACAAAAACGTTGTTGGGGCACAGCCAAAAAAAACCTACAAACAAAATTTAACAAAAATATTATTTTTTGGCCAAAACAAAAAAAAAATGAGATCCATATTTTACACAAGGATGACGGGAAAAAACGTACACAAAAAAAACACCACAACTAAAAGAACCACACCAAAAAATGCGAACGGAAAGTTATCAAAAAAAAAACGCCTCTAACACAATCCAAAAAACCTCCAAACACAACTCCCTCCAACAATCCACTCCGAAAAACGTAACCTCCAACAAACAACACCCGCCACCTCGACTCGAGTCGCCAAAAGCCATAAATAGTGTTTCTTTTCCCGCTCAAATTAAGGACGGATCATAGGAACGCACAATCAATGATGCGGCCGAATAATAAGGACGCATGTATAAATACGTCACGGAAAAAAACAAACGGTCTGGTGTAGTTCAAGTTTTTGCAAGAAAAATGGCTACAGACCAGCCAAACAATGGCCAAGAGGCGGCCGGTAAGTATTTCTCACATTTCTAATCAAGGCTTATTTTGAACCAGAATATAGTGAAAGGTTGACATCTAAATTAAAATTAATTTAATGTAAATAGGTGTTGAGGATGACATGGAAAAGGCTGCTGGACCCAGTATTCCGGCCAAAGCTGGCAAAAAGAAAAGGCAGCCACAATTCACAAGAAAGGAGATGGAGGTTTTGGTTCAGAAGTGTGTGGACATCCTGCCACAGGCAGACAGGAATATGGGTGTAAGCCAGAAGTGAAAGAATGTGGGAGGAGATAGCCAGTGCTGTCAATAGGGTGGGTGATTATGTCCGTCTAGCCCGGGATGTCAATCACCGGTAAGTAAAAACTTCCAAACAAAAAAAAAACAGGGTCAAATAATGCAGGAATAATGCCTACTTTTTGCCCACAGATGGCAAGACTTCAAATATCACCTGAAGCAAAAACGGGCTTACAGGGCTAGGCATGCAAGGGGGACAGGTGGGGGTCATTGGAGTTGAATGATTTGGAAGAGCTGGCACAGGGGTGTGTGCAGGATGTGGAGGTGTTTGGCGTGTCCAACATGGATAGGGACATGCCAGACTTTGCGGCTCCTCATGTTGTCCCAGGTAAATGTTGTGATGTAACCAACTCTGAAATGTTATTGTGACAATATGTAGATTCTAATGTTCCTCTTTTCTCTTTTTTCTCACAGAGACACAGGCGGATGAGTCTGCTCCAGAGGGGAGCCTTGGCCGTAGAATTTATGCTGGCTCTGCACGGGAGGAACCAGTACATCCGGCTGAGGACCCTGCAGAAGCCAGTCCAGGGCAATCCCCCTCGCAGGCAGTGGCACTCCTCACAGAACTCAATTTTAAATCGGATTACCATACGGAGATTCTGCAGAGGATGGACGCCAGTCTGCTATGGGTGGCTGAGGCCCTGGAGCAAAATGCTGCGGCCAACGTGACCATTGGTCAGGCCCTGGCTGAAAATACCAGGGCCAACATCAGAATAGCCAATGCCCTGGAGCAGCTCGCTCGCCAGCACATGGTGGAGCCGACCTCCCTTCCTGCCAAAACATCAGGATCCTCCACCTCTGGCACAACAACAGCCATTCCTGAAAATGTGCCTAGCCCTGTGCCTAGTCCAGAGGCCACAACATCTGCCTCTGGACAGGCCAGCCAGAGGACATCCCGGACCCGGTCTGGCGCCCACCCTACCCCAGCCAAATGGGGAAAAAAACGATGACAGCACTGGCTACTTTTCCCACACTCCATCTGTGCTTGCCCCATATTCCTTTAGGGCCAAAACTTCCCTCTCCTTTCTTGTGAATTGTTTTTAATGTGTTTGTTTAAGTTGGCCAACACTGGTAATATGTTTTACAGATTTATTTACGTTATTATTGCTTAACACTGCCCAAAAAGTGTATTTGCAAAATGCACCCCAAAACTTGAAAAATTTGACTCAGAAATTAAAAATTTGAAAAATGTTCTCCATTGTATTGTGACATTATTTAAAAAATGGTTTAGAGTTAATCCTGGCCCACAAGCCAAAAGCGTCCTCCCAAAAATAAAAAAAATGTGTTTTTAAAAAAAGGGTTCTTTAAGGAACACTGTAAAATTTAAAAAAGGATGCAAATTCTCCTTTCCAAAGCAAAATGGTAAAATACACACAAACATGATGACATTATTGTTACAATAGCACAAAACCAAAATCCAAAAATAAAAACATTCAAACAAATGTACGCTAATTGATTGTGTAATCCTGAAATTAGCAGCTGAGATTTTCACCTGCGTAGGGTTTTGTGCTAACCCAAAAAACTCTTTTCAAAACACATTACAAGCTGGTTTGCAATTCAAAGTTGATTGTTTTTCTGACAAGCCGTGATAAATCGATGAAACATCGAGGAGGCCCGGACCAGAGGACAAGGCCATCGCCATTGTGGTCGAGTAATCCACACCCCAAGTTGTGCGAGCAAGTTGAACGGAAAGAGGATCAGTCAGTGACGTATGACTTGGTACGAACACATTTGACGTACGCATCTGAAAATTTATGTACGCCCCAAAAACGCCTCGCCACGCCTGCGTTTTTCCACCCACGTCAACGCCCAAAAACGGCCTGTCTGTCAATCACATTTGACATGTCACTTCCTGTTCGCAATTTGACGAACGAGACAAAAAAAGCTCGCAATCTGCCGTACGCACATGCGTAGTGTAACACCGGCGCATGCGTGGTTTCACAACATCGGAGCACAACGAGCGTACTGATGCTAACGAACGGCTCTGAATGAGGGCCATAGCCTCCTTGCATGTTAAACAGACCTTATCATTTTTGGGGTATTTTTTAGATAATATAGACATTTTAATTGTAACAATGTGTTTTATTTGCACCTCAATGGACATGAATACACAAACAGCTTCAGCTGATTCCAATGATATGCGGAAGACCTATTTATTTTTCAGACTGTGGGTGTACGGTATCTGCATGCCAAATGCTATGTTACAGTGTCACAAGCGATGCCACCGTAACGTAGCATTTATCATGCAGATACACCCTCTGTGTCACTTTATTGCGGTCACTACTGTACCTGTTTTGATTTTTATATATGTGAAACACAAACTCCAAAATTAATCCAAACACACTTTTAAACATTTTAGTTCTACTATATATTATTTTAATTTTCCGGACCATCAGAAGTTTCTGTGCTTCCTCCGCGGACCACACCACCAGCGTCTAGGGTCCCAGGAAGTCATTTTGGCTTGGTGTCCTACACGTCTGAGGAGGAGGGGGAGGCTGAGACAACAATTCCTCTTAGTCCTGTGGAGACAAAAAGCCAAATTTCACCTGCACAGCACCTACAGCCACCCACACAGCAAACAGCACAGCCACCCACCCCCAGTGCAGATGAGCTGGCTCAGTCCCTGCACACCTTCCGTCAACACCAGATGCAGTACATGGGGATGCAAAAAATTCAAATGAACAGCATCACACACCAGCTCAGGAAGCTAAATAGGACCTCCGCAGTAGACCAGGGGACCCGCACCCGTATGGCCAGTGACTTCAGTAGGCATCTGGTGGAACTAAAAAACCAAATAAACACGGCGCACTGGGCTATTAATCTATTGTTTGCAGTGAGCTGCTGAAAAAAGGGAGTGTTGTCCCTTAGGTAGATAATATATATAATAGGGTAATCAGCGCTCAACCTTGTGAGTCAACAAGTACTGTACTAACTAATTATGGTAATGTAAGTAGTTAAATCGTTGCAGTGAGATACAATGGATCGATAGGGTTAAAATGCTTTACTTGAATGATAATTGGGCAATATAACATAATAATAAAACAATCAATTAATGTGTCAGAATGACCTGGATACAAATAACATTTGATTATGCATATGTCAAAAATAGTCTTGTAATGAAAGCACTAGCTGGTGCTTTCCTTCACTAAAGTCAATATACAATGTCTGTAATCAGCACTGATATATGATGCACTGAGACCCTGATAAGGAATATGAATTATGGTACTGGCGTGAGTAAAGGAGATAAGCAGCGTCCCGCTTAAACTCTATAGTCAATGTTATGATGCTGGGTCAAATGGTGGTGAGGATCCGCTGACTAGTAAATGCTGAGTCTTCTGCCCGGGATGGAGAAGAACCACTCAGCTAGTAGATACAGGGGCTCCGGACCGGGGTTGTGCAGGCTGACCCTGGAGTGAGTGATACGTCTATTGAAAGACCGTACCCTGCACTCCGATGGTTATGCCTTGCAGTCCCTTGTCACAGGAGGTGAGCAGCTGGGTGCGACCATTGCCGATAACAACCCGCTTCAACCCTCCGTTAACGGAGACTCACCTGTCTTCCTGATGCTGTACGTGGCCGGATCCCTCCTCCTCCCGTGCTCCGTCGATTTCCTCTTGCGGCTGGTGGTGTGGGTCTTCGGCGTCCTTGCACCCTAGCACTTCCTTGTTTGTCGTTCTTCCTTCTACGTCACGTGTGACTCGCTGGTCACGTGGTGTGGATGGTTACTGGTCTCAGTTGCACTGGTCTGTGTGCTGGATTATTAAGGGGTGTAAACAAATGGTAGAAAATGCTCTGTTCACCAATGTGTTTCGACCTCTTAAGGTCTTCCTCTGGGAGTTGTAGTAGTGGGTGAATAGGGGTGTTAAGTACATGGTTATTCCCACCTTAGAGTCTGATTGGTCTCTGCGAGACTCTCCTCATTAGTCAATTTCACACTCCATCAATGTCTCTGAGTGATTTTCAATGCATATGTTCATCACTGGCCGATTGTATCAGTTAAATTGCCACCTGTCTCTTATTTGATTTTTGAAGATAATTTCATTAATTAAACATAGCAGTATTTGCCTGTGGTGATACTAGATCATAGCATGTGTGCATCTACTAATGTTACTGATTGGAAATTAGCTGATAAGTCGGGGTGGTTGTTATTTAAATTAAGGTTAGTGGTTCCATGGATACAGGGTTAATTGTTTGTATTAGGTTAATCAATTAGTTGTTATACTGAAAGTCCAATGATATATAGATAAACAGGGCATGCAGTGTTTGGCTAAACTCTTAATTTGTGAGCTTGATGGTTTACATAAATAAGAACTGAGATGGTTAATAATGTATCTTCTAAACCATTTCAGAAAGTAATAAAAATAGCGCACATGGAATCCTATAGCTGCTTCTATATTTTATATTTTGCAATAAGAAAGAACAGTTTAAACTGACTAAAAAAAATATATAAGTGTGTGTGATTGTAAATTATACTGTGAAGAATGTGAAATATGACTCTAAATACCGTTATTGTGGATCAAATAAATCTGCATAACCATTCAAACAAAAAGAAAGGGGGGTGGGGAATTAAACAAAAAAGGAGGGGGGGAGAAACTGAAAATAAAATAAAATTAAATGAAATAAAAATAATAAATAAATATATTTATAAATGAATCAGAGTGATGGTGTTTATGCTCTTTCTGGGGTTAAATGGGTGCCCGCTGCTGTACTGCAGTGCTGCGGGTAACTGTCCCTACCTTTCCCTGAGATACGAGGTTAGTTGTCTGCACAGTTCTCCAATGCCGCTGTTAACTTCGGCGCTCAGTGTTGGGGTGACACGTGCACTTTGTCCCATCTTGGATATGGTGATGGCCGCTTGCCGCTTGTTCCGGCTCGCTCCTGATCCGCACTAATCCTCAATCCCCTTTCTGGCTTGCTGGCCAAATTGGGAAAATGCCGATAGTGTGTTTGTTCTGAAAAGGCTCCAACGCGTTTCGTCCACGTGACGGACTTTATCAAGGAAGCCGAACTGCCAGTAATTGCTCCCATTAGTACTCTGGGGTATCCAATGATTGGCTGATAGGTGCTGTTACACCAGTGTTGATTAATTACCTCATTAGGGTTCTACACTTTATTAGTAAGAAACTTTAAAATACTTTAAAAACACCTTATGCAAGCCATGTATACTGCTTGCGGTTTAACACATTAAATGCTGTGAGATCATGTTAAAATTATAAATAAACAGATAAATCAATAAATAAATAAAAATAAAAATAAAATTTAAATTAAAAATTAAAATAAATAATTAAAAAATAAATAAATAAATAAGATAGAGAAAACAAAACAAAAATTAAAATGAAATAAAATAATGGTTTGCAGAAGTTCTTAAGTTAATGGACTAAATGTAAGTGTTTATTTATCCGTCAAAAAGGAACTCAGTTCAAAATTATTAAGGCCCCCTGGGGTACAGGGTTTTGAGCTCATAGATCCACTGGGTTTCTTTTTTTGACATGCGATGTAGATAGTTCCCTCCTCTCCAGTCTTGGTCCACTTTTTGTATTGCCATGAATTTTAATCCATTTGGGTTATTATTATGTTTCACATGAAAATGGTCTGAGACACTATGCGTTCTTAGTCCTTTTCTGATATTGTTAATGTGTTCACAGATTCTTGTCTTCAATTTTCTTTTTGTGCGTCCCACATATTGTAATCCACATTCGCATTGTAATAAATATATAACTCCTATGGTGTTGCATGTTAAATACTGTTTCACCGTATATTCTTTGTTGGTGACCTGTGACTGAAAATTCATAACTTCTTTGGTTGATACTGTATTCATTGTGCTACATCCTCTACAATGGTTACAGTAATAAAATCCTTTGTTACTTTTGTTGCCACTTGGTACTGGCAATGGAATATAGCTAGAGATTAGTGATGTTTTCAGGGTGTTTGCTCTTCTGTAAATCATTGCTGGTTTTAATGGAATGATCTCTGTTAAAAGTGGGTCTGTCTTGAGGATATGCCAGTGTTTGGTCAGAATATTTTCCAATAATTTGGTATTGCTGTTATATTTCGTGATGAAGGCTACCTGTGGTGTCTTATTTTCTTCTGGTTTCTTGTATTTAATGAGGTCATTTCTGTTCATTGAGGATGGATTAGGAATATACCTGGGAGACAATTTCAACGATTAAGAAGGAATTGTTCCAAAGACTCAGATTTCATAACACAGAGCAATAAACTGAGGGAGAGATTTGCAGATAGAAGCTACAATAAAGAACTACTGGAAAGCAGTCTAAAAGCAACGTACAAAAAGAACAGAAATGACCTCATTAAATACAAGAAACCAGAAGAAAATAAGACACCACAGGTAGCCTTCATCATGAAATATAACAGCAATACCAAATTATTGGAAAATATTCTGACCAAACACTGGCATATCCTCAAGACAGACCCACTTTTAACAGAGATCAATCCATTAAAACCAGCAATGATTTACAGAAGAGCAAACACCCTGAAAACATCACTAATCTCTAGCTATATTCCATTGCCAGTACCAAGTGGCAACAAAAGTAACAAAGGATTTTATTACTGTAACCATTGTAGAGGATGTAGCACAATGAATACAGTATCAACCAAAGGAGTTATGAATTTTTAGTCACAGGTCACCAACAAAGAATATACGGTGAAACAGTATTTAACATGCAACACCATAGGAGTTATATATTTATTACAATGCGAATGTGGATTACAATATGTGGGACGCACAAAAAGAAAATTGAAGACAAGAATCTGTGAACACATTAACAATATCAGAAAAGGACTAAGAACGCATAGTGCCTCAGACCATTTTCATGTGAAACATAATAATAACCCAAATGGATTAAAATTCATGGCAATACAAAAAGTGGACCAAGACTGGAGAGGAGGGAACTATCTACAGCGCATGTCAAAAAAAGAAACTCAGTGGATCTATGAGCTCAAAACCCTGTACCCAGGGGGCCTTAATATAGATTTTGAACTGAGTTCATTTTTAACAGCTAAATAAACACTTACATTTAGTCCATTAACTTAAGAACTTCTGCAAACCATTATTTTATTTAATTTTAACTTTTGTTTTGTTTTTCTCTATCTTATTTATTTATTTATTTATTAATTATTTATTTTAATTTTACATTTTTATTTTATTTTTATTTATTTATTGATTTATCTGTTTATTTATCATTTTAACATGATCTCCCAGCATTTAATGTGTTAAACCGCAAGCAGCATACATGGCTTGCATAAGGTGTTTTTAAAGTATTTTAAAGTTTCTTACTAATAAAGTGTAGAACCCTAATGAGGTAATTAATCAACACTGGTGTAACAGCACCTACCAGCCAATCATTGGATACCCAGAGTGCTAATGGGAGCAATTACTGGTAGTTCGGCTTCCTTGATAAAGTCCGTCACGTGGACGAAACACATTGGAGCCTTTTCAGCACAAACACACTATCGGCATTTTCCCATTTTGGCCAGCAAGACAGAAAGAGGATTGAGGATTAGAGCGGATCAGGAGCGAGCCGGAGCAAGCGGCAAGCGGCCATCACCGCATACAAGACGGGACAAAGTCCCGTGTCACCCCAACACTGAGTGCTGAAGTTAACAGTGGCATTGGCGAACTGTGCAGACAACTAACCCCGTGTCTCAGGGAAAGGTAGGGACAGTTACCCGCAGCACTGCAGTACAGCAGCGGGCACAAATTTAACGCCTGAAAGAGCATAAACACCATCACTCTGATTCATCTATTTATATGTATTTATTATTTTTATTTCATTTAATTTTATTTTATTTTCAGTTTCTCCCCCCCCTCCTTTTTTGTTTAATTCCCCCGTTTCTTTTTGTTTGAATGGTTTTGCAGATTTATTTGATCCACAATAACGGTATTTAGAGTCATATTTCACATTCTTCACAATATAATTTACAATCACACGCACTTATATATTTTTTTGAGTCAGCGCTTTTTATACTTTAAAATCTTCTAAACCAGCAATAAATCCCCAACGCCGAGCAAACATACCTATAGAAAGAAAACTAGAAGGGAATGTAGAGGAGGAGAGAAACACCAGAAGACACAACCTAAGAATAGAGAACAAAAAGGACAGGGCATATTCAACTTAAGCAATGTAACACTCAACGAAGATCACATATCTGTCTTAGAAAAGGCCTTAAATTCGCCCCAGCTACGAAACTAGATAAATTTAACACTTATTTGGACATACACAGATTTACCAGAAAATTAACCCTAAACAAATTCTTCCAGAAAACACCAATTGAAACCGATCAATGACAATTACCAGCATACAGAACTAAAACCTCAATCACGTTTCTATCCCACCTATACATCAGGTCATCATATTAATACATTCACAAACTCAAACAAAGACAAATTAACATGAGCAAAAAGGAACTCAAAACATTGGAAGACCTAAAAAACAATTGAGAAATAATAATTAAACCAGCCGATAAAGGGGGTGGCATAGTCATCATGAGTATAGAGTCATACATCAAAGAGGCCAAAAGACTACTTCAAGACACCACGACCTATGAACATCTGAAACACAACCCCACAAAAGAATTCCAATCAGAATTAAGAAAACATCTCAAAGAAGGTTTAGACAAAGGGATCCTGACAATTAAAGAATTTTAATTTTTAGACATACCCCACCCTGTAAAACTGGTATTTTGCCATTTGCCCAAAATATATAAGAACCCCATAGAACCACCTGGCAGACCAATAATTTCAGGCATTCAATCTCTCACATCCAATCTGTCCCAATAAGTAGACTTGTTTTTACAACCATATGTCAAATCACAAAAATCATATCTAAGAGCTACTATTGACATTTTGTGTAAACTAAACAATATTCCTTGGAAAGACAACCACTGGCTCGGCACGAGCGACGTAACTTCACTGTATTCAGTTATAGATCATGCATTAGGGATTGAAAGCACCAAACATTTTCTCGACATTGACACATCCATGACATCTGAACAGAAAGATTTTATCATCAATAGTATAATGTACATTTTAACACATAATTACCTCTGGTTCGACAGTGAATTCTATCTACAGGTGACTGGCACGGCAATGGGGACGAGGTTTGCGCCATTGAGAAGATCAGTATATATGGGCCAATCGCGGGCTTGACGCAAACCTCATCCTCTGGGCCAGGTTTATAGATGACATATTCTTTATCTGGCAAGGAGATGAGGAATCACTAAAGATTTTCATCAGTTACATCAACAACAATAAGCATAATCTACAATTCACTACTCATTACAGTAGGACTCAGGTGACATTTCTGGACCTGAACATCCTAATTGCAGACAATCAGATCCACACCAACACCCACAGTAAGTCTGTGGATGTAAACAGCTTCATTCTGGCCACTAGTGGACATCATCCAAATTGGCTGAGCAGCATCCCAGTGAGCCAGTTTCAAAGGATAAAACAAAATTGCACCAGAAACCACGACTACATGAAACAAGGGAGTAAACTAAAAAAGAAATTACAGCACCAAAAATAATAGATAAAGAATTTGACAGGCTTAACATGACAGAGACTTGCTATTACAATATAAAGATAAAACAGGACATTACACGACCCCAAAAACATCTACTTTGTGACAGACTATAGTAGTCAAGCAAATCATGTAAAACAGATTGTAAAAAAGCATTGGCAAGTAATACTCCAAGATGATACTTTAGCTGAGATACTACCTATTACCCCTAAGGTGGTATTCCACAAAGCACCTGATATAAAGTCCAAATTGGACTTAATATAAAATATAAACCCCATTCTGTGTCACTCCTGTTTGTCTTCCCCTCCCTTAAAGAATGTAAGCTCTTTTGAGCAGGGCCCTCTACCCTCTTGTGCTTCTCCCAACTGTAATTTAATTTATGTCTTACTAGCCACTAGGGCAACCAACACTTGGCTGCTTATGCGGGCATTAATGTCACTAATATAGCAATGTTTATCCAAGTCCTGTATTGTATTGTATTGTATTGTAAGTCAATGGTTACTTTTGTGTATATATACTTTATAATTCGCTGTGGAACACTTGTGGCGCCTTATAAATAAATGATAATAATAATAATAATAATAATAATAATAATAATAATAATAAGTCAGGAACCATATAGCACTGACGAAACACACACAAACCACCATTACTGAATTATGGGGCAGAAATGAAGAAGCTAACAAAGGAGGGTTTTATTACTGCGGACAGTGCGTGACCTGCAATAGAACCGGTAAAAGAAACACCAAACCCATACATCAATTCACCTCCACATTCAATCAATTTAAATGGACTATTAGGGATAACATGACCTGTCACAGTAAAGGGGTTATTTATATACTAGAATGCCCTTTCACAAAGCAGTATATAGGTCGTACCATCCGCCCCCTGAAACAGAGGTTAGGGGAACATGTACGTAACATCAAAGCCGGATGTGATGAACACCCAATCTCTTTACATTTTAAAATGTTTTACGATTTGGATCCCAGAGGACTAAACTTTGCTGCTTTAAAAAAAGTACAACCTAAATGGAGGGGAGGTGACTATATCAAATACATAAATAAAGAAGAACTAAGAGCCATAATTATCATGGACACTTTTTCCCCAAAAGGACTAAACATAGATAATGAAGTGAGGTCCATAATCTGTGGTTAATTCCTATGCCATTTGGCATATATGATGTAGCACATTTATCATAATGTTCCAATATAGGGATTTCTAATGTTTACATAAATACCGACATACAGGGGATTAATGACATCGTCCTATTATAGTTATTGTGCAGATTTAGAAGATACATTATTAACCATCTCAGTTCTTATTTATGTAAACCATCAAGCTCACAAATTAAGAGTTAGCCAAACACTGCATGCCCTGTTTATCTATATATCATTGGACTTTCAGTATAACAACTAATTGATTAGCCTAATACAAACAATTAACCCTGTATCCATGGAACCACTAACCTTAATTTAAATAACAACCAACCCGACTTATCAGCTAATTTCCAATCAGTAACATTAGTAGATGCACACATGCTATGATCTAGTATCACCACAGGCAAATACTGTTATGTTTAATTAATGAAATTATCTTCAAAAATCAAATAAGAGACAGGTGGCAATTTAACTGATACAATCGGCCAGTGATGAACATATGTGTTGAAAAGCACTCAGAGACATTGATGGAGTGTGAAATTGACCAATGAGGAGAGTCTCGCAGAGACCAATCAGACTCTAAGGTGGGGAATAACCATGTACTTAACACCCCTATTCACCCACTACTACAACTCCCAGAGGAAGACCTTAAGAGGTCGAAACGTGTTGGTGAACAGAGCATTTTCTACCATTTGTTTACATCCCTTAATAATCCAGCACACAGACCAGTGCAACTGAGACCCGTAACCCATCCACACCACATGACCGGCAAGTCACACGTGACATAGAAGGAAGAACGACAAACAAGGAAGTACCAGGGCGCGAGGACGCCGAAGACCCTCACCACCAGCCGCCAGAGGAAATCGACGGAGCACGGGAGGAGGAGGGATCCGGCCACGCACAGCATCAGGAAGACAGGTGAGTCTCCGTTAATGGAGGGGGAAGCGGGTTGTTATCAGCAACGGTTGCACCCAACTGCTCCCCTCCTGTGACAAGGGACTGCAAGGCATAACCATCGGAGTGCAGGGTACGGTCTTTCTATAGACGTATCACTCACTCCAGGGTCAGCCTGCACAACCCCGGTCCGGAGCCCCTGTATCTACTAGCTGAGTGGTTCTTCTCCATCCCGGGCAGAAGACTCAGCATTTACTAGTCAGCGGATCCTCACCACCATTTGACCCAGCATCATAACATTGACTATAGAGTTTAAGCGGGACGCCGCTTATCTCTTTTACTCACGCCAGTACCATAATTCATATTCCCTATTAGGGTCTCAGTGCATCATATGTCAGTGCGGATTACAGACATTGTATATTGACTTTAGTGAATGAAAGCACCAGCTAGTGCTTTCATTACAAGACTATTTTTGACATATGCATAATTAAATGTTGTTTGTATCCAGGTCATTCTGACACATTAATTGATTGTTTTATTATTATGTTATATTGCCCAATTATCATTCAAGTAAAGCATTTTAACCTTATCGATCCATTGTATCTCACTGCAATGATTTACCATTTTACCATAATTAGTTAGTACAGTACTTGTTGACTCACAAGGTTGAGCGCTGATTACCCTATTATATATATTATCTGTGGACCTAACACAGAGACCAAAATGCTGCCATACAGGAGCAAACACAGGCCACCAGAGACCAAAATGCTGCCATACGGGAGCAAACACAGGCCACCAGAGACCAAAATGCTGCCATACGGGAGCAAACACAGGCCGCCAGAGACCAAAATGCTGCCATACGGGAGCAAACACAGGCCTTTGTGGAATTTCAAAGGGAGCTGGTGGCACAAAAGGCACTTAGGGAAGTGCCATCAGCATCTACACCCAGCTCACAAGCCACCAGTCCCCAAATGGCCTCACCAATGAGTTCCCCAAGGCAAAGTACCCGTACACGGGGGGGTGCAACTATAGGGTCAGGGAGGGGTAGAGGCTTATCTGCCTCACAGTAATTTTTGTTGTTTTTAACATTTTTTTTTTTTTTTGGCTGATACCTTACTAGTTTAGTAAAGTAAATTGAATACTATTTGTGTCTGTCTTTCTTTCTTTCTAAACTAAACTTAGATTGTATCGATTATTTTGAACTATATTTAAATGGAACAGATTTTTGTATTTAATTAGCTGCAAAAAGTACGTTTCCGCAAAAAATAAATCACCTATTGTGACTTTTCGCTGGTGCGAAAACTTATCCCCAAGACTTTTCGCCAGTGCGAAAACTTATCCCCAAGACTTTTCACCGGTGCGAAAAGTCTATATAAAAAACGGGGATAAGTTTTCACCACACAATAGGGGTTGAAAAAAAGTGAAGAATTGTGGTTTAGAGGTTCAGGCTTACAAAAAATATCCTGGCATAGTCCCCTAAAAAAGATCTGTGTCAAAAAAAAGAAGAAAAAAAAATAGGGACACCCCAAAAAAAAAAAAAAAAATTGTGGGTAAAAAATAAATAAATATGGGGAAAAAGTTTTGAAGTAACGAAAAAAATTCAGGGGGGTCCCCAAGTATGCGGCAGGTGTTTTCTTCTTTGCAGGTAGTAGCGGCAGGTGCATTTTTGATGTTTTTAAAAAAATTACTTTAGGGACTTAGAAATATGCTTGCACCCATTTTGATGTACCACAAATGGAAATAGTTTATTTAAAATATATATATATATATAAGTACTATTCTTCACCCCTTCTTATGCACCTGCCGCGGCTATTACAAACCCCGACTTCCTTCTGCAGGCAATAATGGGGGTACCCATAGTGATCCCCCATGTCTACACATCTTTAAGAATTGTCCCAGGGATAAGCGGGCACGCAAGCAATATTTTTTTGCATGCAAAAGTGCGAAAAGTCCGGCATGCAAAAAGTCCGGACTTTTTGCATCCTAATCGAATATGGGTTTGATTTAGATGCTTTTAAAAGAATTATGAATTATCAGTATTTACATCCTTGAAAAGGTGATTTTACACTTATATGCATATTTATATATGTTTATGGATTGAAAGATTCCTTTGTAACCTTTTTGCTAAAAGATTTAAAATTTTTCACATACAACTCTCCATTGTCACTTTGGTCTATTTTTTGGCAAGATTATGGTAATATTTTATGTGCGAGTTTCGAACTCGCACCCTATTACATTAAACGAGTTGTATGTCCAAACTGGAGAAACATCTGGATGTGGGTTTGAAATATGTGTATTTGGAAAAATGCGAGTTTGCAGGATCACGCACGCTATTACATTGGTCGAGATTACAAAATGTGTGAGTTTTGCGGGAAACTCGCAAAATTGCAAAACTCGAACTCTATTACATCCCGCCCCCTGTCTCCCAGCAGCACACAGTATATTTTAGAAAAAAAAAAGGTGTTTTTTTTTCTAAACTTTATTGTGTTTTGCTGGGAGAACAGCCACTGGAGCCAGAGGACAGACCAGAGCACCGGAGGGAGACGTTGAGGGACCTCACCAGCTGGAAGCAGGTAAGTGTTACCTGCTATTCTCCACCTCACTAATGTATGGGGAGTGTGGAAATTAACACAGGGGGACTTAACCAGGAGATATCAGTGATATCTCCTGTGTTAAGTCTCTTCATGAATACTAAAATAACATTAATTAAGGAAAAGTCCTTAAAAACTTTATTTTAGTGTTGATGAATGGGCCCCTGTATCCCTTCAATTTCAAAGGTACCAACCTAAATGCACTCTTCCTGTAGGCAGCAGCCTGATCACTGTACATCCAGGAGCCAAACCAGGACATGCTGTGGCTTGGAGTAATGATGGCCAAAGGCTTTATCACACAGAGGCCCTGATTCAGAGCCGGACGCTCTGACAGAGCGCTCGCTCTGAATCAGGACTGGGCTATTTTTTTTTTAGAACGGCCTCCTGGCCGCTCGCATAGCTGTGGGTGACCACCCATAGGTATAGCGAGCGGCCAGGAAGATGGTCGCGATGGTCAAGACCATCGCGACCATCGGGCTTGCGACGAGACCCTTGTGGTAGGGTCTCGTTGCCGCAAGCTCCAGAGAGATTTCGGCTCTAACAGAGCCAAAATCTCTCCCACTGACATCACGTGATGTGATGTCAGTGGAGCCATGGGGCCGGCCCCAAACGGAGGCGTTCACCAAAGGGGGCGTGCTGTCACTCAACATCGACAGCACGCCCCCTTTGGTATGAGACCCGGAGCGACGGATTGCCCCTCGCTATCCAGGTCTCGCGCATGCGCACGACGGAGCCGGTTCTGTCGTGCGCATGCGCTCTGGGCCACCATCGACCCTGTTGCGAGCGCTCAGCACTTGCGACCGGGTCTGAATCAGGCCCAGAGAGCCTGATTTAAAGATAGATGCAAATGCTCAGTGCACTGAAAATTGTTAAACTGAATGTACACTCTCATAGAGTCCTAAGTCTGAATTAGGCTCTGTGTACCTAATTGGGACTTAGGACTCTATGACAGTATACATTGGCCATGGAAACCATCTAAACTTCTGTTCTGTTCAATTCAATGGGGCATATACTGTACAATTGGGCACGAGGTTTAGCGAGGTAAAAACCTTGCGCCCCTCGCACCCAATTTAGAAATACTGCGGGTATGCGCACTCCCGATACCCACAGTATTCAATTCCCAAAATACTGGTCGCTGGGTTTTCAGTTTTGAAAGCCCCGCGCTGGGTAATTTAATAAAAAATTTAAATCTTCACTTACCTGGGTCTCCAGTGGTCTCCGCGGCTCCCGGTGGCCTCCCTTCTCTCTTCTTACTGGAAAGGGGGCTCCTGGGAGGCTCCAGGGGCTGGTGGGAGGGGCTCCTGATGTGACCAGATATCGGATGTAGCATTGGGACACTGCAATCAAACGTCATGTAATGTGATTGATGTGTCCTTTGACCTATTGTTAATGCCAGCTATAATGCATGTGTAATGTCACTCACTTTATCCATTCCATCAGTTGTGATACTTATTAATAAATGTTAGAAAATACACAGGTAAACCTTGCGCAGAACCTTCAATGGGGGTAATTATTAAATGGTTTGATTAAACCACTGTAGAGAGTCACTTTAAAAAACTTCAAAACAAAAGTTTTTTTAGGAATATGTTTAAAGTAATTTTCATGCTTCTGAGTCCTCTTCTTAAAAGTGTATCGGTCTGCCCAAAAAGTCTCAAATATCGCTTGCTGATTTCTTCATATACACTTGTGGTATCCCTTTGTTCCTCAATGATAAAATGGGAGACAAAAGAGGGCCACAATAGTGTAATACAATTTTTATTTTAACCATATGTTTAAAATATATTGAGGCTGCGTACCAGATTATAGGGTGTATAATAACACCATCAAGTGTGTATAGATAACAACAACAGGGTACCTCCTGGGTTCAAGAATCCACCCGCACCGCTTTCTAGTCTGGGATAGCTGGTCTTCAAGATAGTCACCAACGCGTTTCAGCTTACTAAAGAGCCTTTGTCAAGGTGTGTTTGGGCTAGACCACAGATCTTCCTTATATCCCTCCCCATGTGTTATGATTGGTTAATCCCCGTTTCTTACAATCAATGGGGATATAACTTCATTCACAAGAAATACATCATAAGGGACGTTTTATGTGTCCCCCCTTGATTATTTGGATGTCAATAACTGCCGCGCAATGTGTTAAATTAGTTTAAGTCCATATGCGTTCCACCGCGATTTCCGCGTGGAACGCATACACTTCCGGCCTACCCTTCCGGGGTTCTGCCTTCTATGCATTCCACCCATGCTTATGGGTGGAACGCATCAACTTCCGGCTTCCGCCGGAGGGCTTGCTGTAATGTTTGTCTGCCGGAAGCAGCTAGTGTCCACAGCGTTCCACCTCTTTGCCGCGTGGAACGCAGGCATTCCGCTACCTCCCCATCACATACCATGCACGTTCAGTTGATGGATTTAGTGTGGCTCATATCATCCAATAATCGGGGACACATAATTACAAATATAGGCACTTCCGCTACCTAGCAGGGAGGTAGAGGAAGTGCCTGAAAAGGAACATGGTTAAACATGGGTGTTTGATAGTTTCTACAGAAGCTACAAGATCTGCTCTCTTTCCAATCAAACTTAGCAGTTGAGTTAACAGATCTAATGTGTTCTTGTGTGAAAATAACATTTAAAATAAAGCATGTTGCAAATTAAAAAAAAAAAAGTACCCAACACTTACATTATCCCAGTGGTAATTGAACCTTCTTTTTACAATGGCATGGATTTGGCTTTCATTAGACCTAATGCAGTTGTCATTGAGTTTAGACACTGGCTGGTGTGTATAGGGTCCCATCATATATAGAGTGCATTAATGTGGTATATATAAACTGGATGATCATCACATTAAGGGGGAGATTTATCCATACTTGCCATATTTCTGGCTGCCAGGTTGGCATAGCTAGGGACGTGACAGCAGGATAGGTGGACGGCGCAGGGCCATGATGGAGCGATTGCGTCATCATGGCCCCTGTCCCCTGCTTTACAGTTCCAAGATCACAGGCATTGTAGAGCAGGGATGGAGTTACTCTGAAGCGATCCAGAGTGAATTGTGTCATCGACCCACCTTCCCCCACTACCGGACTGCCCACTTCTGGGCAGCTGCGGGGGGATGTGGCCCACTCTTCTGGGTGGCTGGGAGCGCCACCCTATTTTAAGGAGCTTCCTGGCCATTCAGGGAGAGTAGGCAAGTATGAATTTATCTAATCTTGGAATGAGATAAAGTGAAGACGTTTCCCATAGCAACCAATCAACTTCTGTCATTTTACAGGCTGTGCTAGTTAGTTGACAAAAGCTGATTGATTGCTATGAGCAACCGGGTCAGGTGACACAGCCTTAGGGCACAGATACTGAAGGGGGCATGGCCAAGATGTGAGCAGCTTCTCCACTTCCAAGATTTTATAAATCTCCCCCTAAGGTCATCATATCACCTACATTGCAGCCTACTCTAAATAAGGGTCATTATGTTCTGAGCCATTTTCAGATGAGTTTGTTTCCTGCTTTCTATTGTATTATAGTCTATTTCAATACAAATCCTTAAAAATACAGGGTAAAGCACAATTAAGCTCTGTACCAGATTCCTGGTAATCTCTGAACGCTGTATTTTTGTCATCTAGTGTCAAAGTCACCACAACAGCTGTCTGACATCCAGTGTTAATTTATTCCCATCTCTCTGTGGTGTCACAACAATTTACATTCACAAACCATGCTAGCATAATTAAATATAGAGCACAAGAATAAACAAGATATTATGCAAGCGATCAATGCTTAAACTACGGTGGTCCAAAACAAACATGGAAAGGTTACTGCTCATTTATTTGTTTAACCCAAGTGGCGTAGGTTTACCAGCATGACCCCCTCAGCTATACCACTGGTTTTACTTCTGTTGGAACAAACGGGAGTTTCACTTCTTTAAACCAGTCTTAAAATAATTAAAAATTAAAAATGTAAACATTTTATTTCCAACCTAAATACCACACGTCATTAACATATGCTTTTAATGAGTTTTGGTAGAATGTGTGAACTGTAACTAGAAATAAAAAATAATAACACAACTGATTTACTACCAGCCTACAAATACATAAATAGTGAGTAGTGAGCGTGTCACTTGGATCCTGGTTGGAAGGATGATAGAAATAGAGATAGATGAGAGGTTGCAGGAATTCATTCCACACTTTCATTACTTCAGATGAAACTCATGATTGTCTGGCAATCCATTATATAAAGGGAGAGGTTTATGTAGATGTATGATGTAGATAACAGACACACTGAGGGCACAAGCAGTATACTAGTTCTCCAAAATGTCTTTCTCTAACCCTATCAAAGGGGATTCATTATTAAAATGCTTAGGTATACCTTCATTCCTGCTTTACCTTTACTACCCATATCTGACAAAATCTCAATCACAAAAGTGGGAAGACTTGTACTAAGCTCTGGGAGAGGAGCACCACCCGTGTAAGTTTCAGGCTGTCACTATCTCAATGGTCTATAGTTCTAGGATTCACCTTTTTTTTTAAACAATAATTTTTATTGAATTTTCAATTTTGTTTTTGTAAAGACATAAAAAATAAAAAGGGAAGATACAGAAAAAAGAGAAAAGGGAAAAATATGACAAGGGGGGAAATACAGGCAATTGTCAATCAAAATAACACATATAACTAAAAATCAAAACAAAGACTAGGAATCACCTTTTAAGATGTGGATTCGATATTAGAAATGCTGAAATTATTTGGCACTGCTAATTCCGGCATTAATGCTACACTTATATGTGACTGACTGCGGGATTTCTGTAAGGGGTCTTGTCAGACACTGGTGTTGATTGGCCTTGGTTGCGGTTACAGTGGCCGGTGGGCTTGGGTGAGCTGATGGTAAAAGATGGGGAGGCAATATATAAGTTTTCCTCATAGGCTACTCTCAGATGTTGATGAGACCAACTGTGAGGTGCGGAGTCTAATCTACTTGATGGTGTTCACCAGTGACCCCTCCAAGTGGGATATGGAGTGAACAGGTCATGGCCCTCAGAGTAGGTATCTGAGAGAAGCGAGAAGACAAGGGATAGAACTAAGAATGTAAGAACTGGCACTGACAGAATCGATGAGTAGTTGAGAAGTGTTGGTGGAATGTACTGGAGGAATATCTGCTACGATAATTCAGACCCTGATAAGGAACAACTCCGGAGACCCAGGTACTATTTTGACACAAGTAGCTTTACTGGGAATCTAGGCGCTGAATAGCGATGGGTAACAGCTCCGGTGATCCTGACGCTGTATCACCAAGGATAAGTAACTGGGTATCCAGACACTGAATAGCGATGGGTAGCAGCTCTGGTGATCCTGATGCTGTATAGCAAAGGATAGGTAACTGGGTATCCAGACACTGAATAGTGATGGGTAGCAGCTCTGGTGATCCTGATGCTGTATAGCAAAGGATAGGTAACTGAGTATCCAGACGCTGAATGGCAATGGGTAACATAAGGAATGATTTCTTGGTAGAGAACACTAGAGAATAGTGTGGAGCCTAGGATGCAGTCTCAGCAATTAATCACTAGAGAAGCGAAGTTGCACAGGCAATTTCCAGTTCACAAAGCTGGACTTAAATACCCTTAGGTAGCTGGTCATTGGATGCAGAGATCAGCTGAGTGACCACAAGACTACAATTGGAGGGGCCAGATCAGATGACATAGACCAACATGGCTACACCCATGAACACGATCGTGACACGGAGACGCAGCATGGAGGTCCTAGCAGACCCTGGTAAGAATACTCAGTCCACTACTCACCTGCGCAACTGGCATCTGACCACTTCAGAGATCGAAGCCGCCGGTACATAGGTGAGAGGCGGCAGATCCCAGGCCGCAACCTGACAGGTTTATTCATCATCACTTAATTTCTACAAAAGCAGGTGAAAATTAAGAATTTCACCTACTTTTGTATGAATTAGGTGTCAGGGTAATTCATCATTCATGTAATGCAGGCGATATCACTGATATCTCCTGGTTACAATTGTCCCCCGATAATTTCCACAGGACCCATAATATAGTATGGGAATGTGGAAATTATGTAATTCATAAAGTTCCGAAAAACCATTTTTTTTCGGAACTTGACAGTGATACTGTGTGCCATCCTGCAATGGCGTACAGCACACAATACAGCAGAGGCATCTGAAAAGATCCCTCCCTGCTGTATTCTTTTACCTGAATCTGCTGCCTCTTGGCTCCCCGAGCTCTCCTCCTGTGAGCCACGGCCAAAGTGAGGGGGCACAGCAATGGCAGTGGGGGGGCCTACACGGGGCTGCAAGTCTGAGGGGGGGCACAGTCTCCGGCAGGGGCAACTTTGCGGAGGATGCGAGGGGCTGGGCTGGACACTGACACCGGCTGGGCTAGGCGTGCGGGCAGATAGGTGGTGAGGGGCACAGTCTCCAGCGGCAGCTTTGCGGAGGATGGGGGTGGGTCTTCTGGGCTGCGCATGTGCAGCTTGAAGACAGGCAGTGAAAACTGAAGATAGAGCAGGAGAAAAGTCTCTCAAAAAACTGACTTTGCAGAAACAGCAGTTTTTCGGAAGTGACAGTTTAATGCAGGAGGTATGATGAATGCCTCCTAAACTTTGTTTGAACTCGCTGCGAGTTCAAACCATAATTATCACAAGTTATAATTATGTTTGAAGAATAGGCCCCTTAGTAACAGTTGGCTTTCACAGACACTTTTGATCCAATTTAATTAATAACTCATTGTTCTAGCTTTAAAAAACTTATTTTCCTGCTATGATACTGTATATTAAGGAACTGCACAGTCCAGCAGCCATAATGGACCTCGGTCACTAATACACCTTTGCTCAAAATTTAGTCATCACAGAAATAGAGTAACAATAATTAAACTTGAATTGCCCTTTAATTATGCGTACTTTACTTTTTGGCCTCTCTCTAACCAGAGGGCTTATCACTTTTTTCCTTTGTCACTAAACACACTTGTATTTTTGATGTCCCCTCCAGCTTCATCCATACATCTCTCTCCTGTCTCCAACTGGTTCTCTGTCTCAGACCTCTGGCAGGACCAACAACAGCCTCACATTGGGCTTATTATCAAACTTCTCCTAGCTGAGCCGCTGAGCTCTCTACTAATTTGTGGATGGATTTGGTGACAAGCCTTCTTAATACAGTTGAGGCAGATCCCAAACTCTAGCTAAACTGTAGACACTTGTTTCTGGTTGGCTTGTTCCCATAAGTTTGATTATTAGCAGTTGAGTTACAGAAAAAGAATTACTACTTTGCCTGCAGACACTCGCAATGCCGGCGCTAAAATCCCAACACCATTTAGAATCCTGACGCCGACAAACCCCGTCAGTAAGTAGTGGGGTTACGGGGGGTTAGAGTTAGTGGTTAGGCACTAGGGAGGGAGGGTTAGGCACTATGGGGGAGAGTTAGGTTTAGGCACAAGGGGGGAGGTTAGATTTAGGGTGCGGGGGGAGGGTTAGGGGTAGAGTTAGGATATTTACCAACAGGTGTCGGTATCCTAAACGTGTCGGGATGCCGGCGTCGGGATTTTGACCGCCGGGATCCCGAGCAAACCGTACCCAACCCAGTTAAATGAATCAGCTATAAACCAGGAAAACACATGCAACTTATTAAACCCTATAAAAGAAAAAAACATGCCAATTCTAAACAACTGTTGCACTTAATATTTATGTTAAGTTTATAACGGGGAATTTTAAAAACATATGCTTTGATTTAAGGGCCTGATTCAGAGCCGCTCGTAAGCGGCCGCTCGTTCGTTCCGAGCGATGTTTGCCCAACTACGCATGCGTACGGATTTTAATACGCATGCGCGAACCAGTCAGTGTGTCCGAAAATCGTTTGTTCGCTAAATAGCGAATGCCTGCTATTTTGAGTGACAGGAGGAGGCGTGTGTGGGTGGTAACAGAGGAAGGTGCTTGAAAACGGGGAGTGGAGATCCGATCGCAGGCGTGCTTAAAGGTCAAAACGGGCATTTTTTGGGTGTGCATAATTAATACAGCAGCATCATTGACCACGTCACTGGGTTATTTTATAGTCAGAACTGCTCGCAAGATTGTGGTAGGAAAAACCAACCACAAGAATAGCGAGCAGTTCAAACGCTGGTCGATGTACTCGATTAATCTAATAAATAGCGGACATGACACAGGATGCGAGCGGCCAGGGGGCGTAGTTATCCAAAAAATTACCGCAAGTTTTGTTCGCTCGTTCAGACATGGAGGCGTCAACAGACCGCAAAGAGCAAACGGTTCATTTGAATAGCCACCCCCTTTTCCTGACCGACCATCCGCAAATAGCGTCCGGCTCTGAATCAGGCCCTAAGGGCCTGATTCAGAGCCAGACGCAATTAGCGCTCGCTCGTCCAGAAAATAGGGGTGGCTATTCAAATGAACCGTTCGCTCTTTGCGGTCTGTTCACGCCTCTAGGTCTGAACGAGCGAACAAAACTTGCGGTCGTTTTTCGGGAAACTACGCCCCCTGGCCGCTCGCATCCTACGTCATGTCCGCTATTTATTAGATTAATCGAGTACATCGACCAGGGTATGAGCTGCTCGCTATTCTTGTGGTTGGTTTTTGCTACCACAATTTTGCGAGCAGTTCTGGCTATAAAATAACCCAGTGACGTGGTCAATGACGCTGCTGTTTTAATTATGCACACCCATAAAACGCCCGTTTTGACCTTTAAGCACGCCTGCGATCGGATCTCCACTCCCCGTTTTCAAGCACCTTCCCCTGTTACCACCCACATACGCCTCTTTCTGTCACTCAAATTATCAGGCATTCGCTATTTTGCGAGCACATGAATTTCGACCGCACTGACTGGTTCGCGCATGCGTATAACGATCCATATGCATGCGCATTTGGGCAAACATCGCTCGGAGCGAACGAGCGGCCACTTACGAGCGGCTCTGAATCAGGCCTTAAGTTCCTTGTTGTTTAGAGCTATAGTCATTGATGGATGACAAATACATAAAACAATGGGATCTTCTTATATCCATTCTACAACTCCAATCTATCTGGAGATAACCAACGCTCATAAAAACTTGTTGTTACTTGATCAGTAAAAGATAAATGGCAGAAAATTAACTGAATTGTTTGTCATTTCATTTACCCTAATTCAACGACATGGGCATATTTATTTCTTTTTCTAATTTTGTATATATTACATCATCACACATGAACAAGCATAGAGTGCAAAGGATAAAAACACAAATATTTTTTTCATGTAAAGAAACAAAAACAATGAGCAGACATTAACGTACATATGTTTTAGACCCACTCTGATTTTTTATTTTTGGGTGATGGATTTTTTTCTGGTTGAGGTGAATCCGCCAGTTTTGGATTGCTCCAATTCTCTTTCTTACACTTTGGTTGCCTGTGAGTGAGCAGATGATGCTCGTTTCCAAGTGAATTATTTCCAGTTGACGTCACGCTAACTTGCCAGGAACAGGTTTTATTGCTGTTCGCATTCACATTAGACTTTCCCATATCTTGATGGGAACCTTCAGTTTGAAATGAAGCAGTTTCTCCTTCATAGGAGGGGAGAGAATGGGAGTCGCCTTTGTTTTGCTCACCTATTTTCTCAAGGTTGCCGGTAGGACTGTCGGGATACATGGCCATTTGATCAGGAGTCACAGCTAGCTTTGTATGAGGAGAATCAGAACAGCAACCACCTTTTAGAGAATCATTTTCAAGAAGCAGCAGCTGTTTTTTAATCTTCCGAGAATGTCGCCTTCTATGACATACACAAATCAGGTCCACCAAACTCAGAATCAGAGATACTGCTTCAGTTCCCCAGATAAAAATCATCATAAGGGTTTTTTCGGTTGGTCTGGAGATGTAGCAGTCTACATTGCTGGTGCAAGGAGGCTGAGAACAATTGAACCTACTTGGAACTAAAATTCCAAAAAGGAAATATTGCCCAACACCAAAGCCAACGTCTAATATAGTTCTCAGCACCACATGAACAAGATATGCACCAGAAAAATTGAGTATTTCCATTTGTAAGCCCACGCCATGATAGGTAGAGGAGTTACTTTTTCTGCAGTGGTCATTTGCACTTGTCATATATGTCATTACTTTGTGCAAGACATAGACACTGAACAGGGCATAGGGTAAGAAGACCATCACAGTCTGAATAAGCCAGTATCTCATATGGGACATGGGGGAGAAAATATCATAGCACACATTGGAGCACCCTGGCTGTAACGTATTGCAAATGAATCGCTCCTGTTCATCCTGATAGAGTGGGTAACCAGCAAGGATAACCATAACCATTCTTAGCAGGACCATTAAGGTCAGCCAGATCTTCCCTGGAATGACAAAGAAAGCTAATGTGGATGTCATCATTAATAACAGTCTGTGTCAAGTAATACAATTACAGGTTGAGTCTCCCATATCCAAATATTCTGAAATACGGAATATTCTGAAGTACAGAATTTTTTTAAGCATGACTGAGTTAGTGAAATCTTTGCTTTTTGATGGTTCAATGTACACAAACTTTGTTTAAGGCACAAAATTATTAAAAATATTGTTTAAAATTACCATCAGGCTGTGTGTATAGGGTGTATATGAAACATAAATGAATTTCATGTAAGTACACAAACTTTGTTTGAGCCACAATATTATTGAAAATATTGTATAAAATTACCGGCAGGCTGTGTGTATGAGCTGTATATAGAACATAAATGCATCCTGTGTTTAGATTTGGGTCCAATTCCTGAGATATTTCATTATGGTATGCATATATTCCAAAATACGGAATATTCTGATATCCAAATTCCCCTGGTCCCAAGTATTTTGAATATGGGAGACTCAACCTGTACTATTATTTGTTTTCTACACAACTCTCCCATGTTTACCACACAAATAACCACAGTGGCATCAAGTTCTCCACTAGTTCTCCATTAGTTATCACATTGGTACTCCTTTTTGTTATTTCACAGAATATGATTACCCGCTCAAATTGCTTCCTTTGTACCATTTCTTATATTTAATAACTCTCCTCTGTGTAGTGTACACTCAAAGTGGATTTGGCTCAAAATAAAATAACTTATTATAGAATTATATATGAGATACAGGGGCTGTTGCCAGGAGGATACTATGCCAGTTTAAATAGCATATATTGATTTTTTTTATTAAATGTAATCTCTTTTTATTTATCATTTGTAAAGATGTATACATCACAAATATTAACATACACAAAAAAAATTGTTTGAAGAATCAACAATTCAAATATTTGATTTTGATCTGCGCATGCTCAGAAATTAAGTACACGCATATGCAGCCATGCAGACCCGCACTCATTTTGAACATATCCAATTTTGTGACTAGAAAGGCGGAACGGGGAATGAAAGTGGCATTATCAATTAGGCAATCTTCAATAAGGGCATGTTCATGCAAATAGGTCTCTTGTAGGCCAGCAGTTACGTGCATATTCACCTTTTTGGAGGCGTATCCTTTGCGCCTGCTACAGGGCAGGAAAAAAGTACACACTGAACTTGAGAACTTGTTGTAAACTAGGAGCATTTGCTGCCAATGGGTTGTGTCTTGAGATGTGTACGGCTCTGCATACAGTATGTGCGGAAATACTATTTTTTGCATGCACTTTTTTTTAAATCAATTTATACCCAACTCCGCATCAGCCCCACAGTATCTATCCATACATAACTATATGGGTAGGTTTTGACAAGTGAGCAAAACAAGAAAGAAAAAAAACTCTTTGTGGGGGCACTCATATGATTTTCTATTTAAAAATTATATTTTTATTTGAAATACATTAAAAACAAAAATTATACATAAACACACAGAAAAAAAAACCTTTTTTTATTGTCCTCCTTAGATGGACAGTAAGGCAAATACTTCTTATATAATAATAGGAAAAAAATTCTCAGAAGAATAGTCCTTTCTATTTGGGCGAAAATATTTGTTAACAACATTGCTCTAATGCAGGTGCTTTCATATATGGTAATATGAGGCCCAGATAGTTAATTACTTTGTTTAAAATACAGCACTATACGCACAGGTAACCAAAAACGTTATTCTCCAGAAAAGACGTACCAGGAAACCTGAGTGAGACACAGGTAAACTTAATCTGATAGCACAGTGTTGTCAGATATTGCATTTCCCATTAACATATATGATAGTAGTCACGTTATTCCTTTTTTGCCAAAAAAACAACAATAATAGTAAATTGTAGAGTCTGAAAAGGTTTTATAATAAAGATAGCAGGTACAGATATCAATCATATTTCCTTTGACGAGTTAACATGCAATTCCAAGGGTATAAGAAACATGCAAATTCAGAGGGATAAGAGCCTGCCTGTGTACACATATCATATAACAATGGCAATAATATCAAACACATGACATGTTTACCAATCTTAAACGTCTGACATAGTATGAGTTTTCCATTTGAATTCTCAGTGGTATCAGATTTAAACTTATTATGTGTTGTTTAAACAGCAACATAATTAGACATATTATCCTTCTGGTCAGGGAGTGTCTGACATCCTGGCAAAGAAATTCAAATAATGGTATACTTATACCCACAGAAAAAACTACTACCGACTGTGTAGTCTCTGCATATATTTGTACATTTCATACAATTTTACACAGTATTATACCTTCTGGTATATTCAGTATACATATCAATCAGATTGTCTAGAATAGCAAACTGTGTCTCTAGTACTATAGGTCTGCAGTTATAGCAGTACCAGGTTTTCTGGTCCTAGTAATGTCAATAATTGCTACTTCTTTGAATACAGGTTCCATACATGTTAATAACACTCTTGATTATCTCCCAGGTATCTGGTGTAATATGAGTGTTGGTAAGCACTCTATTGGAGGAGTATCTGACACCTATGGTCCAGCTACTTCTGCTGCTTTCCCGTGTTGATACTAGTCCAGGGAACGAAAGGTGAGAGAGCAGCTGGTAGGGCAGATAGAAGTAAAGTGTAGAGGCGTTTCTGCTTTCAGGATCCGCTTCCTCCCCCCACCCTGGTGTTCAATGACATTGCAGGGAGGTTAGGAGTTGCCTATCCGAAAGAGAGAGCGTTGAAAGAAGAGTGTGTACCTGCATAAAAGTGTGGTGCTGCAGTGGGCTCATCTCTAGCCTGGTTCTTGCAATGGCAAGTGCCTGATGCCAGGACTCGTGTGTGCACCACGAGTACCCGGAAACTACGTATGACGTGCGTTTCGCCCTCTGCTGGGCTTGATCACATACAGTCTCTTGTGCATTGCCTAGATCCTAGGTTATATTGTAGCGTGCAGCCAATCACAAGCTGCATATACCTGATTGACAGCTTATAGTTCCAATCATGTAATCCAGCTGCCCTAAGCCTATCATGTTCTAGATCTCATGATTCACAGTTTCAATCTCCAATTAGGAAGTGGCAAAATCTTCCTGTAAGTTAAATAAGAAAGTAAATCATATGTTTTTATATCCATATGAGTACAAAAATACTTCATGTAAAATTACATCATATTGCCTTGAACATAATAAAGTTCTTTCAAAAGGGCTATCTTTTTCACCCTCAAAACACTTTGAAAGATTTCAGTGGGAAAAGAATCTCCGTTTTTTTTGGAGAAAATTATCATTAGCAAAATATCACGCCAATAATAAGAAAACCCACAATGATATTCCATCACAGTTGGGGAGAGAGACAGCCCCATCTGAATTGGAATCCTCATCTGTGAATACAGATATGCTAACTGAGGAAGAACTCCAGGCACTATATATCCTAGAAGAACTTGATGATACCAGAGAGGATAGAAGTGAACAGAACAAGAACCGTCCCATATGTAAAAAACCATCAACATTTTTTCCACAAGACAACCTATGCCCGGAGGTGAGGGTCTTTATGAATTTAGTATCCTGAGACTTGGATGCTATGCAACAAAGAAAGAAAAGATTTAGACCCAAATATGATAACTTAACTAGAAAAGAAAGGGAGCCCATCCAAGATATTAAAACATGGAAAGATGTGGTTATCAAACCATCTGATAAAGGCGGAAACATTGTGCTATGGCCAAAAAACCTATATATGAAGGAAGCATGCCATCAGCTAGATGATACTGATTGTCATAAGAAATCTATTTTCAATCCAAATGACAATACAGTTATCATATATTCCATGATCATTAAGAAATCATACAAAGATGGTGTCATCACTAATCAGGAATATCAATATTTTAATATCACAAACCCCAAAGTTCCAACCTTCTATCTACTTCCAAAAACACACAAAAACTTAAGGGAACCTCCAGGCCGACCAATAATATCTGGTATAGGAAGTCAGAGAAAGCCATATACCAAGGACACAACGGATGTGCTTAAAACAATTATGTCAAATTGGAAGATAATCAACTCCTGGTGAGTATAGATGTAGAATCATTATCTACATCTATAAGACACTCTGATGGCTTAAAAGCCATAAAATACTTCCTCATGATGGAAGAATACAATGAATTTCACAAATGTCTCATCAAACTCTTGGAGTTTATTCTTTACAATAACTACTTTACATTTGACTATGCATACTACATACAAGTTAGAGGAACAGCTATGGGGGCAGCAGGTGCCCCACATATGCCAACCTCTTCTTGGGATGGTGGGAGCGGGAACACGTCTTCCATGAACGCCATGATCAACAGACCCAAAATGTTGCAATGTGGCTTAGATACATTGATGATGTGTTTATGATATGGGAAGGGGACGTGGAATCCCATAACACTCAATTGATGATCTACACATGAATAATCTCAATTTGAGATTCACATATGAGGCCAGTAAAGAAAGGATCTCTTTCCTAGATCTGATGATTTATAAAAATGAAAAAAGCATGCTGGGAACAGAACTATTTAGAAAAGAAACTGCCACTAACAGCCTCCTACATTGATCTAGATCCCATTTCTCACACACAGTGGCAAATATACCAAAAGGAGAATACCTCAGAGGAGAAATTGCTCCAACGACAACACCTATAAAAAGATTGGTGAGGAACTCTCCAGGAGAAAAAAAGATCGAGGATATAGTGGCAGATCAATCAAAAAAGCGAGTTCAGAGTTGGATAAAAAAACATGAGATTCCTTAATCTTTAAAGCAGATAAAGAAAAGAACAAGAATACAACAAATCAGATTCGATTTCTTGGAAATTTCTGCACAGAGTGGAGAGAGATTAGATTGATCATACAGAGACACTGGTCCAGAGGCGTGCTGGGCCGGGGGGCAGGGGGCCATATGCCCCCCGGGCCGATGCACTATTGAATGATTTGGGCCGGCAGCAGTGGCCACATTCACTGTCAGGGAAGCTTGAGCATGCAGGCAGGCAGGCAGAAGCTGTCAATCACCAAACAGTGCAGGAGGTAGGACCCTGCAGCTGCTTAACCCGGAGATCAGAAGCTCAGGAGATTGGACCAATGGGAGACTGTTCTCTCCGAATGTGAGGGAAAACAGACTGCAGGAGTGTAAGGTCAGTGTGTGTGTGTGTGTGTGGTGTGACAGTATTGCAGAAAGAGTGTCAGTAAAGTCATTGTGTGTGTGGTGTGACAGGATTGCAAAACGTTTCTGTAAGGTCAGTGTGTGTGTGTGTGTGTGTGGTGTGACAGGATTGCCAAAACAGTTTCAGTAAGGTCAGTGTGTGTGTATGTGTGGTTTGACAGGACTGCAGAAAGAGTGTCAGTAAGCTCAGTGTGTTGTGTGTATGTGTGGTGTGACAGGACTGCAGAAAGAGTGTCAGTAAGCTCAGTGTGTTGTGTGTATGTGTGGTGTGAAAGGACTGCAGAAAGAGTGTCAGTAAGGTCAGTGTGTTGTGTGTGTGTGTGTGTGTGTGTGGTGTGACAGGACTGCAGAAAGAGTGTCAGTAAGGTCAGTGTGTGTGTGTGTGTATGTGTGGTGTGACAGGACTGCAGAAAGAGTGTCAGTAAGCTCAGTGTGTTGTGTGTATGTGTGGTGTGACAGGACTGCAGAAAGAGTGTCAGTAAGGTCAGTGTGTTGTGTGTGTGTGGTGTGACAGGACTGCAGAAAGAGTGTCAGTAAGGTCAGTGTGGTGTGACAGGACTGCAGAAAGAGTGTCAGTAAGGTCAGTGTGTGTGACTGGACTGCAGAGAGTGTGTGTGTGTCAGAGTATGTATGCTGCAGCTACTGTACATGTGACTGTAGACTCTGGTCTTTAAAAGCCTCAGTCTCACAATGAAAGCACCACACATAGGGGTATATGTATGATAGCGGCAGTTAACGTGCCACTGTAAGAACATCTCATCGGCCGGAGAGGGGGAGCGTTAACTCCCCCCTCCGGCATTACCCGCAATAGACAACAGCGCATCAGCCTAGTGCCAATGCGCTGTGTCTCAGTCCCGGCCGGCTCCACTGAGCATGCGCGGGATCTCACAAGTATCGCGAAATCCCCGCGTGCAGCCGGCAGCCGCCGCAGCAGGGACAGCGCTGTCGCTGCTGTGGGGATAGGACAGCGCTAGGCTGTAGCTGTCGATAACGACAGCTACAGCGGGACGGACTATCTGACCGTTCGTACATGGCCCAGGCTATCGGCGCTGCTATCTTGTAGATAGCAGCGCCGATAATGACAGGGGGGCATAGCGCCTCTGTCATTTACCGCCCAGACCCCCGATCATACATCGTGGAGAAGCGGTATCAGCGCACCTAACGTGTGCTTATACCGTTCTGGGCTTCATACATCTCCCCCATAGCTAGCTAGGAGGACAGATCAAATGCCTTGTGTCTTGTGAACTATTTTTTTTATGTATTACAGTGTATAGTATACTGAGGCATCATAAGCATGTGCATCCAGACTCCAAATGTGGAGGGGAGGAACCAGTGTGGGTGCCCGAGAAAGTAGTCTGGGAGGAACAAAACATACTCCCCTGAGTCCCCTCCTAGCGCAGTTGATAAGGTAGGCTGGAGGCAACTTTTCATAACATGTAGTACCGCTGCACACTTTACTCGGGAATTGTACCTTTCTTCAAATTTCCCTTGCCTCCACTTCCCTGTGTCCCCACCTTCAGCTTCTGTATGGCTGGAGTGTGGGTGCAGATAGCCAGCTTCTGCAGCCAGCAGCACTGCAACCTATTCTGAAAGCAGCAGAGCAATTGTTAGATGCCAGCGCCTGGTGGTGCCTGTGTTGTGTAAAGGTTTCCTGAGCTCAGCTACGCTGTTCTTGGTATGTCCAACTCTGCACCACACCACTGTGGGGGCACCTTCCCCTCCATACAACATGTCCCACCTGTAGTCCCGCATACCCTAATGTGTTGAATAACATTATATTTATGCAGTAGATAGTGTAGGCTATTACTATGCAGGTTCCTGATAGGCCCAAATTGTGGGTGTACAGTATCTGGCACTATCAGCTCTCCAATCAGCAGTGCATCGCTTATGCTGGGCATACACTGCCAGATAAAATGTCTGTCAGACCGACAGACATTTTATCTGGCTGCCTGCCAGCCGCAGCTGTTGCCGGCATACACTGTGAGAGAAATCTCACAGTGTATAGCCCGACATCCGCGCTCCGCCCCCGGGGGAGGAGACATTTCCCTGTTCCTTCCGTAGGAAGGAACACAGGAAATGTCTGTCTGTCGGCCGCGCTGGGCATACACTGCCCGATGCGGCCGACAGTTACCGGGTAAATATCGCATCGGACGGGCATGCTGGACAATCCAGCATGCCCGACCGAGCAATTTTTAACCCTCGGTCGCCCGCATACACGCTGCAATTATCGCGGCGATCCGCCGATATCGGGCGGATCGTCCCGATAATTGCAGAGTGTATGGCCAGCATTAGTCTGGGGATGAAGTTTGGACTGACAGCATGACAGTGAGTGTAGCAGTGGGTAGGGGGTGATTGAAGTCACTGTGTGGATGGGGGGGCGACAGATAGCACTGCATCTGGGCACTGAGGTTGGTAGGCTGCTCATGGGCCAGTGTCGTGTGCTTGCCCCCCAGGCTAAAAGTTGCCAGCCAGCCCCTGCACTGGTCCATATTATTAATGGATCCTGACCTCTCCTAAAAGCTCAAAGAAACAGTCTCAATGAGCAGGAGAAGGTCCCCTAATTTACGAGATGAATTAGTACAGAGCCATTATACTAGAACATCACCAAAGACACCTTTGAGAACAGGTACATATCCCTGCGGAGATGCAAAGCCTGCAAATACATTCTTAAGAACACTGTTATGGATAAATATGGAAACACAATTAAAATCAAAGAATTTATCAACTGCAAGGCAATTAATGTAGTATACTGTATAACATGTTCATGTAACATTAAATATGTCAGCATGACATCAAGAATGTTGAAACAAAGAGGTCTGGAACACATAGGCTCAATTCACAATGCAGCAAAGGATCTTCAAAAATGTAACCAATAACAACAGTCGCTAAACATTTTCATTTCGAACACAAAGATACTTATGAAGACCTACGTATCTTTGGTTTGGAAGGAATACATCTGGGAACAAGAGGAGAGGACATCATGAAGGAACTCCTGAAAAAAGAGAGTATGTGGACTTTCAAATTAGCAGCATTATCCCTAGGAGGACTTAATGAACACATATATTATAGTGTCTTTTTACCAAACTGATTCCACTTGATTAGAACCTATTCGTTTAAACTTAAGAATTCTTGAAACTTATATTTACTTATCCACATATGCACATTTACTTATCCACATAAGACAAAGGCACTTTTGATGGGAAATCAATTTAACTTTTATTATTAATGTTGTGATTTTATACATTTATTGTAGATTATAGATGCAGGTTTTCCTTTCCACATGTGTGTATACGTTACGTGCACATGTATAAGTGCATGTGTGAATGTACGTGCGTGGGTATGCCTGTGCACATGTTAGGCACGTGTATGTATGTATGTGTATGTACATATGGATATATATGTATATGTGTATGTAAATTAGGGGTGTGCACCGGCAACTTTTCGTGTTTTGTGTTTTGGTATTGGATCAGGATCTTTCTTCGTGTTTTGGATCTGGATTGGTTTTGCCAAAACCACCATTCCATGTTTTGGGTTCTGGGTTTTGTGTTTTGGATTTGTATTTTTTTGAAAAAAGCATAAAAACAGCTAAAATAACAGAATTTGTGGCTTTTTCTGCTCCTATTCTATTATTAATCTCAATAACCTTAATTTTCACTTATTTCCAGTATATTCTGAACACCTCACACCTCACAATAGTGATTTTATGTCCAAAAGGTTGCACCGAGGTAGCTGGATGACTATGCTAAGCGATACGACTGGGCGGCACAAACACGTGGCACATCTAGGAGTGACACTGAGGTGGCAGACACGATGACAGTTTGAAAAACTAGGCCCCAAACAGTACATAATCCAAAGAAAAAAAAGAGGTGCAAGATGGAATTGTCCTTGGGCCCTCCCACCCACCTTTATGTTGTATAAACAGGACATGCACCCTTTAACAAACCAATCATTTCAGCACCAGGGTTTGCCACACGACTGTGGCTGAAATGATTGGTTCGTTTGGGCCCCCACAAAACAAGCTGGCAATTAATCTGTCCCTGCACAAACTGGCTCTACAGAGGCAAGATGTCGTCCTCATCCTCCTCATCCACCGATTCTTCACCCTCTTCAGTGTTGTGTACATCCTCATCCTCACAGAGTATTAATTCGTCCCCACTGGAATCCACCACCACAGGTCCCTCTGTACGTTCTGGAGTCTGGTCTCCCTGGAAGAGTTGATAATTCATTTTTATGAACATCATCTTCTTCACATTTTGTGGAAGCAACCTCCTACGCCTTTCGCTGACAAGGTTCCCGGCTGCACTAACACTCTTTCAGAGTACACACTGGAGGGGGGGCAACTCAGGTAAAATAGAGCCAGTTTGTACAGGGGCCTCCGAATTGCCTCTTTTTCCTGCCAGTACAGGTATGGACTGTCTGACATCCCTACTTGGATGCTGTCACCAATGTAATCCTCCACCATTCTGTATGTGGTAACAGTATCATATGCAGTGACAGTTGACATGTCAGAAATAGTTGGCACGTCCTTCAGTCTGGACCAGATGTCCAAACCGGCCCTTGATTTATGACACAGGCGCACGCTTGGCGCTGCTGCTGTGTTGATGCACGTGCGGCTACTGCGCATACATTTCGCACACAAACACAGAAAAAAAAGAATTGTTTATTTTTTGTGGAGCGCACTTTGGGGGTTACACCACCCTTTAACAGACTTATGGGACACAGGCGCACGCTTGGCGCTGCTCCTTTGTTGATGCACGTACAGTGCACACAATTCACAAACACAGAAGAAAATGTTTTATTTTTGTTGGAGTGCACTATGGGGGTTACACCACCCTTTAACAGACAGACGCACGCTTGGCGCTGCTGCTTTGAGGATGCAGGTGCGGCTACAGCCCACACAATTCACAAAGACAGAAAAAAAAGAATTTTTTATTTTTTGTGGAGCGCACTTTGGGGGTTACACCACCCTTTAACAGACAGACGCACACTTGGCGCTGCTGCTTTGAGGATGCAGGTGCAGCTACAGCCCACACAATTCACAAAGACAGAAAAAAAAGATTTTTTTATTTTTTGTGGAGTGCACTTTGGGGGTTACACCACCCTTTAACAGACAGATGCACGCTTGGCGCTGCTGCTTTGAGGATGCCAATGCGGCTATTGCACATACATTTCACACACAAACACAGAAAAAAAGATTATTTTATTTTGTTGGAGCGCACTTTGGGGGTTACACCACCCTTTAACAGACAGACGCAAGCTTGGCGCTGCTGCTTTGAGGAAGCACGTACAGTGCACACAAATCACAAACACAGAAGAAAATGTTTTATTTTTGTTGGAGTGCACTTTGGGGGTTACACCACCCTTTAACAGACTTATGGGACACAGGCGCACGCTTGGCACTGCTCCTTTGTTGATGCACGTACAGTGCACACAATTCACAAACACAGAAAAAAAGAAGATTTTTTTATTTTTTGTGGAGCACACTTTGAGGGTTACACCACCCTTTAACAGACAGATGCACGCTTGGTGCTGCTGCTTTGAGGATGCACATAGAGTGCACACAATTCAGAAACAGAGAAGAAAATGTTTTGTTTTTGTTGGAGTGCACTTTGGGGGTTACACCACCCTTTAACGGACAGAAGCACGCTTGGTGCTGCTGTTTTGATGATGCACGTACAGTGCATACAATTCACAAACACAGAAAATAATTTTTTATTTTGTTTGGAGTGCACTTTGGGGGTTACACCACCTTTTAACGGACAAGCCAGCCGGCCCTTTACTTATGACACAGGCGCATGCTTGGCGCTACTTTGTTGATGCACGTGTGGCTACTGCGCACACAATTCACAAACAGAAAAAAAAACATTTTTTTTTGCAGTGCACTTTGGGGGAGCACCCCTGATGCACAGATCACCCCCTGGACAACACTACAGCACCCCTCTAGGACTACAGCCTTTATGGGACACTGCACAACACAGTCCAGCCAGCCCCTATAGACTTTGGAGTGGACACAGCCCCTATGGACAACTGACTGCACAACACAGCCCAGCCAGCCCCTATGACAGCAGCACAACACAGCCCAGCCAGCCCTTATGGACAACAGCAGCACAACACAGTCGAGTCAGCCCCTATGGACTGAGTGGTCACAGCCCCTATGGACAACAGCAGCACAACACAGCCAGCCCTAGCTCCCATCCTCCCTCTTCACTGTAGACACCCGTAGTGAGAAATGGCGCCGACGTGGGGACCTTTTATTGAATCCAAAACCCGCAAGATCCGGAAAGCGGGATGATGATGTTTTGCCTCGATTTCAGATCCGAGTCAGGCAAGAAAAGTCGAGCCTGACTCGGATACGACTCAGATCAGGGGGGCTCGGGGGGGTTTGGATTTCAGAAATCCGAACCCGCTCATCCATAATGTAAATACATGTATATTCTTTTCCCTTATAATATTGAGCACCAACCTTTCCCCCTTCTTCAGTATATTTTTATACTATCATTTTATTTTTGGGGTAAAGAATAGTGTTTTTCCACACCTTATCACACATTCACTAGTCTATCTCTTCACTCTACTTACTGTATATACTCACCTTACCGTTTTATATATTTTTTTTTTATATATATATTTCTCCCTCTGTAAGTCACTCTTTAGCTCACAAAATCACACAATCCTTAACAAATATGTACATAGTTTTTCCTGATATATTCATATAGTTATATAATATAACTTTTTAATATAATAATTTTCTTATATATACCATATAATTAAGTTTTTCAAACAATTTCTCATCACCAAGTGTGTTGTAATAAATCAGAGATGCAGGTGTTCACTTCTGTTGACACTATTTTTGAACATACAAAATATTAGATATGATATGCAATCATAAATATTGACACCATATTAGAACGGCTATATACTCATATCAATCATCAGAATTTTTATTCATTTATTTAAATTTATTTCTGTTCATTTTTATTTTTATCCAGATAAACGAGATGACTTTGATACCTCCTGATTGGAGATTGTAGTAGTCATGGCACATGTGTGTGTATGTGTGCGTGTGTGTATATATATACAGTCAGGTCCATAAATATTGGGACATTGACAGAATTTTCAGATTTTGGCCTCTATTCACCACCACAATGGTTTTGAAATGAAACAAACAAGATGTGCTTTAACTGCAGACTTTCAGATTTAATTTGAGGGTAATTATATCCAAATCGGGTGAACAGTGTAGGAATTACAACAGTTTCAATATGTGCCTCCCACTTTTTAAGGGGCCAAAAGTAATGGGACTATCAACTCAAAAGCTATTTCATGGACAGGTGTGGGCTATTCCCTCATTATTTCATTATCAATTAAGCAGGTAAAAGGTCTGGAGTTGATTCTAGGTGTGACATTTGCATTTGGAATCAGTTGATGTCAACTCTCAATATGAGATCCAAAGAGCTGTCACTATCAGTGAAGCAAGCCATCATTAGGCTGAAAAATGAAAACAAACCCATCAGAGAGATTGCAAAAACATTAGGTGTGGCCAAATCAACTGTTTGGAACATTCTTAAAAAGAAAGAACGCATTGGAGAGCTCAGCAACAAAAGACCCGGAAGACCACGGAAAACAACTGTGGTGGATGACAAAAGAATTATTTCCCTGGTGAAGAAAAACCCCTTCACAACAGTTGGCCAAATCAAGAACACTCTCCAGGAGGTAGATGTATATGTGTCAAAGTCAACAATCAAGAGAAGACTTCACAAGAGTGAATATAGAGGGTTCACCACAAGATGCAAACCATTGGTGAGCCACAAAAACAGGAAGACTAGATTAGAGTTTGCCAAACAACATCTAAAAAAGCCATTACAGTTCTGGAACAACATCCTATTGACAGATGAGACAAAGATCAACTTGTACCAGAGTGATGGGAAGAGAAGAGAAGGAAAGGAACTGCTCATGACCCAAAACATACCACCTCAGCAGTGAAGCATGGTGGTGGTAGT
Organism: Taudactylus pleione; assembly: GCA_031769625.1. NCBI lineage: Eukaryota > Metazoa > Chordata > Amphibia > Anura > Myobatrachidae > Taudactylus > Taudactylus pleione. The sequence goes on along the minus strand of JAUIMM010000052.1, from coordinate 3,204,509 downwards.
GTCATGGCGTGGGCATGTATGGCTGCCAATGGAACTGGTTCCCTTGTATTTATTGATGATGTGACTGCTGACAAAAGCAGCAGAATGAATTCTGAAGTGTTTCGGGCAATATTATATGCTCATATTCAGTCAAATGCTTCCAAACTCATTGGACAGCGCTTCACAGTGCAGATGGACAATGACCCGAAGCATACTGCAAAAGCAACCAAAGAGTTTTTTAAGGCTAAAAAGTGGAATGTTATGCAATGGCCAAGTCAATCCCCTGACCTGAATCCGATTGAGCATGCATTTCACTTGATGAAGACAACACTGAAGGGAAAACAAGCAGGAACTGAAGACAAGCAGGAACTGAAGACATTTGCAGTAGAGGCCTGGCAGAGCATCACCAGGGATGAAACCCAGCGTCTGGTGATGTCTATGCATTCCAGACTTCAGGCTGTAATTGCCTGCAAAGGATTTGCAACAAAGTATTAAAAAGTGAAAATTAGATTTAGGATTGTTTAGTTTGTCCCATTACTTTTGGCCCCTTAAAAAGTGGGAGGCACATATAGAAACCATTGTAATTCCTACACCGTTCACCTGATTTGGATGTAATTACCCTCAAATGAAATCTGAAAGTCTGCAGTTAAATCACATCTTGTTTGTTTCATTTCAAAGCCATTGTGGTGGTGAATAGAGGACAAAATATGAAAATTCTGTCAATGTCCCAATATTTATGGACCTGACTGTATATATATATATATATATATATATATATATATATGTATACCATGTATAAGATGTAATTTATATTAAAACAAAGTTTACAACTTATGTTTGCTATTTAATAGAATATATAATGTCCAAGGCATGATGATGTAATTTTACATGAAATATTTTTGTACTCGTATGGATATAAAAACATATGAATTAGATCCTTATTTAACCTACTTGAAGATTTTGGCATTTTTGGCGCGTGCGCAAGCCCCGGAGCGAGAGAGAAACTCTCTCGCTCCGGAGCTCACTACAAAAGGGCCGGCTGTCGATGTTGATAGACAGCTCGGCCCGTTTTGTAAACGGCGCGGGGGGGTGGTTTCACAAACTGAGGCATTCCTGAAGGAACGCCTACCGTTTTGTGGGCGGCCGCACTGACATCAGCAGTGATGTCAGTGTGGAGGTTCCTGCTCGATCAGAGCAGGAAGCTCCCTGGGGCTTGTGGCTGCCGAGACCCAACCTTAGGGTCTCGTTGCAAGCCCCGATGGTCGCAATGGTCTTGACCATCGCGACCATCACCCTGGTCGGTCGCTAAGCTGTGGGTTGGTTATTAACATGTATGGAACCTGTATTCAAAGAAGTAGCAATTATTGACATTATTGACATTACTAGGACTAGAAAACCTGGTACTGCTATAACTGCAGACCTATAGTACTAGAGACACAGTTTGCTATTCTAGAAAATCTAATTGATATGTATACTGAATATACCAGAAAGTATGATACTGTGTAAAATTATATGAAATTTACAAATATATGCAGAGACTACACAGTCGGTAGTAGTTATTTCTGTCGGTGTAAGTATACCATTATTTGAATTTCTTTGCCAGGATGTCAGACACTCCCTGACCAGAAGGAAAATATGTCTAATTCTGTTGCTGTTTAAACAACACATGATAAGTTTAAGGGGTCTATTTACTAAGCAGTGTTAGGAGTCAGAGTGAAAAGTGATAAGAAAGTGATAAGGTGCCAGCCAATCAGCTCCCAACTGTCATCTCACAGGCTGTGTTTGAAAAATGACAGTTGGGAGATCATTGGCTGGCACCTTATCACTTTCTTATCGCTTTTCACTCTGACTCCTAACACTGCTTAGTAAATAGACCCCTAAATCTGATACCACTGAGAATTCAAATGGAAAACTCATACTATGTCAGACTTTTAAGATTGGTAAACATGTCATGTGTTTGATATTATTGCCATTGTTATATGATATGTGTTCACAGGCAGGCTCTTATCCCTCTGAATTTACATGTTTCTTATACCCTTGGAATTGCATGTTACATCGTCAAAGGAAATATGATTGATATCTGTACCTGCTATCTTTATTATAAAACCTTTTCAGACTCTACAATTTACTATTATTGTTGGTTTTTAGCAAGAAAGGAATAACGTGACTAATATCATATATGTTAATGGAAGATGCAATATCTGACAACACTGTGCTATCAGATTAAGTTTACCTGTGTCTCACTCAGGTTTTCTGGTACATGTCTTTTCTGGAGAATAACGTTTTTGGTTACCTGTGAGTATAATGCTGTATTTTAAACAAAGTAATTACCGTATATACTCGAGTATAAGCCGAGTTTTTCAGCACAAAAAATGTGCTGAAAAAGTACCCCCTCGGCTTATACTCGAGTGAAGTGTAGCGTTGACCGGACGGAGTTCGGTCAGCGCTACACACTGCCAAACACACAGCCGCCGGAGCCAGCAGCTGTGTGTTTGCTGTAATCAGCAGCCGCTGAGAGTCTGTCAGACTACCAGCTGCTGCCATTTCCCACACTAGGCTTATACTCGAGTCAATAAGTTTTCCCAGTTTTTTGGGGTAAAAGTAGGTACCTCGGCTTATATTCGGGTCGGCTTATACTCGAGTATATACGGTAACTATCTGTGCCTCATATTACCATATATGAAAGCACATGCATCAGAGCAGTGTTGTTAACAAATATTTTCACCCAAATAGAAAGGACTATTCTTCTAGGATATGTTTTCCTATTATTATATAAGAAGTATTTGCCTTACTGTCCATCTAAGGAGGACAATAAAAAAAGTTTTTTTCTGTGTGTTTATGTATAATTTTGTTTTTAATGCATATCAAATAAAAATATCATTTTTAAATAGAAAATCATACAAGAGTGCCACCACAAAGAGTTTTTTTTCTTTCTTGTTTTGCTCACTTGTCAAAACCTACCCATATACTCTATAGATACAAGCCCTGGGGAGCACCACCGACAACACAAACATATAAAACTAGGTACTGTTCCATCCTAAATTCTTTAGTACTGTTGGTATATATTATGTGATAACTAATATTCATCATATGATTAAGTTTGGTGCAGGTTTTTCTCCTTTCTTTGACCATACATAACTATGTAAGCGATTACTCAGTATATGTACACACTTACATTCTCATTCTTACTTGACTGGAAGCTGTAATGATGAGCTCTCTCATAGGGATAAATTCAGTTAGCCTGATGAGCCTCTGTGCGTACTTTCGTGTAATACAGTAAATGAAACCTCACTTATTTCTGCTTGCACATCAATGGCAAGCAAGCAAAAACATACATGGATTTACTACCCTAATACCTCGCAAGTGGTGTGATCATGTGATGTTCCACTGGAACCTCGCATCTACTTTAATCGGACACAGAGTGTTTCCTTGTATGATGAGACCAAAAATAATAGAATGCCAAAAGTGTAAGAAGTAAACAGTCCCCCCACCCCCAAAAAAAAAGAGGACTACAATTTAAATTAAATTCAGTGAGCTGTCTATTCATTGATTTAAGTGCACTCCCTGGTGACAAAATCAAGATACCCAGAGTGCCCCTTATCAGAACACCAGGGGATGCTTCATGAATTTAATCTTCCTGGGGTTCTACTGTTTTAAAGCCCAAATTGAAACCCACTCTGAAAGGAGGTGTGACCTTGGGAACCAATGAGAAACCATACTAACGAATATTGCAGCATTTTATTGGTCCTTCAGCCCACAAACACTCTGCAGACATTTGTAAACAATTAACTTAAAATATTTGAGGGTGCTCTACCATCGAAAGTGAGGAGGTTGAGAAAATCTTATTAAATAATAGTTAAGATTGCTAGGTTTTTATTTGGACTGTGGGAAGCTTGGCCCCCGATAACTTCAACTTTAGATGGTATTAGCCATAGTAACCTATAGGAGTCAATGTCCCTGCAAGACCATATTGATACACTCACCTATGAATAATCTGTAATTGTTTTGATATGTTGCGATATGATATTATACTTATCAGGACAAAAATTTCAGGGGGTGATACATCAGTGTCTACATTTTTGACCAGTAAGGGATGACAAGTGGTAAAATGTGAGCTTCACATACTTGACACATCATATAAAGTCCTCTTTGGCAGTGAATGTCACCTGTTTCAATTTATACCTACCATTAGTACTACATTATGTGATCAGCCAAAAATCAGAAAAGCCCTTTAAGGACAGGTAGGGTAATAGATTTACCCTTCTCTACAACATATTACATACTAAATTATTCTGGTTCATTCCCACTATATTGAGGTTCATGCTGTAATTTAGACCTCATTTTACAAAATATACAGTATATATTATATATATATATATATATATATATATATATTTTATTTTTTTACTAAAATGGAAGATACATTTCAAGCAAAAGCAGATGAAAAGAAAAGAGTGGTGGGACTTTAAACATATATATGATGTAAAAAGGTTATTCTTGAGAATAAATGAATTGAAAAATAATAGGTAGACTACAAGAATTTATAGTATGATATGTAATAAACTGAATTTTATTTATCTGATGCATCTAGTGCTGCAATTATCTGGATGTGGTTTAACTGTATTGACACACTATCCTTAATTAGTTTCCAATAATTTATCTGCCATCTGCATCCTTTCATTCTGTTAAAATATTCAACTTAATTTAAATTTAATTTAAGTTTATTACATAACCTATTATTATTACCATATAAAGCTGAAAAATTGTATTATATATAAAATAAATACAATAAAATACCAGATTAAAACTGTGACATTTGTATTCAGTGACAATAGTCCACATAACCGATCAGCTTTTAGGTAACTACATTAATAAGTTAGTTTACTAGCTTCTTATATTGTACATGTCTTTCTGCTGTTTTACATCATAATGTATAGCAAGTAGGATAGTTAAAAGTAAAACATTCTATAGATATATGTACAAATACATCAAAGTTACATTTATAAAATAATTTGGTTAAAAGAAAGAATACATGAAAGTCTTTAAATTACTAATTAAAAATGATTAGTGCATAAAAAATATATTGCATACTTACCAATTACAGTAATATTATAGTTAAAGGTGATAATCACATATCCCACTGAGTCGAAATACTCCATTGTCACGTTAGTTCAGACTTCCACCATCTAGCAATGATTTGCAATATAAATAAAGAGAAAGAATAATGTTGTTTTGCACAAGAAAATATATCCAGCGCACAATAAACTTAAAAATAAAATTAGTTGAGGAAAGATGCTTATTGCATTCTGATGCGATGCCTTACATGAAAAGCTTGGCTCCTGCAATTGCTCCTCTTACCTCTGTGGCTAGTCTATGCTGACAACTGCTACAGGACAAAAGACATGGAGAGTCACCCCAGTCATTGTGGCTATTCTTACCACCCAAGAGCATTCCAGTATCTGAAAATTGCTGAAATATTTGTCGGAAAAAGAGATCACAACACAGAATGACACACGTCTATAAATTCCCCATCGGATACATATCAGACACTTTGCTGAAAGAGCCTTGAGTATCATGGGAGTCACACTTCCTACAGTAATTGTAGGTCTATGCTAGTGCCCATTTTAAAAGTAAGACAAATGTATTGCCACATTATATATGGTATATTTTTATAGGTGCAAATCTGGATACAAGAAACATTTTTAAATACATTTTGTTTACACATTATCATTGCACCATGTTGTGGATACACCATTTACAAAGTATAAAATTAGGTTATTATAAGTATTAATATTCAATCAATCGGAAACTGTGGTATGTGTCTCTTTAAGTGTAAGCAATTAACTGTTTTTGCAGGGTGATGTTTTATTTCTGTTATTCCACAATTTCCTCCCGATTGAAATAATGTGGGAAAATTAACAGCTTTTTTTTTTTTTTTTTTTTTTCTTAAGCATGAATTACTCTGGAATTTGTAATTGGGGGAAAAAGTGGGGATACATTGAAACAGAATTATAATGAGTGAACTAGAGACATATCTAATTCTAGTGCTTATTACAAAGAAATGTTTAATAATGTGATTTTTTTTTAAAAAGGGTTTTATTTTTAATATAAAAATGTAAGAGAACAGCTATATATTCAAGCCATACTCTCCCGACACTTTTAGCTGTGGTTGCATTCCACTAATAGAAAAGAATGCACTTCCATCCTTTCTTGCTGTTTAACACCATGCACCTGTTTTGAACATTTTAAACATAATCTGAGAAGAATGTGTCACATTGACTCGTTCCCATTAAGCCAGCCTGTAGCCATCACACCACATTCCTCAAATGCACGGATTCTGCACAAAATAAACACAAGAAAAATATTACACACATATAATAAATACAAAACTTACACGTTGCTTGTGTCTTGGGGGGGGCAGGTAATTTGTATTCTGACATGGTTTCAAGTCATAAACTGTAACTACTATAAAAATAATTAAATTAATTTAAAATGTAATCATCCTAGAGAATTTGAGAATGTTTTGATTATTTCAAAATAATTATTATTATTTGCTTTAAATTTACTATAATTGAATGTAATGCTTTAAAAATAATTGTATTAAAAGAAAATCTACAGCTTTAAGATGTACATTTTGATGCATAATGGGAATTCTAGTCATTTGTTTAAATTAAAGAAAACCACAAGACTACAGATCATGCTTGTAAATGACAATTGAGTGAATGTCACGCAGAATGAGACTCCATCCTCCCAAACATGTGTATTAATACTATAGCAAGCAATGACTCCATCATTGCTCACACTGATAGTTCTGTAAAAAGTTATTTTTCCTCTCTAAGGGCCTAATTCAGAGATGCACGTAACACCGATGTTTATGCACATCTCCAATATTTTTAGATCTGCGTATGCGCAAAAGCCGCATTGCGTTTGTGCAGAGCTGAGGCTGCAATGTTGCTCGTAGTGCACCATACACCCCAGCTTGATTGACATGCTGCTGGCGTTTGGGGGCGCTGACAGGAAGTGGTTGCAGCAGCTGATCACAGAAGCTGGCAGTGGGCGTCTTTTAACTGAAGATGCCTCCTGCGGCTTTTTCATATTTGAAGCACAGCCGCTGCGTACAAAGATGCAGCAGCAGTGCTAACTGCATCCATCTCTGAATGAGACCCTATGATGTATACTACATCAGAATTGTACTACATCAGAATTATACTCAATCAGAACTATCATGTATAGCTATGGAAAGAAGCATGGAAAACTGCTACTTTTCTCTAGGGCCAGGGCCTTAACAGGGTTTAAATGCACCCTGTTCCAGCCCCGCCCTCTTAGCATGATGTCATCGCATTGTGCAGGGAGGGCGGGATTGGCAGCACGGGTCAGTGTAGTGCTGACTTGGAGCGCCCTGAGGATGCTCCAGATCAGCTGCACACACTGGAGTGTCTAAAGGATTCTCCGGTGGTGGCACAGCAGTGATCCTGGCAGCATGGTGCCATCTATTTCAATGTGTAACTCAGGACCAATCTTATAACAATATAAATGACAAAACAGTTAAAAAAATGTAAACATATAATACAAAAAAAAAGGTAGCTAAAGGCTGCATAAATCTAAGCTACATACTGTAAGACTCTACAATTTGGGGCATAAGACGTTAATAGGAGTTTAAGGGTTAATTTGTTGCATTGTTTTTGATTGACAGTTTGTCAGTTAGGTCTAGCGGCCAATTAGGTACTGTCCAGGGGAAGGTCAGATTTATTTATATAAAGTCAGCTTGAATTTGGTTCTTCCTCTTTTGTGGAAAAAACTGAGATAAGTTCTAGCCTTGTTTGCTTTTGTTTGCTCTTCTCATCCATTCTGTCCCCTTATTTTCAATCCACAAGCTTTATTTTTCCCATCCATAGCCTCTACTTTCTTTTATTTCTTCCTTCCCCTCTCATTTTACCATCTCTTGTTCATACCTTCTCCTTTCACCATGTCTTTCCTCAGATGTTATGCCCCCACCCTTCAGACTAACCCAATTTGTTACCTTCTCTTTTCTTTTGCACCACACTGCCTTCATCCCATGTCCTCATCAGGATGGTGTCTCCCTTTCCCCAGGAGGGTCAGAATCCAATCAGCACCCATTTGATTTGCCCCCAGCCTTGTTACTGGCGCCTGTCTCCCAGGCCCTTTGCTTGCTCATCCCCTTCTCCTTGAACCTCCATCTGTGGCGCACAGTGGTATTAAACGCACACACCACTCTCCCTTTCACAGGTCCTGGCAGTCAGCAGCCAAGATGTGGCTTGTGGTAGGTACAGAGTAGGCCCTGTCCCTTGGACCACAGCAACTTCCCACTAAATTGAGCAGGGCAACAATGTGGGGTGATTAATGGGCCCTGTTAGCTCATGAAGCCCCTTATACATTGTTACAGGAATTCCCTCATTATTCAGACACCACAGGAGGTGGTTACCAGTATTAGCAAGCCCCTCCCTGCATGCACTCTTTCTGTTTCTGATGCTGTAGCTCATTCTCAGGGTGTTAACCCCTGGTACATATGGGACTGGTATGAAATACCGACAGTCAGGATCCTGGTGGTCAAAATTCCGATGCCGGGATAGTGTCAGGGTGGGATGCCGAATGCATACCATCACATATGTGTCCCAATCTTACCTTTATTATTTTAGGATTCTGCTTCCTTTGACTGGTGTCGTCTCAGAGTGGTAGATACAGTCTGGGTGTTTCTAACTCAAAGTTTTTTGTTTTTTTACCCATATGGGCTGTGTCAAGTGTAGGGAGCTCCCCTTCTGCTTGCCCTCTCAAATCTCTGCCTTGGTTTCCAGTGCCAGGTCCAGACAGGCTGCTGATGTTGGGTAAGTGCCAGCAATTGTTTCTGATTCGTGTGCAGCTTCAGTTAATAATGTGGTCAAACTTCTGAGGCAGGCGTCTCAGAAGATAACTCAGGTCCCACCATTCCATAGTCCAACTGGAACAGCACTGGAGCGACCTGCGGCGTAGGAAACCGGACTTGCTGCGGCACCTGCAGAATATCAATAGGGACAGTAAGTATGCTTTATGTATTTTAAAGATTTGAATGTGGAGGTTTTTTAGCAGTGCAGTTAAGTGCAGGTGCAGTTAGTACATAATATGGAGGAGCCATCTTCTCTGATTGTTTTGCATGCAGACATTTTGTAGACTGTAATACTTTTAGTTGGAGGGAAGAGCCATCTACTTTGATTGTTTGGCCTGTCTTTGTACGATTGGTTTAATTGTAATGTCGTGTGCATTAGTACGATACACAGTGTGAAGCAGGACACTGCTGTGCACTCACATTTGCAATTAGAACATTTATGTTATTGACTTTTTTTTTATTCTATTTTAACATTTGTGAAAAAAATCTTTTAAAATTTATATGGAGTTAACGTGTCTTTTCACATGAAGCCTACAAGCACAACACAGAAGAATGGCCCCCGTAGACCCCTCCATCCTCTGTTCCCCTCCCCTGCCAAGTCTCCTCACCTGCCCAGTCCCCACATGTGCAGAACGGGTCATGCAATCTTGCTTGTAGACCCCACAAAGACGAACTATGATCGCAGTGTGTTGTCCAAATTTCTGGGAGGAACCAGGTCAGGGTGGCAAAGGTAGAGATGGTGAGCCCAGACTTCGACCTTGGTTGCAGCACTGGAATTGCAGATGCAGCAAGGAGGTGTGTGTTTCATACAGACGCATCCTGATGCATGTACAGTTTAGCTGGATGAAATTACACAGCCACTTGTGTGTGGCTCTGCAATTACATCCATGTCTGAATCAGGCTTTCAGGTTGTAAATTGACAGGTAGGAGCAGATTGGTTGGTACTTTATCTCCATACAATTTCTCTCTGCAAGGCTTTGTACATGGTCCCTCCAGGGCCCCAAATAGGGGAGGTGGTGGGGGGGAATAGTAGGGCATGCGCCCTGGGCCCCCAATTGAGGGGGCACAATTTACACAGTCTAGGAGAATGGGACTCCCAACAACCGATGCTGCACAGTAAATGCTCATAGTAAGTATGAATAGTTACTGTGCAGCAGCGACATTTGGGAGTCCCAGTCTTCCTGAATGTCTGTGCCGGGTGGGATGTTGTTGCACATTGTATTCTAGGAGCCGCTGCAGGGGAGAGAGGGGGAGGGAGCTGAGGGGAGACAAGTTACTGCCTTGGCACGGGTGACAAAAATCCTAGTTTTGGCCCTGGATTGCCTAATTAACTGAAATGAAGCACCTTTGTATCAAAACTTGTTTTTGAAAGTAAAACAATGAGTTTAATTTGAGTGTAAAATATATTTTTTTAAAATAATAATTAAGTAGATGTTTACAGAAAGTAAAACATTTGTATTTATTTATTTTTATTTATTTAAAGATGCTGAACATCAGAGGGCGGAGGTGTGTCAGGCGTTGCAACTACAACTGAATCGCAACTAGTAGTAGTTTAAAAAACATTGACTGTTAAACAATCCTTTGATAGAGGAAGCAAGTATGACAGCTGTCAGCCAGTTGCACAGTGGATCACTGACACCATACCAGTTATGCTGGTATTAGACCTGCATCCAATATCCACCATTAATGTAGTGGGTTTTAGACAGTTGAGGTACCCTCTACAAAATTCCATATATATTCTACTTCACTAGAAAAGCAATTCCCCGCCTGTACATGGACGTTAAAAAAATGGCCTCCAAAATGCTGTTGTACCCACTGTCCACTTAACCACAGAAATGTGGACAAGCGGAAACAGGGCAAACTAAGGATTACATGACTGTGGCAGCCCACTGGGTGGGTGTATTACTGTCAGCAGCACCATCTAACAAACAGCAGCTCATTCAGAGGCAGGCTATTCTCCGTCTCACCAGCTTCACTAAGAGGCATACAGGTATCAACTTCTTAGAAAAACTCAGGGAAGTCATTGCAAAATGACTTACCCCGCTTGGACTCTCCTCGGGATTTGTGATTTCTGACAACGCCACAAATATTGTGAGAGCATTACAGCTGGGTTATTTCAAACAGGTCCGATGTTTTGTATACATGACCAATTTGGTGGTGCAGAATTTTTTGAAAAATGACAGAGCTAGAAAAATTTTGGGCCATTTTTGGTATTCAGCAGCTGCAGCACCTGCAAGAGCAGTTTAATTTGCCCTGCCTTCCAGTTCAGTCCAAGCCCAGATCCACTCCGGCTCAGTCCAAGTCTGGATCCAGTCCAGTTAAGTCCAAGTCCGGATCCAGTCCAAGCCAGGATCCAGTCCAGTTCAGTCCATGTCTAGTACCAGTCCGGTGTATTCCAAGCCTGGGTCTAATACGGTGCAGTCCAAATCTGGTGCCAGTCTGATTCAGCCCAACTTGTTCAAAGTAACTAGAGGCTTCAAGACTCATAGATTTGTTCAGAACCCTGCAACTTAGTTGGTTCTTCCGTACTCCTCCTGGTTCCTTCACCTATTTTCTTGCGCATCTCTTCCACATGCAAATAAATTTCATCAAGCCAGCATGTTTCCAGTATACAGTATCTTCTCCTACTATACCCAGCCTGAATTCACAAAAACCCACCAGTGCAACACTACATCAAAGTCCAGGGGAACTTGTAATGGTTGATTCCAGCAGGGACAAATTATTATTGTGTGAAGATGATGTACACAATGATGAGGGTGAGGATGATAATGCCAATGACATCTTGCCTCCGTAGAGCAAGTTTGTATGTAGAAATCATTGCCAGCAATGTCAGCTGCCCATTGGTAGCTTATTTTGTGGGGTCCAAACAAACCAATCACTTCAGCCACAAGTGGCAGTCCCTGTCGCTGAAGTGATTGGTTTGCTAAACTGTGCATGTCCTGTTTATTATATATGACATAACCCAAGGACAATTCCATCTTGCACCTCTTTTCTTTGCATTATGTGCTGTTTGGGACATTGCTGACTGTCTTTTTGCATAGATGCCAAACATTTTTATAGTTTATTAAACTGCCATCCTGTCTGCCACTTCAGTGCAACTGTTTCCTAGATGTGCCATGTTGGAAGTTGAACTGCCACAGCCATTGAAATCTTCAGCATGCAGTTGCTGAATGCTGAAAATGTCCAGAATTGTTTATGGCCACAGATAGCATCTCCTGCATGCCCCATTAATTAAAAAAAAAAATCTGTACCACCAAGTAGCTCCACAGGGGCAGGGACTGATGTGAATGGGAACATTTTCTCTGTAACCACTCCCCTCCTCCCTCATAAATTTGCTTCAGAATCCAAAAATTAAATTAAATTTACAAACGAACCAATCCTTCCTGCTTTTCCCTGGCCTCCACTACATACATACTCCATCTACCTCGGGCCTTTGATCTAGTTCTTGATTAATGAAAACATTCTTGGGGGTAAATTTACTAAAGTTCGATTCGGTATTCAATTTTATGAATCAATAAAATTTGCTGAAATCGAATTTAAATCGAACTGCCAAATCCGTTAACAAATCCCTCATTTATGAATATTCGATTTTGCATTTGATTTTCAAATAGAATTCGATTTTGGTTGATTTTAAGAAGGGATTTTGTGTTCAGTTTATGGAATGCCTTCCAAAATTGAACCTCAAATCTCCATTAAAATCAAATGCAAAATAGAATGCAAAGTCAAACTCAACTTCCTCATTACTTCCTATTGGGCCAAATGTATCACATGCACGCTAAGTAACAGGAGAAAAAAAATGTAAACACTTGTGCACACTCTAGAAAAGTTAAAGGGATTTATAATTTCTTCATACATATAATATGCTCATCTTAAAAATATATATATACACTGTATATGTGAGTTTATATGTGTATATACATTTATATGGATATATACTGTATACATGTGTATATACATTTTTTGAAAAAAAAAATTTTTTTGTTTGCCTGGTTATGTTCCCTGAATCCCACGTTGGGGGGGGGGGCTGTGTGCACCTTCGCTATGGGGCCCCCAAAGAGCTAGTTATGTCCCTGATACCGCAGGTAGGTGCACAGCATAGCATAGCATTGAGCAGCCATTATTCCGACAGCCAGACTGCCCCACATGCTTTTGGGAACTTTTAAAGGCATCACAATCAATTTCCAGACAAAAGAATGGTGTTTAGAAGCTCAAATCGACTGTCTCTCATTATTCTATTAATTTGGGGATTTGAAGTTCAATTTTGAGTTTGATTTATGTTCGATTGATGTTTTGCCTATATTCGATTTTGAATTAAATTCCGTTTTCTGTTCGATTTGACCATCGATTTTAGCTTTAGTAAATCTCCAATATCAAAATCGAATGGAAATTGAACCAAAATCGAATGGCAAATCGAACAGAATCCAAAATCGATCTTTAGTAAATACACCCTTTGGTTTCTAATATGGGGTCGTATAGTTTATTAAACCGCCATCCTGTCTGCCACTGCAGTGCCACTCTGTTTCCTAGATGTGCCATGTTGGAAGTTGAAATGCAACTGTTTTTTGCCGCCTACATTTTAACCAGAGAATAAAAAAATTTTAAATAGCCAAGGATTCCTGACAAGGGTTTACAAGAAGTCAAGAAAATTAATAGTTGCACCACAGAGCTCGAAACTCCAAATATTAATTTAGGAGGCTGGCCCCACAATCCCTCGTTCCTCCCTAAAAAATTTGCTTCAGAATAAAAAAAGTAATTACATTTACAAACTAATTAATCTTTCCTTACTTTTCCTGCCTTCAACTACATACATACTCTATATCCTTCAGGCCTCTAATTTTGTTCTTGATTAATGAAAACATTCTTGGTTTCACAAATGGGGTCATATAGTTTATTAAACTGCAATCCTGTCTGCCACTGCAGTGCCACTCTGCTTCCTAGACGTGCCATGTTGGAAGTTGAACAGCCACGTGTTTGTGCCACCCACTGCTGTTGCTTAGCTTAGTCAGCTAGCTAGTTCGGTGCAGCTTTTTGGCCTAAATTGGATGAAAACAATATTGTGAGCTATGAGTTGGCCAAAATTGACTGGAAATTAAAGCTATTGAGGTTAATAATACTGGATGAAAACAAACAGGCCCAAATTATGTGATTTTAGCTGTTTTTATAAATTTTTTACAAAATACAGATCCGAAACACATGAATCCAAATGATGATTTAGAACCAAAACCAAAACACGGAGGTCAGCGCACATCACTGATTATTATGAATTTACTTGTCCTGTACACCGGCGATATACAGTGATGATAAGTCTTTGTGGAATAATGTGATTTTCTTTATCAAACTACAGAACTCATGAAACATACATACTGTAGATGTTATAACATATATATATATTATCGATTCCTACCTAGCTATACACTCTAAAATAATTGTCGCTGTTTAGCGTTATGAGTCGCACAGACTTTGATTGTGGTTGCAAAGCACAAAAAGTTATTATTCAACATATAAACAGATAGTTACACGCTGTGATCTAAATACAATTAGCGCAAATAAATTATATAGACCCAAGGTACAGTTGTTACATATGCTTGCGCTCTGGATCCAGATCCCGGCATCAAAGAAGAAACCTCTGTCAACAGCAAAGCAAGAAGACTGAGATCCAGTTTCAGAGAGCCCACATATATACCCTTACAGAGATAGGCAATGCAATAGAACAGGTTGGCATGATTTTTGGTTCTTCTGTTACAGTATAGTTCATAGGTCAGTTCATATGGTCACAATCCAGCCTCCAACAGCTCTTTTGTGTCCATTTTCCAGCTGCATAATAAATCTAAGCTGGCTACATTACAGAGTACATTTTAATGTTTTAACTCTCTATGGTCCTTAGTTTGCAGACACATGTTGCGATTTTCTTACCGATGATACCGGAAATCTTCAAAGACACAGTGGTTTAGATTTACACCAAACATAGTCTGCTTACCATGTACTAAACCTTAGATATCAAATAACATTTATTTCACAACATTACTAATACTGAATATACCTTGAATATCACACTTTAATGCTAGGGAACCTTTTTATGTAAGTGTGCAGTGTGTAAGTATTGGGGTATTGAGAAAAGATGCTAGTTAGCGTTGTGCGACTATGTGTTTGTGGAGTGCACCATGGTACGCGTTTTGCAGGGTTGATAATTTTATATGTTTTAGTGACTGTCTGTATTTATATAATGAGGACTCTTAACATCTTTCTATTGCATGGGAATCGCACAACGCTAAAAAATAGCATTGCCGTATGTACTTATAATGGGCGAGATTCGCTAAAATGGCAGCCAGTTGCAAAATGGCATCTTATTGCTATTCGCAAAATGGCAGATTTAATTTGAAACCGATTCTGTCTCAGCCAATTATATATATATATATATATATATATATATATATATATTTACATTTTACATTTTATAACATGTATACTGTCCCACACCTATAGCCACCAGGTATTAGTAGATTAATGAGAAAGCAAATCGCTTCTATATAACACAAACACATTTGAAGAAACTAAATTATGATTTTATTATTGAGCTATCTTTCTCTGATGGATTTTAAGTAATTTATATTATAATAATCCTCTCTCTTTTACTGTCTAAGCCTTTACAACATATTCTATTTATGATGTCGCTGCCATGTAACTGTTTTCTGTCTCTCCTGCCTGTTTATCTCTCACTGGCATTTACATCTTTCATTTCGTTTTCACTGTCAGTTGCTGCTATTTCTCTGCCTTGCTGCACTGCTTTCAGGTTGTCCCTGGCCCATTCACCCCTCATTCCTCCTTTCTCTTTTCAGACTCTCTCGAGGCATATAAACGTGATGTAGAGTCAGTGCTAAAACCAGAAAGAGAGGCAGAAGCCATACTGTTTGCTTTGCTAAGTCTGACAGTATGATCAGCATGTGTTATGTTTGGTGGGTCAGTAATCTTCCCATTCCATTGTTCTTATGAGCAACATTTGTGTGTCGTGATGTAGTGTGAAATGGCAGCACAGAAATACCCCCAAGTTATCTTCCCAGATAAGAATATTTGCATGTAAATGGTGTTTTCAAAGTTTTACTGGACTAGTAATCATAGATGCTTCAACAAACTTCCAAACTGTCTTGATTTGCGAGGACTATTCTGTGGTCACAACTGCAGAGATATTGGGTGGGATATAGTAAGCATCGCATTTGCGATGCGGTACATCTTGCCTCTCTTCGGCTACATACCGCGGTTAATTACTGCGGTATGTACTTAGAATATGGCAAAGGACAGCTCTCCTGATAAGAGCTGTCCTTTGCAATGCCTCCAGACAGAGGGATGTCTGGTTATAACACCCAGAAGTACCTCTGGCGTCATTCTGTTCATGCGCAGAATGCCACAGGGGGCGATTGGAGGAATCAGATTGGATCCCTCCTGGGGGGTGTGTCCCAAAAAGCGTCAAGGTACATTACAATAGTCGCTCATAGCAACTATTTATTCGTAATTTGATTGACAGTCAGGTAGTGAGGAGTGGCAGCAAGGAGGCATGTTGTGACCATTTTCAGAGCATGTCACAGCCTGCGTCTGCAATCCCGTATGCAGTGATACTGGCGTCTCAGTACACGTGGCCATTCTGCGTGACCATAGGGCTATTCAGAAATTCGATTATCTAAGGATATGCGACCAATGCAGCGTCGTTGTACATTAGGGTTGCCACCTTTGTTCTGGCAAAATACAGGTTGGTGGCGTGGCCCTGTCCCCTTACTAAATAAAATTACACATTTCTTATCTGGTGGTTTCTCAGCAACAAGAGAACTCTGAAGAAAATGGTCCTCCCTGGGCAGACAGCGTCTTCAGTCATAAGTTACTATTCATGAAGGAGATCACAAGGTCTGGAAGATGCCTGTTTGTGTAGGAATATAACCAGTGTCAGCATCATACAACAGAGGTTCAACCAGACTCGTGCCCCCTGTGTCCCTATCAGCCTTCTGTCTCCTGTATCTCTCCAGCCTCCTGTGCCACTATACAGTAATATATTTTCATGGGACAATGTTGGGAGGTATGATTTAACAAAATATTATTGTGTGTTTGTTTTTGGTGTGCTGCTACATTAAGATTATAAGATCTTAGTGGACTTATCTAGTCTGTCTTCAGTAAACAGGTTCCATCTATTTGTATCACCTGACTCATCTATATTTTGTGTGTGTGTGTCTGTTTGTCCTTTATGTACAGCCAGAGTTTGGTACCTAGCTACACAAAATTTAGCATGGTGGTGTAGTTTGACTAGGGTTATGTTTTTTTTGGCTATGTTTGAAGTTTGTCAGGGCCATGGAGGTCTACATGGAGTGCTCAGGGTGTCTTTCAGTGCCTAAAGCTGCACTGAGCTGAAGGTACAGGTTTATATGTACCAGTGGTGGGCAGGCAGAGCTCCAATGGAAGAGCAGTGAGTCAGAGGATCAACTGTCGCACTGCACCTGCACCAATAGTTACTCATTTTCTCCAACTCCAAGCACCTTTTCCTAAGCCATGGTCTCCAATGTTGATCTGTGATGTAAAAAATTAAAGCTGCAGATGTACTTCAAGGTCGATTCTTCAACCAGGGCAACGCCTGGTATCCCAGCTAGTTTAAAATGTTTGATGATAAGAACTAGAACTGTATTATTTGCACTTTTTTCACACATGATTTTTTATTGTAATTGATCTAATCCATTGGTAAGACACAGGAGTTACAATATCATTTTATATTTGGAATAATGTAGTTGCCAATGGTAAACGTCCTCAGAAAAAAGCCATGGATGGTCATGCAAGACAAGGTCCTACGGCAGAGTGGTCAAAGGCCAGAGCAGCATGGAGCAGACAAACAAGGACAAAACCAGAAGCCGAAGTTTGGGAGATGAAGGAACAGTAGAGGCAGTGGTGAATTTCCCATGATGCACCGTGCCTATGTGTGACATTTTCTGGGGCTAGCACTTGGACATTTGTTTTAGTATTATCAGTTCGAAATTCCCCAGTAACTAAATATATATTTCCACTGTATTGTACGTATGCCCAGTTCAGTGAACGGGTAAGATACGCACAGAATGCCCCTGTAAGCTGTCATACTTAGTAAATATGTATACATAATTAAAAATATAACAAAATGTTGTTATTATATTAAATTGCCAATCCTCAAAGGAAGGCGTAACTTAGCAATGAAATAATAAAATTGGGCAGTGGGGGATGGTCATTACTGGTGTTCCTAATGGTATCCTGACCCCTAAATCCGCCACTGAGTGCACCCATACCCAAGTCAGAGTCAATGTATAGGAATCAAAAATAGAAGAAGACTGCTTTGATGCTGGAACATAGATGGAGATGTCAATGGTCTGTCAAAACATCAGACAGATGTTTACATAGGATTGCAATTCTAGCTATCATTTTATAGAATATACTAGATTAATGATAGCTAGAATCTGAGTTCTAGCTACAGGAAACTCCACTGGTCCTCTTTAGAAGGTTTAATAAATCTCCATCCCCCCACAATTAATCTGGCTACTCATCCCGGATGCCAAGGTGTACCCTGCCACATACAATTACCACTGCCATCTACATAGCTCCCATGACCCCATATAAATCGATTGATTATATTTTCAATGCAAATGCCTACCCTTGCCATTTATATTTGCAACAATTTGCCACATGTATGTAAAATTACACGGTACAATAGCCATCTATGTACTCCTGCAATCTATGGTTTTCTACTCCATGGAATTTCTATTTGGTGCATAGGAATTGCACAAGATTTCAACCAGTGTTTCCACTTTCAAACTGTCAGATTTCCTGGTCTCTACCATATTCTTTCCTGGCAAAATTCGTTATCAAATTTAGAACTTAAAATGCTGTGGTAAGTACATAGAGCTAACAAAATAAACTACAGAAAACAAAAATTCCAAAACTAAAAAAGTAATTTTATCAGCCCAGGAACACCAGGGAAAATACCGCTTTCAGCAAAGCTTGATTTTATTTATTTCTCTTGATTGTCTGTTTTCTTTAAATATATGGCTTTTGGGGGCAAACCAAGAGCTCTCTATTATAAATATACATTTTTCACAGTTCAAAAACATATGGACAGGTTAATTTTGCCTTGATCTAATATCTAATAGTGTGTGTGTGAGTGTTTGTGTATCTGTAGTGTATTTTATGGTTATCTCTCTGATTTTAGACGGATCTCTTGAAGTAAGTATAGGGCACTAATAGTATTAATAGCTTCTTTAATGATTGGGAGGAGGGTGCAATCACATAGATGCAGCTAGGGGCGTATTTATGCCCAAGGGCTCGTGGACTCAGGTCCCCGTGTGCACCGCACACCTTTCATCCATTATAAATACACATATGCAGTGTCAGACGGGGGCATGAAGGGCCCATGCTTAAAGGGTGTGGCCAGCCACCACAGAAACTTGGCTAACCATTATAGAGGACATAGCCTGCAGACAACATGGATACTACGGTGCATGGTCTGTTCATCTATGTTCCTGCTTTACCAGGTAACTCTAACAATGTATAATTCTAGTGCACAGTCTGAAACCTGACATTAGAAGAGGAGGTGGGGCCCTCAGGGGATTTCCCCTGTACCCCCTGTGAGCCATTTACTTCTGATCAAGCAATGCAGCTGCAGATGGGGCAGATTTGTATGTAATTCTGGATCAGGCCCAATGAGCACAGCCATTATTTTGTCCTCGTCTCCATCCCCATCTGTTTGAAATTTAAATGGGAGGATTATAAAGCTCTAAGTTGTGAAATTCTTCAGTGATCAGGATTGGGATATTATTAACTTACAGGGATAACACTTGTTCAGTAGTTAAGCAGGAGCCAGACACTGGTCTGTAGGATTTATTTTCTAAATTAGATGGGTTACAGCATGCACCATTTTATGAAAAGAGGGATGAAAAGAGGGATTCATAGCATTAAGCGATGGCTGAGCAGTCACTGCTAGTGATGTAAGCTGCACAAGATCAGGGGCTCTTTACTGAATTTCCAGCATTGTCTCTTAGTGTCAAGTTCCTGGGATATTGCTCATAAGTATTGGTTCAGTCCACAAAATAGCTGACACCACTGTGACAACAGGTGCAGTTTAAGAAGGGAGTTCAGGGAGCTGCTGCAGACCAATCTCATAAAGTACAACCACCTGATTGCAGAAGAAATAAAATAAAATACAGAGTACCTGATTCAGAGATGGACTCCGATTGCATCGCTGCTAACATATGCTAAAGCAGCAGGAGGTGCCTGCCTACAAGCCACCTCCTGTCAGCATCGCAGATCTGAATGCTGTGCCGGAAGACACAGACATCGCCCATCTGAGTAAGCTTAAGCTGTGTTACTTCGGTAGACCAAATGAAAATGTTGATGATAGACATAATGCAAATAGAGACAACTTGATAAAATATAGCCGTGCGCCTAATGACTTAGGACCTGGTTCAGACATGTACGCAAACCCGATGGTTTGTGTACATCTCCGATGCTTCTGGGTCTGCACAGATGCAAGTCCCATTCTGCTGATGTGCAGAATGGGTCCTGCGTGCTTGTTCGCACGACTGACACGCTGCAGCGTTTGGGAACAGACTGGGTGTAGCAACTGGAACTGTTCTCCAAAACGATGGTGTGTTGCCCCCGTTTTGCAGGCGTGCCGAGCCCAGGATCTGTGTCGTCGGACGCAGACTTGCTGGCCCCTGCTGTCCAGTTCTGTCGGCGAGGCTGAGCAGCCTGGACAGAGCAGCACCCATCGTGACCACTAGTCATGATGGTTGCGATAGTCATCCGAAGCAGCGTCTACGGACGCTGCACTCGGATCACAGATGCATGCAGGAGGCGTCTATTTCCTACAGATACCTTCTGCCTGCATTTGGTTGGACGGTATTGCTTCCTTGCGGCTGTGCAATACCATCCATTTCTGAATTAGGCCCTTAATCACCATCAGCTGGTGGGATCATTACTACATCAGACATTCAGAAGTGCCCACTAGGTAGTGCTGCTGATCACCATAGATCTGGTACCTGCAAGGTATTTGCCTTCAAAAAGGCGTATCAGCAGATGCGTTTGTGTCTATGATGTTGCAGTTACATCAACACACACATACTCAGTCTGTGATTGCTCATCTCTGACCGTCCCATAGTGCCAGTCATAAGGGTATGCGAGTCAGCAATACACAAAACCTATATACAGATGTATGGATATACATTTTCTTGTGCACATGTACAGTATGTAAAATTCTTATCTTATACAAAACAAATAAAATGTAATTTGTGCATTAGGAAGAAATAAAACAAAAAATATTTATTTCAATGAAATAGACAAGAGGTCATTTAGATACAAATCATGTGTCAGAGACATATTGGGCCTGATTCTAAGCCGTATTATAAGCACATACACCTATATCTCATGTTAGGTGCAAGAGATACCACATGTTGTTAAATCAAATTGACTGAGGTTCTAATTAAGTCACTTGTGCTCAACAATGGATCTCTCTAAAACCTGAACTGTTGGGGAGACTTGAGGACCACGTTTGGGAACCTCTGTTCTAAACATAAGATATGACTTGCAGAATGTGTGATTATTTTTTCATTGGTGGTGTATACAACGGAGTGTGCTATTTATTTTAAAGGAATCAAAACGAGTGCTTGGACTATAAGGGGCATATTTATCTAATAATATTTGCAAGATTCTCCCCCAAAACACCCTTTTTGGGGGTGTATCCGCAAATATGAAGTATCACATGAATGTATCTATGGGGGATTGCAAGTGTAATTTAATACATCCTGGCAATCTATAATTTCTTAATTCCATGAATAGTGGCTATAGGAAATTATAATGATCGGGTCTAGAGCCCGATAATTGATAATTATGCCCTTAAAGAGATAAAACTTTATAGCAGAGTTGTCATTGCTAATGACCTAAACACCACAAGGTATTGTAGAGCCTTGCTGAATTTGTCCAGCTTTATGTCTTGGTGACAATGGCGGGCTGGGCCGGGGGGCAGGGTGCCATTTGCCCCCCGGGCCACAGCGTCATGCGGGCCGCGGGCAGTCTGTGTCACTGTAACACAGACTGCACCGCGTGTGTAGCGCTGACCGGACGGAGTTCGGTCAGCGCTACACAAGTGGCAAACACACAGCCGCCGGCTCCGGCAGCTGTGTGTTTGTTGTAAGCAGCAGCCAATGAGAGTCTGTCAGACTCTCATTAGCTGCTGCTGCGCCCACTGCAGGAGCCCCTCCATCTTCCGGCTCCTGCAGTGGGCAATAGGAGAGGCGTCATGACGTCATATGACGTCTCTTCCCATAATGCCCGGGAAGGACAGACGGAGGAGCGGATGGCGACGGCGGGAGCAGGGAATCAGGTAAGTGGGTTTTTTTTGTTTTTTTTTACTACGTGTGTCTACTGGGGGGAGGCTGGCACTACAAGGTGGAGACCACTACTGGGGGCACCACAAGGGGGGAACCACTACTGGAGGCACTGCAAGGGGGGACTATTACTAATGGGGGCAATAAAAGGGGGGGACTACTACTACTGGTGGCACTAGAAAGGGGGAACCACTACTGGACTGGGGCCACTACAAGAGGGAGGGACTACTACTGGGGGCACTACAAGAGGGAGACCACTACTGGGGGTACTACAAGGGGGAGATTACTACTGGGGGCACTACAAGGGGGGACCACTACTGGGGATAATAACTGGGGGCACTTCAATGGGGAGACTACAACTGGGGGGACTACTACTGGGGGCACTACAAGGGGGGAGACTACTATTACAAGGGGGGACTACTACTACTAGGGGCACTACAAGGGGAGGGGACAACTACTAGGGGCACTGCATAGGGGGGGAGGGGACTACTACTAGGGGCACTACATAGGGGGGAGGGGACTAACACTGGGGGCACTGCATCGAGGGACCACTGCTGGGGGCTCTATAAAAAGGGCAATACTGGGGGTACTGCATAGGGGGGAGACTACAACTGGGGCCACTATTTAAGTAGCATTGCATAAGGGTTACCACTATTGGGGGCACTGCATGGGGTGTGGACTGCTACTGGGGGCACTATATAAGGAGCACTGCATAGGGGGTACCACTAATGGGGGCACTATATAAGGGGCACTGCATAGGGGGGGCACTACTGGAGGCCTGCATAAGGGGATCCTCTCCTGGGGCACAGGGGGACACTGCATATGGGCACCACGACGGGGCTGTTCCTAATCTTTATTTTTACTTTACATTAATCCCATATGGACCCGCCTCCTCCCTGGAACACTTGAGGGGGGGAGGCGCCGTTGCACGCATGTTCTTCGGGCACCCTGGCTACACGCTACCCCCCTGCCAGGGCCGCCTGCATGCATTTTACCCCCCAGGCTAAAAGTTGCCAGCCAGCCCCTGCTTGGTGATGTCACAGTTGGGATGTGATCAGCATGTTGACAGTACAATGTTGTTTAAAAGTCTAAAGCTAACACTAACACGTTTATCCAAGGGTCATTTCTCTCTACTTCTCCTCCTGGACCTGTCTGCAGCCTTTAATTCAGAAGGCCTTCTTCTAAACCTCCACTCCTTTGGTCTCCACGACTTTACCCTTTCTTGGTTAACCTCCTATCTGTATAATTGTGCCTTCTCTATCTCTTGATATGACTTCACCTTTCCCTCTACCTGCTGGTGTCCACCAAAGGTCTGTTCTTGGTCCCATTCCCTTCTCCCTTTACACCTCCTCAACTGCTCCTTTAGCCTCCAAAAATACCTGCATGCTGTTTACAACCAAATTTACCCTTCCTCCCTTGACCTCTCTCTTGTTCGGTCACTCTGCCATCTGCTTTGCAATGTCCCAGACTTTCACAAACTCAATATGTCTAAAACCAAGCTCAATAAATTCCCCTTCCAGGACCCCTTTATCTTGCTCCTCTTTCTATCTGTTGACAGAAACTTCCTCACCTCAGTCTCCTTCACTCCCCACGTTTCTTCTATCTCACAATCCTGCCACTCCCACCTTTGCAATATCTCTAAATTCAGACCCTTTCTCACCACAGTAGACCAAAACTCAATATTTTGCCTAGACTACTGCAACCTCCATTTCTCTGACTTTCCTCTCACCTGCCTCTCCGCATTGCACTCTATCCTTAATGCTGCCACCAGTTTCATTTACCTCTCCTGCTGCTCTGTATCCCTCCTCTGCAAACAGCTACCCTGGTTCCCAATCCAAAAAAGAATACAGCTTAAGCTCCTCACCCTCACATATAAAGCTCTGAATCGATCCACTTTCTCCTACACCATTTCCAATCATATTAATGTTCTCACTGCCACCAATCCTCTCAGCTACTCCACCAACCACTGTCTCATATCCACTCTGGTCACCTCCTCTCATATCTACATTGTATATTTCTCCTGTGCATGGTTTGTTCCAAACACAAAGATACTCATCTGTATACTCCTTTTATTTATGGGGCATCTAGTTAAAACTGAGCTACCTTGATGGGAGGAGATATGGAGGGGAAGCTTATTGATTATGTGCAGAAATCAATCTAAGTGCTTACTCCTGTACTGCTCTCTGGGCCTAAATGTTCAGGAATCTGCGCAGGCGCCAGACCGATTCTGCACATTTGCCGAACGGTGTTTGGGAGCCCGCACGTAAACTGGCAGCAGACTGTCAGTGATTGACTGCTGCCATTTGGGGGCGGGGAGAGGCGGTAATGCCCTCTGTTTCCCGAAATGGAGGCGTGTCACCGACGTTGGGGGGGGAGGGAAGAGGCCAAGATCTCTGTCGGCTGACGGAGATTCCCTGACCTCTTACTTTAATCTGCAACAGGCGGCTGCTTGACCCCATGGGTCACCGCAGCCGGCCCTTGGTCCGCAGAGTATCCGATGCTGCGTTGGACAACGCAGCGCAGATACGTAATGCAGCAGGAGGCGTGATGCCTCCTGCTGCATTACCATAATTGCAAGAATCGCAATTGCAAAGCTGCCTGCATACATCATATATCTATAGCCTGCGTACATACATCATATATCTATAGCCTGCGTGCAGCTTTGCAATTGCAGTCCTTGCTGTTCATGCCCTCTATACCCTAAGATCCCCCAATTGCATGAAGGTCAAAAAGTCTTATTGCTGAACACACATGGATTTGTGCTGCACAAAGTGCCAGAAACAGATTTCTAATTTTGACACATATGTGAAAATTGGACAGATCCAGCCATTTGTTGTTCTGATTAAGCTTCCAGGTAACATTTGATTTCACAAAGGCACCCAGCAGTCATGCCTGAAAATGATCCGATCACGTTGGCCAGTTTTAGTATGTGTAACCAGCATTAGGAGATGACAAGCTGAGTGAACCAGTAAGGCATGCAGAAGAGGACTATCAGTATCTTGTGAGATTATTAGGGGTCACTGGCCTGTGCTGCAATTTAATAAGTCATGGTTCCCTTGCTTTACAGCTTCTTATCTCATAACTACTTGTAAACTCACAGCACATCTTTCTGCAAAGCAGAGTTACAAGAACATCACTTCAAGTCTGCACTTAAATCAACTACTAGTTCAAGAGTTAAACTTAAGTAGCACCGTAATACATATTGCTGACAAATTAATTTTACATGCAGCATAACTCAAGTCTTCCCCTCTTATTTTACTGCACTACATGGAAGATTGTAAAGTGCAATGTTTGGCAAATACGTGACTTCCGGAATATCATAGGTCATTACAAGCCTGACTACTTTTGTGCTTCTGTTCAATAAAGATGAAGAATCCGAAAACCATAATGCATTTACTCATGTTATTCCATATATCTATACAAAGACCAT
This sequence comes from Taudactylus pleione, assembly GCA_031769625.1. Taxonomy (NCBI): domain Eukaryota; kingdom Metazoa; phylum Chordata; class Amphibia; order Anura; family Myobatrachidae; genus Taudactylus; species Taudactylus pleione. The sequence continues at coordinate 3,178,843 of JAUIMM010000052.1, read as the reverse complement.
TTGGCTGGCCATATATACCAGTGTATAACTAGATTTGGAAGCCTCAAAGTAAACAAATTTTTATGTGAATTCCAATTCATTATCTGTATTAAGAATTCTCCTAGCCCCAACCCTTTGTGGTATGCAGTCGCGATGCCGACGGTCTAAATGCCGACCGTCGGCAACCCAACTGTCTAATCCCGGCAAGGGTCTAATGACAGGCGTCAAAATCCCGACGCTTGTCATTTTACCTGTGCCGGGAGCCCGACATCCCGATCGATGTTAAGCCGGGTGCGGAAAACCCGGGGGGGGGGGGGGGGTTAGGTTAGGAGCTCCTGGGGGGACTTAAGGTTATGGAGACACCCCCGGGAGGGTTAGGCTAGGGGAAGGGGGGTTATGGTTAGGCATCCTCAGGGGAAGGTTAGGGTTAAGCAACCCCCCCTCGGGAGACCCAGATTTAGGCTGTAAGGGGGGGTTAGGTTTAGGCATTTACAGGGGGGGTAGGGTTAGGCACTTGGGGGGAGGTTAGGGTTAGGCACCCCTAAGGGATCTTCACTGGTGCCGGTCTTCCGGTGTCGGGATTACCATCACATTGTGCAGTTCCTCTCCACCCTGGGCAAACCGGCATTTATCTATTCCAATAACCGTATCATTGAAGACTGTATAATGGACTATCATTCTCCAGGAAGATCTTCCTCTATCGGTGTACTGGTAATTATATACCTACCGGATTACCCTGTATATAAGGAATTTGTCATCTCCAAGTGGAACTCTTATTAATGGGGGTTAATATAGAAACAGGAATAAGGCGACGGCCAGCAGTGGATTTTTAATTCAGTAGTAACAATATTTTTGATTAATTTTTTGCAACATTGTTGTTTATTGCTCTCAGAGATAATTGTTATTCTGTATTTTATTTATGCTACATAGTATTGTATTGCGTGGTATTTTCTGTGCATTAAATAATAGCTATTAGTGATTTTACACAGTTGAATGTTATAATTTTTCCATGAGCGCGACCTTTTTCCTTTTGCTTATGTACCTCCTGCTGCAGTTGCACATTCAAATGTGAGTACAGAGTACACAAAACAGCACCAGTTCATCAACCTGCTATATGAATGTTATTAAAGATCCTTATTTGACTTTTTGGCCACTAAATATCAGGACTGTCCCTTGAAAATTTGGACTAGCAGGTATGCTGAAAATGCATCCAGCAACTACACAGAATAAAGCATCGGTCATAGAGCCTGATTCAGCAAAGATCGCAGTTGCAGCACGCAATCGGATGAATAATTAGCATTGTGCATTCATCACAGTGCACTAACTAGCAATTGCGATGGGTACTGTGTCTACAGAGACTACGCAGACCCCAAGCACAGTGATTGACAGGAAGTGCTGTTTGTGGGTGGTGACAGGGGGACTGGTCAGGCGAAAGCAGGCATGCCAGTGTGTTGCAACGCCGTTGCAGGGGCGTGCATAAATTTTCCACTGCAATAACATACGCAACTTGAGGGCTCATATCTTGCGCTGAAGTTAGCAATTCCTCAGTGAGGTCTGATCTGTCTTAACTGTGCGTATGAGTCCGATGTTACTCAATGTTACAGATTATGTTGCTATATTGCACAAGTATACGGATCTGTGTAAGTGGAAGTGGGCGTCCTTCTGTTAGGCTGTGATCGCAATGCAATTGCAAACATTTGCATTAGCAACTGCGGTGCGTGTGTATTAGCAGAATAGCGATCATTGCTGAATCAGGCCCATTGTGTGCACTTAACCAATATACCAAGGAATAAATTCTATTCATTTTCAAGGGATCAGTGCATCCTTAAGGCACTACTCTCTAGGAGACTAGGAGGTATATTTACTAAAGGTCGATTTTAATCGATAAAAATCGATCAACATCAAGGTTGTTTTCCTGGGGCTAAATCACTAATTTACTAACAGACAATTTTTGATTAGTTTTTTTTTTAAGTATCAGTAAATGTGTGATTTAGCCCCAGAAACACAACATCGATGTTAATCGATTTTTTTAATCAATTTTAACTCTAACAAAATCTATTAAAATCGACCTTTAGTAAATATACACCTAGGCATCATATAACGCTGGTTGATCAGAGCAGTAATTAACATATTGTGTCAAATAGTTCAATGCTGGTCACAAAATATCCCACCTCTCTATTGGAAGTTATTGGAAGCTGCTTTCGCTGTTATCCCCTACATCAGTGATCACAACCACAAACAGAGGTGTCTTTGGCATCTCAAAGTATAAACAAAGCACTTGCTAAAGTTTGGCTCAGGTTATTTGTAGTGAAGCAGTAATTGGGCACCCGTATATAAAACAGTATGCTGTAACACTGTACTAACAGCAGCTTTCAAGAATACAGTCCCATAAAAGTCTGGGGCTTTAATGTTATATAGACAGTTACTTGAAATAGATGTAAAGTTTTAGGTGGTGGAAGCATTAAATGTCATCTTGTAAGCTCCTGCATGCTCCTAGGGCTGTGCTTGAAATAGATCAAGTGTCTGTGTATATACTGAAATTCTCCTGCCTTCAGATCCCATTACATCCCTACAACAAATGTTTTTCAAGCCCGGAATGATTGCAGTGGAAAGGCCAAAAGTTGAGGACTAGCAACAAATTAATAAAGCTGAAAGAAATGTAGTTATGTTGTGAATTAGATTTAAATAATGCAGATGTATACTGAGAAACTATTATAGTTGCTCTACACAGTCAAGCATACAGAACTCAACAAGTATTTTCTTACAATGTAAAGTATTTCAACATGCTTACAAACATTTTCATGATTCCATTCTACCAACTATCAGGAGGTGCCCCAGGACTGTGATTAGTTGTTCCTTAAGTAAAGAAGGTATACACATAGCTACATACTTATTCAATGATATGCAATATAAGAGTTATACAGTGCAATAAAACAAATGCAATGTGTATGTGAGCATGTATGGGTATAAGTTGTATACTGATTATCAAACAGATTAATTTCAGGGTTTTGGAAGTCTAATATGGTTCTGCTGCTGGCATCCTGATAGGGTGCTTATCAAAAAGGAGCACCAATGTTTTCTAGTAATGGCTACATAAGCCGACAAGACTACCATGGTCTCCAAACCTTCTAAACTATCTAGACAAGTCCTAGGCTACTGTATGTTACAGATACATGTATCAAGAAGTAAGATTAGTGGGGTAAAAATCTCCACCCATTGGCTAAAACCACCAGCCACCCATGAGTACTTATCAAGTTGCGCCAGGCTCTTAGGCTAAGACACCCAGAGAGACAGAAATAGTGCAAGGGAATCTATAATTTCCTTATCATCACATGTTCCTCAAAGGCAGAGCCAGATTAAGGTCCACATGGGCCTGGAGCTGAAATTTGCGATGGGCCTATTTTATGCCAGTGCAGGGGATGTGACTAAAGCTGGGGCAGTGGAGCTACAAAAAAAAAGTTTATTTCTTTTGCATGAAAGTGTGTGTACTGTATAGAGATTTAGTTATGTGACCGGCGGCCGCAAGACCGCTGGTCACAATCCTGACGGCAGAATGCTGGCTAGGGATTCATGATAGGCGTCGAAATACCGACACCTATAATAATCCTGATGCCGGAATCCAGGACGACGTGTGCCCAAATTAAGTAGGTCTGGGGCGCCCGTCCTGTTAGCCACGGGGGTTAAGGTTAGGTTTATGGCATTTAGCGGGGTTAGCATTAGGTTTTTTTGGGGGGAGGTCAGGGTTAGGCACTCCTAGGGGGGAGGGTTAGGCCCCCCCCCCACGGGTGTTAGGTTTAGGGAGCGGTAAGGGGGGGTTAGGGTTAGGCACTAGGATGGGAGGTTAGGGTTAGGCACCACTAAGGAAGGGTTAGGGTTGGGAGGGGGGCAGGGGAGGTTAAAATACTTGCCACCGGCATTTCAATCCTATTCCCCTGTATAGTCTGCCTTTCCTTGAGTGCAAAAAAATCTAAAATTGTTCACTGTTTAGTACCATATTTCTTTAAGTGTTCATCCCAGATGCCTAACCGGATTGGGTACGGGATGCCAGGCGCTCGTGATCCTGGCAGTCAGAATCCCAACGCCGGCATCCAGACAGGGTTAGGATACTGACACCTGTCGGTCAGTATTTTAACCCTCCCCCTCTCCTTACCCCTCCCTTCCCGCAGCCTAAACCTAACCCTCCCCCATTCAGCCTAAACCTAATCCCCTCCCCCCCCACAGTCTGAACCTAATCTTCCCCCCCGCAGCCTTAACCTAACTCACCCGCAGCCAAACCCACCCCCTAGTGCAGTGTTGGCTAACCTTCACACTCCAGCTGTTATGGAACTACATAACCCAGCATGCACTGCTACAGTTTTGCTATTAGGGCATGCTAAAACTGTGGCAGGGCATGCTGTGATATATAGTTCCACAACAGCTGGAGTGTCAAGGTTAGCCAACACTGCCCTAGTGCCTAACCTTAACCTCCCCTAACCTTCCCCCAAACCCCAAGAGCTGTCAAGTGCGGTCGCGGGGGGACTGCAGACTATGCGGGGGACTTGCCTACTCTTGCGGGGTACCGGGAGCGGCACCCGATTTTCGGGAGGCTCCCGACAATCTCGGGAGAGTAGGCAAATAGGTTACAGATAGGGTAAATATGTCATATATATATATATATATATATAAAAGCGCAAACTGTCCACACTCACGTTAAGCCTGAATCCAATGCTGGGGTAGCTGACCCAAACAAGGTAAATACCTTGTCAAAGACAATCTCCAAACAAAATGAGGGTGCACTCACCAGACTTCATAGATATCAAAAAGATTTGTTTTTATTTACGTCATCTTAAAAATACAGCCATAGTATAGCCATCCATCGACGTTTCGGTCCCATGCTTGGACCTTTGTCAAGATGCTTGGACCTTTGTCTTGACAAAGGTCCAAGCATGGGACCGAAACGTCGATGGATGGCTATACTATGGCTGTACTTTTAAGATGACGTAAATAAAAACAAATCTTTTTGATATCTATGAAGTCTGGTGAGTGCACCCTCATTTTGTTTGGAGATTATATATATATATATATATATATATATACATATAGTATATATACAGTAATACACACACACTCATACACAAACTACCTAATTCAGAGTCGGTCGTTGCGGCCGCACGGTCGTAAGGGAAAAGGGGCTGGATATGCAAATGATGCACTCGCAAGTTGCGTCCTTAAGATCAGATCGTTAGCTGGCTGACCATGGGGAGGATGCGGCCGTAAGACAAATAATACGCCCCCTTCTCGTACGCATTACACGTCATCTCCGGCCATATAAGGATTAATCGAGACCATCGGTAACCATCGGAACTGGTCGTAGAGCTTAGGATTGACCATACCCTCTCTTAAGCACTACGATCAGGTCAGTGTACAAACCACCCATGTCGCGTGTGCCATGACACTACTTTGTTAATTATGCACTCCCATAAAACGCCGTTCACATAATTTAGGCACGCCTGCGTTCGAATCTCCACTCCCCCGTTTTCAAGCACCTTCCCGTTACCACCCACAAATGCCTCATTCTGTCACTCAAACTACCGACCTGGCTGTGTTCAAGGAGAGAGAAATTTCTGATTGTAGCAGCTAGTTTGAGCACGCGCATTGCGAACTTTACACATGCGCAGTTTAGCGAACATCGGTGGCGTACGACCGTGCGGCCGCAACAACCGACTCTGAATGATGTCCACAGTCCCTTGGTAAGATTACACACACGCACATACATTCATGCTCAGGGTGAGATCGAACACTACAGAGCAGCACTAGATATTACATTGACCTGTAGGATGCATTGAACGGTGATAGATGTCCTCAGTCCTCATGTCTGTATTTCTTCTGACCGTATTTGTCTCTGTAGCTCAGCCTCTGCGGCTCTATTTTTCTCATTTCACTGACATCATTTCACTCACAGTGTCCACGGAGTCTGAATTCCAGTTGCTGCGGAGGGAGAGGCGAGTGGGCGGGGCTTCGGATGGCCGCGGGTGGGCGGGGCTTATTCTGGCGGGTGGGCGGAGCTATGTCTGGCAAAGGCAAATGGCCTTCGGGGGTGTGAGAAGTGAATGGTCTGGGCTTTAGATGGCCAGGAAGTGGATAGGCAGGGCTCACCAATGCCGATGGTGGTGACTGTTGACAGGAGTATTTTTTTTCATGTGCGCACTGGCTATACTACAGCAGACGCTATGGGCCTATTTTCATGGGGGGGCCTGGAGCTGTAGCTCCACCCGCCCCATTATTAATCTGGCCCTGCTCAAAGGTGAAGATTAATAACCCCCTATCTAGACAAATGCAGAAAGCACAGTACTATGCCATAACTGCAGTAGGCTACCTTTTTCACAGCATTGAAATGGAAAGCGTCCCTATGGTCAGAGATCGTGCTGAAAGTTTTTGGCAATAATGGCATTAAAAATATAAAATAATGAAAAATGCAAATAAATAAAACTCTAGAAGAAAACTCATCTGCATTCTCTACAGCAATCCACAAGGCAGTCATTTGAAGAATACTTGATTTTGTTTTAAAAAAAATAATAATTTTTAAATGATCAGAAATAAAATATTTCAGCTATATTCTATTAACTACATTTAACAAAATGGAAATTAATAATGAAGTCTGTATAATATGAAGCTTTTATTACAATCTAAGAAACTTGGCTCTTCTGTGTTTATCGTAACTTTATTAAACAGTACAACGACACAATTTGGGTTGTCTTTTTACAAATCCAGCTTTATTAACATTGTATGGAACTTGCAAACAATTTACAGTCTAACTCAAAGTTACTGTACTTTTTTTGGCAAAATTAGAACAGGTAAAAACAAAAGCAGTGACCACCTTTATTTTATAATGAGATAGATTAAAAAAAAAAAAAAAAGTACAAGGCCATAAATTGCAAAACTGAAAAAGAAATCCACACGGCAAATTTAATATTAATGTTTAGTGCAAGAAACATATTAAAGATGATTATGGAATAAGCTGTAGATAAATAAAAGGGAGAGTTGTGTAAACAGAGGTAGAGGCCACCGCAAAAGGCTTCATTAATACATAGCAGTCTAAAGATGGAAATGACTTAAAACACATTTCCCAGATTTATTCTAGCTTGTATGTACACACATACAATAAATAATTTATACAATCCTTCATATAACCATGACAAAAGTTATTGCGCCAGAACCATTGTTTATTCCATTAATGCATTGATACAAAATTCTGCAAGAGATGACCCCAGGTATTTGTTGTGTTTAATTAAAAATAATAATAATGTTGAGTTTCTATATTTTAAAATAAAGCTATGTCAAATCCTCTCCCCTTCTGGATCTCCTCACCTTCTCTGGATTTAGAAAAATGCCTTATGGCAACAATTACCCCTTACAGTCACAATTAACATACTCACCAGAAAGCTTGCATGGGGCATTGGCTTTAACAGATTTTGAACTTTTTAAAACCAATGAAAATCAATCAACATTGATGTTGTGTTTCTGGGGCTAAATCACATATTTACTAACAGACAATTGTTTTTATTTTTTTTATTTTTTAGTATTAGTGAGTGATTTAGCCCCAGAAGCAAAACATTAATGTTGATCTATTTTAAATAGATCTAAATCGATTAAAATCGACCTTTAGTAAATATACCCCCAGAAATTAGTTTTAATAAGTGGCGGGTTATCAAAGCACAGGTCAATCACGCTTGTTTAGCATTTATTTATATTTCCGTTTTAAAACTAACAACCTTGCAGCCCATGGGAAAAGGTAGTCTAAAACAGAGCGACGGGACAGAGCCTTCAAATGGCTACTATCCTCCATAAATAGGAAAGTATACTTTAATATGACCCTTCAGCAGACCCTTGTGAGATTCCATAGTGAACCTTCATTCCCATCCCAACATAGACTCTCTGAAAGGTAATGACACCAATATAGTGTCAATTTATATAGCTTGCAGCCTGCATAAAGAGATTTGTAATGAAACTGGAAGACCGACCAATTGGAATCATGGCCGGCGGTTCAAAACGCGACAGCGGCTGCCCGGCAGGGGTGAAAATCCTGATCATCCAAGGTAAGTATTTCCTAACCCTGACCCTCCCTTTGGGGTGCCTAACCTTCCCCTCAAGTGCCTAACCCTAATCCCCCCTTCCCCGCCGCCTAATCATAAGTCCCCCGGGGGGGTGCCTAACCCCCTCTTCCCCTAGCCCTAACCTCCCGGGGGGGTGCCTAACCCTGTCACCGCCCGGGAGCCCTAAACCTAACCCCCCCTCCCCCGTGGCTGTCTGCGCCCGGCTTACCTTCGATCGGTAAGCCGGGTGTCAGGCTCCCGGCGTAGGTCTAATGGCAGGCATCAGAATTTCGACGCCTGTCATTAGATCCCTGCCGGGATTAGACAGTCAGGAAGCCGACGGTCGGGATTACGTCCGTCAGCTTCCCGGCTGCTACCCTCCCACTTCAAGAAGCACCAAATATGGTAGATCTAATTTGGCTATTAGCACAAAACAGGCTTAGAATAGTGTTCGTTATTACAAGCACTTACGGAACCTCAACATCGGATGGGAAACGGCGGAAACCTTGGGATGTGGATGGATGTTTTTACAAATGTCCAGGTTTTCTTGCATATTTAACATATTTCAATAGGTTTATCTCTGATCACAATAAAAAGTTAGCTATCAATTTTCAATGTTCCACAAATTCAGATCACTAATTAGGTTTCCAAATGACATATGGTAAGTGAAAATAAACATTGTACTGAATGAAATCTTGGCAAAGGTAGTTGTAATTACAGGCAAATCAAGGGAATAAGTACTAGAGCTGTTCACAGCAAAAGCAGTATTACCGTTAATATTCTTACTCTTAAAATAATATTAAAGATGTATTCCTCATTATGTCCTCACTCACCTTGGTGAGGTCCCAGGAACTGCACAATGGAACAGCTTTAGAATGGCAGCTGAGATTGGTGTGAGTGGAACTACCAATAAAAAGCTGCGAGTACCATACTTGCATCATCGTATTTGTCTTTACAGATGTCTCCAGCCCTTGGGTTTCAGTCAGGGCTGTCAGATGAATGAATGAATGAATGAATCCCAGTGGTTGTATTGAGCAGTTCCCAGGACTCTATTATATACCAAAATGTAAAAAGATTTTTAACAACATTGGAGTACAACTTTAATTGTTGTTTGCGTGACGGCGTGCAGCAGACATCAGCATGAAAATTAAATTAGCAATGGTGGGATGCCCAATAGCCACCTCCCCAAATTGCCAAACACTTGTATCAGGAGTGTAAAATATATATATCCCTGCTATGCAGCAACATGCCTCCCAACTTCGCAAGACAGACATGTGCGTGGGGGCGGGTCAGATCTCAAAATCAGTAATGACCCATCTAAATTGGGACAGTTGGGAGGTATTTGTTTGTACATGACATTGATTGCTTTGTAAGCCCAACGGCATAGCTAGGGACCATGTACGCACCTATCTGCACAAAAATATGAAAAAAGTAAACCTAATTGCATATTTTTGAAAAATAGTTCATAAATGAGCTTTATTTTTTAACAATTAGCATATAAAATATCTCGGTATCTACACAAATTGGCTGTAAGATCATAAAAGCAATTCAAACCCCTTTTTAGAACTTAAATAAGTCTTGAAAATTGCTATATTCATTTCAGACACCTTGTAGGATACTATAGAAAAATGTATTTCACTAGCCTTTCTTTTCTTATACGTGACACTACTGAGATGCTTTATGTTTCAGCAGTGGTTTTAGAATTTGGTTTTTAATATGGCTTAAGTATGTCATGAGTAATAAAGATTGGTGAATTTGTAAATATAAGTGACGGATGTTATCGGGAAATCCATTATTCAGAAAGGTCAGAGAATGAGGCATGAGAAAATCTTCCTGCTGTTCAGTGATCGCGTCATACAGGAAGTCATTAACACCAACAGGCACCTCTTACTACAGTCACTGCGAGGAGAGCTCCTACACAAAGTACTGAGATGCAGGTGTAATTATTAAATACAGTTTTAGGCATGGGGCTTTAAATGAAAGAAAGAAATAATCATCTGGAATATAATTCTGTAAAAGATATGGGTTGCAATATCCGAAATGCTTGTGACTAAATGTGTTGGGTATGGGATGCCGGCGCTGGCATCTCGACAGGGTTAGGATACAGGCACTTGTCAGTCGGTATCCTAACCCTCCCTTCCTGGTACCTAAACCTAACTTCTCCACCTAATGCCTAAACCTAACCTCCCCCTTTCCCGTGCCCTAATCCTAACCCTCCCTCGCTAGTGCCTAACTCCAACCCTCCCCCTAGTGCCTAACCCCTAACCCTTCCCCTAACCACACTACTTACCTTCGGGATGCCGGTGCCGGGATTCTGAGCGATGGAATCCCCGCGTTCAGTTTTATGACCGCATCCCGACTAAGGTCCTGATCCAGAGGTGGACGCAAATCCTGTCAAGACTATGATTCCGTACACAGCGGTTCTGCAAAAATATGCAATTGTCGCAGCCAGCTGCGTCCCCGATCTGCCGCTTGAAAACAAAGACACACTATCGGTTGCACCATCAAACCCTATGGTTGCTTAGAATGTCCATCGGAAGTCTCTGGCCAAGACACACCCAAAACAGTCGCAAAACACGCTTGCATTTGACTCGCAAACCCCCCCGTTACCTCCCACAAATGCTCACTGACTGTCAATCACTCTCGTCCAAAGCCTCACTGTGACTGCCATCGTTAATCAAACTTGGCGCATGCGCAGTGCGACTCTGATGCATGCACAATACGAAAAAAAAATCGCTGAAATCCGTAAACGCTGGCATTGCATCCACCTCTGAATCAGGCCCAAACATATAATATTAATTGTCACGCAGAACTGCTCTTTGTGACTAGCAAATAAGTGTAACAATACTCGAAAAAAAAAATGGTGTCGTTGAGAAAGTGAATTGTGTGGCTTGGACTTAAAAATATTTCTATGATCATATGCACAACACACAAAACCACTTTACATCATACGTTTTGCTTCACTTTATCACTATTAACTGAATCCTTTCTTTCCTGCCCAAAGACAAGTATTTCTAAAGTGAAGCAATGGTTACATTCTTTATTTTTTGCCCTTTAATCTTAATCTCTTACAAACAATTCATCTAATATCAAAAAGTATTTGGGAAATTTGTGACATCCCTGTCAGTACTGGAAGCACAGTTTAAGTTTGAGGGATCAAGCTAAAATATTTCACAATAGGAAAACAAGTATACATTTTAAAGTTGTAAATGGAGAAGACTTTTCATAACATTATACAAACAGTACAGAGATAATGATGTGTCCTCATACATCTATCTTCAATACGCCACATAGCGCCACTTGCCTGGCGTAAGTGAGCCGCCAGGTCCCGTGCAACTCTACTAGCGTCGGGTGTCTTGTTTCTGGCTGAAAATACAAGTCACTAGGCGATGTGACTAGGACGCACCAGCAGACTGCCCTGATTCATTTGTTACGCAACACTTGTATATCTGTGTGCACCTGAGTCTGTATATGAAGCACAATGTAACTTGGAATGATAAAAGCTGCGGCCGCCACATTGTAGCACTTCGTATACAGATTCAGGGACTCACACAGATATACAAGTGTTGCATATAAAATGAATCAGCACAGTCTGCTGGGGCCTCCTAGTCACATCGCATTGCGACTTGGACCCATTTTCGTCAATAAAAGTTGCAAAAAGCCGCCCAGTGCAAGCAGAGTCTCACGGGACCTGGCGCACCAATAGGGGCTTTTTGTCGCGACTGCAGAAAAGATGTGTAAGGACACATCTGTAGGATGTAGTTAAGGACAAATGGTAAACAAAGAAAGTGTGGCTTCAATGTAATAGACACAAATACTGGGTGGATTCAATGTAATAGACACAAATACTGGGTGGATTCAATGTAATAGACACAAATACTGGGTGGACCATCTCAGATACTAAACATGAGGATTTATCTGATCAAAAATGATTACTACAAATAGATATAGCATGTGTTCTATTAGCCAAATTAAAGAAAAACCTGAGTCAGACAGAAGAGGTGACTTTAGGGGGTGGAAGGGAACACACAGTATCGCTTAATACTCAGACAGACCCTGGTACTGAAATGTTTAGTTGCTTTTCCAGAAATAGCAGCAGAAGTGTTTTCTTTTTCAGTACTACAGTAATCTATGGACTCAGCTGTCTCTCTCCTAACTCTACTACTTATATAATGCAGGGTATTGGGAATGTACTGTATATCAGCATTGGATGGTACAACCCCTCTCCCTATCTGACTCTGCTAACAGCCTGTGTTGTGATTTCACATTTATTATGTCATTTACCATTTCCAATACGAGTTGTTGTTGGTAATTGAGAGAACACAACGTACTGCTCATGTTGAAGCAAAATGTAATAAGAATTACAGTACTTCTGTGATGGTATTTATTGAAACCTCCTAGTGCAATACTGGGGCAACACTGGTGTAGCAACAAACAGAATGAGCGGGAAACATGTCAAGTGAACACTTCATCTACACACAGTGGAAGCAGCCATTTTGTGGGTTGAACTAACATTCTTACAAACAGAGCTTATCAAAATTCACTAGGAACCAGGACCTCACAAATTGAAGTCTGATTTTGTAATTATTAAGAAATACCTAAGTGATGTTACTGGTACAAAGCAAAATGATAGGCCTGGTGCAGCCCACAAAATGGCATACTTGCCTAATGTCTGGGAGACTCCAGAATTTGGAGGAGTTCCCCTGAACTCCCTGGAGAGTAGGACACTCTCCCAGTTAAATAGTTTTATTATTAATATCTTTTAAAAAGATATCCACTGTGTCACTAGTACCATCTTGATACTGCAGCCACCTGGCTTTTAAAGTCTCATCACCAACAGCTATTGTGCTGGGTCTTTGAAATACAACTGCAGCTGTTCTGTGGTTTGCTCTCCACCCGGTCCACTGCTGTACGTTCATGGAGGACCCCACAGCACAGAGGAAGGGCAACCTGGGAGAGGTAAACCTACAATTCAAGTAAAATTCATAGGGAGAGTGGGGATTATGGTTATGAATTATTAGATATTCTGCAGGATGGATATCTGGCTATGAAGTTCAATGGAGATGTATGTTAATTACTAATCTGACAAGTGTCGCACACAAATAAAGGGAATGCACTGCAAAATGGTGGCTGTAAGGAATCACAGCCACTGGAATGTTTAAATGCCTGTTACATGTGTGTTTAAGAACAAAACACCTGTAAATATGTCTGACACAAGAAAGCACAGTTTTGCAGGTCACCATAGACATTGATGTTTTTCTTGTGTTGCAGCAGCATTTTTGTGTTGCAGCAGCATTTTTACATTACTATTACTACCCCTGCATGTTTGTTTTCTGAGATCTAGTACATTGCACTTTCTATTTAACACCTCTAACCAGGCAGTGGTGCAAGTGCCACAACTGCAATGGGTGAAGCCACTATAGGCACAGAGGAGAGCTGGCCTTTGCCAATGCTGTGTCATCCACCAGAGGCCCCTGCTCGGCCTTTATGTACATGTGCACAAATTGTTGTATGCCTCAGTGATGTCGCTAGTTCCTAGTGAATTGATAGGCTGCATCCACATGAATATTAGCTGAAGGAGACAAAATGTCTGCCTCCCCAGAAATAGGTGATGGAAACATTTCTGAGCAACACAATATTCCTGAAATAACTGAGGCCTTTAAATTTCAAAAGAACACACTTTTTTCAGAATGAATGTCCTCAATTGAAAATAGGTTTAAGGAGTATTTTTACTTTCATGCTGCCTTTTAGTTGCAAGGCTGTACAGTGCTTGAGGGAGCCCAGATATGGGGATGGAGGGTGTGGCTACACCTTTTTCCCTGTGAGTGCAGAACTACGAGTGCTAATAGGGGTGTAGTGGTCCCTCCTGGCAAGCTCGGACTCACTTGTACCCAACCCACAACATATTAAAGATTTTTCTAACCTATTTGTGAGCTGGAGATTTCATCTTTATCCGTCTAGATGGAAAACACAATAGAGCTCTCACTTCTCCATCTTCATTTGTCAGGTAACCAGGACAAGTGCATTGTGCAACAGTGTTGCAGCACTTTGCTAAATAGAAATAAAATCTGCCAAATCATAACCTTAAGTACAAATTTTAATCTTTCCCCTCAGGTTGCAATGTGAGAGGTACGTCTTTATCTTCCATCATTTGGAACCAGCAGAATGTGGATGTCAGACTTTCTCTACAGTGGATTTGTGAATTCATACATTTGACAGTGATGTCACAGCAGCTAAAATGGCTGAATATTCATATTTTTATCCTGTATCAGATCTCCTATAGAATGTAGGGTATGGTTTCAGCTTTTTAACAGAACCTTGGTGAAACGTAAAAGTATCAGCTAACATTGTGTTTGAACTAAGTGCTTCATATGAAAAAAATTAAATATTAGGGTTATGTGGTCCATTAACTTTGATCAGTCTAATGTAAATTAACTGCTGAAGGTCACAACAGATCTTTGCCATTTGGTATCAGATTCAACTTTTAAAATCACTTGAGTAGATCACAGTAGATCCTTATTAGCTCATAATTAACACAACTCTGAATTAATATTTTTATGAAAATTTGTCAGAATTAAATTTAAATCATCACTATTTTCCCAATCAAATAACTGTTGCACTGCTTACGTGTGAACAGTGTAAAGTTGAAAGCTGGAAAAATAAACATTTTGTTAAAGGTTTACTTCACATTTTTTCCTGTAATATATATATTGTATATACACATACAAACACATTTATGCTGTCTTAAGGTAAACATATACAGTGCGACAATATTGCTTGCAAAATGGACCTAGTTGCTTTGCAACTAAATTAACTCATGATATATTAAATATAAATATTTAAAGAACAAAAAAAAATAAAAAAAATGAATGAATGAAAATTACAAAGTACAGTCTGATAACAAAATCAAATTGTAATGGTATATATGCCACGTCCCTGGGATTTTTATCTTTCGGTGTACTGAAATCTTCTGTAGGTAAAAATAAAAGCCAAAAACTTCATGGATTTTATAAGTGCAAACAAAGAAAAATGGCCCAGATCTTGCACATATCTCACCCATACAGCAAACCCACAATATAAATAGTGAATGAGCGAGAATGTTTACTCTGAGGAATGATCCAATGACATCCAACCCAACTGTACGTTTAGTGATAACCAAAAAATATTATCAGCTCGAGCTGTGACACATAAAACATGAGCTTTTGATTGATTTTGTTGACATTTAGGTGGGTTTGGTCATTAATTTAGTGGCTTAGAGGTGTCACATGACTAATGCCATTGTAGGAACTGCTTCTGTAGTTTTGGTGACAAGACAGATTTGAGTAAATATGTCTGAACCTAAGTTTAATTGTGTTTTGTTCTCTTTAGATAGATTAAAGTGTGACAGCACAGTCTAATCAAATATCCCTGAAACATCATGACTAAGGATTGAGGTAAAACTACCTAGATTTTGCAAGTCTTCAAACATTTCTGTCTTCTCTGTGTATCCCCATTAATATAGAATTACTGAAATATAAGCTAAGTAAAAAGGTTACGTGAAATTACAAATAGCTATGTTTTGAATAGGGATTAATTTATTTAAAAGTCAAGTCACTGTTTATTCATTGTAAACTTTGAAAACCAAGAAACATTCTAAATGCATGTAAGTAAACTTGTGGCACATTTATGAAAGCAGGTGCACATGGATTAATGCAAAAAAGGTTGCAGTAACCTACAGCAACAAGGCTCATTGAGAAAATAAAAGCAAATATCTAATTGGTTGCTAGGAGTTACAGAATCTAATTTGCACAGTTACCAATGCACTAGTGCCCATAAATGCTTTGTCAGTAGGTATTTATATCATAAGACCTGCTATGGTCACCTGACATATCTCAGCGCACCAGCTACGAGAGTTGATATTTCCTCGAATCTCCAAACATAGTAGCAACGGAATAATGACCAAACTTGACCAAAAAAAATTAAACATATCAATATAATACATTTAAATAAAAACACTGCTGATATATACAAAGAAAAAATGTTATTTTCCCAGTTTGTGGATATTTCCAGCATGTGATTTTGATTTACTTTTTTGAGTTACCACTTTTTCATCTTCTCAGGGTTCTCATTTTTTGTAGATTTTAAGAATATGTTGTCCAAATCAGTGAGAGAAATGTAATGCAAATGAAATGGCTTAGAATGTTTCCAGAAAGTGGCTGATGTATCCCATCTTTGTGACAGGGAGGCACTGTAAGGGAGGCTTGGCGACTTCTTCAGAATAAAAAACAATGTCTTATTTCCCAAGACAATAGACAATGATATTCTGACAAAACAGTACATGAGACAGTGGAGTCTGCGAGTTGAAGCCACCGTTAGGATATAATAGCAGGAGACCATCGTACAACAGTTAGGTTATCAGTACTTGCAGAACGTCTCTTGGCCATTTTTCGGAAGTCCTTGTACTTATCCTCACACAAGCGGGAAATAGCCTAAATAAAATGGAAATAAAATATATATGAAAAAAAATGAATATTTTTTTCCCAAAAATTATGCTAACCCTATCACAAGTATCAAATATACAATAAAAAAAAAAAATCAATGTTGAAGAAAAAAATATCAAATATACATCCTCATCAAATCATCTTATACCAGCTCTATGATGGTAATGTTCATAATATACTACAATGTGTAATATGAAGATACATGGCACAAATGTAAAAATTACTCTGGCCCTGAGATGCAAATTATTGATTTTGGCTGAAGGTGTTACTTCCATTAATAATTATGTTAAAATCAAAACAAGATTTAATTTTCTCTTCCATTAGTTTTATTATTAATATCATAATTTGATAATGTATAATTACTGTAAAATTGAAATACATTAAATTAAAATAAAACATTAGTTTTACATTAAATATTTTATTCCTAGACAAATAAATAAATTGATGCCAGGCAAACTCTAAACTGAATTTGAAAGAAATATCAGGCCAATTTTTTTCTGCTTTAGGAATGGGTTAGAACAACGTTTTTGGAAGGTGAATAGTTATAAATACTTGCTGCCTCTAAGATCACAAAAACATTAATTTGTATAGACAAAATTCAGTCTTCTGGATTTAAGGAAAAAATAGAACGAAAAAAACAAAAAGAAGTTACCTCAAGTTTACAAGCACGATCCCGGCTGAGGGGTTCCAGTGGAAAGCTAAGATTGTTGCCTTCTGCCAACGACCGCAGGTCAAAATAATACTTGGCGTAAACACTAGACGGTACGTTAATATTGAATTGCAGCAATTCCAGAAACTGCCTCTCCAGCTCATTCCTACAAATAATAATAATTAAAGTCAAGAGCAATCATTTTAAGATCTTTTTCTACACCCAGAAATTATGGAAACGCTGACAGGAATGGCATAAAAGAAGATTATTAATAAAAAAAGACTAAAGATCATAGCTATAAAAACCAAAATGACATACATAATATTTGAGTGGATGCAGTAATTTATGCGTGGACTGCCTAACCAATATGTGATCCGATGGAAAATATATGAATTTCACTCAACAGAAAGAATACAAACCTTTCAAATAATAAAAATGTGTACAGCCTAATGTGCAGTTGTTTTAAGGCCTGGAATCTGGTGTTTTATAGGCTGACTTATTGTATGCCTGAAAACTTAACAGTGTTGCAGTGGAGAGCTAAAGGAATTTTTGTAGTGGAATTATTACAGCTGGTTTCAATAACATTCTTTGCTACTACTTACAAATTGCTGGACTAACGGTCATTTGCAATGCTGTTATTTATTTTCCTTGAACTCACAAATATGCTTGGTGCTAGTAGGCTACTTATTTTCTTGCTACAGAAATATATGACATTGTTGTTTGAAACTCTATGCACATTTTTGTAATTGAGATGGATTAAATTTTTTTTCTGTGCAGTCCAAATCATATAATTTCACATATCAGATCACAAATTGGTTAGGCGCATTTTATGTTTGTTGTCTTGTTTATCGGATTTATTGTCAATGTTTTTTTATTAATAAATATATTTTTCTGTTATGAAGATCCTGTCGGTGCACCCATAATATTGTTTTTTCCCAATTTATAGGGTCCAGTTACACTATAGGATAACTGCAGCCAGGATCTCATGCCGACAATTTAGCACCCTACGGTATATTAATGTGTATGTGTTTTCTTCTTACAGTCATTACACTCTTAAACCTCTTTCTACACACAATTGATAGGAGTTCCTTAAATCTTTTTATCAGTTCTCCAGTACCCCTCAATAGATACAATGGAAACATTGTGAACACTTAAATATTATTTAAGCTACACTTATTCTAGAAGTCTGCAATGTAATGCTTCAACTTCATGTAAATAAGCAAAACATATAGGGCATGATTCAGTGCACACAATGCAGATGTCGGATTTAATGGAGTGATTTTTTTTGTTACTGCGCATGCGTCTCGTTGTGGACATTCCTGGGCGGTGACAGGAAGGTGTCTTAGCGCACACACGGAGATGGTCCATCTTATGGACGTGTTATGGGAGTGTAGCGGGTGTGTCAGTGAAAGCGGTTGTGTACACAGATACTCAAACAGGAGGCCATACACAGATGGAGAAACTGCACCTGCCATAGGGCTGGTGCAAGTTTTGATAGTGCGACTGATGGCAGCACCAATCGGTATTACAGCGTGTATGGACACTGAAAGTGGGCACTTCAGTCCTTATATAGACGCACGGATGTGTACAAGAGAAGGTCTTTGTAGCGACACTTGTAAAAAGTTGCATATGGGCGACTGCTGAGATACGCAGCTGCAGGCTTTTCTGCGTCCACCTTTGAATCAGGCCCATAATGAGAAATGCGTAGGGGGACGTGAAATCTTCAGAAGTTTTGTGTATTTGAAGACACTACAAATAAAATGAAACAATACTAGGCTAATCATGCCATATTTTAAGAAACACGTGGAAATAGAAAAAGGGGTAGAGTGGTGACCTGGAGAAGGAATTAAGATTTTAACACACTTTTTCAAACACTGTAGTATGTAAGCTATCGGGCAGTGCCCTCTTCTTCCATGTGCACGATCATTATCAGAAGTGCTCCTTGTCTTTTGTCCCCTCCTCCTATGCAGCGACTTTTACATTTATAGCTCGCCCATACGATGGGTACAGGATCATTGTTGTTCCCCTGCTACTCACCACTGCCTGCTGACTTTAGCTACAGCCATTTGCCCTACACTCTCCCTATACAAAAATCAATAAATATTTTGGTTAATATGTTCAAAACAGGTAAGAAAAAAGTAATCCCACCCCCCCCCCCCCTGTAAAGCAGGTCACCCATGCTTGTGATATAGCTGGCAACATCGAGCAGCTCTGTGCCCCCTTAAAAGAACATCCAATGTATTTTACACTTCAATTAATTGCTCATCCTTCCCACTGTAACCTAGTGCGCCCTAGATGACTGCCTCACCTGGTACTTTCAAGGGCAGGATGAACAACCCGTGGAGCTATTTATGCACTGGGTATCTTGCTAATCACTGTTCATTGTATCCTTGTATGTCTTATTTCCATGTATTGCTTACCGAACATTATAACCAATGTACTGCGCCCAACATGACTGCCTGGTCTGGGACTCTAATGTGTACAATGAACAATGCATGGTTCTGATGATCTCCCCATTATGTGTCATCTCTTTCAGGCATTTCCTATTCTGCCCAGTGTAATCCTATGTAGTAGTACACCTGAAATGGCTGCCTCACTTGGATCCTTCGTGGGTAGTATGAATAATACTTAGAAGTGATGACTCAAAATGGCTGCTACGCCTTTGTATTATATGCATGATTTTTGTATTTTAT
The DNA here is from genome assembly GCA_031769625.1 of Taudactylus pleione. Lineage (NCBI taxonomy): Eukaryota > Metazoa > Chordata > Amphibia > Anura > Myobatrachidae > Taudactylus > Taudactylus pleione. The sequence continues at coordinate 3,158,970 of JAUIMM010000052.1, read as the reverse complement.
GAAAATATAAACCTCTGTATTATTTTCATACAATCTGTAAAGCGCCTTGAGTCTTATTGGAGTAAAGCGCTATACAAATAAAATTATTATTATTATTATCAACGCTAAATAGTAACTTAATATAAACTGATGGGTTTACTATGCAGCATGTTGGAAAAGACTGCTGGAAGATGCTGGCTATAGACGGTAAATGGAGCACTGCCACCTAGTGGCTATACCTCTACCTAGCAATAACTTTTAAACAACCTTTCTCTCCTGACATGGGTTCGCACATATTTAACTCAACTAAAGAGGGCATGCCAAACATATAGTTCTACAGAAACCAATGGAGAACTCCTATCAATATTAGAAGAATAAAAGAGGGAGAAGAAAAAATGGGATATCTATGAGACTTAATATTTGGCAGATCATAAAACTTCAACCAATACATCATATTATGTCAGAAATAAAATAAAAAAAAACCTGATAACTAATTCCAATTTATTGTGCAAATTTAGGCTAATCGGGAGTTTAAATCATGGAAAATAACTATTTTGGTATAAAGACTTTAAGTTACATAAAAAACAAGGGTTCTATGGGAGGGTGCAGAAGGATGAACTCACATGTCCTCAACGGTGATATCTTTCAGGATTTGGCAGTAGTCCACATTCCACACAGCCTGGTCATCCCAAACCTTAGAGGCCAGTAGTATTGCTCCCAGTACTATCCTTTTCCAGTTTGCTGGGCAAATATCTATTTCCGCATAGGTTAACAGTCTTTCAAGATACACCTGTAAATAAAGAAGTGAAGCAATAAAAAGACAGTGATACAGCAGCTCATAACAAAGCAGAAGAAACCTAAAGTGGCTATCAGAATATATACCACACACTGTAGATAATACAATGTAGATTTGTGCTATATATGGCGGTATGTATTAAAAGTATATTAGAAGTCATAGGGCCACAGAGTGTTTCACAGGTTGGCTATGAGTTGGGGGTAGGGCGGGTAGGGCTACAATGAATAAGAGTCCTAGCAGTTACTAAGAGCAGGGGGTGGGTGCTGGGGCACCCTTCATCTCTAATGCACAACTGCTAGACTGACATTTATTTAGGCTGCTTATAATATATTAGTATTTGTGACCCACTGACGGCCGCAAACTGTACACTGTCCTGGTCCATACCTCCCATGCCTTACTAGGTGCGAGGCGAGACTGCCGCAGGCGCTGGGAAGCTTTGTGGGCAGACGGGGGCAGGGATCTAGGCCAGGACTGCTGCCACATGCTGGAAACCAGGATCAGTCCCCCCTCTCACTCACTCCAAGACCCTAGGAAGTGCCAACTGCCCCCACACCGTGTTATTGATGGCTGTCACTTCTACCCAGCTCAAACAGCGCTCCTTGCTCACAGAGCGTGGAAGTTTACTTTGCTAATTTAACCTCACGGGACACGCACGCCATGCACATTATATTCACGTGTAGGAATTTGCCAAATCGAATGTGCACAAAAATACACTACATTATACAAGATACAGGTGAACGGGATGACGTTATGAGACCGGCAGCCGCGATGCCGCCGATCTCAATACAGACAGGGAAATCCCAACAAGGGACTTAGGAGTCGGTATTTTGATGCCTATCTTATCTTTAATCCCAACGCCGGAACGCTGAAGGACGCTAGCCCGAATGAGGTCCGAGGTGCGCTTAGCGTTAGCCACAGGTAGGATGGTTAGGCTTATAGAGAGCGTAGCAGTGTTAGGGCTAGGTTTTGTTTGGGGGGGGTGAGGTTAGAGTTAGGCACCCCTAGGGGAAAGGGTTAGGCTCCATTGGGGGGGGGGGTTAGGGTTAGGCACTAAGGTGGGAGAGTTAGGTTTAGGCACAAAGGGGGGAGGGTTAGGTTTAGGGAGCGGGTTGGGATGTTAGGGTGAGGCTACAAGAAGGGAGGGTTAGGGGGGAAGGGAGAGGGTAAGTATACTTCGGTATACCAACCATCGGGACGCCGCTGTTGGTATTCTGACAGGAGGCATCCCGACAGTGGATGAGTTAACGTGCTGTCCCTGCAAAGTCCCCGCAGGCAGTCTTTACTGTTGTCTGAAAGACTATCCAGCACCGCACATGCCCCACCTCTGCGCAGCATATAATATTATATATATACACACACATATACATACACACATACACACAGTGAATCTGGAAAGTAGTCACAACGCTTCACTTTTTCCACATGTTGTTATGTTCCAGCCTTATTCCAAAATGGAATAAGTTCATTTTTGTCCTCAAAATTCTACACACAATACCCATAATGACAATGTGTAAAAAGTTTTTTTTGAGTATTTGCAAATTAAATTGAAAAAAAAAAACCACTAAGAAATCACATGTACATAAGTATTCAAGGCCTTTGCCATGAAGCTCAGGTACATTCTGTTTCCACTGATCATTCTTGAGATGTGCTATATAAGGTCCCACACTTGACAGTGCATGTCAAAGCACAAACAAAGCATGAAGTCCAAGGAATTGTCTGTAGACCTCCGAGACAGGATTGTCTTGAATCACAAATCTGGGGAAGGGTACAGAAAAATATCTGCTGCTTTGAAGGTCCCAATGAGCACAGTGGCCTCCATCATCCGTAAATGGAAGAAGTTCAGAACCACCAGGACTCTTCCTAGAGTTGACCGGCCGTCTAAACTGAGAGATCGGGGCAGAAGGGCCCTAGTCAGGGAGGTGACCAAGAACCCAATGGTCACTCTCTCAGAGCTACAGCATTCCTCTGTGAAGAGAGGTAAACCTTCCAGAAGGACAACCATCTCTGCAGCAATCCACCAATCAGGCCTGTATGGTAGAGTGGCCAGACGGAAGCCACTACTTAGTAAAAGGCAAACTCCAGGCAGCCCGCCTGGAGTTTGCCAAACTGCACCTGAAGGACTCTCAGACCATGAGAAACAAAATTCTATGGTCTGATGAGACAAAGATTGAACTGTTTGGCGTGAATGCCAGGTGTTATGTTTAGAGAAAACCAGGCACTGCTCATCACAAGGCCAATACCATCCCTACAGTGAAGCATGGTGGTGGCAGCATCATGCTGTGGGGATGATCTTCAGTGGCAGGAACTGGGAGACTAATCAGGATAGAGGGAAAGATGAATGCAACAATGTACAGAGAGACATCCTGGTTGAAAACTTGGTCCAGAGCGCTCTTGACCTCAGACTGGGGCGACATCTTTCAGCAGGACAGTAAGCACACAGCCAAGATATCAAAGGAGTGGCTTCAGGACAACTCTGTGAATGTCCTTGAGTGGCCCAGCCAGAGCCCAGACTTGAATCCAATTGAACATTTCTGGAGAGATCTGAAAATGGCTGTACACCAACGCTTCCCATCCAACCTGATGGAGCTGGAGAGGTGCTGCAAAGAGGAATGGGCGAAAATGCCCAAAGACAGGTGTGCCAAGCTTGTGGCATCATATTCAAAAAGACTTGAGGCTGTAATTGGCCAAAGGGTATCAACAAAGTACTGAGCAAAGGTTGTGAATATTTATGTACATGTGTTTTATTCGTTTTTATTTTAAATTTGCAAAAATCTCAAAAAAACTTTTTACACGTTGTCATTATGGGCTATTGTGTGTAGAATTTTGAGGACAAAAATGAATTTATTCAATTTTGGAAAAATGCTGTAACATAACAAAATGTGGAAAAGTGAAGCGTTGTGAATGCTTTCTGGATGCAGTGTGTGTTTGAGTGTGTGTGTGTATATATATATATATATATATATATATATATATACTTATATGTGCACTATATACTGTATATAGTTCTTCCCGGCGCGTAAATTCATTTTGTTCCCTCCCTCACATGCTACTCATTCTCTCAGGTGGAGTTTCCGCTGAAGAGTGTGTCTGGGAGGGAGCAGTATGAATGTAAGGTAGACAAGTGCCGGGAAGTGCTATATATATATTTATACATACATACATTTTTACAAAGACTTGCAATTACATTGGGAACACTGGCAGTGTAATTACGGAATGAGGAGAGGAGAGTGGGCAGAGTTTCAGATGGCTGCAGAGACTAATTGGATGAGAACAATCTGGCCCTTCAGTTTTCGGCAGAAATAAGGATTTTCCTTGTATAACACCATTCTCAGATGGCGTTATATAAGGTAAGCCTTTAAGGATTTTTACCTGAATAGCAGAAAACGTGTAGAGAGTTACGTCCAACCCCCATGATGCTTCGTGTGTGTGTGTGTGTGTGTGTGTGTGTGTGTGTGAGCGCTTGCCAACTGAGCACACATGCCCTAAATGCACATTTGAATCCATTTTTTATTGAGAACAGTGTATCTAGCTGCTCTATGTATCGGTCTGTGGAGAATGACAGTAAAGGTTGTGGCTCCTCTTATCTTTGTTTGACCATGATGTGTCTGACTTATTAAATGCATCTGGATTCCATTCTCCACAAGTTGAGAAAATAGATTAGATATCAGAATAATGAAATGCAATATTCTAGCCAGATAGAAAACATTACATCATTTCATTTCCTGTCCATGTCCCGGAATCTTCTTCAGGACGGAATAAAAAACGTTTCACATCCAGGTGTTCCCTGAGTAACTGTTCCCTATAACCTAGACCTCACAGCCTGTGTATTTCACAGATCAGAAATCAGTGCCTTGTTATTGGGTTTGGACAATATATGTATGTATGTACAACACTTATACTTTATGTATAAATATAATTTTAACAACATCATCATCCATGTAAATGTCCAATCCTTTCTCCAAAGGAAAACACACACTCACCAGGGTCACTATGGCACATTCAGCTGTCAGCTGGGCCGCACTGAAGAGCGTTCGCACAAAGCGATAGATGTGTTTCTGCTCTGGGTCGTGCTTCTCGTAATCAGATGGGACTTCTGATTTCTGCAATTGAAAGTTATTTTTTATAGAGGTTAGACTTTATCATTGATCCTGGATATAGGGCACAGTGACAAGAATCAGCTCCTGGGAAACGTAAAACTGACAGCGCCACACTGACATGGACAATTAGAAATACCTCCATACTGTATGTAATGGGCTGGTAGGTTAGGGGTCTATAAACCTAATGAATGGCTGCCACCAATTCCAGTGAGGTTCTGCATTTATATACACATTTTAGAGAGAGATGCTTGATTATCTTTCAATAAATAAATTCCTTCCCCAACCGGATAATAGCCCAAACTGTATTACAATGACGAGACTGGATCCCGCTCTGATTCACACTCCAGCGCCAGCTGCCCTCCTGCAGGTCACAGCTCCCTGCACTCTGGACCAGTAAAGAACACGGGAGAGCAGTGATTTACTTCTGTGACCATCAGGGAAGTACGGCATCTCCCCAGTGCAGACTACCTCTTACACATCACCACTTTCTGCTACTCTTCCAAAGGTGGAAAGTCCAAATACCACCTATATCTGCCATTAGTATACTTGGCAGTTATTTTTGAAACCTTTTTTTTATTTTAATTATCGTCCTCTTTACAATAATACATGTTACACTGGTGACTGATGCTCTTCAAACAGCAAACTGATCCAATAAAAAAAAGAAAAAACATCTAAACTATCGCTCATTTATACTCCACATCTTCCCTTACACAGGTAAGGCCTGTCCTGGTACAAAACTTTAGCAGGAGTCTTCCTTACTTAATACTCCAGAAGCCATTGCTCCCCTTAACAACATTCATCGCTCATAAGTACTAAACACATAAACCCATAAGTACATCCAACTGTGTCTCTCATGCGGCCTGTCTTTCTCAGCATGCTGAATCATGTGACCATTCATCTTAGTAACGCTAAGGTAAAATATGAGATATGGTAAGAACTTACCCTTGTTATCTCTATTTCTACGAAGTCCATAGGGTTCCACAGGATACCTTGGGGTATAGGTGTGACGTCAGTCGCTGGGCACCATAGAGTTAAGCTTTTCAGCCTCCCAGGATGCACTAGGGTCCCCCTCCTATACCCCGCCCCCGAGCCAAGGCACCTCAGTTAGTTATCAAGCCATAGGCCGGAGGAGGAGAAGGAAGAGAGAGAAAAAAGATCTGGACACATACAAGAATCACATTCTCACCAGAGGGAGACGGAAAACCGGTGACCAGAGTAAAGCCCATCTGCAGCACAGGTGCGACAGGGCGGGAGCCCTGTGGAACCCTATGGACTTCGTAGAAATAGAGATAACAAGGGTAAGTTCTTACCATATCTCATATTTTCTACTTCAGGGTCCATAGGGTATCCACAGGATACCTTGGGGATGTCCCAAAGCAGTATCCTTTAAGGGTGGGGACGCTCCTGTGCAGAAAGGAGAATCCGCCGCCCGAAGGAAGCATCCTGAGAGGCGAAGGTGTCAAACCTGTAATACCTCACGAAGGTATGGACAGAGGACCACGTAGCAGCCTTGCAGATCTGAACTGCCGAGGCACCACGTCGAGCTGCCCACGAAGGACCCACAGACCTAGTGGAATGAGCCTTCAGAGAAGGAGGGACCGGTAGGCCTTCATGAAGATAAGCTTCAGAAATAGCCATACGGATCCAGGCTGCCAAAGTTTGCTTTGAAGCAGGCCAACCCTTTTTACGGAAGCCATAGAGGACAAACAAAGCGTCCGACTTCCTAAACGAAGAAGTGCGGTCAACATAAGTCCTTAAGGCCCGCACAACATCCAAAGAGGCCTCACCCACGGAAAGACCCGGTGAGTTAAAGGCCGGAACAACTATTTCCTCGTTAACATGAAACTGGGAAACAACTTTGGGAAGAAACTCGGGCCGAGTGCGGAGCACTGCCCTGTTCCCATGAAAAACCAAGAAAGGGGGTCTACAAGAAAGAGCCCCTAACTCAGAAACACGTCTGGCCGAAGCAATGGCCAGAAGGAAAACAGTCTTAGCTGTTAGCCATTTAAGATCCACTGAGCCCAGTGGTTCAAACGGCGGTCCTTGGAGAGCCCTCAGGACCACAGCCAAATCCCAAGGCGCCACAGGTGTAACAAAGGGCGGCTGAATGCGGAGAACACCCTGCATAAAGGTGCGCACATCCGGGATTGTAGCAATCCTACGGTGAAACCAGACAGATAGGGCGGAAACCTGTACCTTCAAAGAAGCAAGGCGAAGCCCATGATCTAGTCGCGCTTGCAGGAAGGCGAGAATCCGAGACAGACGAAACTCCCGCGGTGCATAACCTCTCGGTCGACACCACTGGAAGAACGTATGCCACACGCGATGGTATATCCTCGCGGAAGACGGTTTCCGAGCTCGTAACATGGTACGCACCACAGAGCTGGAAAACCCCCGGGACCTCAGCATGGCCGTCTCAACAGCCACGCCGTCAAAGACAGCCGAGTCAGGTCCGGGTGAAGGCAAGGACCCTGAGACAGAAGGTCCGGTCGTAGCGGCAACCGCAGAGGACTGTCCACGGACAGACCCTGAAGGTCTGAGAACCAGTGCCGTCTGGGCCACGCGGGAGCTATCAACAGGAGCGTCCCTCCTTCCTGTTTGAATTTCCGGATTACCCGTGGAAGAAGGGAGACCGGAGGGAACAGGTATGCGAACCGGAACGTCCACCGGACGGACAGAGCATCCACCAGAGACGCCCCTTCGTCTCTTGTGCGAGACCCGTACACCGGCAACTTGTTGTTGTGCCGGGACGCCATGAGGTCGATTTCTGGAAGACCCCACCTGTCCACCAGTAGTTGAAAAACGTCCGGGTGCAGGGACCATTCCCCCGGATGAACGTCCTGGCGACTTAGAAAGTCCGCCTCCCAATTTAGCACTCCCGGGATGAAGACAGCTGATATGGCCGGAAGATTGCGCTCCGCCCAAACCAGGATCCGAGAGACCTCTACGAGAGCCGCCCGACTGCGAGTTCCTCCTTGCTTGTTTATGTAGGCCACGGTGGTAGCATTGTCCGACTGGACCTGCACCGGGCGACCCTGGAGAAACCGCTGTGCCTGCTGGAGAGCATTGAAGACCGCACGGAGTTCCAAGATATTTATTGGAAGCTCCGCTTCTGTCGGCGTCCACCTGCCCTGGAACAAGTGTGGACCCGAAACTGCTCCCCAGCCCTGAAGACTGGCATCCGTTGTCAACAGGACCCAAATTTGGAACCCAGAACGGACGTCCCTTGTTGAGGTGGGTCGTCTGTAACCACCACGCAAGGGACAGGCGAACCTCCTGGGTGAGCACAATCGTCTGGGACTTCAGAGACTGAGGCAGCCCATTCCACTTGGACAGGATCAGGTGCTGCAGAGGTCTGGAGTGAAACTGGGCGTATTCCACCATGTCGAACACCGACACCATGGAGCCCAGTAACCTCATCGCCGAGTGTAAGGACACCCGGCGGCTGTGCAGACAACTGCGCACCCTTGACTGTAAAGCAGAGATCTTGTCCTCCGTCACGAAGATCCTTCGCTGTCCCTAGTCCAATAAGGCTCCAAGATGCAGAATCCTCCGAGACGGGATTAGAGTGGACTTCTGCCAGTTGATTAGCCAGCCGTGCCGTTGCAGCAGTGCAATGGTCAGGTCCAAGTGGCGTAACAGGAGCTCTGGAGATCCTGCCACCAATAACAGGTCGTCCAAATACGGCAACATGCGGACTCCCTGCAGCCGCAGAGAAGCCGCCATGACCGCCATCACCTTGGTGAAAACACGTGGTGCTGTTGCCAGGCCAAAAGGTAACGCCCGAAACTGGAAGTGGTCGCTGCGGATTGCAAACCTGAGTAACTGTTGATGGCGCAAAAGAATAGGGACATGCAGGTAAGCGTCCTGTATGTCCAATGACACCATGTAGTCCCCAGGTTCCAGCGCCAGAATGATGGACCGTAGGGTCTCCATCCGAAACTTCGGGACCCGCAAAGACTTGTTGAGTGCTTTGAGGTTGAGAATCGGACGATATGACCCATTGGGTTTCTGTACCAAAAATAGATTTGAATAGAAACCCTGGCCCCTCTGGGAGAATGGAACAGGCACTATAACTCCAGCCTGGAGCATAGTGTGCAATACCTTCCGCAGCTCCGTAGCCTTGTTCCGGTCTGATGGTAGACCCGTGGTGAAGAAGCGAGCCGGGGGTCTGTGCCGGAAGGAGAGGGCGTATCCGTGGGAAACCACCTCCAGAACCCAAGTGTCTGTCGTAGTGGTCGACCAACACTGGGCGAACTGTAGCAGGCGGCCTCCCACCCTGGGATCCCCCAAAGGGAGGCCCGGACCGTCAGGCCGCAGGCTTGTCATCTGGCTTGGGGGCCGGACGTCTGGTACTCCATGCCTGCTTCCGGGGCTTGACCGATTTCTTAGAGCCAGCCTGTCGAGGAAACGACTGTGGTTTGGGCCTGCCCTGGGCCCTAGATGACCGAAAGGACGATGGTCCCGAACCAGAAGGAGCAGCGGCCGACGGGAGACAAGCAGATTTGGCTGCCGCCAGCGTGGCCACAATCTTATCCAGATCCGGACCGAAGAGAACTTCTCCGGTAAACGGCAACGCTTCCAGACCTTTCTTGGAATCTGCGTCCGCCTTCCAGGATCGCAGCCACAAGGTGCGACAAGCAGCTACCTCTGCTGAAGAAATTCTAGACACCAGAGTACTAATGTCTAGAGCCGCCTCGTTGATGTAGGTGGCCGAATCACGGAGATTGCCAATCAACTCCGCCTGTTCGGCCGGACAGTCGGATTCAAAAGAAGCCTCTAATGAATCCGCCCAGCGCTCCATCGCTCTGGCAACCCAGCAAATGGCCATAGCCGGCCGTGCTGCCCCCCCTACAAGGGAATAAGCGGACTTCAGGCAGATTTCTACCTTGCGGTCCGTAGCATCCTTAAGGGAGGACATGGATGGCATCGGCAATGTGGCACTACGGACAAGACGGGTCACGTGAGAATCCACCTGTGGAGGGGATTCCCACTTAGCAAAATAATTATCCGCGAACGGATAAGCCACCGCCAGGCGTTTCTGCGGCTGGTATCTTTTGCCAGGTTGTTTCCACGCCTCCTCTAAATGGTCCACCAACTGACCCGAAAGAGGAAAGACTGTGGCATCGCCCTTCACATCTTTGAAAAAGGCATACTTAGATTTAGCCGCTGGGGGAACTTCGTCCTCAATCACCAAGGCTGTGCGGACCGCCCGAATAAGTCCAGGAATATATACTTTGGACTTAGCATCAGCGTCCTTAGTATGGAGAGGTTCCTGATCGTAAGGATCCAGAATCTCCCCATCATCAGACGTCCCTTCGTCATCCTCATAAGGAGCGGACAGAGACGCCACCGGCCTTTTATGAGGCCGCATCACAGACTTCCCTTGCAACACATCCGACAAGTGCTGTACAGAACTCGTCAGGGAGTTAACCCACGCTGGCTCCTGAGAACCCGGGAGCGGGGAAATAGGGAGACTGTGGGGTACCACCAATTGTCGTGGGAACCCCTGCATGGGTGACGACACCACAGACTGCTGGGACAAACCCATCGGAATAAACGCGGGCTGCGGAGCTAACTGGCCCACTAAAGCTGTTAACGCCTGAGCGAAACAAGCCCAGGGCAGCTCCTGTACCGGTGCTGTAACCGTAATAGGCCGCGCCATGGACAAACACTGCCGGCAAAGGCCCTCCGCGCTACCCTCCCCCTCCGCTAACGGTACTTTGCACGTGGTACACTGTAGCCGGAGGGGAAAATCACTTTCAGACATGATGGCACCACGTATGTGACCTCTCTCACCAATTAAGTATTAAATAGGCGAGAGACCACCCTGCAGCACCGCACCGCAAGGGCTTTAGCAGAAAGAACAGGGACAGTAATAAAGCTGACAGTTTAGAGAAGAAAAGTTACAGGCAGCGCTAGCACAGTCACATACAATGCAGAGAAATAACAATTCCTGCACTAACAGCGCTGATCACTCAACTACACAGACACAGGGCCTGGTAGGACACAGCGCTGCATACACAGACCTGAGGTATGTGGGGGGACCCAGACCACGATGCTTCCGTCCAGCGCTTCCAGCAGCGTTCACCATGCGTTCTGGAGAAGATGGCCGCCGAGGAGCAGAGAGGAGGCTGGCCTGGGGGAGGAGCGCTGCCACAGGACCAGTCGGCAGCATGCAGAGAGGGCTGTGTGCAGCGGGGGAGGCGCCGGCTGTCAGACAGGGAAGGCGCGCTCCCCTGGCATGCATTTAACCCCTGGGACGCCGCAGCGCTACCGCTCTCCTGCGGTCCGCTGTCCCAGGGGGTAGTGGAAAGCGCAGGTTGGTCGCCTGGCTCCACGCTGCAGCCAGTCCCCAGGGAGCCTCATGCCTGGGGACTTAGGACCATGTGACCAGCGGGTACCCACCGCGGGACCCCGCTGCTTACCTTTGTCCCCCTTGGATCCGGCCATGGTCCGGAACATCTGGGGTCACCGCTAGCTGTGACCCCAGATGCTCACCAGCATCCCCGGATCGGTACCGGCGTTCTGGTACCGGCGGGGGTGTAGGGAAGACAGCATGGACGTCAGGACTGACTGTCCATGCTGTACATCCAGATGTGCAGCCACAGCTGCACTGAAGAAAGCTTCAGGGGCTCTTCTAGCCCCCACTCCGACAGGTGCACCCGACGCCGGCCGGGCACCAAACTAAACTGAGGTGCCTTGGCTCGGGGGCGGGGTATAGGAGGGGGACCCTAGTGCATCCTGGGAGGCTGAAAAGCTTAACTCTATGGTGCCCAGCGACTGACGTCACACCTATACCCCAAGGTATCCTGTGGATACCCTTTGGACCCTGAAGTAGAAATACTACATTGACTGCTGCTAAGTAGTGGCCCATCCTCCACAAAATCTCAGTGTTTATGGGGGGGTAGTGTGTGTGTGGGGGTGCAAATACAACTATGCTGACTCTTATGGGGGGGTAGTGTGTGTGTAGGGGTGCAAATACAACTACGCTGACTCTTATGGGGGGGTAGTGTGTGTGTAGGGGTGCAAATACAACTACGCTGACTCTTATGGGGGGGTAGTGTGTGTGTAGGGGTGCAAATACAACTACGCTGACTCTTACAGCTGCTGGTAGAGTATTATTCATTTATCTGGCGACCTGAAGAAAGAAAAATCACCCCCCAGATGCATGACCTTATTCGAAGTATTTCTAGCTGTGATTAGTTACTACATAGTGTACAGACCAATGTGTGAGTGTCAGAAGCAGCTTTGTCATATAAAGTAACATGTATAACTTACTTCTCACTACTCATTCTCCATGACCTCTCTCCTGTTTTCAATGCAGATGACAATCTCTTCCCTCCAACACCCTTCACTCCCATGGCCACTGTTCTGTCCTGGTTAATCTCTTAACTTTCTGAATGTTCCTTCAGTGTCGCTACTACTGACACGTCCTCTCCTCTATCTGTTGAGGCTCTATTCTTGGCCCCGTTTCACTCTACATACCTCTTCTACTACTCCTATGCAGGAGACATACAAATCTACCTTTCCTTCCCTTACCTCTCTCCTCCTCTTTTATCAAATGTGTCCATCTGACTCTGCCATTTCCACTTGGATGTCCCAGCACTACCTAAACCTCCTCCTGCAGATACATCTCTGACCTTGCCATGAGATACACTCCCTCTCACCCACTATGACAGCTCTCTGACTTACACTTCTGCAATAATCACCTCTCACACCCATCTCCAAGACTTCTGCAATGCTCCTACCACTGATGGAGCTCCGTGCAACAGACCAGACTCCTTCCTCCACTTTCAGTCTTTCATCTGCTCTCTCCCCATCTCTTCACTATAACCTAACCCAACCTGAGACTATTACATCTGCATGTTCTATCAACTAGAATTCCTTGTACAGTCTGTCCCGCACTACTTTATATTCTCTTAGCATTTCCTTCTCCCTCTAGACTGTAAGCTTTCATGACAACTCTACACTTTTCCTCCGGTGGCATCTCCATCAGTAACCTTGTCTGTATGTATTTTATTTTAGTTTCTGACTGTATTCTATATGATTTGTAACTGACAGTCCAGTGTTGCAGAGTTTTATGGCACCTTACAAATAAATGATGGCGGATCAGCGGGTACCTTATTAAATGTGTCTATAAAAGTGGAGGAATATGAAAAAAAAGTTATTAACTATTTACTATAATCTTGTAATAAGTATTATTTGGTATGTAAAATTTCCTATATGGTCATACTGTATTCCTAAGTAAGCACAGAAATAATACTAAGGAAAACACGTTTTATACTCACTCTCTTCAGGTAGGGTATTTTTTTTTAGTTTGTTTTGTTTTAAATATACAAAGTTGATAAAGTCCAATTTTTGTTTTTGTGGCATTAACTAAACCATACCTATTTTCCCTCAATAAAGATAGAAGTGGAAGCCTAAAGTAGTGATATATAAAGGCCCTATTTATCATTAAAAATTTACATCTGTTTTCAAGGGGTACCAGCCAATATTAAGTATGTGTAGATCACAGATCCATCCATTTATGTACGCAAATACAGCCCCTATAGATTTCTACGGGGGATGCTGTGCTGCCGGATATACTAAGCTCCGGAATATGTTACCTTATTGTAGCCTAAGGGCTACTAAATCGCACAGTTTTCCGGATGTCCAGCGTTCCCTGTTTTTTTTTCGAGAACCCTGGCCACCGCAAGACCAGTCCCCGCCCCCAAACCGCCGCAGCATGTCAATCATGCTATGGCTTAGGGGAACTGCCACTGTAATAGCAGAAGACGACTTACACATGCGCCGTGCAGATCCTATGCATGCACAGCTCTCCAACAACTGGAGTTGTATGCAGACAAACGGGTTTGCATAAAACTCAGAATCAGGCCTAGAGACCGGCACAAAGACTCGCACTGGCAGAGACCTGCACACAGATTCGCACTGGCAGGGACCGGCACACAGACTCGCACTGGCATGGACCGGCACACAGACTCGCACAGGCAGGGACCGACACACTCGCACTGGCAAAGACCGGCACACAGACTCGCACTGACAGGGACCGACACACAGACTCGCACTAACTGACAGAGACCGGCACACAGACTCGCACTGGCATAGACTGGAACACAGATTCGCAATGACAGGAACCGGCACAACTGGCAAAGACCGGCACACAGACTTGCGCTGACAGGGACTGGCACACAGACTCGCTCTGACAGACTGGCACTGGCAGGGACCGCCACACAGACTCGCACTGGCAGGGACCGGCACAAAGACTCGCACTGGCAGGGACCGGCACAAAGACTCGCACTGGCAGGGACCGGCACAAAGACTCGCACTGGCAGGGACCGGCACACAGACTCGCACTGACAGGGACCGGCACACAGACTGGCACTGGCAGGGACCGGCGCATAGACTGACATTGGCAGGGACCGGCACACAGACACGCACTGACAGGGACCGGAACACAGACACGCACTGACAGGGACCGGAACACAGACACGCACTGACAGGGACCGGGACACAGACTCACACTAACAGACTGGCACTGGCAGGGACCGCCACACAGACTCACACTGGCAGGTACCGACACACAGACTGGCACTGACAGACTAGCACTGACAGGGACCGGCAAAAACACTGGCACTGGCAGGGACCGGCACACAGACTCGCATTAACTGACAGAGACCGGCACACAGACTCGCACTAGCAGAGACCGGAACACAGATTCGCACTGGCAGGGACCGGCACACAGACTGGCACTGGCAGGGACCGGCACACAGACTCGTACTGACAGACTGGCACTGGCAGGGACCGCCATAAAGACTGGCACTGGCACGGACTGGCGCACAGACTGGCACGGACCGGCACACAGACTGACTCGCACTGGCAGAGACCGGAACACAGATTTGCATTGGTAGAGACCGGCACACAGACTCGCACTGGCAGACTGGCACTGGCAGGGACCGGCACAGGCAGGGACCGGCACACAGACTGGCACTGGCAGGGACCGGCACACAGACTGGCACTGGCAGGGACGGCACACAGACTCGCACAGACGGAGACTGGCACACAGACTCGCACTGGCATGGACCGGCACACAGACTCGCACAGGCAGGGACCGGCACACAGACTCGCACAGGCAGGGACCGACACACTCGCACTGGCAAAGACCGGCACACAGACTCGAACTGGCATAGACTGGAACACAGATTCGCAATGACAGGAACCGGCACAACTGGCAAAGACCGGCACACAGACTTGCGCTGACAGGGACTGGCACACAGACTCGCTCTGACAGACTGGCACTGGCAGGGACCGCCACACAGACTCGCACTGGCAGGGACCGGCACACAGACTCGCACTGACAGGGACCGGCACACAGACTGGCACTGACAGGGACCGGCACACAGACTGGCACTGACAGGGACCGGCACACAGACTCGCACTGGCAGGGACCGGCGCATAGACTGACATTGGCAGAGACCGGAACACAGACTGGCACTGGCAGGGACCGGCACACAGACACGAACTGGCAGGGACCGGCACACAGACACGCACTGACAGGGACCGGGACACAGACTCACACTAACAGACTGGCACTGGCAGGGACCGCCACACAGACTCACACTGGCAGGTACCGACACACAGACTGGCACTGACAGACTAGCACTGACAGGGACCGCAAAAACACTGGCACTGGCAGGGACCGGCACACAGACTGGCACTGGCAGGGACCGGCACACAGACTGGCACTGGCAGGGACCGGCGCACAGACTGGCACTGGCAGGGACCGGCGCACAGACTGGCACTGGCAGGGACCGGCGCACAGACTGGCACTGGCAGGGACCGGCGCACAGACTCGCACTAACTGACAGAGACTGGCACACAGACTCGCACTGGCAGAGACCGGAACACAGACTCGCACTGACAGACTGGCACTGGCAGGGACTGGCACGGACCGGCGCACAGACTGGCACTGGCAGGGACCGGCGCACAGACTGGTACTGGCAGGGACCGGGACACAGACTGGCACTGACAGGGACCGGCACACAGACTCGCACTGGCACGGACCGGCACCCAGACTCGCACTAGCAGAGACCGGAACACAGACTCGCACTGACAGACTGGCACTAGCAGGGACCGGCGCACAGACTGGCACGGACCGGCGCACAGACTGGCACTGGCAGGCGCACAGACTGGCACTGACAGGGGCCGGCACACAGACTGGCACTGACAGGGGCCGGCACACAGACTGGCACTGACAGGGGCCGGCACACAGACTGGCACTGACAGGGGCCGGCACACAGACTCGCACTGACAGGGGCCGGCACACAGACTCGCACTGACAGGGGCCGGCACACAGACTCGCACTGACAGGGGCCGGCACACAGACTCGCACTGACAGGGGCCGGCACACAGACTCGCACTGACAGGGGCCGGCACACAGATTCGCACTGAAAAACAACCACAACCACCTCCATCTACCTGCTTGGCTGAAAGCTCTGCATAATACTGATAGAAGCCTCTACTTTAAGAAGAACAAACCTTACTTGGACGACCAGGATGCAGTTGCACAAACTACTAACATCTTATATTCAGATACTACATTAGCAATCCCAAGACACACCAATCAGATATATATTACTTCTAAAACTAGTCCATATACAATTAGAATAAAAAGTATGAAAAAATTACTTACAGACAGAGGGTGAAGCTTTTCATCAAAAATATCTAACAGCAATCTGCCATCTCCATCTCTTGGGGAACAACATAAAATAAGTCACATTTCACA
The DNA here is from genome assembly GCA_031769625.1 of Taudactylus pleione. Classification (NCBI taxonomy): domain Eukaryota; kingdom Metazoa; phylum Chordata; class Amphibia; order Anura; family Myobatrachidae; genus Taudactylus; species Taudactylus pleione. Next base: position 3,142,313 of record JAUIMM010000052.1, on the reverse strand, counting down.
AAATTTTAATTTTAAATACAGTTTAATACAGGGTACAAAAAACACTCTATAGTATCAGTGAATAAACTATATGCTAATAATATTTAATAATTTTCAACTATGCACATTTATATTTTAGCTGAATATGTTTAACTTGTCATTAACAGTAAAGTATATAGAAAAAATTAATAGTATTAAAATAAAATATTAAACTTTGAGCCTGCAGCTGCCTCAGAGATTTGATATGTATACCATGCCATAAAGGGTTACGTGATTTAATACAAAATCAACATGCACAGTGACCAGCAGATGGCGCTATGAGAACACAGTCTGACTTCTCACATAAAATCCAAGACAGCTGCCTGAGCAGTTTGTGGCTAAAACCTCCCATGGAACTCAGCTGGAAATGTTTTCCGGAAACCAACTCAGAAAATCTATTTTACTTTCCAAGATTTCAGCCACGTAGCCAAGACTCCAGTTGTCAGACCAGATTTCCAGTCAAATTAAAAATGTAACATGGTTGAGCCATCAAAATATGCTGAGATGCTCAAAGTGAAATGTTGAATGACAACCCAATGTGCACATCAGAATAATTTAACATTCAGATAATTTAAATGTATTCAGTTTGCATTTATTAAAATGCATTATGATCTGAAACATGTTTTGTATTTCTGCTGGTGCACAGATTTATCAAGAGCTGTGATGTCTCGGTTTAAAATATAGATTCTCACTTTGTAAGAATCCGCTCCCCTTTGTGCTCATGACTGAGCTTCATCGTGAATCCCTAGGAAGATGACATTTGCCAACCACATCCCATCTAATAATGATATTAGAAATTGTTCCTCCAAACAGAGGCTCATTTCAATTGACTATGCCAATTGACCTCTTAAGTTGCCTAAAAGAGTCTGGATGCTTAATTGACCTCTTAAGTTGCCTAAAAGAGCATGGATGCTTGACCCAAAATTGAGTTACCAGCTCAATGTCCCTGATGGGCCAAACGTGCACTTAGGTCTAAACCAGGATTTGTTACGACCAGTCTGCATGCCACCACAAAGGCTCATGTTTTGAGGATTTCTGTCTGTGGAAACAAGTAGAATAGTTACTTGCCCAGCCAAGTAGGCTCTGGCCCTGATTCAGAGCCTGACGCTCTGACAGAGCGCTCGCTCTGAATCAAGGCGTCTTTTTTTTTTTTTTTTATGGAGCGGCCTCCTGGCATTGCACAGCTAATGCGAGCGGCCAGGATGATGGTCGCGATGGTCAAGACCATCGTGACCATCGGGCTTGCGACGAGACCCTTGTGTTAGGGTCTCGTGGCCGCAAGCCCCAGAGAGCTTTCGGCTCAAACAGAGCCGAAAGCTCTCCCACTGACATCAACTTGTGATGTTAGTGGGGCCGCCCCCAAACGGTAGGCGTTCCCATGGGAACGCCTCCGTCTGGGCAGCCACCCCCCCCCAACCCGCCCACCAAAGGGGGCGTGCTGTCACTCAACATCGACAGCACGCCCCCTTTGGTGCGAGACCCGGAGCGACGGATTGCACTTCGCTATCCGGGTCTCGCGCATGCGCACGACGGAGCCGGCTCCATCGTGCGCATGCGCTCTGGGCCACCATCGACCCGGTTGCGAGCGCTCAGCGCTTGCGACAGAGTCTGAATCAGGCCCTCTGTGCTAGATTAAAAAAAAAAAATCCTGATAACATGAGCTGTTGGTGTTGTGTGAGTATTGGAGCCAAGAAAAAAATGGACTAAAGTGCCCTAATTGGTCATTTGGCCACAGTTGTATGGGCACTATTTATATTCCAAAGTAACGGTGCATATTTATCAAGAATAATTTGCGTGATTTCCCCCGAAAACAGACATTTACAGAGACTGCCAGCAAATATTAAGTATCATGAGAGTGTATCTATAGGTTTTAATGGAGGCTGCAAAACTGTGAAATTTACCAAGTTCTGGAATACGAGGCAGAGATAAACTTGTGAGATATAAATCACCAACCAATCAGCTTCTAACTTACATTTTATAGGCTGTGTTTGAAAAATGGCAGTTAGGAGCTGATTGGTTAATACTTTTTCTTTCACAATTTTATCTCTCATCAAGCTTTAATACACAGGCACCTAAAACTCTAATATAAAAACTGCAGAAGTATTTACACAATTCTGCTGAAGTTACTGCTGTGCAGCTGAAAGCCACAGCCCTGGGGAACTTCTACCAAAACTCTATTAGTAAATATTTAGAACCCGCCAAGACAGTCATTTAACAATTTACTCTCCATTAATCTACAAGATTTTAAAAGGTGCTATTTTGATACTACAGTCAAACAGCATCAGACAGTAGTCACTATATATTAAAATCAAAAGAGATACATTCTCATAATTCATAATTTTATAGTGCAAATGTCTGACTGATTACTTAGCTGAGATCTATTACTAATCGTTCCCCTAATGTGTACAATTACTGTAAATATTGTGACACCAATTACAACGCCTGATTGCATTGATTATACTTTTGTTACTTTTAAATATCTTAATTCCAGCCAAATTTAAAATTGCAGAATTGCACTATACTAGCTTCTCTGCCACCAGCCCGTGTGTTAGAATTTTACTGCAGTATGTGCCACTTAATTCACTTTAAAGTAAGGCTGCACCATGTCCCATTATCCAGCAAGAGTCTAGGTTGTACTGATTCCTAGCATTCATCCAATCAGATCTGAGTCCTGATATACTACAATTTTAGTGCACAGAGCACCCAGTTATCAAATCCTTGTGCTAAAAGTACAGATAAGATTTATAATTTAGTCCCATACGTATTTTAATTTTAATATAATAAATAAATAAGGATTCTGCTACTTTTTAAGATACAGCAAAAGTATTTGTAAAACATTTTGGCATTCAGACAAACCCCAAACTACCCATATGGAGAATTTCTAGTATGAAGACAGGATTTCTGAATGTTTCTATTAAAACCAGAGTAGTTTATTAGATGTTAGTCGGGGGTACCTGAATATATGGTGGCAAGACTAGAAGCTGGCGGTGTATGAAGTCATTGGCAGCCTTGTGTGGATCCCCAGAAATTTAGCAACCACACAGACATCTGTCACCACCAGTAAATTTTTGCTTGGATGGAAAAAATTTAAAAGAAGAGCAAGATGATCCCTCACCTCAGCACTAATCCAAATGTCACGCTGCCAGCACACATAGGCGCCGGAACAGGGGGGGGGGGGGGACAGCTCGCCTCCTGCTAACATTTGAGAAGCGCCATTCAAAGGAGCAGCAGCAGCTGCGGATGGTCAGGCGCTGTGCATTATATGAATAGGCTGCACGGCCCCCGCACTGCACGGAGACGGAGGTGTAATGTGCCGTCTTTTAACTTAAAAAAAAAATGTACATTACACTCCTCCATGCAGTGCAGGGGCCGTACAGCCCATACCTGCCAACTCTACCTCATTGTCAGGGAGACTCCCTAATATACAGGTTGAGTCTCCCATATCGAAAATGCTTGGGACCAGGGGTATTTTGGAATATTTGCATAATGAGATATCTTGGGAATGGGCCCCAAATATACACACAGAATGCATTTATGTGTTATATACACCTTATACACACAGCCTGCAGGTCATTTTATACAATATTTTCAACCATTTTGTGACTCAAACAAAGTTTGTGAACATACATGAATTTCATTTATGTTTCCTATACACCTTATAGACAAAGCCTGAAGGTAATTTTATACAATACTTTAAATGATGCGCCTTAGACAAAGTTTGTGTACACTGAACCATCAGAAAGCAAATGTTTCACTATTTCAGTCACGCTAAAAAAAAAATCTGTATTTCTGAATATTTGGATATGGGAGACTTAACTTAGTACTTAGTAGCAATCTCCCTGCCTCCCTGAAGAGTCTAATAATCTCCCTGCCTCCCTGAAGAGTCTAGCAATCTCCCTGCCTCCCTGAAGAGTCTAATAATCTCCCTGCCCTCCTGAAGAGTCCGACTAATGATTTCTTCTATCATCCCTCCGGGGATGAGAGAAGAAATCTGACAAAAGTCCCGGCGCAAGGCTGTTTTCTGCCCTTCGCGCCTGGAAAACAGCCTCGTGCCGGAAAGTTAGGTCAGGGAATGCCCGTTATCGCGCCTAAACACCCTGTTTAAGGCGCGAGAACGAGCCTTCCCCGACCTAACATCGCAATGAATTGAATAGCTCCGGGAGCTATCTCCCGGCGCTATTTACATCGCGTTGAATTGATTCGTCCCCATATAATGCACAGCACCTGCCTCCTGCTCCACTGTGGTGCCATGACTCCTCCCTGGGGGTCCCGCCCTCATCTTCTGTGGTACCGTCTCTGCCTCCCCAGTGGTCCCAGTCCTCCTCCTCTTCAATGGTGTCGGCTTCCCCCCCCTCATCCTGTGGTACCGCCTTCACGACAGAAGAACCAGGACCAGGTAAGTTGGAAGGGGGGAAGAGGGGTGTGTGGAGGGTTAAGGGGGAGTGGCAAAATGAAATTCTATATTGCCCCCCCAACCTAAAAATGTTCTGACACCCCTGGCAGTACTCAGTACTATTTAAAGTAAAAATATATAAATACATAAATAATTAAAAGTCCTAACAATGTAATAGAAACTGTTTGAAAGAGAAAATAATTTTCAGGAGCTCAAACGACCTGCAATAAAAACAGTCCCAAAGTACAACCCTCCCTACAAGGAGAGGACACAAACAATGCATGTGTGCCTCCCCCTCCCCTGCCCCCCCCCCCCCCCCCCAAAAAAAAGAAACTAAAAATCATGGGCCTCTTACTGCCCCCTCAGAGGTTGCATGAGTCAGGGTAATTAACACCTCCTTGAAGAAGGCACCTGTGCCGAAACGCGTTGGAGACCCTCACATCAAACCCGACACCGATCCAGGCTGACCTCCACTAAAGATCCCCATCCCCACCAGGGACCACCAGTGCAGAAAGCTCTCAGCCCACCCGCCTGCTGGTCCGCACCGCTCACACCTCCAGTGACCGGCTCCACCCCGGACCAGTCCCTCTCCCCCCCTGCTCCCAGGCGTGCTCAGCAACTCACTCCTGGCCAGGGGTGTCTCCACCGTCGATCCCCATTTCCACGAGGGACCGTCAGTGATAAGAGCATCCCGCACATCCGGCCGCAAGTCCGCCCAGCCAACATCGCCAGTGACCAGCTCCATCCCGGTCACACTTTCCACATCCCCCCTCCTCAGTGGCTTTTTTTGAATCAGTATCCCGGGCAGACCACCCTCCAGGGGTGGTCCCAGCACACACGCTGCAACCCAGCCTCCCTGCAGCTCACCCATCCACACCTCTGGCTCCGCACCACCAGCGGCATGACCAAGAGCCAATTTCAGCTGCATACTACGGTCGCTGACCTCCGCAGACCAATCAGAACAGCCGTGCACTTGCAGCACACCAGCAACACGCTGATCCAGCTCACCAACAAACCTGCAGCTTCCAACCAATCTGCAACGGCCGCAACGTCGACCTACATCACCACAACAAAAAACCTACCGGTAGGTAAGTACTGCCAAGACTCACACCAACACGCGGGACGCCGCACAGGTGTTCCAACCCACTCTGCAAATCCCCCCACCCCCCGAGACTTCCTAGACTGTCGACCATAGGTCCAGCAGGGGTGACGTGCAAGGTCACAGAACCGCACGGGAAGGAGCCCCCTAAAAGGGTCCACCTACCTCCCCAGTCTCATCACCACTCATCACTGAACCCCACCCACCTGCCCGGGATCTTAACAGAGCAGCATTGTGACTACTCAATAAAAGATTTTGCCCAAAATTACTGTGTCTCGCTGGCCTCATTTTGATCCTATTCCATTCCCCTTTTCACATTACTCCAAACTACACTCCATACCCAATCACACCCTCCTCACTCCCAAAACATCACCACCACCAGAAGAAACATTCTAATTAACACCACTCACAAACACACACAAGTCATCACCAGTACTAGCAGGAAGAGCGCACCTTACCCCCCCTACACCCATACGTTTTCAGTGCGGGAAAGGTACTCCCACACAAAGGTGCAGCACCCCGAAACCACAACACACCACCCCCTGGTCAACGAGAGCGCAGTTCTACCACCCATCTTCATAATTAACACCCCAGTTACCACTCCATGAGATCCAATCTTAAAGATGACCCAAGTTGTGCAGCACAGGAGGGTCAGGAAGAGAGTCCCAGTGCATGTCAGTATGGGACTGGTAGCATAAGGGGAGTCATGCTGTTTTGTCTCTCCCACCTTCTTGTAGAGATACCAGCCTCCCCTGCCCAACAAGCGACTGTATTACTTAAAGGTATGCGGGCAACACACTTGGTTAGATACCAGCCCTGGGTATATTGTGCCGGGCGCAGATTTTGTGAGGGGCTCATGTTTCCCATCTTTAATTACTTATCGTACTTTAAAAAATGTTTTTTTTTAATCTCTGGGTGCATAGTGGGCTAATCTCATTAGCTCTATGGGCCCACTAGAAAAAAATGGTGGAACAATGATATTTCTGTACTAGACTGCTGCTGGTCACCACTGCTGGGATGGGGTTCTGCTGAAATTCAAAGGTCAGAATCTGCTGATTCCAATGCACAAGCTGAGCCCTGTGTGATCGTACTGAGCAGCAACCAACCACATCCATCCAGTCTAGTCTGCATAAGCTCATTGTGATTAGACAGTCCACGTACCTGTTTTTTATGTGGTAATATATTGCAAGTGCTACGCTGTAAAACAAAAACATAGGATTAGCTTCCTTATATTTTGCATCTTAAACATACTGTAAACATACGATTGTATTTGCAAACTAATGCATGTGCTAGTATTAAATAGTAGCAGCTACAAATAAGATTTTTAGACAACAAATTAACAATGACTTTTGCAATATTATCTTCCAAAAAATATATACTTGAGTAATTGCTATGTTGTGTTTTATGAGCTGCTTAGGCTGGCCACACACTGTGTGATCATGTAGCCGACCAGCCGCCAGGGACAGGGGAGGAGCCGACTCTCCAATTGCTGGAGCGCCTCTGTACACTACACAATGGGGAAGGTGAAATCCCAGCTGTCGGGAAGCCAGTGCTCAGAATGCCGGCACAGGAATGCTGACACCAGTCAGAATCCCAGCGCCGGCATCCCGATGGTAAGTGGTGAGGTTAGGGGGAGGGTTAGGTGCTGGGGGAGGAGGTTAGGTTTAGGATGCAGTGAGGGTGGGTTAGGGGTAGAGTTAGATGATGGGTTAGGATACTCACCGACAGGTGTCGGTATCCTAACCCTATCGGGATGCCGGTGTCGGGATTCTGACCGCCTGGATCCCGAGCGCCGCCATCCCGTACCCAATCCAACACAATGTATGGAGTCGATCGTCAATCGCAGCCTGAAATTGGATTAATGACAGTCAGATGGATTTCACAGGTTTGAAAACCAAACCGAATGATCCAGAATGTTTTCAGTGAACAATCAGCATTCAATAGCATACACTAAACGATAATGATCATCAATGAACAATTATTATCACTTATCAGCCATTTAATTGGCTGGTGTGCACAATTATTGTGCACCATACAGCCAGTTTTACAGACAGAGAACCAGTAGGATGCACCACAAAAACCTCTGCTACCAAAATATTATGGCCCGTATCCAATTAGAAGCGAAACGTCCGTTGCCGGACTTTTCGCGGTCATCGCTGGTTTTGGGTGTGAAAAATTATCACGCTCGTCCCCGCTTATCCCCGTATTCAATTCCAAATCAGCGAAAACGGGACCCGACAAAACTTAAAACGGCGTAAAGTTCTGTAATTTTTGGGGAAATCAGCCTGCCAGCCCCCAACAGATGCACTGACATGGGGGATCACTATGGGTACCCCCGAATAGCCCTGCTGAAGGTATTTGGCCACTTTAAATGGTCTCAATAGGTGCTATTTTGTGTGTTTTAAAAAGTGGTGAAGAATAGCATTTTGGAGTGTTTTTTGGAGAAAATAACTAGTCCCATCAAATTTGGGGTACATGAAAATGGGTACTAGCATATTGTGAAGTTGCTAATGTGACGTTTTAAAAAAACGTGAAAAATCTGCCTGACACAACCACCTGCAATCACAAAACCACCTGCCACATACTTGGGGAGCTCCCTGGAGTCTATTTTGCTAGTTTTTAACATTGTACCCCAACTTGTTTTTTTTGCCCCAAAATGAAAGTACTTTTTTGGGGTGTTCTTAATTATTTTTTAAAAGTTTTTGATACAGTTTACTTTTGGGGGGCTGTCCAAAGGGTGCTGGATGGTTTTCCTACATTTGCACCCCAAAACCCCAATTCTGCACTTTTTTTCGCCTATTAATAGGTGAAACTTTTTTGCAGGGTCCATTGCATTGACATTCCGACTAGGCGAAAAGTATTTGGAATTGAATACGGGGATAAGTTGAAACCGGCGAAAATGACGTCATCGGCGAAAAAGTATCGCCGAAATGGACTTTTTGCTTCTAATTGAATACGGCCCTATATATGGATTTATTAGAAGCCTTATTCAGGTGGATGAAAAGGGGTTATATAAGACCAGCAGAAACACAAACAGAAGTGTCGCGTTTTACAAGCCGACACTTAGTAAATAAACTCTCATAAGTCACTTTCTCTGAAACCCGGTTGACTTCTAGTAGAGGTGCCTCTTATGTTTAGTTCTATACTGCCAAGTTATGGAGTGGTTTATCTAGGGAATTTATCTTTCTGCCATTTATGGGGTCAAAAAGAATATTGTTGCCGCCACTGTAAGATTAAACTGGCATCTGCAGAGCTGGGGGTTTATTTGGTCTGTGGATCAACACTGCCAGATTGTTGAGAAAGAAGCAAGGACATGTACATATATCAGGGGAACATTAAGGTTTATAACTACATCGTCACCTGCATTATGACAGCAGACTGTCATAATACACAAAATACTAAGCAGCAAGTTAATCAGTAAGTGACGTGACACACGTAGGCTGTACCGGTTTATTTAGAATATAATCATAGACAGAAAGATCTAATAAGAGCAGTAAGTGGCTTTTACCATATCTACAGTGTAAGTCTGTTTAATAAGTTTGTCTATACATTAGGAGGCAAGCTTTGCCATCCATGGTTACCTTATTATCACTGAATAAAGGTCTGTAAAATAAAAATAAATGTGTTTGCACAGTGTAGAGAGCAAGCATTTAATAATTATTATGATTTTAAGAGCGCCTACATTTTGTTTCTACTTCTTCAATGTTTCCACATTTGTAAAGTAAAAAAAAAAATAGACTTGCAAAAAGTTATTTATAGCTAAAATTTATACACAAAGTACTTCCTCAGGAAACATGTGAAATAAGCAAACAAATGAATGATTCTTCGAACTGTAATAAAACCATCCATCTATGTACTAACAGCAATGTTCTGAAATGTCTAACTTTGATTCACCGTGTCATTGCTGGACTTTATGGTTGTATTATCTAACAATGTGCAAATTGCACATTCTGCAGCATGTGGGGCAAGTTTATGTTTTATAGAGCGGGAAGTCCAATGCTAGAAAATCTCTACTGTATATATAAAAGTTACACAAGTTACATTTTATCACACTGCACCATCCACACTCATTTTTCAGTGCCATCTCTATGGACCGCAAGGAAATAATTTAGATTTTAGTTGCATAGTGCCTTTGCCCGACCGTTCCTGAGGCACTTGAAGTGAACTAACCCTTACCCTAACTCTCCACCCTCCACCCCACCCGCAGCCTAACCCCCGCTCCCGCAGCCTAACCCTAGCCTTCCCCCTAGTGCCTAACCCTACTACTCACCATTGCGATGTCAGCAGTTGGGATTTTGGAGCCAGGATTTGGACTGCTGGCAGAATTCTGGTGCTGGGATTCTGACTTCCTGACTTTCGAGAAGCCGACTACATCCCTTTCTAAACATATATACTAGAATGCAGCAAGTGTTACCTATCACTTGCAGCAAGTAAAAGATCATATTTTGCTTTGAACCCTACATCCAGTAGAACTGCAAGCATTTACTGAGCTGTATATAGCAAATAGGCTGTGTGGTTTCTTACTCTGCTGCAGCCTGAAAGTAGCAGCAGGGGTAATAATCATAGACAGATGTGAACTCTGGTACAGATTAGACTGGGATAAGAACAGGATAAATACAGTGTGTATTGTCCTTATCAGTCCTTTCTGCATAAATGCAATACGTCCTGTAACTTCCCAGCTGTGGGTAACAATAAGGTATATATAAGAAAGAAGTGCACACTCACCATTTAATTGTATACTTGAGGTTAGGCTGGCTGACTGTGCTGTCATCGAGGAATATAGTAGAACAGGAACTGTATTTTCTCCTCATTTGTCCTGGAGGATGCTAAGGACGAAATGACAAATAAACCATCTATTCAATGTATTAGAAGTACACAGTAACAACGGACCAGCAAATACCATTTCCGATGTGAGGATAGAAAGTAGAATACAAGCTTGTGCACCTCAATATTCAGTCCTGCGGTCAGCAAAGGGGAAAACAACACTAAATACTATTAATGCTTATTCTGTACTTCTCAACCATGTATTTGGGGCATAATCAATTGGTCGCAAATATTTTAAAAATAATGCACCGCTGGGTTTTTCCGGCAGGTTTTTGCTATTCAATTGGGTGTGAGAATTTCAACAGAATTTCAATATTTATAGCAGCCCCAGAGCAGGTAAAAAGTCAGGGAAAATCCCTATTTTAATTTTTTTGGGACTTGTTTCAAAACCCCTTAGACAACCCCCCTAATGATTAATTAGTCAATTGGAAGTTCCCAATGAGCTTCATTTTCTTTCACTGTTTTATTTTTTATTTAAATTGCCCTCAAATTACCCCAAAATCACCTTTTGCTTTTTATAAATATTTTATTACATGCACAAAACTGCCATTTACAACATTTTAAAAAGGGCAAAGTATTTTTCTTTGGGACAGTAATAGACATCTATACTGTTTCCCAATATTAATTTTTTTAGAGTAGAGACAGGTCCCCATATTTTGTAAAAAATTTCCTGTGGGTTTATGCAGAAAAAATTACCATGATGATTTTTTTTCAATTGGACAGCGTGGGAAACGGGAGCGCGCGTTAATGTGCGGACAGCAATATAAGGGAATGTGTTCAGTTGCAGGAAGGCATATACAAGACAAACTACAATCATGACGTAAAGCACTGACAAACTAGGTTCATTTTCAATAAATATATAAATATGATGAGACAAAGAAAAATAAAGAAATGGAGACTTGGCACCAAAACCTGTGGTGACCAATTACAAAGTAAATTAACCGGTGTGTCTGTCTTTATATGTATGTGTATTTCTGAGTGTCTGTATATGTGTGTGTATTTATGTGTGTATGTATATGTATGTGTATTTATGTGTGTCTGTATATGTATGGGTATTTATGTATGTCTGTATATGTATGTGTATTTATGTATGTCTGTATATGTATGTGTATTTCTGAGTGTCTGTATATGTGTGTGTATTTATGTGTGTATGTATATGTATGTGTATTTATGTGTGTCTGTATATGTATGGGTATTTATGTATGTCTGTATATGTATGTGTATTTATGTATGTCTGTATATGTATGTGTATTTATGTGTATGTATATGTATGTGTATTTATGTGTGTCTGTATATGTATGTGTATTTATGTATGTCTGTATATGTATGCGTGTATATGTGTGTGTATTTGTGTGTGTCTGTATATGTATGTGTATTTGTGTGTCTGTATATGTATGTGTATTTATGTGTGTCTGTATATGTATTATGTGTGTCTGTATATGTATGTATGTTTGTATGTATGTATGTGTGCCTGTGTGTGTGTATGTATGTGTGTCTGTATATGTATGTGTATTTGTGTGTGTCTGTATATGTATGTGTTTTTGTATGTATGTATGTGTATTTGTGTGTGTCTGTATATGTATGTGTATTATGTGTGTGTCTGTATATGTATGTGTATTATGTGTGTCTGTATATGTATGTGTATGTATGTATGTGTGTGTGTTAACAACTTCTCTTTTCGTCCTTCCAATTTCCCTAGCTTGTCATAGTCAGCTACTGCAAACTATAATGAAGAGGGTAAAGCAAATCTGAAATGTGGAGCCTCATTGAAGCTGGCACATGTCTGCAGTGCAATAACACACTGCAACTGTGAGAATGCAAATTAATAGTTATGGCAGATAAATTACATTATGTAGATTGACAATTTCACTAAATTATTTGACTAATTTGCAATACAAAAAGCAGAGTAATCACATATAATTGCACTGTGCTCATCTTATCTTTGAATTCTTTATAGGAATGAGCCAAATTCACATTTCAGGATTCAATCCCATGGCAACTCTTTAGAAACTTAAAATGTTTGCTAAAAAATAAGCTGGATGGGTTTATAAGGAATCTGTCATTTTAATATCTGAGAAGTAAATGTGTCCTCCTCATCAAGATCACAAGGAAATGATAATTTGGGATTCTGCCAAATACGAAGGGTTTTTTTTTTTCAAGCAGGAATAAAACAAATCATGGCTTTGGCGCATCCCTATCTGTTTGTTCCTCTCCTCCAAATTTCTGTGCCGTGTCTATCATTTTACATTCCGCATACAGGTGCCTTCTGCTGTACACAAATTACACTGTTCTACTGGTACTCGCCACCTTTTAAACTATACGATGTGTGTACCCAGCGACGGCACGACACGAAGGAACAATATATTGTGCCGGCTATACACACTACATAGTCCTGTGTTCAGCAATAAGGCATCATTCCTTGCATCGTCCTATCTGCTGTGCAGCACAGCAGATAGGACAATCGATGTACGACCAGCATGCACGCACAATAGAGCGTACACACTACTATACCATCCGCACAATATATTGCTCCTATCCCCGTCAGAATTATATATCTTATAGTGTGTACCCGGCTTTAGATTCTATCTATAATATTTGTACATTGTGTTCTTTGAAACATTTTTTCCCACTAATACATCATTTAAGATTCACCAAGTGCATCAAGTCTGACAAAATGTTGCAGGATCATATGGCAAACTGACAGCCCCTACCAACCGCACTAACGTTTTATTACCATTCACATCTAGGCCGCATCCTATGTAAAATGCTAATTTGCCCATCTCATTCATGTCTGACATATAAACTTATCACAACAAAGCTGTATATTTTTAGCACTCAATGCAGGGGTTAATAAGTGGCCTCAGTCATTTATCTCTGTACATTTGGAAATGGTAGAACTGCCCTCTGTATTTGACCTTCATTAAGTCTAAGTGGCAGCCATTTATCCTTTCTCGCAGAAGAGCTGATAGAATTGATTGGAATCACTCCCGCCCTGCTCCAGCACTGAGTATAGGTTCCTTTGTGTGCTTAAACACAGGTGAAAGATATATACGTGCTTCTTTAGCTGGAAATAAAGATCGTTCATGGATAAAAACACTTCTACAAAAATAATCAAAAGGTTCAAATTATTTGTTCTTAATTTAGAAGACAGGAGAGAGAACTCAGAGAGCACAACTGTAAATCTTGTTAGCTGTTATTACAAAGGGGACCATTTATTAATGATTGCATTTGCTATGAGATCTGGCCGTGATATTGGCGCCCATGATCACTTTGCGAAATGAGATCATACCCATAGGCGAAACTGGGGGGTGATCCAGGGGTGCACCGGACCACCTATTAGCCCTGTTCGCGAATCGGCCACCCGCGAGAGAGAGGAGGGCCCAGCTGCAGCTGGGCATGGTAAAAGTGCCGGCGCCCAGAGAGAGAAGAGGGCCCGGGAGGCAGCGGTGCCAGGCATGGTGAAAGGGTAATGTCTAAATCCCCTTCACGGAGAGGACCCTGACGTCATCAGCCAGTGTCCAGCGTCATTCCCTGCCATCCAAGTGGTCATAGAGGGGGAATATAACCATGTGGCGAGCGTAGAGAGCCACTGCGACCGAAGCGTGCCCACGAGGGGACAACAAACTTGTTTAAGTGGGCACAAAGTACTTCTGTATCTGGCTGTCATGGGCAGGAACTGCACTTCCGCACTCACTCACGTCACTTCCAGGTCCCTAGCACGAAGGGGATTTACAGCCAACCATGGTGAAAGCACCGGTGGCAATTAAAACTTTGTTCCGTCCACGAGCCAGTCGCAGCGTGCGGAACGGCAACCAATCAGGAGTGGCCACTCCTGAATGCCTGCCGTTTCACGAGCTGCGATTGGCTCGCGGACAGCGAAACGGAGGCAACATACGTAGTATCCTACTGTTTCTCTGCAGCACTTACAGGTATGTCCCCCTGTGCCATCTTTCTTCCCCTTCGAAGTCCACTCTGCCTCCAATCCACCTTCATGTTGCAGTCAACTGCCATCTTCCCAGTCACTTTGTTGCCCTCTCCCTCACTTGTCATCCTCCCTTACCCTGGGTGATTGCCAAACTCCTTTACCTGTATTCTTCTTTTGGCCTCTGTCAGTGAGCTTCCACTCCCACCCATTGCAGCAGTCATTTCCTTGATCTCATCTTATTCTCTCTCTTTTCTAAAGGCCCAAATACACAGTGCGATATGCACCATGCAATGGCCAATCTGATGGGTGACATATCGGTCAGTCCCTACACACAGAGCGATCGGGTGGCTGACTGCCCGATATGCTGGCATCTCACTGCCCCACACCCGCATAGCGCTGCATAGAATCATACATCGCTCCCCCAGATCAACTGAACATGCAGAAAGATCTGGAGGAGCAATGTACGATCCCATGGGACCGCGCACTGGCCGATATCATACCCACACACAGAACAATATAGCAGCAATATCGTTCCAATCCGTCAGATCGGCTGCTATATCGCACCGTGTAAGGGGGCCTTAACTCTGCTTTTTCAAACTAACCCTCTCTGCTCTTTAACCACAACCTTTTTCAGCCTTTCCCCACTTCTTGTACTGTAATTCATATCCACATGTGCCCAATAAAATCTCGTTACTTTTCACCCTCGTTTTTTTTGCTCCACACTTGAATCACTCGTCTTCTTAAAAGATGGGCTGCCCCTCATATAACTGCACTCTTTCATAAGCCACCACTAAACCCCAGCCCTGACACCCCAAAATGACATGTTACTGACAAAAGTCCTCCTTGGAGTGCTGCTAGAAGAAGTCTTCCTTTAACATTAATTTTTCCCACTTCGGTTGATCTTACAGCTGTGCCATTTTGCTCGCTAAACAAATCTTCAAGTCTTTTAATTTCTCCCCAATAGTTATTGGCCACCTTCAACTCTCTTTTCTGCTCAGTCCTTTTACTCTTCTATCCTGACTTAAGACGCATGACTTTTTCACCCAACACCAAAAATGAACCCTAGTGAGTATGTGTGTACGTGTACATGTGGTAGGGAATATAGATGGCAAGCACCAATGGGGCAGGGACTAATGGGAATGGCCAAATGTTCTCTGTAAAGGGGCCTATCCACAAGCAGACATGAAAACGACTGCACGATTATGACATTGTAATCGTGCAGTCGTTTGTCAGTCTGTGATGAGCCAGCACTTAACAAGTAGTCGTTCAGTACAGGCTCATCCATTATCTGCAAACATGCTCAACCTGACGTTATCGTCAGGTTGACCAGCATGTTTGCACGATGATAGATGTCTAAACGACCAGCGGGCACGCGCATCGCTGGTCATTTTAGACATTTTTGCAAACGATTTTTGAACGATTGAACAATAAGATATCTTTATCGTTCAATCGTTCATTTAAATAGTCTAGTGGACAGGGGTCTTAAGACGCTGCGGAATATGAATAGGGAGGTGTCTCTCAAAACCACGCCCCCTGTTTGAGTGGCCACGTCTTTTTTTTTTTTTTTTTTAAAGCTCCAGCACGTGCAGAAGTTCCCATTTCACTGACAGCCACACTGCCCCCTGCAACACGAGAATATAAATACATAATATGTGATGGAATTTTTTTACAAGGAACAGTAACGCAATATCTGACACAGTGCTAAAACTGGGACCACCCATTACCAGGTCTCTAATTTCACCTATGATCATACCGCCTGGATGTATGAAAATTCACCCACAGCGACAGGGGCACCGAAAAGAGCCAGTCCCTGCGATATGCCAGGAGTGAAGTGACCACATCAGCTGCCTCTTCACCCCTGTGCCAGAGATCCTGGGCACGCGTGGTCTACAGAACACACATGCGCGCGACCATTGCCGAGGGAGGGTTCTGCAACTTGGTAAACCTGACAGAATCGCATGCTCCATAGAAACCTGGCGGAAATGGAGGGACAGCAGCAGATATCAGAGATAATTAATATTTGCAAATATTAAATGCTAAATGGGTCCCATAGTCACTTACTGGTTGTCTACTACATTTATGATACATTTATATGGGTGCTCTGCACATACTGCACGTCTGTCTGAACTGCGATTCTTTTGATCAGAGCTGAAAGATGCAGAAAGATTTAAAAAGGGAATGACAACTCAATATAATAACAATAGGGCCAATGCACACTCATAGGGCAATACTGGGGAAATATTGTGCACAGAGCATCGGTGTATAGTGTACTATTATTATTACCAGTTATTTATATAGCGCACACATATTCCGCAGCACTTTACAGAGAATATTGGACATTCACATCAGTCCCTGCCCCAGTGGAGCTTACAATCTATATTCCTTACCACATGCTCACTCACATACACACTAGGGTTCATTCTTGTTGAGAACCAATTAACCTACTAGTACAAACTCCACACAGTTAGAGCCGTTAGGGCTGTTGTGGGAATCGAACCCATGACCTCAGCGCTGTGAGGCAGTAATGTGAACCATTACACGTCAATGCTACTATGTCTTTCCACTTATGCCTTGTCCTGTGTTGCACCTGCATTGTTCCAACCAACTGTGTCTATCAGACTTGAGGTCCTGACAAGCTAGATAATATTAGCATCATTTTATAATGACATTATAATTACAGACTAGAACTCCTAATTCTGGTCTTATCATCTTCCATTATTCTCCATGGGCCTGACACAGGAAAATTATATATATAATGTAATTGTTTATATAATTTTGAGATTACATAAACTCTCTTGAAATATGTAAGTGGCTAGTCCTTCCCTATTTACATACACAAAGTACACTGCACCAGCCTATCCCCTCTGGGCACCACTATCCACAGCGTAAGAGGTGGCACCGTATGAGATTTTTGTCCAATGAAGAAGTATTTGGTCACAATCCATATTTTACCATAAAACAAGACTGTATCACATCTATGCAATAAACAGTTATACTCACATGGTTTATATAAAGGCTCTTTCGCTTTTCTCTCACTGTGAAAATATAAACAAGAAAATAAACTTGGTATCAGCAGAGTTATTCAGTGTTTGAATATATGTTTTTGTTTCCTAATTATAAAGTAAACAATATTATTATTTTTGGATCATTTAAAGTGGACCAGTTACACGGCAAAGCAGAAATTTACACAAACAGCTGAGCTTCAATATGAAACAATATCACCCAGACACTCCTGGGTAATAATGTTGGGATTGCCTGTAATGCTCTATTTAACTCCCTAAAGGAAACATTCGGTAGATTTAATGAATCTGGAACATTTGCGGTCACAGGTTTTCATGCAACAACTTCTTATTTCATACAGTGTAATCAAATCAAATGTTTATAGGATATACATTAATGTGTGATGTAGATGTAATTCATAGAATAGCATAATAAAGAGTCATGTTGGTGGGAGTGGTGAATTGTATTACATATAATATTGCCAGAAAATTGGTTACATTCATGTAGGAGAGAGGATGAGAGAGACCGAGTTAGAGAGACTTGGAGGGAGAGAGAGACAGAGTGGGGAGAGGGGGATAGATAGAGAGAGAGAGAGAGAGAGAGAGAGAGAGAGTGGGGGGAGAGAGGAGAGAGAGAGACAGAGTGGGGGGACAGAGTGGAAAGAGATAGAGACACTAAGGAAGTGAAACGGAGATGGAGAGGGACCACGAGAGAACATGAGTAAGAGAGCACAAGTGATATAGGCAAAGAATGAGTGTGGAGGCTAAATAGATACGGAGAGAGAGAAAAGGATTGCGAGAGAGGGTTGAGACAGATAAAGAAAGGGTAAAAGGAGACAGGGGTGGGAACTACGTGCAGCAATATTGATCAGAGCACTTTTTTGGAGATTTCACGTGTTCAATATTTTCACAAACATTTTTTATTAGCATCTGTTAGTGCTCTTTGTATGTATTTGTTATTATAAAAATGTGCTTAAAAATATTTTTTTTATTGATTTTTACTCAAATAGTTTGACAAATTCTAGACTTGTGAATAATATTGGTAATACAAAAGGCTTTTAGTGAAAAAAATGTATAGATTCTCAAAATACAGTGGGGTTGCCAATCCGTAAATAATATTTTTAGAAACGATTTATGAAGATGTACCTGCCGCCAAGGTTTTAATCTTTTTGTTTACACGTTTACTAAAATAGCAAATGGGGATGAAAACATTGGATTTTTAAAAAACTTGCCAGACTCAAAACTGCAGATTGATACAATAGATAAAGCATCGTCGTACCATCTGTTTGGGATTTGCTGAGGAATATTGTGCTTGCCCGTGGATGATCAGAGGGGTTAAATTCCATATTCATATCTGAAAGGGAAGAAAAGTATTTAGCTGTTAAATGTGTTTACAATTCATACAGCAGGACAATGTGAAAACTGCTTATTCTAGCAGACAAATGCAATTTACAGACAATTTGCCATCCAGAGAAAAAAAGCACTTTCATAAAGCAGAAGAAATTATTTCTGCATAATAATGCAATCTATGAAGTGAACATGGGAATATAAAAGATGCGATGGAATATGAGAAATAGGACCCTAGTTCCTGATTATACCACAAGATGAACTGCTTTAAAGTGACTTTGTTTTTATTTCCATGAAGATAGAAATTTGATGTACTGAACCCTGCAAACAGCAGAACACATGCAAATGTACCTCACTCTACAACCTGAGATAAACAAAGGCAGCCAGCTGGACTGAGAACCATGTTCCGAGTCTCATCCACTTGTGAAAAGGTCATTTCCACCTACAGACAACTTTGGTAAAAACTGCAGGAGCGTGTGTACCCACCTTGTATTCCTATTCTGTTTACTTTTAACAAAGCTTTTTTATCTGACATTGACAGTTGTTTTTTTTCTATTTTCCTTACAGTACAACAACGCTCATTGGATAACAAAAAGTTTGCATACGGGGGTGGATCAATAGGTCTACAGTAAAAAGGTAGACAGTGTTTAGGTAGACACCACAAGTTAGACAGGCAATAAGTCGACAGGAACACAAGGTTGACAGGGTCAATAGGTTGACACACTAAAGGTCGACATGTAAGATGGTCGACAGGTACAAATGGTTGACAGGATCAAAAGGTCGACTAAAAATGGTCGACACACTTTTTTGTTTTTTTTTCTAGCTCTAATCTTTACCCTAACCCTCCCCTTGGTGCCTAACCCTAACCGTCCCTTGTAGTGCCTAACCCTCCGGTAAGTGCCTAACCCTAGAAAAAAAAAAAGTGTTGACCATTTTTTGTGTCGACCATTTGACTATGTCGACCATTTCTAGCTGTTGACATTCTTACATGTTGACCTATTGACCCTGTCGACCTTGTGTCCCTGCTGACCTATTGCCTGTCTAAAGCTGGGTACACACTGAGAGATACGTTGGCCTATCAATTGATCGGCCAATGTATCTGCTGCCCGTTGGGCAGTGTGTACCCGTGATATGTCGGTGAACGTCGGCATTCAAAGACATATCGCATTGGCTGTGCTGCACAGCCAATGGGCAGATATGTTTGCAGACATATCTGTCCATCGGCAGGTGTGTATGAGCGGTCTGCAGACCGCCCTTACACACAGAGCGGCAGCCGCGAGGAGGGGGCGGGACACGCTGCCTGCCGGGACACGCCCCCTGGTCGCCGGGGCCTGCAGATGATGGCCATTCAGTGTGTATGAACGACCATCATCTGCAGATATATCTGCAGATCACTTGATCTGCAGATAAATCTGTCAGGTGTGTACCCACCTTAACTTTTGGTGTCTACCTAAAATGGTCTACCTTTTTATTGTTGATCTAAAGACCGGATACTTCTGCGTACTAAGGTTTTAGATTGTATTCAAGACCAGTTATAAATAAAAAATAAATAATAAATAGACAAAATAAAAGAAAAAGACCCACTTCGCATTTTGAAGGATAAGTTATCTAGGTGATGTTATTTTGCTTTTATCAAGTAAATGTAATTGACCCTTAAGCTGGGTACACACCTAAAGATTTTCTGTCCAACCATCCAATTAGTTGATTGGTTAGAATGAAAATCTGGTAACGTATGGGAGTAAACGATGATCAGCAATTTGCTCCTAAATGCCAGAAAACAGATGAAAATGGTCGATCAGACAAGTTTGTTAACTGTTTGATCTAAACAATTTGTGCAAACAACAGTTTTTGTAAATTTTCCGGCATTTGGGAGCAAATTGCTGATTGTCATTTGCTTTCATACCTTACCAGAGTTTCGTTCCAACCAATCAACTAGTTGGTTGGACAGAAAATCTTTAGGTGTGTACCCAGCTTAACAAAGCCATGATGAAGATAAACAGAAGAAAATAACTGGTAAAATAATAATAATAATAATAATAATAATAGTTGCAGGGGGGCAAAATGGTACAGTAGATATATAATAGCATTAAAATCGCATATAATTAGAGTGTAGTAGTCCTGATTACACAGCAAAGGCAGACAAGTTTATTTTATAAACCAATACTTTTAAAAATGCAGCCTAGCAATTCTCTGGTAAACAGTAATGTAGCTGAGGTAACTGCCTCTGACAGCTACTTTACACTGTTCTATTGTGAATGGAGAGAGCCAACACGTGTTAAACACAGTAGTGGTAGTTATCGGTCATACATTTAAATGGACACAGTAAAACGCTTCAATAAGCATATTTATATACAATAAGCTAAATACTGTCACCGCAGTGTTTCCGCATAATGAGCAATCACTATCTGTTTATTCCCATACAGAAAAGGACAGGTTACTATAATTAGTTATACAGGTCTGCCAATGTAAAGTGACATAATGGCAAAAATATTAAAGCATAATTCAAGATGGCACTCTCATTAATGCAATAAACCACAATTATTATAAACATGCCACATAGGAAACCTTTTTGTTTTATTTCATGCGACAAGCCCCACTGAACACTGTAGGAAATGGAACACAAAACAATAAAAATCAATACGACGGTGTAGCAACTTATGAGTGACATCCAATACACAGAATATTTCACATGCTATTAACTTGTCACTTTACTGTGACTGAAACAAGAGCTATTGTATTTGGGGGAAGACGCACACTATTTACAATTTTGGTGCAAATGCTCATTAACTGTATTGATTCAACTCTACAGTGGAGCCAATTTACTGTCTGGTTCTGTGAATCTGACCCCTAGGTCATGGCTATAAAAACGAGCAACATATGAATTATGTCTGATATAGTGTGTTTGACACCATGATATTCTTTGGGACTGGAAATTAGGGTCAGATGTCAACTATGAATTAGTTCATTCTGTTTGTTAATGTTCCTCCTTGAATTTTCAAACTGTGTGTTTCACATCATGATATACTGCCTCTATTATATAATTCTGTATATCACCTAACCCCAGTCCTCCCACAGAGAACAGCACAGATCACCTGATATAAGGGATGTAGTCTGCATCACTGCGGGAGGGATGCCAGCGGTCAGAAACCCTGATGTACCTGTGCCTCTGTGCATGTCTCACATCATGATATACTGCCTCTATTATATAATTCTGTATATCACCTAACCCCAGTCCTCCCACAGAGAACAGCACAGATCACCTGATATAAGGGATGTAGTCGGCATCACTGCGGTAGGGATGCCAGCGGTCAGAAACCCTGATGTACCTGTGCCTCTGTGCATGTCTCACATCATGATATACTGCCTCTATTATATAATTCTGTATATCACCTAACCCCAGTCCTCCCACAGAGAACAGCACAGATCACCTGATATAAGGGATGTAGTCGGCATCACTGCGGTAGGGATGCCAGCGGTCAGAAACCCTGATGTACCTGTGCCTCTGTGCATGTCTCACAACAGTTCCAATTTTCATGGGACTGTCCCGATTCAAAAGTGTTGCCCAAAGGTGGGCATATCTGCATGGATTTTAGTACACATCCGATTGGCTAGTCCTGATGCACATCTGGAGTTTAGCAAACAAAATTGACAATACACTTCTTGCACAAAGGTTGACATTTTGTTTAGACAAACTGCTTATGTACTATTTCAATGAATTCAATTTACTTGAACAGACTAGTGGTGACCACATGGTGTCACATCACCAGATATTGTGGGCAAGTGATATCAGTTTAGCCATGTTTCTCAACACTAAACAAACACACCGTCTGGTAATGATTTACGTTATCTGGTCATCTTTCAAACACACTAAAAAAAAACAAAATAGTGCAGAAGTATTTTCTGTCTGAGAACAATAAGCAAATCATGTGTGATCCAGTTTCTGAAGCTAATGGTCCCCAGGTGGCCACTGTGAGGAACAACAAGAACGTTTATCCAACTGGCATAGAGGTGGTGGTAAATCGGTGTTCTCTGAAGGAAAGAAGCCTCATGCAAGAGAGAAGCAAATTATAGACACAAATAGATCGTCCACATGTAGCCATTATCAGTCATCTTTCAGGTAGGACATTTGGGGCCGTATTCAATTAGCGGCGAAAAGCCATTATCGTGAAAAAGTTTCACCGATGACGTCATTTCACCAGCGGAAACTTATCCCCGTATTCAATTGTGACGACTTTTTGCCGGTGCGAAAAACGCAATGCAATGTACCCGGCGGAAAAGTTTTGCCTATGAATGGCTGTTGGGAAAAAGTGCAGAATTGCGGTTTTGGGGTGCAAAGGTGGGGAAACCACCCTGCACCCTTTGAATAGGTCCCTAAAGGTAAACTGCGTCAAAAAATCCTAAAAAAAATAAAGAACACCCCTAAAAATGACTTTGAAGAAGGGGGCAAAAGAGTTCAAAGTTGGGGTATAAACTTAAGAACTAGTGAAATAGACTTTGGGGGGTCTGCAAGTATGGGGGAGGTGTATTTTTGATTGCAGGTGCTTGTTGAAGTTGCGTTTTTAACGCTTTTTAAGACCTCACTTTTGCAATTTTTCACCATGCTTGCACCCATTTTCATGTACCCCAAATTTGCTGGGACTAGTTATTTTCACCAGAAAAATCTGCTAAATGCTATTCTTCACCACTTGTGCAAAGATGATAATTAGCAGCTATTGTGAGCATTTAAGTACCCCAAATAGCTTCAGCAGGGCTATTCGTGGGGCATCTACCATGATCCCCAATGTTAGTGTATCTTTTGGGGGGTGTCAGGCTGATTTCCCCAAATCTGCCAGCACTTTTCGCCTGTTTGAGTTTCGCCATGGCCGCGTTTTCGCATCCTTTGGAATTGAATACGGGGATAAGCAGGGACACGCACGATACTTTTTCGCATGCAAAACCAGCAATGTCGGCAAAAAGTCCGGTATGCGATGAGTACGGGACATTCACCCTTGGTGTTCATGAAGGAAATGCTTATCCCTCTGAACCATCAAAGGCCAGGTACACATCGGTACGATGTGTATCGCAGCCGAGCCAGGCCCCGATATATCGGTCGGCCGTACACACTGCATGATTCGGTGTACGACGAGACAAAATAGCCTTCCAACCTCCACTTACCTGCATTCTGTAGTCAGTGCTGTCATCCCATCTAACATGTAGCACAGCCGACGAGAAGACAACTCTGACGACGTACGATTGCACACACGATTGTGCTTACACATTAGCTGATCAGTCGTTCCGATGTGCATTGTAACCAGCTTTAGTGTTACATGTGTGTCCTGGTAAGTTCCTGATCATTCTGGGCATGTTACTAGCAGCTAGAGTTTTCTACTTTATAATCTTTACTGCAACATCCTGATTAACCATACGAAAATAAGGCAATACCTTGTGACATAAGTCTGTAGTAACAAAGTAACAATTATTATTAATTATTTTACAGTTTATTTTGCAGCAGTTTTTAAGTTACCCAAAATTAATCTTCAGTAACTCTATAGTTGTTTTGCAATTTGAAATTGGGCATATAAATTCATTCTTTTGTACAAGATAATGATGCTGCTGTACAAGACAAGAAAACAATTGTGACCATTCATCACTATCAGAAGCACAAAAGGCATAGAAGAAAATAGAAACATTTACAGGAGCACAAAAAACCAAACACAGTAATTGCCACTTTCAGGAAAAACCAAACAGAAGATTAAAATCATAGAGCCTGAGAAAAGGTTGTCTTATGTCTTATGTGCTATAAAACAAAATGTCCCTGGTTTTTCATGCTTGCATTGTGGTGCATTATTTTATGACCTGACAATGCAATAAAACTCTAACTATATATTAAATATATATTTTAAGCAAATTTCACAGAAATCTCCTGCAAAAGGCTAATTAGCACTTCAGACCTCAGTCCCCTTAATCCTCAATGATCCCTATATATGCAAGCTTTAAAAAGCATAGCTTTTCAGAGTTCAGTCATGAAGGCTGCTGCACCACTTTATGCCTATGCAGACATTTTTGGAGGAGAGGGATCTTACGATCCTTCTCCCACAGCCTCTGTCCGCATGTGTCGGATCAGTAACTGTGGGGGAGTTTTATGAAAATCTAAACGTTTGTGCTTGGATGTCTTGCGCAGGGACAGTAGTTCTGCAGACATTTTTAACAGTTATGATAACAATGTAAAAAAAAAAAAAAAACATACTATACTTCACGATCAGGATTGTTGATAATTGCAGCACTGCAGTCATTATTGCAACATAGGCCACCTATATGTGATAAAGTCTCAGATTTCATTGTAAGGTTCAGAGCAATCTTAAGACAACATAGGAGGCACCAAAAGCCGTGAAATTTGTATTGGTGTCCTGGCACAGCTACCTTACTTTCTACCAACTGTATGATCAAGCTTTTCTTTACCACCTCCATCAATGTTTTGCAACATACTTACATGATCTCATGGACTGTTTTATAGGGTTTCTATTAGACTGCCTACCTCATGGTGTTTCTTCTGGATAAATCACATTCCTACAAACCCTATGTGCAAATGGTTTCTTCTGCAGCACTAGTCCCGGGCATATATAAGACTTTTCCTATTTCCAGACTAATTTAAAAGTAATTTTTAAAGGATTTTAAGCAAAATGGGTATATATACCACATAGCATCTTTGTTTTAAAACGGCGGGTCAAATGTAATAGGGTGAGAGTTTTGAAAATGTGAGAGTTTTGCAGTAAACTCTCACATTGGTTAAGTTGCAACTTCAAAATTGGAAAACACCTGGATGAGAGATTAAATCGTGAGAGTCTTTTTGAATCTAAAAACATGCGCATTTGTATGTTCTTGGACTCTGGGCCTGATTCAGAGCCGGACGCTCTGACAAGAGCGCTCGCTCTGAATCAGGGCCCTCCTACCTAAAATTGGAGCGACCTCCTGGCCGCTCGCATAGCTGTGGGTGACCACCCACAGCTTATGCGAGCGGCCAAAAAGATAGTCGCGGTGGTCAAGACCATCGCGACCATCGGCTTGCAACAAGACCCTGCGGTAGGGTCTCGCTGCCGCAAGCCCAGGAGTGCTTTTGGCTCTATCAGAGCCAAAAGCACTCCCACTGACATCACTAGTCATGTCAGTGGGGCCGGCCCCAGACGGTAGGCGTTCCCATGGGAACACCTCCGTCTGGGCAGCAACGCCCCCGGCATGCCCACCAAAGGGGGCGTGCTGTCACTCACCATCGACAGCACGCCCCCATTGGTGTCGCTATTCGGGTCTCGTGCATGCGCACGACGGAGCTCCCTCCGTCGTGCGCATGCGCACTAGGGCACCATCGACCCGCTTGCGAGCGGGTCTGAATCAGGCCCTCTGTTACATTGGCCGAGTTTAAAAAGTGTGAGAGTTTACTGCTAAACTCTCGCATTTTCTAAACTCTCACCCGATTACATTTGGCCGAGTGTGTCGAAATGTGCCCTATGCATATCAAGTTAAACTACTACTTTCCATAAATTCAATATTTGCCTTGCTGTGCAGAAAGGTACAAAAACTGAACAGATGCACTGTACAAATTTCTCATCAAAAGTCCCACCTTCTACCACTGTAGAAACACCCCTTTATTTAAGGACTTCACTTTTCTGCTAGTATACAGTCTCAATTTCTAGTGCGAGTGAGGGCAAATCAGGACTATCTTCATCAACCTGGTCCCTTTAGTGTAGCAATCTTCACTATATGGGCTGCGTTTGCTTCCCATGGGTGCACAGTTGTCCAGAGATAACATCTGAGCCTGTGAATGGAGTGGTCAATTATTTGATAGGCTGGTCCTATTCTCAGGATCTGTCACCCGAAGACCACGCTCATCTGTTCCATCCCTTCCTTTGCTGACCGATGCAAATCACAGAGACCAGCACATGACAGAATGTAAATGGGCGCTGTTTGTATCTAGGAAGAGACGCTGACATAAAAGTCTGTCTCTGCAGCACTAGATGAAAGCATAAGGTAAGCATATTTATGTATGTGCAGTATTAGGGATGTTAGGGACCCACCTGATGAGGTCGCCGTGACGTGGTAGGTAGGCAAACATCTTTGGCCAAATATGTACTAAGAACCTCTATATAACACCATGTTAATTGATAGTTTATTATATATATTTTTGATATTTATTATTCTTAGTACTTAGAATGTGCATCTGCTTCCCCCTTTTTTCTGTAATAAAAGTACAAGTCTCAGCATGGTAGCACTTCTTATGTTGAAATTAGGATGTGCAGCCTACCCCCCCACCCCCCTTTATTCCTATGTATGTGCAGGTATGTAAGTACATGTATGTACATATGTAATGGTGCGTACACACGGGATGATATCTATGAACAAGAACGATCTCATTCAACGATAAATAGTTCATATTGTTCATTTTTATGCAGCGAACAACCAACGATGCGCGTTCACGCGTGGACGATAACTATATCTATGGTCGTCCGTACATGCAGGTCAACTTGGACGATTCCATTAGGATTTGCCTGTTCAGAGATGTGGCAGGATGACTTCACTGAAAGATATCTATCATAGATATCTATCAGTGTGTACACCCAATATAGTTTGTCCTGCACTACAGAAAAGTTAAAGGGAAATCTTTCAGCGATATTGTTGGTTATGCAGATCGTACGGTGTGTATGCAGCTTAAGTGTGTGCATTTTAAGGTAATGCGGGAAGGGACCTTTGGGCTAATAATTTAGCTGGAGTGATTCAAGTGCTATGAATGTAGTGCTGGGCTTAGTTTCTGGAAAAGAAGGGATATTTATAAAACGTAAATACTAAATAATGTTGTGACTATTTGGGGGGATAGATTTATTTATAAACAGGAATCCAGTCAGGGAAAGTTGTGGAGAAATAGGTCTATTTATTAACTGTGAACACTATTAATTTAATATCTGGGCTGGTAGGATATTTTATAATGAAGCTAGTTGCAGTGCGGGGATGCAGAGCCGGCCCTAGCCAATTTGGTGCCCTAGGCAAAATTTTGACTGGTGCCCCTTAGCAGATAATCCCACCACCAATCTTATGGCTGGCACACACTAGATGACTAGTGTGTACCGACCTCGTTAGCGACAAAGTGACAGCGGGGTCGTGCTACATTCAACAGCATAGCACTCGCTTACGATGTTGTCCATGAAACTTGCATGTAGGTCCGAGGAGCAATGTTGCTGACAACGAGCATCATCAATATTCACAGAAGTGGTTTGCACAGCTGCTAAAACACACATACATATTAAAATATACACTATATATCAGTGGGCAAAAAAGAATTTGGACAGCCACCGATTTAAAAGATGAGAGAGGTCTGTAATTTCCATCATAGGTACACTTCAACTGTGAGAGACAGAATCTGCACAAAAAATTCCGGAAATCACATTGTATGATTTTTAAACAATGTATTTGTATATTCTTGCGGAAAATAAATATTTGGACACCTACCAACCAGCAAGAATTCTGGCTTTTACATACCTGTTACTTCTTCTTTAGGAAGCTCATCTATCCTCCACTCATTACCTGTATTAATGGCACCTGTTTGAACTGGTTAACTGTATAAAAGACACCTGTCCACACCCTCAAACAGTCAGATTGCAACCTCTCCACCATGGCCAAGACCAGAGAGCTGTCTAAGAACACCAGGGACAAAATTGTAGACCTGCACAAGGCTGGGATGAGCTACTCGACAATAGGCAAGCAGCTTGGTGAGAAGAGATCAACTGTTGGCGCAATTATTAAAAAATGGAACAAATACAAGATAACTGACAATCTCCCTCGACTAGGGGCTCCATGCAAGATCTCACCTCGTGGGGTATCAATTATCTTGAGAACGGTGAGGGATCAGCCCAGAAGTACACGGGGGGACCTGTTCAATGACCTCAAGAGAGCTGGGACCACAGTCACAAAGGTTACCATTAGTAACACACTACGTTGTCATGGATTCAAATCTGCAGCGCCAGAAAGGTCCCCCTACTTAAGCCAGCACATGTCCAGGCCCGTCTAAAGTTTGCCCGTGACCATCTGGATGATCCAGAGGAGGATTGGGAGAATGTCATGTGGTTAGATGAGACCAAAATAAAACTTTTTGGTATAAACGCTGTGTTTGGAGGGAGAAGAATGATGAGTGGCATTCTAAAAACACCATACCCACTGTGAAGCATGGGGGTGGAAACATCATGCTTTGGGGATGCTTTTCTGCAAAGGGGACAGGACAACTGATCTGTATTACGGAGAGGATGAATGGGGACATGTATCGTGACTTTTTGGGGAAAAACCTCCTTCCCTCAGTAAGAGCATTGAAGATGCAACGTGGCTGGGTCTTCCAGCATGACAATGACCCCAAACATACCGCCCGGGCAACTAAGGAGTGGCTCAGTAAGTAGCATTTCAAGGTCCTGCATTGTCCTAGCCTGTCTCCAGACCTCAACACAATAGAAAATCTGTGGAGGGAGTTGAAAGTCCGTGTTGCCCGGCGATAGCCCCAAAATATTACACATCTAGAGAAGATCTGCATTGAAGAGTGGGCCAAAATACCTGCTGCAGTGTGTGCAAACCTGGTCAAGAACTACAGGAAACGTTTGACCTCTGTAATTGCCAACCGAAGTTACTTTACAAAGTATTGAGTTAAACTTTTTGATTGCCAAATATTTATTTTCCGCAAGAATATACAAATAATTGTTTAAAAATCATACAATGTGATTTCCGGAATTTTTTGCTCTGATCCCGTCTCTCACAGTTGAAGTGTACCTATGATGGAAATTACAGACCTCTCTCATCTTTTAAAGTGCAACAACTTGCACAATCGGTGGCTGTCCAAATACTTTTCTGCCCCACTGTGTATGTATATATATATATATATATATATATATACACACACATCCCTCAGAAGGTAAGCTCCTCTACCCTCTTGTGCTTCTCCTTACTCTACCTTCATCTACTTCTTACTCTCTACCAGGGCACCTAACACTTGGTTGCTTTGCATTGTTGCTTATCTGGGTGTTATGGTCGCGAATGTAGCAATGTATATTATCCATGTCCTGTAATGTATTGTACTGTACTGTACGTCACTGTAAAGCAATCTATTTGTTTATGTACTTTGTAAGGCGCTGCGGAACACTTGTGGCACCATATATATAAATGATAATAATAATTATATATATATATATATATATATATATACACACACACATACACAAAATAATTGTGTAAAGCGGTCATATCTCCTCCATGTGCGACCACCAATTGTTCCAACTGTGAGAGAAGCAGGACAGCCTTTGGAGAGAAAGACTGACCGCCAGGGTACGTATAGGAGTGGTGTGGTGAAAGGGGGTGTTGAGACGGAGCCATGATGGGGTGGGGGTCAGGACGTGGCTGCGATGGGTGTGGGACGGGGGAGGAGGACAGCACAGAGGGGGTGGGATCAGCCAGAGAAAAGGTAGAGCAGAGCGGGAAAGGGGAGGTTAGAGACTGAGGTGTGTGTGTATATATATATATATATATATATATATATACACACACATATACACACATATGTAAATATATATATATATATATACACACACATGTAAATATATATATATATGTGTGTGTGTGTATATAAATGTATATATATATATATATATATATATATATATACATACATACACACACACACACACACACACACACATATACATATATACATACATACATACATATAAATATAGCAGGAGACGACACGCCGATCAGCAGCACTGTAGGAACACTCAGGAATCAGGATCAGTCACCCGGGCAGCCCTCACGGAGCAGAAGAGCATAAAACCCCTTTGGTTGCTGTACCAGGAAGTGACGTGAGTGAGGGCGGAAGTGGAGATTTCTGCCCACACTTTCCATAAGAATAACAAAGTTGGCCCCTTGCGGGCTCGCTTCGCTCGCCACGCTGCAGGCACAGTGGCTCGCTTCGCTCGCCACAACAATATATTCTCCCACTATGCCCACTTGGATGGTAGGGAATAACGTTGGACACTGGCAGATGACGTCATCACATATCTACGGAAGGGGATCTAGCTCTACCCTTCACGGAGCTGAGGCTGAACTTCTTGGCTGCAGTGCTCAATGATGCACTTGTGGGGGCGTCACCTAGGTGACATCACACGGAGGCGTGGGCGCAGAAACACTATGTGGCACAGTCAGTGAGTGAGGGCTAGTGAAGCCTTCCACTGCTATGTACGGTCGGGTGAGAGGGGGGCACCACCAGGGGTTTTAGTGGGCGGGTACTCGAACGTCCGCCGCCGAGGCATTGGAAGCAGGCTGTGTAGCAGGAAAACAAACATTCCTGACTACAGCAGCACAGGCAGCATCACGGAGGGGGAGCGACAGAGCCCTGGAATGCCCCTAGGCATTCCAGTCGCCCCTAGGCATTTGCTTAGAATGCCTATGCATAGGGCCGAGTCTGTGGGGATGCCTTATTATTAAATATTAGTACACAATATTTTTAGGATAAATTGATTCTTATAATTATTATTGTATTTCAGATTAGCCTAATGAGCGCTATTATCTACTTTACAGACAAGGCAGTACAGATGTGCACCTAGGGGACACTTGTGCCAAGCCCCCTGTACCAGTCAAGTGTTTCCCTAGGTGCTCCACGCATGTGCTGCTGGGAGTAATCAGCAGTTGCAAGCATGAAGGTCCCGGGTCGCTGGGACACCATCCAGCACAATAAAGTTTTTCTGTTTTGTTTTTCCGGCGCAGAGTCATGCTGTCCGCGCGCTGCATCTGAAGAACAGATTAGGAGCCGCCGCCGCTGCGATGGGAGCTCAGCAGGGAAAGTAGAAGAACCAGGGACTAGTAATGAGGTAAGTTTGGCTGGTGGAGACATCAAGAAAGCTGAGGCCATGGAAAACACAGGGTGTGGGGGAGCTGACGGAGGCCACGGAGTGTCACAAGGGGGGGGGGTGTAGCAGAGGCCATGGAGAGACATGAGGAGGGAGGGAGCTGAGGGAGGCCATTGAGTGATACAAGGGGGGGGGGGTAGGTAGGGCCATAGAGAGACACAGGAATAAGGTGGCCTGAGGCCATGGTTAGATACAGGGGAGTCAGGAATTGTACATATATACAGTGCATCCGGAAAGTATTCACAACGCTTCACTTTTCCCACAATTTGTTATGTTACAGCCTTATTCCAAAATGGAATAAATTCATTTTTGTCCTCAAAATTCTACACATAATACCCATAATGACAACGTGTAGAAAGTTTTTTTTTAGATTTTTTTTCAAATTTAATAATTAAAAAAAAAACACTAAGAAATCACATGTACATAAGTATTCACGGCCTTTGCTATGAAGGTCAAAATTGATCTCAGGTGCATCCTGTTTCCACTGATCATCCTTGAGATGTTCCTACAGCTTAATCGGAGTGCACCTGTGGTAAATTCAGTTGATTGGACATGATTTTGAAAGGCATACACCTGTCTATAGAAGGTCCCACACTTGACAGTGCATGTCAGAGCACAACCCAAGCATGAAGTCCAAGGAATTGTCTATAGACCTCCGAGACAGGATTGTCTCGAGGCACAAATCTGGAGAAGGGTACAGAAAAATATCTGCTGCTTTGAAGGTCCCAATGAGCACAGTGGCCTGCATCATCCGTAAATGGAAGAAGTTCGGAACCACCAGGACTCTTCCTAGAGTTGGCCGGCTGTCTAAACTGAGCGATCGGGGGAGAAGGGCCCTAAGACAGGGAGGCGACCAAGAACCTGATGATCACTCTGTCAGAGCTACAGTGTTCCTCTGTGGAGAGAGGAGAACCTTCCAGAAGGACAACCATCTCTGCAGCAATCCACCAATCAGGCCTGTATGGTAGAGTGGCCAGACGGAAGCCACTCCTTAGCTAAAAGCACATGGCAGCCTGCCTGGAGTTTGCCAAAATGCACCTGAAGGACTCTCAGACCATGAGAGACAAAGATTGTACTGTTTGGCGTGAATGCCAGGTGTTATGTTTGGAGGAAACCAGGCACCGCTCATCACTAGGTCAATACCATTCCTACAGTGAAGCATGGTGATGGCAGCGTCATGCTGTAGGGATGTTTTTCAGCGGCAGGAACTGGGAGACTAGTCAGGATAGAGGGAAAGATGAATGCAGCAATGTTTAGAGACACCCTGGATGAAAATCTGCTCCAGAGCGCTCTTGACCTCAGACTGGGGCAATGGTTCATCTTTCCCCATTTGCCCATATCCTTATGGAGTACCTTAGGTAGGTTACAGACCTACTCTATTAAGTGATAAAAAGTATTCGTTTGCTAATTTAGTTAATAACATTTTTTTACAGTGCTGTATAAGCAGTAGTGCTTTACACAGTAATAAAACAGGAGACGATCTTTAGATTTATATACACGCAGCTTATATATATTTGTCCAGGCATATTGCAGTGGGGAAGAATGCTTGGTGGGCAATATGATCCAGGCACATATCCATGTTGGTTTGGGGCTCAATAGGTTTAATTGAATACAGTAAGGGAATAAATGTAGGTTTCCAAAAAGCAGCTTATTGTAGAACTGAGAAGAGCAAAGGTCCTAGGACTGGTACTCCGTCTGATACCTGACTAGACACAGATGCATAGAAACAAGCCTTGAAAGAGTAGTGTGATATAATGAGAACTACAATGGATAGGGTCCTGAAGACATAGGGAATACAGCATTTGCATGGGATGTACATTGGTCAACAACATCAAATGCAGTATAAATGTTAAATGTTTACTATTCAGCAGTGATTAAATCCTTGACCACCTTAATCAGTGCAGTCTCTGAAGCATTAGGAAGAAAAGATAGAGAAGAAGGTCCAATAGATTGTTAGGAAAGGAAGCAGGTGAGGTGAGTGTACACCAGCCTCTGGAAGCATGGCGGTACAGGAGATTTGTGAGATGGGAAAGCACTAATTTGTTTTAAAGTAAAACCAGGATACATTGAGCGTTCATCTTCATTTGTGGGATCAAATAAAGTGTAGGCTTTAGCTCATGTAGGAGGGAACCATTTTATATTGGAATTTCCCAAGATTGTCCTTGACGTAGAACAAAAAATCGTAAACAGTGATGGTGGTTGGAGGGGTTGCTGTGCGAGGGTTGAGAAGATGTAATAAAAATGTACTTTGGGTTGGAAACCAAAGTAGAGATGGAAGGGTGAGGTTAGCAGTGTCCAGAGCATGTTATTATCCAGTCTGATGCCGAGTACAATGCATTCCTTTCCACGGACACCAATAGCAAGTATTAGCATACAGCACATGCACATCTCTGGCCGATTCGGAGCCAAACGGATGTTGGCGGGGTATTTTTTTGCTTGAAATGGGTGTTTCGGGGCAGGAACTAGGTGGCTACAATGCAATCGCACTGAACTGCTCCATCTTGTGGGAGTGTTGTGGCATGTAACTAGAGTTCTCTGCTATTTTGACTCATGCGTACGGAGAACGGAAGCCTGTTTCACACAGATCTCTTAAACCTAGCATGAGGCTGGTGCTAGTGCCAATACCCAAATGAAAGTTGTGGTGCTAATACCAATGATAAAATTTGTGGTGCCAACACCAGTGATGAAAGTTGCGGCTGTGGATAGAAAAGCAGCAGGCAGACCAGTTTCCTGCTTGAAGCCGCACAGATTCTCGCATTAGTCATACAGAAATTGGCATTAGCATCAGATAGTGAATTTGGCTTCCATGGCATCATGCAAACCCAGTCACTTTCCGCCTGACTCAGAATCAGCCCCTATATGTATAGCAGTGTCTAGAGCATGTTACTAGGAGGGGTAGATAGTGTATTGGAAGAAGGTATCAAAAGTACAAGGCTTTCATCAATGACCAGAGATTATGCATTGTATGTCACAGTTGAGATCGTGTTAAGTGCTGAGAACAATAAATGGATGGCACAAGTTAATAACCGGCTGCTATAAGGGAGTGAGATGTTGGACTGCTAAATCAAGTCAGGATAATGTAAAAATTGTGGATGGTTTTCTATGTAGCTCTTTCCAGGTGCCCAAGCATTACCGGGTGAAGGCTACCTCTCTCAGATACACAAAATAGGCAGCAAAGTGTGAATAACATATGTTTTGAGAATGTATTGCTTCTTCTACGAAGTTAGAAGAAATGATTAACATGTGTAAATACTGGGAAAACGTATACTTAATCTGCATTTGTAAATTGAAATCTAAACAGCTGGCAAAGAAAGTGTGGGTATTCTGTGATTCCAGTTTGTAATGGATTTATTTTATTTACACACCTATTAAAACTCAAGACAAATAATACACTGTATACTGTGTTGTTCATGTCGTCAAGTCTATTTACATTTTCAGAATATTTAATTTTTACTAGTTAAAGTAAGTGACATGCTAGCCCCGGTTCATTCTCATTGATATCATTCAAGGGGTTGTCCCCAGATTTTTGAGGAACACTACCCAGACAGCAAAAGCCATACACATGTATCATAGCGAAGTGATTCAGAATCACTGATATACATTTTAAAAATATGGTTATCCATTTATAGTCTATATAAATAAATAATTTGTCTCGGTTCTGATCGTAACGGTTCAATGCCTCTGTGTGTTTGTGAAAATCACATGTCTGTGCTATCACAAACACCATTAGAGGAGCTTTTTTCCCACTCTATGTCAACCCAGGCTCCATCAAACTACATTTTCCATGAAGTA
The DNA here is from genome assembly GCA_031769625.1 of Taudactylus pleione. Classification (NCBI taxonomy): domain Eukaryota; kingdom Metazoa; phylum Chordata; class Amphibia; order Anura; family Myobatrachidae; genus Taudactylus; species Taudactylus pleione. The sequence continues at coordinate 3,107,011 of JAUIMM010000052.1, read as the reverse complement.
GTGAGGCAGCAGGTCCCTAATGCATGTGCAGTACAAGCATGATTGTGCCACAAGACCTAAGTAGGGGGCATCCCCATGTCATTACAGGGGGCAACCTGTATTTATTATTCACATTTTCATCGGGTTGCCAGGAGCGCATCTGCCTGGCAAGCTCAGCAGTTAGGAGCAGCCTTGAACTGGCTGGACACCAAGTTATAAGTGGAAAGCAGCCAATTATGTAAGTATATTAAGATGTCTGCATCCCACAATTACTACAATTGGGTGGGTGGACAAACACTTTAATCAATATGCATCTAAATGTTGTAACCAGTGATGTATTGTAATACTGTAAATCTCCTACCACCAAAATAGCTGACTATATAAATATTTCCATGTATTTCTGGCAAGGAGTTAGATCAGTATATAAAGGGCCATATTCAATTAGGCTGCGAAAACTCGTTATCGGCGATACTTTATCGCTGATGATGTCATTATTGCAGGTTTGACTTATCCCCGTATTCAATTTTCCTGACTTTTCGCCGGTCTTACATGGGGGATCACTATGGGTACCCCCGAATAGCCCATACCTTCAGCAGGGTTATTTCGGGATACCCACAGTGATCCCCCATGTAAGAGTATCTTTTGGGGGGTGTCAGGCTGATTTCCCCTAAAATGACAGGACTTTTCGCCGATTTTCTTTTCGCCGGGTCCCGTTTTCACCTAAATGAAATTGAATACAGGGAATCGTGGGGACGAGCGATAAGTTTTCACTTCCAAAACCTCCGATGACGGCGAAAAGTCCGGCAACTGACTTTTCAACTCAAATTGAATATGGTCCAAAGTATGTGTGTGTATTACCTATTCTTACCATGTGTGTGCATTTCAGCTAGTCCAGGAATGGCCAACCTGAGGCTCTCTAGCTGTTGCGTAACTACAAGCCCCATCATACCCTGCCACTGATCAGCCTGTAATGCATGCTGGGACTTGTAGTTTCACAGATGCTGGAGAACCACAGGTTAACCAGGCCTGAGCTAATCTGTGTATGTCTGCATTTACTGTGTATGGATCACGGTTTTGTAAGGACAGTTTATCTATTAAACCAAAATGCCCTCCTCTGTCATTACCAGAATGTCCCTTTTTTCTACATGTGTGTATTGGACTTCTGAAGACACTTTGTACTGTACATGTGTATTTGGTAGAGTAACTCCATACAGTAAACTTGCAGAAGCATGGGATGTAACAACATGCCCTTTTGTGAGGTATAATCCAGTCACCCTGAACATATAGATCTGAATCTGCCACAGAACGCTGCTGCTGTTTAAATATCCCTCATTTCCTATTGAGCAGCCTGATGCATTGTGAGGGGGGGATGGAAATGGTACAGTGACTGCATCCCTCCCTCCCACCACCTCCTCCTCTTTTGAAAAATGCAGCATGTGGTGTGGGTGGGACTGTTCTCCATACAGGAAGAGGCCGAACACTTGCATGGAGAGATCGCTTCTGTAAGGCAGTTCCCCACAAAGGAGACCGAGAGGTGTCCACATTACAAGGGGATGGAGGGGAATCTAAGGTGATCCTACAAGGGGGAGGCTCTGCTGGGCGACACAGTGCATGATATTGCGATAGGATATGGGAAAGGAGAAAAAGCTCTATTTGAGTAAGGGATCTGTGACTGATCTAGGAAGGACAGTGATGACATCCATTTGTTTATGTTAATCATTTAAATCTATTTCAAATGACTATTTACAATGTTGGCACAGCTGTAGAAAAGAGCCAATGTTTTAGCTAAACTCTTGTTTTGTTAAACAGGGGAAGAGTGCTTGAAATGAATCAAAAGAAACAAATGTCTTTGTATTCACACTAAAAACAAAAACACATAAAAGGCAGAACAATGAACTAAGTACAGGGTGGACACAGCTTCTTTCTTGGTTATTACAACAGATGTAATTTTCCTTTAACCCCAAATTTTAGGAACCTAGTCACACTGAGATTTGCAGCATTCATAGCTAGCATCACTCCCGGCATCCTTACGGAGTTCTGAGTACTGTCCTCAACAGTAATCCTTGTATAGAAATAACTGCACCTATCTCCAAAGTTGCAGAATTATATTCTTTATTATTGTCCTTGTGAAACTAGAGCACACTGTTATTTTGATCAATTACGGTAACTATTCAAACTCTATAATAAACGAATAGTCACGGCATAAAGATTGTTTTCCACACGTGATTATTCCACACCAACATATTCTGCCGTGCTATACAATAGGTTACACTATCATTGAAGCTCAGTGAAGAATTGATAATAAATCAAGAGTATGCATACTGAAAAACATATTCTGTAAGCATAGATGGGTTAATGCCAGCACTGTCACTACCAGAGGTCTCAGGCTGAGGATCCTGGGAATTGCAGTGTATAAATGTTTAGTATTTCCAGCCCTGGGATAAATATTCAGATGGATACATATGACAACTGGGCACAATGTCCTGCAGCAACATTGTGAACTCAGCCTGACCCAGTTTAAAGAGATCATTTATATCTACAACTAAAGCACTGTGAGCACAAACCTTTTCATACATTCTCCTTACCCATACATTGATAGAAAATGGTATGGTTCACATTCACTGATCTCCAGTTCCTTTCCCTTCTATCTGAATGAGGCTGCATTCACACAAGACAAAACTGTACTGTCTTTAATCAATTTGTTAGGCATCAAAGGTGCTCAACACCGATGCATGACAAATACATGTGTACGTACTATAAGGGGGCGATCCAATCCAGTGCGGTGGCCGCAAATTATTCCAGAAAGACACAAAAACATTGCACGGATGTGATGTACAGTCTTCTGTAACTTGCTGATGTGTGGAAAGTGACCCACATATGTTGTTTTTTGGGTGTCTTTTTTCTTGTAAACACTAATGTTGTGCACATGTCAGTTACATTGTTACTCTAGTCATGCTTAAGGCAAGAAACTGGCATATGGGCCAAGGGGGCCAGATCACTTTTGTCATAGCATACGTGTACCTGTTTGTGTGGTTGGGATATGATCGCACAAACAGGCTGCTTGTTGTCATAGGATTACATTTATCCACACACCCACTAAGCAAGATTTATATCCATTGCATTTTTATCAGTTTTTTCCTTGCAAGCTTTGTACAATCACCAAGACATTAAAATGGGAACAAACACTGCAACAAAAGAAAAAAACTTATAAGATGTATAGTTATTGCCATGAATCCTACTTTTAACAGCAGTATATTTTCTGTGGCTCATCTTGCTGTGTAAATGGGGGTAATCCCAAGAAGAACTGCTCTACTCAATCAACACAGTTTGCATTTAGGTGGGTCTCACACTATGGGCCGTATTCAATTAGGCTGCGAAAACAGGTTATCGGTGATAATTTATCACCGATGACGTAATTTTCACTATTTTCACTTATCCCCATATTCAATTTCAAAGACTTTTCGCAGGTGCGAAAAGTTTTCACCACTGAATAGGTGGCGAAAAAAAGTGCAGAATTGGGGTTTTGGGATGCAGACTTTAAAAAAGTACCCTGCACCCCTTGGAATGTCCCCTAAAAGTCATCTGTGTCAAAAAAAATTTAAAAGTTCGATAGGACACGCCAAAAAAAGTGGTTACGTTTTGGGGCAAAAAAAAACAAAAAAGTTGGGGGACAAACTAAAAAATTTGCGAAATAGACTCAGGGCATGCGGAAGGTGTTTTTTAGAATGCGGTTGGTTGCGGCAGGTGGATTTTTAAAAAATCACTTTAGGGACTTAAAAGAAGATCGCACCCATTTTCATGTACCCCAAATTTGATGGGACTAGTTATTTTCTTTTTAAAATGAAGCTAAATGCTATTCTTCACCACTTCTTTAAAGACGCATTAAAGCACATGTCGCAGCCGTTTAAAGACCCCAAATACCTTTTGCAGGCCAATTCAGGGGTACCCATAGCGATCCCCCATGTCTGACCATCTTCTGGGGGGTGACAGGCTGATTTCCCCAAAAGCGACAGGACTTTTCAATACTTACCTAATCGCCGGGTCCCGTTTTCGCTGATTCTTAATTGAAACGTGGATACGTGGGCACGTGCTCAATACTTTATCCCCAGGAAAACCTGCGTTGACGGCGAAAAGTCCGACCTCTGACTTTTCGCCTCAAATTGAATATGGCCCTATAAGTCTTGGTGCATTGGCACTAGTAATAATGTACAACAAAGCAAAGCGGTTTGTATGCTTTTGCTATATGGTGTGAGTACTAACAACTGGTTGCTATGGTTACAATTCCTTAGAGGTTTTTTATTAAGTACAAATAGTCAAAACAAGAACATATGTATGTAATTAATCTGTGAATGTCTTCATCTTTAACAAGTGGAGCTAACCATCTTGAGGTACAAACCAATATAATTAGCCTCAGGAATGGCATGCTCTCTTATGTATCATTTTGAATAATGGTTCAGCCCTTAAAACATCCTGCCTATAAGAGATACATACACTCTGAGATTTGTGCATTCTATTCTCTTTTCTCTTGTTTTGTAGATCATACATATGTGATTATGATAAATTTTTCAATTTTTTGCAGTAAATCTACCCGATAAGGCTTGAATTAATTCAGTTACCGGTTGGCTGGTTTAACCTCACTTTTGGCCACAGTTCGCACCTAACCCAACACAATCAAGATCTACTAAACATTTTGGTAAGTATAGCGTTAAAATTCATAACATGCATTACCAATAGAGCAAGATGCTTTATAGAGCTATGGCACTGGGCTGCACAGTTGTGGACATTGATTCTGGACAATTTGGTCATCACTGTTTAAATACAATGTAGAAAGTGAAAATCTATATTTTGTTAATTGTCAAAAGAACAAAAACAACTCTCCCTGTATCTGATCCTGATTAAAAATTGTATAATATAAATCAATAAAAATATCCAGGATAGGCTAGAAAAGGTTGTTCAAACAATTTAGGCAAGACAAATATCGCATAACTAAAACACCTAATATAGGTAAACTAGATTGATGAATAGGTGGCCCATAAGGAATATTGAGAAATTATGTGCAACCTATTATATTTCACCTTTTAAGTCTAGTTTAGCTGGTTTTATGAAAGCAGACATCTAAATGGTTGCTATGGATTAGAGAGAGGTTCCCAAACTCCACCATTACAGTCCAGGTTTTAAGGAAATCTATGCTTGAGCACAGGTGACTTAATTAGTTCCTCAGTCAATTAGATTTAACCATCTGGACTCAGACATGGATGTCCTTAAAACCTGGACTGTAATGGCGAAGTTTGGGAAACTCTGGATTAGAGTAGTCCTTTGTACTTGCACTATTCTATATGGCAATGATGAATGGCATCACATACATACTTAAAGTATTTATTTTGTTTGGCTCAAACTGACTTTTGAGTCATGCATTATAGAGTATATCATATTTTTGTTGTCAGATTTGTGAACTGCAAGCTTGTATTATTAAGTCTTATTTTTTATTTATTTTTTTGCACACAGGAATCCTAATATACAATATGCCAAACTGCATAATCAAGGATTGCAAATATTACTCTGGAAGAAAACTGAATGAATCTGATGATGTGACACTACATGTTTTCCCCAAAAATTTGGAAACCATTAAGAAATGGTTGCAAAGCATCCAAAAGTCTGGCCAAGACTTTGGCGACATAGATGAATTTGCACAGCGTGTCTACGATGGCAAGAAAAGTGACCTTTTCCGAATTTGTTCACAACACTTTGAAGAAAACTGTTATACGTTTCAAGTTATCCGAAAAAAGTTCATGAAAAAAGAAGCTGTCCCTACGATATTTCGAAAGGAACAAAAAAAGAAAGCAAAGCCTCCGCCAGAACCAGAGCCACCGGTTAAGAAAGTTCGACGAGACCCATCACCTATCAAAGAGCTGGATCCAGCTGAAATTGAGAGTGGAGTGTATCCGCTATATATGTATCAGTCTGTGATTGGTGAACCCCATTCAGCTATGCTTCACACGACGCCCCTTTGTGGAAATCACGAGCCCACCATTGACACTAGTGGATTATACGTAGAAGATTCAAGGCCATCTACATCACATGCAAGTGCAACAATGCCAAACATTGTCAGTTGTATGTCACTGCAGAAATCTACAACACCAGACACTGTGCCACAGGCGGCAATGGAAAATATGATGCCCCCTACTCCAGTAGTTCATACTTTTCCATCCTTTGCCGATGTTGGCGTCAACACGGATAATTTCATAAAGAAAGATGCCTCTACTGACACTCTTGAATTTAAGGATATAGCAAATACCACACATACAGACTCAACATGCATTAGAGAAGACAAGTCAGTCCAGGTCCCAGAAACGTAATGTTTGTCATTAGTTACTAGATCTGTGAACATTCCACTGTTATCATACTTTTGCACCAATGCTCCCAACATCTACAGCAGTATTGTAACCCGTTCCCTACATTAGACCAGAAAAGATGTAGGAATGATTATCACCATCTCAGTTTTAAAATAAACCTGGATTATCATCAGGAAACTTTACTTATACAAGTCTGAATTATTGCCACTGTTTAAGGAATATGAGAACAATAATGTATTTTAATTCCTTGTTAATGAAAGCTAGGTTGCCACACATTCATTTACTGTCATTTGGTGTCTATGCTGTATACCGTAAAATAGTGGCTTTGGGCCTGATTGTGAGTCGCACCAAATGCCGGTTTTCACATAGTTGAGCGATTTTCTTTTTGCAACTGCGCAAAAGTGTGTTGGAAAAATGATGGGCATTCCAGGGCAGCGAGCTGCCGAGAGGGGCGTGTACTAATTATGTGAGCCTGTTGGCTGAGAGGCGCACAGCAGTCCTGTATAAAATTGTTTATATATATTTTTTCCTATTAGTTCCGCTATTAGGCCACGCCCCCAAGGTTTCTGCGGCCCTACTGGACGGTGACTAGTAGTGCACGTAAAAATGATCCATTCGGTGGGCATATTATGGGAGTGTCGCAGACATGTCAATACAAGCGCCTGCATTCCCAGACACACAACCGCGGGCCATAGTCAGGTTTAGACACTGCACCTGCCATAGGGCTGGTGTAAGTTTTGATGGTACGACTGATGGTTCTGTCTACGGACACCACAAACGGTATTACAGTGTACACAGGCACTAAAAGTAGGCGTCTCAGTCCTTGCACGTTAGGCCCAACGGATGTACAGAAGTGAAGGAGTTTGTATCGGCATCTGCGTAAACTCGCAGACTGGCGACCGCAAATAGACGCTGCTTCGTGACAACAGAGAATCAGGCCCTGTATGTGCTACAAATCACTAATGCAAAAATAGTAGAATATGACATTTTACTGGGGAAAAATTAACTCCTGTAATAAACAAATCATAACTTTTCATTTATTTCAAGATTAAATGTTAGTGTCAAGATGTACTGCAGTGTACCAGGAGATGATGAAACGGTGCATTCAGAGTAAAGTACCACTGCTATATTCAATTCAGCGGTGCAACATATAAGCAGCAGACATCCAGAAATTAGAAATGCCATTCATTCCCAACACTATTAAATGGCTGATTTAAGTGACGCCAACCTACTGTATTGCTGATTGTAGTTCATTTTTAGCTTAAAATTTTCTTTTGCAAGTAATGAATGACTTTTGCCATTCCCAGAATCCCATGTTAATTTTGCACGAAATAAATGCAGTTAATGGGTGTATGACAGAATGTAAAGAATAGAATGATGACAGACCGGAGTGACAATGACTTCAAATTGACAGTGGAACAATGTGAAAAAACAGACTTTGCATTTAAATTTTTTTTTTTTTATTTTTTTTTTAAGAACAGGAAATCTATTACAAAACAACTAGTGCCAGTCAGAATCTAACAGGAAATTCCACAGTAGATCCTTAATCCCTGTGATTGGTGATGTATTGATGTTAGGGGCCAGTCACTGATATAGGATAATCATATAAATAAAAGTATATACTGACCCACCTCCTTTTGTGAATTGTCTAACATAGATGCCTGTAGAATGTGACAATCTGCAGGCTGCATCACACAAATATAGGAGAGACGAAAAAAGTGAGATTTGGCTAAATATCCAAACTACTAGACCTAGATTAATGGGTTGGGGGGTCCATCCTAAAGTATATAGGCTCTCTGTGAGAGACTGTCCCTCAGTATGTTTATGAGTTTTGACGATTATTTTTGCTTTAGTGCGTTTGCCACTTATCAAGGCTCAACTTGCAATCAACCTCCATGCCATGACGGTATGTCTGCTATGTCTTTGGCCTCCAAGTTCAGCATTTGTAAGGTTCAGTAGGCCTTGTCCAGTTGTTACTTCTGCACTTTTTAGGGTGTCCATGCATTCTTTCATTTACACTAGACGGCTGAGCAAGAGTGATCTGAGAGCCCCACAGGTTTATGAAGGGCCTTTGGCTCAATACCCTATGAAATTAGAGGAATTTACTTAACCGGTGGTTTAGCCTATACCCGTTATTGCTGTTACTGATGCAGTAGTGTGCTACATATTGTTTTCGTCAAAAAAAAACGGCCTCAATTGAATAGCGGCCCGCAATCTCCCGTCACTTTAGACGGGAGATCCGGACCGCGTAATCAATTGAATTCCGCCCATTATGTCGACATTTACAATAATGTCAACTATGTTGACATTGAACATGTCGGCATCTGAAGATTGTCAACATGTTCACAATGACGACATGTGAAATGTCGACATTCTGCAGGGACCCAAGTGTTATGGTAAGGTTGCGGCATCAGAGGATCAGGCTATGTGAGAGTGGGGATATGCCCTGCCCCGGATTCACCGTACGATGAGCTGAAAGTCACCAGGACGTCATCTCCAGGCCCTGAAGAAACCGCTGGAGCCGTCGTACCAGGTTAAGTCGCCACTAGACCCCCAGCGACGTTTTATCAACATTCTAATCATGTAGACATGCTGCATGTGGACACAATATACCATACCCTATTTATGTTGATCTTTATTCAATATGTCCTCCTGCCTCAGATCTAACTGGAATTATACACTGTACAGTCCTTAAAAGTATTACTGCATTGTTTAAACTTCTGTACCGCTGACCGCAATGCAAAATGTACTCCTTTCCTTCATTGCATGTGATAACGGCTAACACGGGCTGATGCCCAGTTGGCTATAAATGCACACCAAATCGCAGACCTAAAATGAATCACTAACAATCAGCAATTGCATACATATGCAAAGCTGTAGCCAGTAGCCTATGTGCTTAGTTTACAAAAGGCATACGTCCAATACACTTACAGATGTGTCCTCATTCACATAGCATTTCTGATCCATATGGTGTGAGACACTTGGTACGAGTTAGAGCTAGACGCACTACCACGGGTATCGATCACTGTACTTTTTCATGAATTGTGTGTCTTATTTGGACTGTAGCTGCATACAAATTAGCTTATAATGTGATAGCATTTTAGTTGCAAATGAATTGGTATAAACTTGCATAATACGTGGTGCGAGGCATGGTGTGGGTTACTCGCTTCGGAGTTCTGTCTTTTACCTTTTTACCCAGTTTAGCGACTGACTCGCACGCAGAAGCTACATGAAATGCCAGTGTCCGTATTCAGGGTACTCACGCATTGTACTTTTGACACATTAGTGATGCGAATAAGACATATTTTGTTAAAAAGTTTCTAGCGAGATGCTTGCCGCGGCTAAGTTGCAAACTCTGTAACACGCCTAACAAGGCTACTCAGCGCGATTTGATGTTAGGTGTATGTGGCCACGTCTATACACTAATAGTTTTAACAGATTTGCTTGCAAAATATGTTTTTACTATTAGGCTTCAATAAAACCTCTCCATTACCCTTTGATAAAGTCCTGCACAGGACTAAACGCGTCAGAGCTGTATCCACGCCTGGTTCTTCCAATCTTACTCATTGTGGCAGGAGGAGGAACCATTTGTTACACCAACTTCCCTGGCTTCCAGCATCTTTATGTGCGAGATGTGTAATATTGTCAAGACATTTTATGGTCAGTGTGCTACTTGTTTTAATAAATGTATAAAAGATTGAAAAACGGTATTATGCTATGAGATATGTATTTCCTATGAGTTCCCCTGCAGCAAACACATGCGGTCATATGTGGTGAACGGACATCCTCAATTTCAGGTAAGCTTATTTATTTCTATTTTCGGTACGAGGCTTGATATCATAAATGTATTATTAGGAGCACACGGAAGTGGAAGTAAATAATACTGCACAATGAAGGGTGCATTTTGTTTTTTGTTTTTCAGATTTGTTTTGGACACTGGACAAGTGGTGTAATACAGGACTGCTGCCCAACTTGTGCCTGCACCTATTTTGTATTTGGTCAGGGACAGCTTTCACATTTTAGATGAAAAGAGGAAGGTTTATTTGTATCAAATCAGCATGTTATAATACAGATGCAATATGTCAGGCACTTAGTGCATCTGTTTTATAACATGCTGGTCTGACACATATAAATCTTCCTTTTTATCTAAAAAGTTAGAGCTGTCCGATTTTGGTGCGATTTTGAGTGTTTTTCTTAATTTTACTTTGGACTGGGCACTGCAGTATTGTCTCATACAGTATGAGTACTGCTTCAATTGTGTGATTATATATGTATATGTATCTTGCTCTGCTAAATGGATAACTGAATCCTGAGGAGTGAAGAATGCTATTTAGGGGCCCATTTATTAATGATTGCATTTGCAATGCGATATGGGCATGACATTACCACAAATGATCGCATTGCAAAATGCGATCATAGCGCAGGGATGTATCATCGCGATCGGTATGAAATACCGCAGGACGCCGGAAGACCGGCAGCAGTGAAGATCCAGACAGCTCCAAAGGTAAGTATTTACTAACCCTACTCCCCCCCCCCCCTCAACCCTCCTTTAGGGGTGCCTAACCCTAACCTCCATTCCTAGTCCATAACCCCCCTCTAAGTGCCTAAACCTAACCCACCCCCATCCCCGCAGCCTAAACCTAAGTCTCCCGGGGGGGGGGTTATGCCTAACCCTGAACCCCCCTCCCCTAGCCTAAACCTAACACTCCCGGGGGGGTGTCTAACACCAAGTTCCCCCAGGAGCCCTAAAATCTAACCTAATCCTGTCCCCTCCCCCGCGGCTGTCCATGCCCGGCTTACCTTCGTTCAGTATGCCGGGCACCAGGCTCCCGGCGTAGGTCTATTGATAGGCGCCGGGATTTCGACGCCTGTCATTAGTACCTTGCCGGGATTTGACAGTCGGGAAGCCGGCATATCGACCGTCGGCTTCCTGACTGCATCACGTATCATCTGGCACACACAGGGACGAGCTCCAAAAGAAGCCTGTTCCTGCAATGTGCTCAGAGTGTCTGCCACTGCGCGCCTGCTACTGCCAGGGAGGACTCCGGGGGAACCCTCTCCCGGGTAAATATGTGATCTGTAGCCCATAGACTACAGCGGCTAATGCCATCTTCACATGGTGTTAGTTAGAGGGGCCAATCTCTGGAATGCATTCCGGAAGTTGGTAAGTTTGGTAGCATCGCATCCCCCATAGAAACCTATGGGGGAAGTGTCTGCCAAAGGCAATGGAGAGATGGCAGCAGGTTTCAGAGATATCTGCTGGGGTTCCTGCTTCATACATCTGGGGGAAATTTAATAATATGTGATTAACCCCCTAAAACGGGTGTTTTCGGGGATTAAGTCGCAAATATACAATGATAAATAAGACCCTTAGAGAGAGGAAGAACGTCCGTTATATTGTCATGTCTGCACTGGAGACACCCGCATATAAACCTACACAATGCACTGGTAGTAAAAGGCTACGAGAAATGAATCTAATAGCAAAAATAAAAAAGTCCATTTTAAACATTTTTTGACAGGGGATGTACAATAATCCCTGGTCTGAGACTCTGAGAAGTCTACATATTTTCATCTCTGCATATTGTATCTTGAAGATGGCAAAAACATGAACGATTACAATAGGCAGAGATGGCAAATTACTTTGATAGGGAACATTTCTTGCAAAAGGCAAAATAAATGAGTAATCTGTGGAATTCTGCTAGAGCATAGAAACAACTACAAATACATCCGAGCAAATAAAACAGCCAAATGGAGCATACACACGGTCAGATTTGTCAGATGAACGATTGAAATTTGAACGATCTGAATGATTTTACCAAAGTTTTGAACGATTTTAACGATTGAACTATTTTTGACTGCATTAAAATGAATGGAATCGTCAAAGTCTGACTGCAAACACATCAGATGTCAGATATCGTTATCTGACAAACGGGAACGCGCATCGTTCATCGTCCATCGTTCAGGTATGTCAGATATGTCAGATGTTCCTTCAGATATGAACGACTGAACGATTTTTCAATCGTTATCGTTCAGATCTGAAGGAAAAATCTGACCGTGTGTAAGGTCAGATTTTAAGGAGGAGTTTGTGTAACTGTTTAATGAGCTCAGATGGGCGCATATGTTGAGCACTATTGATTGGTAACATAAATTAAAAAAACGTTAGTATAATATTAAAGCGCTGACTGGCAATCATTTTGTCTCTAACCCTGGTGATAGACCTTGAAATGGACAATACTATATCAAGCATCACTAGAATATTCGCAGATGTTACAAGTTTCAAAAGGCAGCACTGCATCGGCAGTTATCACAATACAGATTCATAAACACCTTTGAAGGTCATTCATATAGATATTATTTATTTAGGGACTCTGCATGGATGGCAAGTAATAGGCCACAGAGGTGGCGGACTCACATCATAAGAGAACATGATTTAGTAAAAATGTTGTACAAGTAAAGTTAAAAGGCAACAAGTAATTAGAAGGTAAAAAACTAATTTAAAGGTCTCATTTGGTGAAAAAGAAAATATAAAATCTTGTAAAGGTGCGTATCCACTTGCCGATAGAGGAACGACAGTACGATTACAACATTGTAATCATACAGTCGTTCCTCATCCTGTGCAGTGCCTACACTGAATGATATGTTATTCAGTGTAGGCACCCTCCCTCATCCCGGAACATGCCCAATCTGTCGTTATCGGCAGATTGACCTACATGTTCCGGCGATGATTGATGTGTGAAACGACCAACGGGAGCGTGTCTCGCTTGTCGATTCAGACATTATACTGCACGATTTATGAACGATTAATGAGCGATTATGATGTTGTAATCGTTCAATCGCTCATATATATCGCAAGTGGATACGCACCTTAAGAATTAAAAAAAGAAAATCTTTAAAAATAACCCATTAAGACTGATGTCTATGAATCTGCATAATAATTAAATATAAAAACTGCTTAGCTTTGTTGATTTAGGCTGAAACTTCATTCAACATCAAGTACAGAAGTGCAAATGGACCAGTATTCCTGGGAAGTACTCCGTCGTGCGCATGCGCGAGACCCGGCTAGCAACGGATGCTCCGTCACTCCGGGGCGAGCTGTCGATGGTGATTGACAGCTCGCCCCGTTTGATAGGCGTGGCCGGGGGGTGGCTTAACAAACGGAGGCGTTCCCAAGCGAACGCCTGCCGTTTGTGGGCGGCCCTACTGACATCACTGGTGATGTCAGTGGGGCCGCCCACAAACGGCAGGCGTTCGCTTGGGAACGCCTCCGTTTGTGAAGCCACCTCCCGGCCACGCCTATCAAACGGGGCGAGCTGTCAATCAACATCAACATCGCTCTATTAGAGCCAGAAGCTCTCTGGGGCTTGCGGCCACGAGACCCTACCACAAGGGTCTCGTCGCAAGCCCGATGGTCGCGATGGCCTTGACCATCGCGACCATCAACCTGGCCACTCGCTATAGCTGTGGGTGGACATATATGTACATATTGGTCACCTTATGTACTGGATAGTGTATTATTATACTGTATTAATAATTTACCTTATAGATGGCCTATATCAGTGCACCCGTAACAGTGTGTGTGACTGACACATTTTAAAAGATCAACAGGTCGAGCTAATAATTTCATTTGTGAAACTGAGTGCATCTTAAAAACATGCAACTTTTGTTATATATCCCATTTCAATTGTGGCCATCATGATGTGGGCTAGAGAGGGGGATTTCCGGGCAACCAGAACCCCCCCCCCCCATGTTTGCCCATGTACATGTGTATATATATATATATATATATATATATATCTTACATAATGAAGCAGAAATAGTCTTGTGATCTCATGTTAGAGAATATATGCCATGGGAACATATACCATTTGCTCTGGTCATTGGGACAAATGTTTACATATTGACAAAGAGGATCTGAAAACGCCTTTTCCTGCTATTCTTGTCTGGCCAAAGTCAGGAAGAGCTTTTTAAAACTTCTAGTGCCGATTCTGTGGCATCCAATTACTGAGGGAAATGCATGGTACATTCCTAGTACTATTCCCAACATAAGTCACCTTACATTGATATAAGGAAATCTACGTTGGATGGCCGGGGAGTACAACTATAAAAATAATGGCACAATACAAAAACTATTTAAATGTGGCAGTGAACCAAATGTTATATGTCATAGCATAGTTATCAACCATATTCATCATACTGGCTTGTTAATACTGACCCACAGTTCTGCACACCATGGAGGAAGACATTTTGTGGTCTGAACAAATAATTAACTGGTTCCTTCTGAACGTCAGTGGTGCCTCAGTCCAGTCTGCCAGTAATAATACTTAGGGAAGAAGACTATGTATTTAAAGGCAGCCTAGCACATTATATTGCATCTACAAGATGACGCAGTCACTGTGTATCTTAGACCACATAGTACAACATGCAGTATGCAAGGAGCACTGTATATGAAATAAAACACTGCATTAAAAAAATTCTAGTCTTGAGCTGCTTCAGGGAGAGTCAGGAAGGCAGGTGCACTCATGCATATAGCCCATGACTATAAAGTTATCACTTATGCAGAGTCAGCTAAGATGGCCTCACTGATTAGGAGCGTAACAAAAAGTGATAAAAGTGGTTTTATATTTTGCTTCAATAATGTGATTTACTCTATAAATCACATTATTGAAGCATAATGCCTGACTGTTAGGACCTGTGCTTCAACCTGTTCACTCCCTGAAGTGAAGTGATTAGTGCTGTCACAGGCCCTCTGCAGCCATTTTACTGCTCTTACTAGAGTGCCTTTTTTGACTAATCTGCAATTAACCCAAAGTAACAGAGCTCCTGAATGACCTTGCTCATCTCAGAGAGAGCAACATGTCCAACAAGTTCTTGCGCACTATAGGCTTGTTCTGAGCCAGATGCAGTCTCATGCAAATGTGCTCCCATTGCTGCAGTTTACGGACGAAGATATGCTAAAATAGCTATCTGTCCATCTATGTGCCTCTCTCTGGCCCTCATTCAGAGTCAATCGCAAGAAGCGATCGCTCACTCTGAATGAGGGCGGGCACTTCTTGTTTTGAAGTGCTGCCTCCAGGTCGCAAGCTAAGCTGTGGGTTACCACCCACAGCTTAGCTTGCGATCAGGGTGATGGTCGCGATGGTCATCACCAACGCGACCATCGGGGCTTACGACCAGACCCTAAGGTTGGGTCTGGGCTCTCTTAAGCCCCAGGGAACTTCCTGCTCGGTTTGAGCAGGAAGTTCCCCACTGACATCAATGTCAGTGGGGAACCTATATGGATCGCCGGCTGCCTCCTCTTCCCCCTCCATCGGTGTCCTCTTTAACACACAGAAAGTGAATGGAGTCCTATCCATACGAGAGGCATCTGTTACCGCCACCTCCTCCAATTTCCAACTATTTCTCACGAGATCGAAGCCCCGTACGCCACTCTGCTGCATCCGCCGATATGGATGGATATCTATCTGAGTGTAGATTAATCCCAGGCGGTCAGAGCTCCGTCTATGATGCCTCACGATACACCCGGGAACCCTACGGTGATCGGTCACTGTATTTCTAAGCTGTGGAGGTAAGCTATTTTCGTGTTCTGGCGCGGGCTTTGGTCGCGTTTGCAATAAAAAAATTTACCTCCGTGCTTCAAAATCGTGAAACATCCCAAAAATTTCTCAATGATCAATGTCAGTTGGGCCGCCCCCAAACGGCAAGCGTTCCGACTGGAACGACTCAGTTTGGCCGGGCCCGCCCAGCAAACGGGGCGAGCTGTCACTCAACATCTACAGCTCGCCCCGTCTGCTACGAGACCCCTAGCGACGGAGCATCCGTCGCTAGCCGGATCTCGCGCATGGACACGACGGAGCCGGCTCCGTCGTGCGCATGCTCTGTGGGGACCATCGACCCGGTTGCGAGCGCATCGGCGCTTGCGACCGGGTCTGAATGAGACCTTCTATGTGCTTCAGCAGTCATCATTAGTATCGGGAATTGGACCAGCGCCGTGCTGGATGCAAGAGATTAGGGATGGACATCAATGATCGATGTATGCCGACCATCAATGTTTTTCTATCAATGTTAGTGTATTTGCCATTCTATGGCAGCATTCTGATGTTTGCTGCCACCGAATGGTAATCATTTGATGGTGTTCCGATGGTGGCTTATTTTCTTTAATTCTTAAAAGCTATGCATTCCCTACCTGTTTGCTGTGTCTCTGCATGTGATAGTGTCCATGACTCATGCTGCTGGGCTCGTTGGAGGCTGTCTTTCACTGCCTCAGACGTGACCCTCAGTCCCTCCCTCACTCCCCTCTATGCTAGCTCTGATTGGCTCTCTAAGATAGTGAGAGCCAATCAGTGTGCAGCCCTGGCCCTGCAGCAGCAGTCACTCACAAACACACATCACACAGACAGTGAGCAGGTCCCAGACTCATCTCCCAGTGTCAGCAGCCGCAGTGACAGTGTTTCTGTCTCGTCCTCAGTTCTGCCTGCCTGGCTCAGCTGTTTGTTTTTTTTTCCTGCCCTGGATCACAGCCCCGCCCCTTTACTACTCATATAAACAGTTTTTACCATCGAATTCCTATGATGCGATAGTTAGTTACCATTGCATCGAAAGATTCAATGGTGGAAGCACTGCCATCATTTGATGGTGGACTTCAGATGTCCATCCCCACAAGAGATCTGTCTGACACAGGTTTCCCAACTGCGTCTGACCACCTACAGTAAGTGACGCTAAGAAATCACGATGCAAGTACACGACACTCTCATCAGAAACAGCTGCTCCGTGTGTCTTAATACTTTCCAGCGCCCGGAAAAGCCTACTTCATGTTCCCCTCCATTCCCATAAGATGCTACGTGAATGCATCTACTTGCTACTTAGGATACATTGTGTGGGGCATGTGCACACCATCTTTTCTAATACAGGTGCATGCAATTGGCTTGAATTCGGCAGATGCGTCCTTTTTAACAGATGTGTCCAACTTAGAACCACCCCATATGCTCTCTAGTGGTATGACTTCTTCCAGCCTACACACCAGAGCAGAAAGTTACAGAGGTAGTACAAAGGCCTGAGAATGAATACCATACAACATGAAGAGAGCTGGACCAAAGTCCCCCATTCTTAATAACACCCTGCTCTCCTGCACAGGGCTACTATTCACAGGTCCTGTAGATTTCTATACAGCTAAAATATTTTAATATGTGTTAAAACATTTCACTCCTTGTAGTTTTGGCTCATATTAAATTAAAAATAGCTGAAATGAGGACTCAATGTTATATTTTTTCCATTACTGTTTAAGTCCTTCATCTCTACTTAGTACATCTTATTTTCTCTGATCAAGCAGCTCACTCCGAATCAACCACGGAACCAAGAACATAATTTCAGTTCCTATTTATCAGCTAACACACCTGTGCACAAAACTAACTGGGCTAATACCATGATAAAAGGAAAGATTGTACAGAGTTTAGCCCAATTTACTGTAGTTATTATTTCTTGTTCTTTCTAAAAGAGGCTCCTAATGGACCAGTCAAAAAAATTCCCATCGTGCTGACACAAAATGTAAAAAAAAAAATGTAAAGAAGAAACAAAAGTCAGCAGTTGCTACATTTTCACTGTCTCTTTTCAAGATAATGATATATTTTAAAAATAGTTCAAAGTCCTGGTAAAGGCAAGTGCTAGAGAAGTACAGCTGGCTGTCTTCTGAACCACGAGAGCGGATGTGCTCAGGTCTTCACCTCAAGTCACACATAGAAAATGAGAGATCACACTTCCCCTATGCAGAAAAATAAGTAATTACAGCAAAAATAGAGAGGGGTCATGTAATGAGGATAAAGTCAGAAGCAGAATATATTATTTTATATATATATATATATATATATATATATATATATATATATACTTACTATGTACAGCAGGTAACTAGTGACAGCATTACTAGGCTATAGAGGTTGAATTGAATTGAATTAATGTACTTTTACTTTACATCTCTCACCCTTCACCTCCAAAAAGAAGGTGATCATTTTTATTTTAGCACTGCTCTGCTGGTAGCCAGGCTTTGGCTTTGCGTGTTGTCTATCAACCAGATGAGGAGGCTGCAACGGCCCCCTGCTATTATCTAAAACCAATTTCAGGCATAGCTGTGGCAACACATATTAAGGCCAGAACAATTCAAAACTCTACCAAGAGGTCAGATATGACCAGAAAATCAACAAAAGACAATACAATATATTCATCTGCTTCAGTCTACATAGAAAAATGATGTCCAATTACTACAGGCCATTGCTACGACTTTATGGCAGATTAAATAATCCTGAGCTATTCAATGAATGCCACATCCCCCGCGTGTTAAACCCCAGAGGGTCACTCGATGCATATTTCTCCTCACAGCTCCTGTGGCTGCCTGGGGGAACCCATAGATTCCAGCATTTAATGCGGTATCAATGGGTTAACTCGCAGTACCCGCAAGTTTACAGCACAAAAACAGGGAAATTTACTAGCAACTGAATAGCTCCAGGTATTAAACTCGGATCTCTAATCACGCGGAATCTGCCCCTTGGTTTAAATTAACTATGTCACTGAAGACCTTGCTTCTAGGAAATGCATATGGCAGCTCTACAAAGTCACAGTGGGAGATTTAAGTCATACTTACAGGGATTATTCGAAATTCAACTAAGGGGGTGAAAAGGGGTAAAATGTTTCCTCTCGACTGAGGTGATTGGGTGACAAAGCAACATAGACCAAGTGCTGCGGGATTGTCAGCTCATTGTCTGGGACGAGAGGCGGCACCAGAGGTCGGGTTGCAGCGCAGTCCAGTATTCAAATAGGGGAGCCACACCAACTGCCAGTGATGTTTGGCACCAGATTAGGTGGCAGTTGGTGTGGTTCCCCTATTTGAATACTGGACTGCGCTGCAGCCCCACCTCTGGAGCCACCACTGCTAAGGACTTTACACTTTAACTAGGTTTTTTCTTTTAGAAAATTCACTTGATTTGTATTTGGATATTTAAAACTTACCTTAATTTGGATTGTAATACAGTACTTCACTTGCTTTGCGATTTGAATTTCTAACATGGCAATTGAGTTTTTGAATGTTAATAGGGAGATGATGCTTCACACCATTATCCCCATCACAGGAGACTGAGCCTGTCTGTTCCGGTTCCTCTTCTATCTCATGTATGGCGCTAAGCTAATGGCTAGGGAGGTGCTTGAGCTAATCGCGAGGCTCGTGGTGGACAACTGGGAGAACTTCTCCATCATGCCTCACGACAGCGAGGGTGACAACTACACCACCTTCGCTGAGCACCTCCTTAACATGTCCCAACCATTTACGTATGGTGGTTTATGCAAACTGGAAGCTGCTGGGTACCTGTTCAAATTGATCTTCGAGGTTTACCGCAATGGTGAGCTCTGAAAGTTTTGGTGCTGCTACGCTTACTTAGGACTGCTCGAAGGGCCACCGCGATGCATAACTGCCACGTGAAGCTCAAGAGGTATCCACCACATAACCCATCCCTCAGCCGACTACGCCTCACACATCTTACAGGCATCACCTCTTCCTGTCCCCAAGAAGGCTCCTGACAAACATTGTGCCAGATACATGGACGCTAAACGGAGGAAGCAACTTCAGAATGCGGCAAGGAAATATGCGTAGAGTAGTCTTGTGGTGCACCACATTCCTTTACCCCAGAGGCATAAAGTGAACTAAGCATAAAAGATAAAATGGGAAGGAAATGGAAATAGTAAATATCCAAGGTCTAACCAGATGAATCCAGGCCCATCAGCTAGTATTGTATATATATATACATACATATATATATATATATATCACACACATATTATATATATATACACATATATATATATATCACACACATTATATTATATATATATACATATATATATATACATACATACATACATGCATACACATATACACACACACACACACAGTTCTGTAGTGTAGGCACTCCCATTCAAGTATCTCTTAGGCCGTGGTGCTCGCACAGTGGGTAAAGTAGCAGGGGGACGCAGCGTCACTCTCCAGACTTAAAATCAGACACTCAGGATGTCACAGCATATCAGTCAATGTTTCGAGTTTATTAACCAAACTCGTCATCAGGACCTATATATCATATATATATATATATATATATATATATATATATATATCTGACCCTTGATGAAGGTGGTAACACCGAAACAGCTGTCGGGGCTGAGAGCTATCACTATGCTTGAGACTGCATTACTTTGATAAGTATCGATATACCACTCAATATTTTTGACATGCAGTTTGATGCCATTTTTTCTATGACTAAATAAATGGATTAACTTTTGCTATAAGGCTGGTGTGCTGGTCTATCTTGCCTGTTTCTAAGGATACAGTTAAGTGTTTTTTGTATATATATATATACATATACACACATACATACATAGTCAGGTGCATAAATATTGGGACATTGACAGAATTTTCAGATTTTGGCCTCTATTCACCCCCACAATGGTTTTGAAATGAAACAAACTGGATGTGCTTTAACTGCAGACTTTCAGATTTAATTTGAGGGTAATTACATCCAAATCAGATGAACGGTGTAGGAATTACAACGGTTTCTATATGTGCCTCCCACTTTTTAAGGGGCCAAAAGTAATGGGACAAACTAAACAATCCTAAATCTAACTTTCACTTTTTAATACTTTGTTGTAAATCCTTTGCAGGCAATTACAGCCTGAAGTCTGGAACACATAGACATCAATAGACGCTGGGTTTCATCCCTGGTGATGTTCTGCCAGGCCTCTACTGCAAATGTCTTCAGCTCCTGCTTGTTCTTGGGGCATTTTCCCTTCAGTTTTGTCTTCATCAAGTGAAATGCATGCTCAATCGGATTCAGGTCAGGGGATTGACTTGGCCATTGCATAAATTCCACTTTTTAGCCTTAAAAAAAACTCTTTGGTTGCTTTTGCAGTATGCTTCAGGTCATTGTCCATCTGCACTGTGAAGCGCCATCCAATGAGTTCTGAAGCATTTGACTGAATAAGAGCATATAATATTGCCCGAAACACTTCAGAATTCATTCTGCTGCTTTTGTCAGCAGTCACATCATCAATAAATACAAGGGAACCAGTTCCATTGGCAGCCATACATGCCCACGCCATGACACTACCACCACCATGCTTCACTGATGAGGTGGTATGTTTTGGATCATGAGCAGTTCCTTTCCTTCTGCATACTCTTCTCTTCCCATCACTCTGGTACAAGTTGATCTTTGTCTCATCTGTCCATAGGATGTTGTTCCAGAACTGTAATGGCTTTTTTAGATGTTGTTTGGCAAACTCTAATCTGGTCTTCCAGTTTTTGAGACTCACCAATGGTTTACATCTTGTGGTGAACCCTCTATATTCACTCTTGTGAAGTCTTCTCTTGATTGTTGACTTTGACACATATACACCTACCTCCTGGAGAGTGTTCTTGATATGGCCAACTGTTGTGAAGGGGTTTTTCTTCACCAGGGAAATAATTCTTCTGTCATCCACCACAGTTGTTTTCCATGGTCTTCCGGGTCTTTTGGTGTTGCTGAGCTCTCTGATGCGTTCTTTCTTTTTAAGAATGTTCCAAACAGTTGATTTGGCCATACCTAATGTTTTTGCTATCTCTCTGATGGGTTTGTTTTGATATTTCAGCCTAATGATGGCTTGCTTCACTGATAGTGACAGCTCTTTGGATCTCATATTGAGAGCCGACAGCAACTGATTCCAAATGCAAATGTCACACCTAGAATCAACTCCAGACCTTTTACCTTCTTAATTTATAATGAAATAAAGAGGGAATAGCCCACACCTGTCCATGAAATAGATTTTGAGTTGATAGTCCCATTACTTTTGGCCCCTTAAAAAGTGGGAGGCACATATAGAAACGGTTGTAATTCCTACACTGTTCACCTGATTTGGATGTAAGTATCCTCAAATTAAATCTGAAAGTCTGCAGTTAAAGCAAATCTTATTTGTTTCATTCCAAAGCCATTGTGGTGGTGAATAGAGGCCAAAATATGAAAATTATGTCAATGTCCCAATATCTATGCACCTGACTGTATGTACAACTCAGCATAAAGGCAAATATACACATTTAGGGCCTGATTCATTACTGAATTCATATACATACACACACACACACACACACACACACACACACACACACACACACACCTCAAAACAAAAACGGCACTAGGACACTGGTATAAAGTCAAAAAGCTTGTATTGCAGAAAAATCAACAGTTTCGGAGCTGCCGCCCCATCGTCAGGACAATATGGTTTTTCGACTTTAAACCAATGTCCTATCCTAGTGCCGTTTTTTGTTTTGGAGGTATATGGAATTGGATTCTGGCACAGGACCAAGCTGTGATTTTGTTGTTCGGAGTTCCAGCAGAACTGTGGAGATATATATATTTATATATTTTCCAGAGACAAAAAACCTTACGGTTTCACATGTCCCATTAAGGCTGCTTAGACATGATCTGAAATTTCACAAACCCTATTGATTTTCTGCCACTCAAACTTCAGCAGTGGGGATTGGGGAATATATAGCAGCATGGAGGCATATAGGGGAAGAAAGTGTAAATGCATAGACAGAGTATGATATTTTTAAAAATAAGGGAGCTGAACGTGTATTCTAAATGAGATAAATGTATGCAGTGAGAAGGATGTTGGAAGCCAGTGAGATTGTTTTGGTGATCAAATGGGAAGATTGTGGGCACTGAGTGGGGTGTGGGAGCCACATAACTGCTCAAACCTCAGTTGCATAGACTGCAAGTGTGTATTCCAATGAGCACACAATTCTGTGAATTAGCAGCTCCACCATTTTGTGAGTGACAGCAATCTCATTCTGTGAGAGTGCTAAATCTGCAGTTAACCACAGGGTGTGATGGCATACCATATCTGTATTGCGCAAGGAACACGTCCATTAAGGCGTCAGCCTTAACGTTCGTAATTTAATTGCTTTTTGAAGTTTGAGTGGCAGAAAATCAATAGGGTTTGTGAAATTTCAGATCATGTCTAAGCAGCCTTAATGGGACATGTGAAACCGTAAGGTTTTTTGTGCATGGAATTTCATAGCTTTTTTTAAATTTATTAACTATTAGGGTTTGGATGAGCAAACCGGGCCACCTGCAGCGGAGAAGGGCAACAAAATGGTACACTAACGCTATTTGTGCGAGGGTCCGGGTATCTTGGGTTTTTTCTTTTGCCAAGACCCTGGATTGTGTGAAGAGGACCTGATCTACGCATAGGAGGAGGTGTGTATGGAATTTTTATTACATCTACTCCCCATTGGATTATATACTGGATAAGAGGACAGAATGGCTTCAGGGATACTAGGTGAGTATGTGTGAGTACATGTGTGTGTGCATGTATGTTTTAATCAAATTTAAATTTTCTACGGTCTGTTGTTTTTTTTAATATTGCTTTTGCTGTGGAACTAAAAGTACCAGCAAGCCCGTAATGCCCCGCATGCTGATACTTGTGGTTCTCCAAGTACCAGCTTGCGGGGGAGGCTTGCCGGGACCTGTAGTTCCACAGCAAAAGACAATATTTATATTTTCATATGCACCACACTTTACATAATCAACCCGGCACCCACCGCCCAGGGTTGCTGGGGATAGCCCCGGGCTATCAGCCTGGGCCTGGGGTGCCCTGAGGAGGGGGACCCCTTTATTGGGGGGGTCCCCAACTCCCCAGGGATCCCCGGCCTGGGCTGACTAGCGGTCAAGGGTGATGCTGAGGCTGTAGGGCCCTGTGAAAGGGCTCGCCTGGCTGTGGCATCACCCCCCCCCCGCTTGAAGGAGTCCGGTGCTGGTTCTGGTAAATACAGGGGGACCCTACGCATTTTTTCCCCCTGTATTTCCAGAACCAGGACTGGCTCAGAGCCCTGTGCTGGTTGCACTAAATACGGGGGACCCCTACGTCATTTGTCCCCCGTATTTTGGCAACTAGGACAGGTTCTGAAAAGCTTGGTGGCAGTTGTGCTTAATACGGGGGACCACTACGTTGTTTGTCCCCTGTATTTAGCACAACCAGTACTGGGGCTCCAAAGCCCGGTGATGGTTCTTTTCTGGGGGGGCGGGGCCACGCCATTTTTAAAAAAATAAAATAAACACAGAAGCAGGTATCATGGATCTACCAGATCCGAGCCTGCATTCTGTGTGCTGCAACCTCCCCCAGGTCCTAACGCCTGCACTACCGCCGCCCGCACTGCCGCTGCTAAAGCCAGCTACTGTCCCCAGCTTCTGGCCGCAGCTGACGCCCGCTTGCCCCCGCACCTTTCCATCGGCTCCCGCTTTCTAATTTACCTGAACCACAAAAGCACGTACTCTGGCACAATAGCTACCTAATAAAACAAACCCCAAGTCTAAATTCCACCCCTACCCTGAGTTTTGCCTTCCCAAAAATGCCCCATAGACTATAGCAGAAAAGGGTTCCTAATTGAAAATGTCAGAAAAAGGTGACAGTTGGAGCTTTAGATTACTCCCAAATCCTCATTTTTTACGTTTTTGCCCTGAAATTTGGCATGCAGCACCATGCAACAATTCTACCCGCCCCTACCAAATTTCGGTACCTCCTATATCTTTTGAGGTGTAGCCCCTTAAACACCCTGCCCCCCCTTCGGAATTCTCTATGGAGAAATACGTTTTTTTAAATGCTGCCTTAATATAAGGGCATGACTGTGCCCTTATTATATATATATATATACACACATATACATACACACACACACACACACACCCATATACACACACACACACACATATATATTCGTGCATTCATCAGGGTCTTTTCCAAATTTATTACTCACAAAATGTTCATCATCAGTGCAGTTGACGATTCGGTCAAAGGCTAGCCTTCCTCGGGGGACACTTCACCAAACAGGCAGCTGAGCCAACATTGTAGTGTGTGTGCCAACCTACCTCGGAGAGAGATATATAATTATATATATATATATATATATATTTATTAGGGATGTGCAGGCTCGGATTAGTTCAGATTTTCCCGCCAATTTCAGATTTTTTTCCCATCAAAAATCGTGTCTCAGAAAGAGGCAAAACGTCATCTTTCATGGAGTTTTGTCTAACTAACCCCCCAACCCTAACCCTCCCTTAGAGGTGTCTAACCCTAACCTCCCCCCTGTAAGTGCCTAACCCTAACCCCCCCCTTCCCGCAGCCTAAACCTAACTCCCCCCCCGGTAGCCCCTAAGATAACCCTCCCCCTCCCCGCGCGGCTGTCCGAGCCCATCTTACCTTCGATCGGGATGCCGGGCGTAAGGCTCCCGGGGTAGGTATAATGACAGGCGTCGGGATTTCGACGCCTGTCATTAGACCCTTGCCGGGATTAGACAGTCGGGATGCCAACGGTCGGCATTTAAACCGTCGGCATCGCGACTGCATACCGTCCTGGGAGTCTACAGATCTGTGAATGGATCTTTGCCATGCAGATATTGCTGGCGAGATCAGGGTTAAAGTGTCCCTACATTTCCATTGTTGCGTGGTATGTAGCCTTGTATAATAACCAGTGTTTTATGATCATTTTGATGAAAGTCAACTGAAGTGTGTACAGATTCCTAAAAAATCATAAATGACAAGTATCTAAATTCAAACAAAATGATCCAGAAGCAGGCAAAGCTTAACGACATTTCAATTAATGCAACCTGCAGCTTGCTAATCTCTGTGCCATTTTCCATTATGTAATAGTGATTTGTGCACACCTCAGGAGAAACAATAAAACACTTATTTTGTGATTAATTATCTTGGGAACCAGGGAACATGGAGCTATGGCTAGAAGTAATTTGAATGGATTGTGGATAAGGAAACACTCAGCTCATCTAGGAACCAAATTGATTTCTACTAATTGCTCTAGGCTCCCTGCAATACCGAAAGTTTATTCCAAGCTACCATTGTAAATAGCTTTAATCATCATCCCATCAGTCTTCTTGTACTTGAGACAACAAGACTAGCAATGCATCTCACAAACCCTGGTTTGGTTAATGTTATGGATTTAAAACATGGCTGCCAAAACATGAACACCACAGCCATTCACATTTCACTTCTCTTGAGTACATTTAGGGTACATCCTACTCACAGCAAAATAATTAATGTGGCTTCTCCTGCTGGCATGCATCAGTATTTCCAGGCTGATGAATGGAGCTTGGACAGCTCACTCATCTCTATGGGAAGCACACACCGACATTTGTTTTATGTGTTGGGCCGAATTGAATGCTACTTGCAATAATTTTGTCTGGCCAATGGGTGAAATAGATTGTCATTGTGCATAGAGTTACTATTGCCACAGAGAACAATTAAATCCATGGGGGGATCCTTTCAAGAAAGAGCGGTGGTATTTCATCGTGCAATAGTGCAGGTGCATGGAGAAACATTGGGTTAGACATAGGTGACGTTGAACCTCTGTACTGTGACCCTGTGGAAAGCACAGTGCGTTCTAAAAGACTGACCAAGTAAGGATACACAAAACCCAGACGCTCCTAAAGAGGATGAAGAAAAAGTGCAAGTACCTGGAACCCAATCTGCTTGAATGCACTGTGCTTTTTTCAATCTATGGTTATTGAGTATTTCATGGTTATAGTCTCTCACCTAGGAATGAACATAGATGGTTTGCCACCAATGGTCCATGGTTTGCCATTGATGGCCAAAATCCTTTTTTTCCTGGCACAGGGAGCACGATGCTTAACCCCAACCCCCTTCCTTGACTGGCCCACTGCGATCATTTGTGCCAAAGTAGAGATGCCCACCAATGGTTCAAGCCATCTATGGTTTCTATGGTTTGCAGTCGATTTTTTACTGCTATCAATGTAAAATACTGATGACACCATCGATGGTAAAGCAGTTACATGATTTCTGAGACTGAGGCCCTCTTGAACGGTGGGGACATTAAGGAAATAATGGATTTATGTCTGTAAGCAAATGCCTCAGTATAGCTCTTCCACTGTTCTACCGCAGGGAGCTTTGAGTAAGGTGTAACAAACGTGTGTGTGTGTGTGTGTGTATGTATTATATTTATAGATCTGTTTTAAAGCGCATATTTTAAGAAAAGGACAATATTCAACCTATGCTGGAACATTGGGACATTGCTGAGGGCAGGAAGCAGTTGTGGTCAGTGGCGGAACTCCCGGAGACAATGGAGCCATTTGCTGCCGGACGCCAGCCCTGAAGGGGGCACCTTGCTCCATTATCACGCGGCTGTACCGGGGACTGCTGAGGAGCTGCATGAAGGAGGAGCGCCGCTGATCGCGCTCCACCGCCATGACCTGCTGCTGCCGGAGTGCTCTATGGTCACGGATGTCACGTAGCATGCAACCACAGCGACCCGCATGAGCACCTGACGTGCATGCAGGGGGGGGTTTCTGAGTAAACTGAACCCCCCCCTGCCCGCCGATCAGTAACAAACACATCGCTGGCGGTGTTTTAGCAGCCAATGAGAGTCAGATAGACTCTCATTAGCTGCTTTATCCACAGAGGGAGCCGGAAGGAGCTCATTCATGAGCTCCGCCTTCCGGCTCCCGCAGTGGTGATGGGAGAGACGTCATGACGTTTCTCCCATAGTGCCGAGCGGGAGGACAGAGAGGAGCGGATGTGGCGGGCGCAGTAACAGGGATTCAGGTAAGTAATGTGTGTGTGTTATGTGTTATATTTGTAAGGGGCACTGCATAGGGGGAACCCACTACTGGGGGCACTACATAACGGGGTACTGCATAGGGGGAAGCCACTACTGGGGGCACTACATAATGGGGCACTGCATAGGGGGGGACCCACTACTGGAGGCACTACATAACGGGGCACTGCATAGGAGGGACCCATTACTGGGAGCAGTACATAACGGGGCACTGCATAGGGGGGGGCCCACTACTGGGGGCAGTACATAGGGGGGCGCCACTACTAGATACACTACATAACGGGGCACTGCATAGAGGGGGCCAACTACTGGGGGCATTACATAACGTGGTACTGCACAGCAGGGGCCACTACTGAGGGCACTGTATAAAGGGCACTGCATAGGGGGACCACTACTGGGAGGCACTGCTGGAGGCACTTTATAAGGGGACCACTACTGAGATCACTGTATAAAGGGCACTACTGGGGGCACTGCATAGGGGGACCACTACTGTAGGCACTGCATAGGGGGACCACTACTGGGGGCACTGTATAAGGGGCACTACTGGAGGCACTGGGAAGGGGGCCACTACTGTGGGCACTGTATAAGGGGCACTACTGGGGGCACTGCATAGGAAGGGCCACTACTGGGGGCACTGCTTAGGGGGACCACTACTGGAGGCACTGTATAAGGGGCACTGCATAGGGGGACCACTACTGAGGGCACTGTATAAAGGGCACTACTGGAGGCACTGCATAGGAGGACCATTACTGGGGGGCACTACATAGGCAAGCACTGTATAAGGGGTACTGCATAGGGGAACCTCTACTGGGGGCACTGCATAGGGGGACCACTACTGGGGGCACTGTATCTGGGGCACTACTGGGGGCACTGTATAAGAGGAAGTGCATAGGGGGGTGGCGGCAGCTGGGGCTGGCATAGGTACTGGGGGGGTACATTTTTATTTGGGGGGGTGGGCACCAACATTTATCTTGCCTCCGGGCACCTGGGATGAAGTTACGCCACTGGTTGGGGTAGAGGGGGTTAAGGACAAGCAACAGTTGGGGAATAGCTGGAGGTATAGGCAGGGAGAAGTTGGGGAAGAGCTGTGGGTAGAGGGGAATAAGGGCAGACAGTGCCACAGATAGGGAGGGGTAAGCGCAGAGAGCAGTTGTGACAGTGCTGGGGAGCAAGGAGGGGGCTAGGGGCAGGCAGTACTGGGGGTAGGGAGGGGACAAGGGTAGAAAGCAGCTGGCGCAGTACTGGGAGGCAAGGGTAGATAGCAGCTGGGGCAGTACAGGTTGAGTCTCCCATATCCAAAATGCTTGGGACCAGGGGTATTTTGGATAACGGAATATTCCGTATTTTGGAATATTTGCATATCATAATGAAATATCTTGGGAATGGGACCCAAATATACACACAGAATGCATTTGTTTCATATACACCTTATACACACAGCCTGAAGGTAATTTTATACAATATTATTTAATAATTTGTGCCTTAGACAAGGGCCCGTGTTCCCCGCACACCCTGCACCCATTATAGATACATCCCTGTATATGGTGCATGATGAGATAGTGGGGTAGATGTATTATAGAGGCACTTAACGTGCCGCTATAACGCTTCCCGCTTCGCTTCTTTACCGAGGCGAAGCAGGAAGCACTACCAATGAGATGTATAAACATCTCATCGGCCGGAGAGGGGGAGCATTAACTCCCCCCTCCGGCGCTACCCGCTAGAGACAGCAGCGCATCAGCCTAGTGCTGATGCGCTGTGTCTCTGTCCCGGCCGGCTCCACTGAGCATGCGCGGGATCTCGCAAGTATCGCGAGATCCCCACATGGAGCCGGCAGCCGCCGCAGCAGGGACAGCGCTGTCCCTGCTGTGGGTATAGGCTAGCGCCAGGCTGTAGCTATCGATATCAACAGCTACAGCCGGACGAACGGTCATGCGTTATGACCGTTCGTACATGGCCCTGCCGTCGGCGCTGCTATCTTGTAGATAGTAGCGCTGATAATGACAGGGGCGCTTAGCGCCCCTGTCATTTACTGCCCAGACCCCCGATAATACATCGGGGAGAAGCGGTATCAGCGAACATAACGTGCGCTGATACCGCTTCAGGGCTTCGTACATCTCCCCAATTATTTTAAACACCAACATATTCTATAGCTCTAAACTATCAAGCCGCATGCTAAAGACACTTTACTCTCAAGCCGCATGCTAAAGACACTTTACTCATGGAGCACTCTATACATAAACATTACACAGGCTACAACAAGCTGCTATAACTGAGGACATAAGTCATACTTCCAACAGATTCCTCCACACCAGGGTTATGAGGTGTTTAATCGGAACTAAGCAAGACTGGCAGGACACATACCTGCTGAGCCATCACTCTATAATACTGCTATAGGGGTGTATGAGCCAGGCTCCCTGTAATCACTGTGCTGCGTTCCCGTCTCCCCGACTATGAGTGACCACATGTAGATGTCACTACGAGTCCGTCCTGGGAACAGGGGTATGCAGGGAGGAGATGCTGCCTCGCTACTGCTGCGCCTGGGCAAGTCCTGACAGTCCCAGGACAGGGCGTGGTGGGCTGACCGGCGTCTGTATGACTGGTCAGAGTTACCTGCTGTAGTCAGAGATTGGGTGAGGAGACGCCGCACGGTGGGATTGTTTGAGGAGACGCTGCAGCCAGCTATCAGTTGAGAAGACGCTGCCGGCGGTGACCTGCAGACAGGTCAGCCACACACAGCGCGTCCTGCAGGACCTGCTCAGTTTGTAAAATCGGGTCCGCAACTGCCTGTAGCGCAGAAAAACGCACGAAAGCACGTATTTGGCGATCATTGGGTGAAAATGGAATTATAAGCTTGAAATAAAACAGAATGGGGGAGATGTACAATGCCCAGAAGCGGTATCAGCGCATGTTATGTGCGCTGATACCACTTCTCCCCGATGTATGATCGGGGGTCTGGGCGGTAAATGACAGGGGCGCTATGCACCCCTGTCATTATCGGCGCTGCTATGTACAAGATAGCAGCGCTGATAGCCTGGGCTATGTACGAACGGTCAGATCGTCTGACCGTTCGGCCGGCTGTAGCTGTCGTTATCGCCAGCTACAGCCTGGCGCTAGCCTATCCCCACAGCAGGGACAGCGCTGTCCCTGCTGCGGCGGCTACCGGCTCCAGGGCTCCACGCGGGGATCTTGCGATACTTGCGAGATCCCGCGCATGCTCAGTGGAGCCGGCCGGGAAGAGACACAGCGCATCAGCACTAGGCTGATGCGCTGCTGTCTCTAGCGGGTAGCGCCGGAGGGGGGAGTTAACGTTGCCCCTCTCCGGCCGATGAGATGTTTATACATCTCATCGGTAGTGCTTCCTGCTTCGCCTCGGTAAAGAGGCGAAGCGGGAAGAGTTATAGCGGCACGTTAAGTGCCGCTATAATACATCTACCCCAATGTATACTACCCCAATGTATACAGACGATCTGACCGTTCGTACATAGCCCAGGCTATCAGTGCTGCTATCTTGTAGATAGCAGCGCCGATAATGACAGGGGCGCATGGCGCCCCTGTCATTTACCGCCCAGACCCCCGATCATACATCGGGGAGAAGCGGTGTCAGCGCACATAACGTGCGCTGATACCGCTTCTGGGCTTCGTACATCTACCCCATTATGTCCTAAAGTATTTAAATTGTCCACTGTGTTTGGCTGATATAAGTAGAGTATAATATTTTTACATGGCTTATTCTGTGAATTCTTATTGAATATAGACTCTCAGCTGGAGTTCAGCTAATGAGACATGACACTGGTTTCAGGCATCATTAATACACAGTCACACTGCAAAAGCTTTGAAGGTATTTCAGATCTTAAAAAAGAGGAAGTCATGAGGTTTTCAGAATTTCTGCAACTTAAAAGTATTCTGAACAGAACACAAGTTTCAGAGAGCAGAGCGAGACTAAAGTCATACATCATGCTGATATATTCATATACCTATATGGGGTGCCAAGAGACGCACATGTATAAAGCCAACAATTTTCACTGCACAACAATTGCTACCTTACATTAATGTTTCCTACCTGCTAAGCTACAAATGACTTTAATACAGTTCAAAAATCAGGATTTAATTGGTGCAGTTCAATAAATTGATACTATATATGTTACACAACATATTTTAGTGAGCACATAATATAGTACGGGACAGACTGTTAACAGCAAATAGCAGCAGGTCAGCAGATGGACACACTAGACAATCTCTCTTACACACACACTGTATATATTATTACTAGTAGTAGCAGTTTTCATTTATATGGCACAACATTTGTCCGCAGCACCATACAATCAAAACAAAATATATACATAAAGCAAAAATGCTGTACAAAGGATAGGCGAGGTACAAATAAGAGCATAACGGTGGGAGATAGAGGGGAGGGGGGGGACACTCACTAAGACCTGAAGCAAGTAGCAAGGGGCAGTATGAGCAAACAGTAATCAATCAGCCTGTTCCCACAAATGGACAGACAGACAGACAGGATCAGTGTCTCTGGAGGGAAGCAGAACAGGTGTGCACAGGTAACAAGGATAGTGTTAGGAGGAGGGAACAAGGGGTAAGGACTTAAAGTCTAAAGGGGATTTGTATGAAGCCCAGGAGAGATGTAAAGTGAAGTAGTTGCCCAAAGCAACCAATCAGCACGTAACTGCCATTTCAAATACTTTACTACATAAATGACAGTAGCTGATTGGTGAACTTGCCCAAAGCAAACAATTTATCAATTTCAAAGGTTTGATCTACCCCTAAGAGGGAGGGGAGTAACCAGGAGGGTGTACTGGGAAGGTGGGTAGGTGACAGTCAGCAGTACTGAGAAGAGAGTTATGATTGCTGAAGTAGTCAGTCTTAAGGACTCGTTTAAAGGTGTGGAAACTGTCAGAAAGAGGGAGAAAACTGTGGAGAGAGATAAAGTACCAACCAATTAGCTCCTGTCACTTTACAGACTGTGTTTGAAAAATAACAGTTAGGAGCTGATTGGTTGGTACTTTATCTCTCTCCAAGACTTAGTACATCTACCCCAAAGTTCTGACTGAGCGAGGGAATGAGTTCTAGAGCAGTGGAATAGCATGGGAGACATCTGGAATACGGGAGTGAGAGGAGGTGATCAGAGTAGAGGTGAGAAGCAGAGAGGGTGGGTAAACAGAAATGAGATTGGAAATGTAGGAGGGAGTAGAGGAATTAAGGGCTTTATATGTGAGGACGAGGGGTTTAAACTGAATTCTGTGGTGGATGAAGAACCTGTGAAGCAGTTTGCAAGAGAGTCAACAGAAATAAATGAGCCAGGCGGCACCATTTATGATGGACTGCAGTGGGGAGAGACAAGTGAGAGGAAGGCCAAAGAGGCGGAAATTACATGTAAAATGACAAGTGCATGGTTAGCTCTGATTATTAACATTCATACTTGTGGTCAGCGCAGGAGCAATTCAACATTGCTCCAGCACAGAGGCAATTGATCCGAAAATCAGCTTTCTCCACAAAGGTTGTCATTGCTACCTCGGCAATGCTAGTGCACCAGGGTGAACTAGGGTTCATGCAGGCGCACAAAGCCTCAGCGTCCAGCAGAAAGAGTCAGACAGGGGCAGAAGGACTCCTTCTCATAGGGAAGGAGCAGGGGTGCGGGAGCAGATGCCATCAAAAGATGGCGAATGTTCCCGTAGTCAAGCTCCGAAAATATTGTATTTTGTAGCTTGATGAATTTAGGTCCCCATAATAGTGTATGGGGATGCCGGTGCCAGATCGATAGTGAAAGGTAAGCAGTGTTATCTTTAAGGTGAATGGCCCCAATACTTAATTTATACACAAGTAGGTGAAAATGTTCAGTTGGGTTCTAGAGCAGCAGTGAACAAGACTTTGGAAGCTCAGCACTTTACAAGCATTAGGACCATCCCCATGGTGACGAAGCAGCATCCCCTGTCCAGATTCCTTTCGCTGATGCATTATGATATATGATGAATAGGGAAATTGGCATTTGCATGTAAGATAAGTTCAGTCTCGCAAATCAATACAATCTCTAGTATGAATGTATCCCAGCCCTATCTGTCACAGAACACAAGCTCTTTAATTCATAGGCATTAGCTCATGGACATGAGACTAGTTACTTCTATCACATGATGAGTGCTCATGTGGTTTCAGTGACTGAAGGCCGGCAGCTATCTTCTTACAATGATTAAAACCCAAAACTAACTAGCTTTAAAACCACATTATTTTACCCAGCCAGCTGCTACTAGGGACAGGCTTTATTGCATTAATGTGCCAGACCCAGTAGATAACCACTTCAGGCTGATCTCTTCATTATACACAGCGTACTGAAGAGATTTAAATTCAATAGGGCCATATTCAATTAGGCTGCAAAAAAACATTATCGGCGATACTTTATCGCCGATGACGTCATTTTTGCAGTTTTCACTTTTCGCCATTTAATATGAACTTGCATGAGTTATCATCAAGTTTGCCCAGACTATAAAAGGATACTTTTGTAGCTTTCTCACAGGTTTTTGGCAGACTGCCAATTTCCACTGGAGCCAGCCCCAGAACCTGTGTAATTTAAGAGTGGCCCTTATTTTTAGGGATTGCGTAACAGTGTGTGGCCCTGACTAAGTTTAAACCCAGGCAAAAACCTAATCCTGGTCAAATTACACCATCATGCCAAATTTGGTGGAGCTAGGTCCAAAATTCTGGCTGTGCATAAAGGACAAATAGTTGGACAGACAAACAGACATACTGTACATGCTTTCTCGCTTATTATATAGATATATCATTAAATATTTTTTTATTTATTTGTTCAATTTGGGTTGGGAGAAAGAGAAAAGGTGTGAGTATGTCAGAATCAATCTCACGCAGAACAAAGTCATGCCGTATGGAAGGTGCAGTTTAAAATTATATCTACAATTAATATTTAATCATGTTGCTGTTTAAATGATAGACAACACTAGGCAATTTTGAATATCACCCAGAAGTCTGCCACAACGTGCCGAATCAGGACCACAGGTTCCCAAATGACTTTAATTGACATAAGTACAGTTTATCTCATACAAATGATCACTCAGTTAATTAGGCGCACAATACCTCTAACAATATTGATTGTTAACAATTGTTTTAGGATGGTCTAAGCGATCAAAAGATTCTTCAAAGACTAAAGTTTCAGAGCATATAAGGACAGACTAATATGATCCAAGTCTGATGATCAAATATCTGGAAGCTTGAGATTGGTTCACATCTGTTTGCTCTCACAGAAGGGAATACCCAGGTCCTTAACGGCTTTTGATTAATTTTGAGGAGCTTCGGACAGTTACTGCTGACTCACTAAATGTTGTAAATCTATATGAGTTTACTATGAACCCATTAGGAGTAGATATTTGATTATCAGACTTAGAACATATTTGGGCCCGATTGGGTCGTGATTAATCAGCTGAAGTACAGCGTTACCCACCTACTATCGATTACTACCTGTAAATCATACCCCTATGGGTTATCAATAAAAAAAAATGTTGATACCTACCCCTGATGAAGTCGAAACGCATAGGGTTTACCAGTTACGGTTCCATTGACCAGTTGAGTGAAGATTCCCTCCCTATTAAGCTCACACCTTTTTAAAGGTGAGGGTGGGTCTCAAAAAAACATCTCTACACTGGCCTTGGCTCATTGATTTATTGGATCTATGTTATGTGTTTTACTTTGTTTATGTGATTTTTTTTTTTTTTTCGTGGTATATCCACAGGATCCCTTTTAAGCTGTTCTTTAAACAGTTCTTTAAACAGTTCTTTTAAACTGTCATACAGTTTAAAAGAAGAATACCCAATTTAAACATTTAGAGGACTTTCACATTCAAGCAACCTGCTAACTCAAACTGTTTTAATTTGATTGCACATAGCGTACTTAGGAATATTTTATGTTTATGTTGTATTGGTTCCTTCTAACAGAGGTTCCTCCTGTAGTGCTGCTAATCTTCTAAGCGTGATATTTAGGTATTTTTTGGAATTAGATATGTGTGTGTATATATTACATATACACACACACACACACAAATATATATATATATATATATATATATATAGACATACACACACACACAGATGCTCTGACACTGGGTCTGACTCAGAGATGTACACTAAAGAATTCTCATCTGTGATCCCACATGCAACTGCTGTGACAAAATATGATAATGCTGTAACCGGCTGGAAATGCATTGAGACAGACACCGGCGGCTTAGCAGATCAAGCAAGTGCGCACAAATATGTAGACACAGTCGCAGATCATTTGATAATTGTCCATCTGAGTAGCCCCATAGTCATGTAGAATGGCCGTCTGAACTGAGACGACAGACACGGGCTACGACATGCCCTGCAAATGGCCTGGACATACTTGCGTCATGTGCTGCACCTTCCTGATATCTTTCCCAAACGGCCCCTGTCTGTCAATCACTTTGCGAAAGTAATCCTCACAGCGAGTGGCATTGCTACGGTACCTTGGTGTGTGTGCAGTGCGACCGTGACGCATTCACAGTTTACCAATAATTGCTCAACTGCGTAAATATCGGAATAGCATACATCTCTGAATTAGGCCCACTATTAAGTCTTCTCCTGTACTGGTCAAAAAATATAAAGACGGAAGAGTACAATTAATCTTTCCAGGTGTCTTTAAATGGAGAATCCAGATGGCTCTCTCAACAAATAATTTCTCTCAACTATCAGGGTTCAAACTTTAATTGTGTAAAGACGCAAAATGCAAGTAATTTGGGTCTCTGTTGTATAACTGCAAAACATTTCTGAAAACTGTTTTTTCACCATCATTAACGAAAATTAATGGTACTATTCCCTGTAGGAGCGCAGGGCAGCTGCGGATTGCTGTCCACGGCCACCTAGACTGATCATCAATCCAAACTGGGTTGGTCATAGTCTCCACCGGGCTCCCTGTTGCAGCACAGCCGCGCCTCTCCCAGGCAGCACAGCCAGCCGCAACATGCAGAGTACCAGGCAGTACCCCACACAGAGCTACCTGGGGGGATTCAGATAATTCACAAAGACCATCCACATGGGACAGGAGCTGGAGCAGTTGTGCCCATAGCCCCATCTCCCTCTCCACCACCTTCAAGCAACACAACCCAAAGAGCATGAAGTGAGTGCGGGCGAAACATGCAGAGTTGTGTCATTGTGCTGCTGCTGCAGAGCTGTTGAACAGGGGCATGGTTCCTGGCAAAGCCAATTGTCAGCTGCTAATCAAGGGGTTCTGCAGCAGCATCATAGTCCTATCTCATACTACAGCCCCCTTATTACCAAGGTTTGCTCAATCAAAGTCATGCCGCCTGGCGGTGCCACTGTATCACCTAGGTAATAAGGAGGTTCTGTAGTAGCATCACAGCTCTCCCTATCCCCATTTTACAATTTCCGCATCCTACAGCCCCCTCACGCTCTCCATCCCCCAATAGAGATATATGCATACACACACACACACACACATATATATATCGGAATGGTAAAATCCTACAGGCGGAAGGAATACACAATGCAATTATATGCAGGCAATCGACCAAATCAGCCCATCGGCCAGGAAAACCCAAGCGAGTATGAACCAGATGTTCTAGGGGAGGAGGTTGCCTGGGCTTTAAAACAACTACCAAACAGGAAAGCCCCAGGCGTGAATGGTTTACAAGCAGAATTACTCAAGCCAGTACCTGTCTCAACACTAACAGCTCTTTGCCAGCAGATATGGAGAATTAACTCATGGCCCAAAGATTGGGCTAGATCAGTCTTTGTCCCGCTTCCAAAAAAGGGCGATGCACAGGAATTTGGCAACTATTGGACTATTGCACTCATATCGCACGCAAGCAAAATATTGCTGAAGATTATTCAAAGACGCATGGCTTACTTTGTAGAGAACGAGCTCCCAGATACGCAGGCTGGATTTCGCAGAGGTCGGGGACCAGAGATCAAATTGTAAATCTGCAATGGATTTTGGAAAAGACACGAGAGTATCAAAAGGACGTGTACATTTGCTTTATTGACTACAGCAAAGCGTTCAATTGCATTGATCACGACAAGCTATGGAAATGTTTACGGCAGATGGGCATTCCGGAGCACCTGGAGAAACTGATGCGA
This sequence comes from Taudactylus pleione, assembly GCA_031769625.1. NCBI lineage: Eukaryota > Metazoa > Chordata > Amphibia > Anura > Myobatrachidae > Taudactylus > Taudactylus pleione. The sequence continues at coordinate 3,068,906 of JAUIMM010000052.1, read as the reverse complement.
TCGCTCTACAGGAGTCAAGAAGCCACAGTCAGGACAGCTTTTGGCAATACGGATTGGTTCAAGATCGGAAAAGGCGTTCGACAAGGCTGTATTCTCTCACCAGCTATATTCAATCTTTACGCCGAAATGATCATGAGACGATGCAGTTTGGAAGAGTCTACAACTGGAGTAAAAATCGGAGGGAGGAACATCAACAATCTACGATGTGCCGATGACACGACTCTGTTTGCTGAAAGTAGAAAAGACCTAGAATATCTGGTCAGAAGGGTCAAAGAAAAAAGCGAGATAATGGAACTGTACCTCAACATCAAGAAAACAAAGATAATGACTACTGCAAGTGACGATGCAGTCCATGTTGCAATCGATAATGAGGAAGTCGAATCGGTACGAGACTTCCTCTTTCTTGGTTCTAAGATTGATCGCAGTGGAGAATCATCTACTGAAATAAAGCGACGAATTGCACTTGGCTGCAATGCGATGCTAGGAATGACGAAGATATGGAAGAGCAACTATATCAGCAGTGCAACAAAGCTCAGTTGGTAAATGCAATTGTATTTCTGATCTTATGTATGAATACGAAACCTGGACACTCAAGAAGGCAGATCGTAAGAGAATCGACACTTTTGAATTGTGGTGCTGGAGGCGAATGCTGCACATACCATGGAAAGCAATGAATACGAACAAGGCAGTCCTAGAGCGGGTCAAACCCAAAATATCATTAGAAGGCAAGATCACCAAACAATGACTCTCGTATTTTGGACATGTCATGCGGGCTAATTCCCTAGAAACAGCGCTAATGCTTGGATTCGTCAGCGGGTCAAGAAGAAGAGGACGCCAAAGAACTCGTTGGCTGGACACCATAAAGGCTGACACGAACATGCCCATAAAAGACCTGAAGGAAGCGGTCAGAGAAGGAGAAGCATGGCGTTCACTGATCCATAAAAGTATCCGAAAGTCTATGTCGACTAAACGGATAATCATCATCATATTTTTTTATATATATTTATATATATATATATATATATATATATATATATATATATTTTACACATAACCAATATAATTGTCTGGCGCAAAGCATTATAATTCTGATATATTTTTGACACAGTAGAGCATCATGTTTTTTAAAATCCCTAATTAGTGCTGTTCCCTTTATCTGTTTTCTACTGAGGGTAAATCTGAGAGGAATAATAGTTGCTAAGTACTTTCAATATTGCGCGCCACGTTTTCCTTATACTTATCTCTCTCTCTCTCTCTCTCTCTCTCTATAGAATCGGGATGTAATGCCGGCTGTCAGGATGCCTGCTGTCAAACTACTGATAGCGGCATCCCGATGGTTGGTATTCCGAGTATAGTTACCCTCCCCCCATAACCCTCCCTTCTTGAAGCCTAACCCTAACCCTTCCCGACTAAGTCTGCCCCCCTTCATGCCTAAACCTAAGCCTCCTGACTTAGTGCCTGACCCTAACCCTCCCCCACAGGGGTGCCTAACCCTAACTTCCCCCTCCCACAAAAAAACATAACGCTAAACCCGCTATGCTACGTAAACCTAACCCTCCCAACCAGCAGCTACCGCTAAGGGCGCCCCAGATATACTTTGTGCAGGCAGCCGTCCTTCTGGATTCCGGCATGGGGATTAAGTTAGGCGTCTGTATTTCGACGCCTATCTTAAGTCCCTTGTCAGGCTTCCCGTGTCGGGATTTAGACCAGCGGCATCGCGCCCGCTAGTCTCATAATTATATATATATATATATGTATATATATATATATATATATATATATATATATGTATATACATACACACACACAGTGGGGTTTTTTTTTTTTTTAAATGTATAAAATTATCTTTTACCTCAGATGGGAAACAAATTTTAATCTAATTGGGTAAACATTAGTTATGTAAACTTGATTATCATTTTGTTAACAAATAAGCATGTTTAATAATTTGATGATAATAAAAAGAAATCTATTTTTAGGACATTTTTAGAACTAATATAATTTAAGGCTAATAAGTTCCAAACTCCTACATCTAAATTGTCGAATTATTTTGTCAACACAGAACCTGAGCAGACTGCTCTATATATAACACATTGCTTTCTGACTTCTACAATTAAGAAAGAAATTTGTCTCATAACATCACAAGGTTCACAAAAGGTTCATGCTGCTGGCATGAAAGGAGAAGCCTTACACGTTCCACATCTAAATGAGCCAGTAGGGAGGGATAGATGCCATGTTTTCTTAGAAGCATGTCTGACCTCTTCTAGGTACTGGATTGTTTATTATGTTTCTAGACATCTATAAAATGATGCTAGATTTATCTGTGAGTACAACTCATAAGCCCCAGTTACTCAGAAAAATAGGCAAAACTAAATAGAAAATCTCAAACATAACATAGGATAGAGTTCATGTACCAATGTGTGAAGTGCCCTTGTATAGGCAGGTTTAAATCTCTCACAGCGAGCAGAGATCTGCATTAAGTAGGGCTTCGGTGCGAGCAGAAATCTACGTTAAGTAGGGTTTCAGGGCTGTTCGCGAGTGACTGCATCATGGCTAGCACATCGCACAGGAGAAGCTGATTAACACGACTAATCCTGAGCATTCTTGCGCAAAATATTGGCAGTCACGGGAATTAATTGAATAGCTCCCGAGCACTTAGCTAAATCACTGCGTAAAAGTTGAATCGCCCCCAAGTGACTGGAAAAGGTATTTCACCTCATCATTTTTAACACAATTTCAAATGTGGCTCAGTCCCTAAAATCAGTAAAAGAAGAAAAAAAAACACACCTTAGTCCTGAGGTTCCAAAACTTGGTCCTCAAGGCAGTCCCGGCTTAAGCACAGATGACTTTAGTACCACCCTCTCTCCACAAGCATGGTTATTCTTAAAACATGGACTGTTAGGGTGCCTTGAGAAATGAGTTTGGAAAGCCCTGCCTTGGTCAAAACTTGTGCGAGTCTTATCCAAAATTGCTATGAGCAACTTCTCCACTTTATCTCTCTCCAGGATTTGATAAATCTCCCCCTAAGTTACTTAGTTAGACCTCTTAGAGCAAACAGCAATTCTGGATAAGACTCCCACATAGAAAGTTAATTTATTTATTGACCTTGATTGTCAGATGCATTCCCTTTAAGAATACATTTGATAGCCATTTTCTGAGCTGGCCGCCTACAAATCATTAGGATCTTACACTACACAGAGCAGACAAAGGGGGATAATTATCAAAGCTTGGAGAGAGTTAAAGTGGAAAGAGATAAGGTACTAACCAATCAGCTTCTGTCATTTTACAGACTGCTTATTTGAAAAATTACAAAAGCTGATTGGATGGTACTTTATGAGCTATTTCAGACACAGCGGTTTTGTCCGGATAGAAAAAAAAAACGTCACGGCAGCCATCCTTGTCCGTGGTTATTTATGGCTGTAACACGGCGACCGTGCTGTATTCATGTCACCTGAAAGCAGGCATGCATTTCTCCGTTTGACTACAAAACACTATACAGAAAAAAAAGGGGCCCTTTTTTTTCAGTCCAGACAAATCCGTTGTGTCTAAAATAACTATATCTCTCCAACTATGACACAAATATTCTTCTAGCCTGCCAGTGTGTTAAAAGGCAGCTTTCATCTACTGTAACTGTGGTTTGCGCCCATTCGGTCTTGCAAAATTGCTGAAGCGGGGTCAAATTTCCTGGGAAGCATCAATGGACAGCAAGTTTAAGGCCTTTCAATGGGATTCTGATCAGCACTGGACCACTCAAGGACATTAATTTTCTTTTTTTGCATCATTCTAGAGTTGCTCTTGCAGGGTGTCTTGGATCATTCAAAGGCTTGTTGCTAAGGGCAAAAGAAGACAAAAACTTGCTTTTTGGGGCACTCTTCAAAAAATAATTATTGAAAATTAAATAATGAATAATAACTCATTAAAATTTATAACTTTTATTAGTCCCTTTAAAAAGAGTGATAATTAATACACTAAATTGACAAACAACAATAAACATTTAGGGCTCTATTTACTACAATCTGCATTTGTAATGCAGATTGTAGTGTGATATTACCGAGTGAATTCGCATTGCGAATTCAGGCAATATCACAGGGATTTACTACAAATCCCTTGCAGGGACAGAGCTTGCGATAAAGCTCTGTCCCTGCTAATCCCCTTCGGAGCCTTATCACGGTATTTTCACAAAAAATAACGTGATTAAGTGACCGCGCATGCGCCGACCGGTCGCCACTGCTAGCCCCCCTCAGATGCTAAGCCCCGCCCCCTGGTGCTAAGCCCCGCCCCCACGATCGTGGACCCCCCCGCGACCCCCCTCTCCCTCACTTACACTTACCTGCATGCTCCAGGCCTCCGGTGATGTTCTCCATTCCTCCGCTCAGGTGATCTCCCATAGTGCACTGGGGCCCGATCACCTGATGACCGGGCAGCAGTGCACTGTGGGAGACCAGCTGACCGGAGAGGAGTCATCACCGGAGGCCCGATCACCGGTTCCTGGAGTCAGGTAAGTAATTTTTTCTTTTACTATTTTTTTTTTCTTTTTTTTTAAAGTAATCAGCTTGTGGTCTGTTTAGACCACACAGCTGATTACAGGGACCGACTCCCAAAATTTTTTTCACATTTATTTTTAGTAACTATGGTCAGATCACATTTCCCATTACAGTTATGGGAAATGTGATCTGCTTTACTAAAAATAAGTGATACTTAGGGCTTGGAGTAGAATTTTACGAATTCTACTCCAATTGCCCTGTAATAACTATATGTGATACTAAAATAATGTGAAAAGGGTGTGAAAACACCCTTTTTCACATTATTTTAGTAAAAATAATGTTGATAAATAGAGCCCATAGTGATATCAAACAGATCATGCTGAGATGTCAAACCATAATGTATATGAAAGGCGAAAATTTCTCTCTAATAAATCAAATCTAAATGAAACCTGAGGTAGAAAATTAAATAAGATGTATAGATACACTCTAGCTCTCAGGGGTAAACCACCCAAATTTAATGATGCAATCTCAGTTTATATATAAAATATAGGGATAGAAATAAATAAAAATATATATGAGCACAGCATAATAGTACTGAAACACACAAAATATACTCTATCTGCTGGAAATAGATTCATTAATAAATGACTGTGTCAAGTAAAGGCACTACAATTGTACCTTTTCCACCAATTCATCAGGGGTCCCTGACTGAAAAAGGAAGACACAATCAAAATACCAATGCAATGTATATGGGTGAATGAATACAGGCAGAAACAATTGCTGCAAATGGACGAGAGAAAATAAATGAATCACAATGGATGTTAATCAGTGACTCCTGTCTTTGGAATAAACAGGACTCGCCTAAAGCACATAAGTATACACATACCTGGAACATAATTAGATCTGAAATCATAAATAAATGAAGCAGAAATATAGTATAATCATAAGGTCAGTCTAAGTAGAAAGACTTTGCATGACAGGATTACTCATCCCAGTTGTGACAGGTGTATAAGGTGATGCTGCTCAACTTAACCACATAATAAAGATATATAATTAAATCACTTTTGGTGGAGCATATCTGAACTGAAATAATCCACAACACATGGTCAAATAGATGATGTAATACAATGGTGCTAAATCAACTGAATGAATATGGAGAATTTCAGGTCATCTATGTCAGTGAGTGAAAAAAGTAAGGTCCAGGGTGACAAGAGGAGCAACTGTCGGCTTCTACTTTCCCCTGTCAATCAAACAGGGGATGAGAGAGAGGAGACGCTGCACTGGATGAAACAACAGAAGCACTTCTGCTTTCTGGGAAATCAGCCGTGTCTACCTCCTGTTACCAGATCGGCATTGCAGGAGAAGCCACCGGTATCCTCCCAGATGAGAGAGCACTGTGAGGGTGAGTAAAGAAGATACCTGAAGTCCGTGTGCGAGAGGTTGCTGGAGCGGTGAGTCAGCTGCTGCTCATGCAGCTGATAGTAGGAAGGACGCGCGTTTCGCCTGAGGCTTGGTCACCTGATCATCTTGGATCATTGCCGTGTTAAAAGACAAACTTCCTTCCAAGTTTGAAATCTTTAGTAGCGGGTAGCAGGCTTTTGTCCAATATTTCTCTGTAATGTGCACCTTTCATCTTCCCATCAGTCCTAAAAAGATTGCCAGTCTCTGAAGCTGCAAGGCATGCCCCATAACATGATGCTGCATCTCCATACTTCACAACAGGGTTGGTGTTACTTGGCTGGTGTGCACCGTTTGATTTGCAACATATATAGCTTTTAGCATTCAACCCAAACACTTCTCTTTAAGTCACGTGAAATAATAAAACTTTAACCTCTGATGTATCGTGCCACAAACAATTGTGAAGTGTGCCGCGGGTGAGAGCTGCCTTCACTTCAACTGCGGGCCTGGGCAGTGCTGGGCTCTTCTGGGACGCTCAGGCAAAGGGCCGTGACCTATGGAGACGCAGCAGGTCACATACTGCGCATCGTCGTCCTGCCAGCCCACCTAAACACCCACCAGCCACTGATATTAGCAACTGTGTTGCGTGCGTATAAGCAGAATAGCAATCCATAGTGACTCAGGCCCACAGTCATTAACTGAAACAAAAACAGGTGTTTGAGGCTTAAAACAGGATGAGGAACAGCCAAACAGCTACAAAGGTGAGGTTGTGGAAGATAGTTTCATGTCACAGGTCATACACCATGGCAAGACTGAGCACAGCAACAAGACACAAGGTAGTTTTACCAGACCAGCAAGGTCTCTCCCAGGCAAACATTTTAAAGTAGACTGGGGTTTCAAGATGTGCTGTTCAAGCTCTTTTGAAGAAGCATAAACAAACGGGCAACGTTGAGGACCGCAGACGCAGTGGTCGGCTAAGGAAACTTAGTGCATCAGATGAAAGACACATCATGCTTACTTCCCTTTAAAATCAGAAGATATCCAGCAGTGCCATTAGCTCAGAACCAGAAACCAGTGGGACCCAGGTACACCTATCTACTGTTCGGAGAAGTCTGGTCAGAAGTGGTCTCCATGGAAGAATTGCGGCCAAAAAGCCATACCTTTGATGTGGAAACAAGGCCAAGCGACTCAATTATCCACGAAAACATAGGTACTGGGGCGCAGAAAATAGCAGCAGGTGTTTGCTCTGGACTGTCAAAATTTGAAATATTTGACTGTAACAGAATGTAATTTATTTGCCAAAGGGCTGGAAAGTGGTACAATAATGAGTGTCTGCAGGCAACAGTGAAGCGTGGCGGAGGTTCCTTGCAAGTTTGGGGCTGAATTTCAGCAAATGGAGTTGGGGATTTGGTCAGGATTAATGGTGTCCTCAATCTTGAGAAATACAGGCAGGTACTGAAGCATCATGCAATACCATCAGGGAGGCGTCTGATTGACTCCAAATTTATTCTGCAGTAGTACAACGACCCCAAACATACAACCTGTGTCATTAAGAACTATCTTCAGCTTAAAGAAGAACAAGGAATCCTGGAAGTGATGATATGGCCACCACTGAGCCCTGATCGCAACAAAGTTTGTCTGGGATTACATGAAGAGACAGACAGAGCCTACATCCACAGAAGATCTGTGGTTAATTCGCCAAGATGTGTGCAAGTGTACCTAGAACCTAGAAGAATTGATGCTGTTTTGAAGGCAAAGGGTGATCACACCAAATATTGATTTGATTTAGATTTTTCTTCTGCTCATTCACTTTGCATTTTGTTAATTGGTAAAAATAAACTATTAACACTTATTTTTGAAAGCATTCTTATTTTGCAGCATTTTTTCCACGCTTTTACACAGTACTGTTTATATTATTTCAGGATGCTTACCTGGCACTTACACAGCAGGGGGTATTCACATAGCAATCTGGATACAATGTGTGACTTCACCTAAATAGGGAGGAGGAACAATTCATAAATGGTATGTGAGCCTTTTGTCCTTAAGGGGAACAATTTTGAGTTGAAGCCTGGACCTGCATTTTCTTGTCGTGCCATCTGGCCAAGAGTTATTCTTTGTTAGTTTCTCATTTTTATTTTGAAATTGTAACACGTTTGTCTATGTTAATATGTAACCTTTTTTATTTATTTCATTTCAGTAACGAAGCTTGTAAATAATCTGTTCGTTTATTAGTCTATTTCATATCTGCTCCAGAACCCAGTCTTTGAAAAATTAGATCGCTAAGGTTATGCTATAACTATTATTTATTGCTAGAAGCAGGGAGAGACCAACTAACTGAGTGGCAGTTTGTGTTGCTGAGCTTGCGCAAATGCGAGTGTTAGGAAACCTGTGGTCCCTTTGTGTATTTTCCACAGATGGTGGCAGACGTGTATGGTACAACAGACAGAGTGATAAAATATTCTTTGTGAGCAGTGTTGGATTTTACCTAGGGGCTGCAGGGCTGTAGCCCCCTCAGTAAAATCTGCCACCCCAGGGAGCCAGTGAGTCTGTGCACTGGCTTCACTGACAGTGGCTCCCTTTGAACGCTACCTGCCAATCACACTCCCCCTGGGACTGCCAGTCTGGGCTGAGATTAACAAAGAGATCGCTTCCAACAGGAAGTCACTACTCTGCCTTTCAGGCAGCCCTACCTGGCTTCTAGGGGCCGCAGCCAATGCAGTCCCTAGAAGCTGGAGTTATGCACATGCGCAGTCCTACCGCTGCTAGTGTGTATGCGTCGATCGCCTGCCAGAACTACTGCAAAGGCGCTGGGGCCCGGAACGGTCTCCTCCCAGTGGCGTAACTACTGCCCCCGCGGTGGCTTGGAGGCGCGGAGGCTTGTGGGGCGATGTGGCTGCAGATTCCATGCGGACTAGCCGTCCGCATGAAATCTGCAGAAAACAGCCCTCCCAAAATGGCCGCCGCCTAGGAGGAGACATATGCTAGAGGTCCTACTGGACCTCTAGCATGTTAGTCACCCAGGCAGGGCGGTAGTGTGCATGGCACATAAGTGCCGTCCGCACTACACTACTAGCAACAAACACACAGCCACCGGCGCCAGCAGTCATAGCAGCCGATGAGAGTCTGTCAGACTCTCATCGGCTGCTGCGCCCACTGCGGGAGCCGGGCTTCCGGCTCCTGCAGTGAGTGATGGGAGAGACGACATGACGTTTCTCTCCCATCATGCAGAGTGGACCGGCCCGGGAGGACATTGCAAGGAGGAGCATGCCGGAGCGGGGATCAAGGTAAGCAGAGTTTTCTTTTCTTTGTGTGTGTGTGTCTGGCCGGGGGGGGGGAGGGGGCACTGCACTGCTGCGGACTACCACTAAGCGCACTGCCTGGGGGTGGGAGGGCGGACTACTACTAAGGGCACTGGGGGGAGGACTACTACTACTAAGGGCACTGCTGGGGAGGGAGGACTACTACTAAGGGCACTGCTGGGGGGGACTACTACTAAGGGCACTGGGGGGGGACTACTACCACTAAGGGCACTGCTGGGGGGGACTACTACTAAGGGCACTGCTGGGGGTACTAATAGTAGCACTGCACACTGGTGGGACCACTACTGGGGGACACTGCATAGAGGGGGATTCCTACTAGGGTCACTGCTGTGGGGACTACTACTGGGGGCACTGCTGGGGTGTTAGGACTGGGGGCAATATATAAGGGGGACTACTACTGGGAGCATTATGTAAGGGGCACTGCATAGGGGGACTACTACTTGGGGCACTGCATAGGGGGACCACTACTAGGGGCCCTGTATTAGGGGCACTACTGGGGGCACTGTATAAGATCCCTGACAACGAGCAGGTAATTTAAAAGTAATTAGAAGCCTTACTGTGGGGCATAAAATGGTGTCAGGGGGCAAATATGTAAGTGGCACTTTTGGTAATAGGCATTACAGTGTGTGGCATAATGTTTAATGGGCATTATGGTGTGTGGAATAATGTGTAAGGGGCATTACGGTGTGCTGCATAATGTGTAATGGGCATTACTACAAGGAGGAAAAATACTGTAAACTGTCTAGGGGGGGTGGGGGCACATTTTTAACTTTTGCACTGGGAGTCAAATTGCGTATAAATGGCCCAGTAATGATTTTACCAAAATGCCATGGGGGGGCGTCAGAAAAAATTTTGGCAGGGGGGAGCAAAATTTATAGTTACGCAACTGTCTCCTCCTCTCCTGTATGCAGTGCAGCACAGACAGCCGCCCTCGTCCAAAATGGTAGGAGCTGCTGATTGCGAGTATTATATAATTAGCTCTGCCCTCACTACATCAAGACCTGGTAAATCTAGGCAATCGCAGTCCCGATGCTAGTGTAGTACCAGTCACGTTGACACAGTCACCTAGTCAGGGTCAAATCCGGGAAACCAATTGGAGTTCCTGACATCTCTTATGGATAAGCTACAAACGTCCTGCGATGCGTACTCCCGTGAACAACTGTCGGAGTCTTTTGCAGTTCGAACATGCTGGTCAATTTCTGTATATTGCTGAACGACTTTAGAAAGTTGTTCAGTGGATATGCAGTGAACGACCAACGGTGAACGGCAAACGACTTCTTTAATGAATATTCACTGCACTCATTAAAAATTTGGTCCTTGGTCTATAAAGAAATTGTTCACAAAAGTCTATCATGTTTGTGTAACTGTTTTGTTGGCAGGAAAAGTCTTTGGTCTCTGGTCTTTCACAAAAAAAATCTTCTAATGGATAGGCCCCTTAAATGGGGGTATCCACTTAGCGATTTAACCAAGCAATTGCACGATAACGACGTAGTTATTGTGCAATCGTTTGCAAATCACGCATGTATCGGGCATGTTTTGGTCGGAAGCGACCAGCGATGCGCATGCCCGCTGGTCGCTTCCGACATCGCCCGTACATGCTGGTCAACCTGACGATCTCGTCAGGTTCAGCATGTGCAGGGATGAGGGATGTGCCTGGACTGAACGAGTGAACGTTCAGTCTAGGCACATCACTAGATATACAAACGAGAGCACGACTGCAATGTCGCAATCGTGCTCTCGTTTGTATATCTAGAAGTGGATACCTGCCTTCACACAACTTTTTACACGATCCGACCAAAACCTCCTGGTTTTGGTCGGATTGTTCACAAAGTCGTTTAATGGATACCCGCCTTAACTTTGGAATGCTATTATATCTTAATTTTTTTATTATTTCCTAAAAAAATTAAAACAAATGTTCCACTAATTCCTTACCAAGCTAGGGGTAATCAACAAATTGTGTTACTCGAGGTAATGCACCTATGCAAACACTCATTTTTGTGTATTCAGGAGAGATCATTATAATACAAATTAAAGTAAAAAAAAATATTCTACTGGTTATTAAAAATGTTAATTTAATTTGCTTTCTGCTGTCAGGAATTCATAAGGATATTATTAAGTGGATAAAACAAACTGCAGCTTGCGCCCCAAAAATCTCGCTGCCTATTAGGCCTTTCCATAAATCCAGTTCTTCACAATATATGATATATTCAAGTGAAATGCAGCTGCACAGAGTAGACACAAGTGATTTACTGCAATGGAAAGCCTGCATAGAGATCAGTGCAATTTTCCTGTTCCCTAATTACAGAATAATCTCATTACGTAAAATATATCTCCTGCAAAATTTTAAAGTCAAATTATTGTGAATAAATATTCTGCCAATCTTCCGCTTCATATCAAAACTTTCATGTATTTTGGGCTTTTTCTCAAATTGATTTAGAGATGTACTGACCAACAGCCTACTATTAATGATCAGTAAAAAAAAGTGACACTTCACCTTGATATTTCCATCTACTAGTAGATGTAGCCCCCCGACATAGAAAGCCAGGCCTATCCCCTGAGATCATTTAATTAAGCAGAACAAATCAATAGGAAAGTTACGTTACTGCAATTGCCACACTGATTAGCAGACTGTACTGCTTTTCTAAACACTTTATGGCCATCTGTCAAGATCCATCTCTAATTCATTATAAATCGTAGGATTTCTTAATGTAGCATATCTGATTATCTTCACAAGGAAGGTTTCCGGATGACTAAGCATCAGCCGCTAGCAACAAAAAAAAATGACCATTTAACAGAGGGAAACATTAAGTGGCACCTACTGTAGAATGCCAATTTAAGTTACCAATTAAAGACAGTATCACAACAATGGATATAATACGATTTCAGCAAAGGATAGGAGCCAGGGTCACATGCTAGGAGCCAGCAATTTTGTAACCTAAAATGTGTAAGCCATGCGCAAAAGTAGTTCTAGATGCAGCTATGCACAACACCTCATCAACTGACAGCATGTTAAGATTACACATCATACTTAACAATGACACAATTTGGATAGGGGCAATTATAGATATATAGCCCATATAACTCACATATTATACCCAGGGGTGCCGAGAGGGGGGAGGGATACGACAAGTACTAATTACATGGGCCCGGGCTTGAATGAGGGGCCCAGGTCCGAACCCCCCCACACATACACATACATGTCAATGGCAGCAGCCTGTGTCTCCCCAGTCCAGCACACACTGCTGTGTGCTGGGCAGCGGTAGGTCCAAGGTGGCTGCGTCTGCAGCAGCAGTCTCCTCTGGCTGCGTAGGCAGGAGCAATCATACTAATTGGGCCCCCCACCAACTTTGATTTGCCCCTGGCTGAGAGACACACAGTATACCATTATTATTTGTTTTGTAAGGTGACGTGGCCACGCCTCCTCACATTAGGCCATGCCCCCTGAAATTACCTGGGCCCGGCACAACTCTCTATGCCCTGATTATACCAGCCTATACGTGCTTCACAGCCAATATAGAATTCAGTCATTGTTCTCTCTTTGTAAACTTTACACAAATGTTTTATGAGGTCAGCAGAGTTCTCGATCAATAGATATAGATAGTTTTTACATGTTAAATATTTCTCTTATTTATACTATCCATCCCTTCATGCATCCTCCATTCTATTTTGTTATCCCTTTTTCCCTATTTAGTTAACCCCTTTCCCTATTTAGTAATCCTTTAGCCTGTTTATCTAAATATGTTAAATGGGTCTCACTTTACAATGAAAGTTGGCCTTGCCAGCCAGCAGGGACTGTCATTAGGGCTGATATAGCATCACTGTAATAAGTGCTGTTTAACAGTTAGATCTAAAGGTGACATTTATATGTAGGATTATACAACATCGTAGGGATGTAGATATTGTTGACTTATCTGCAATTTTTGGTCCAGGAGACGTATATTATGTTCAGCTGTGTCAAAATGCAGCAGTGATTCTTGGCAAATGTTTCCCTAAAGCATATTGATGAGAAGCTAAATAAAATGACAATGCAGGGGATAGAGACTCAGTTTCACGGTAGAAATTTCACTAGCTGTTGCTAGACGTGTGTTGACCTGTACTGATTGTATTGAATACATTGATTAATTTAAAGTAAACCGATATTTTAATAAAGTTAAATTAATTATTTTATTTCCTCTAGTCTGGACTACAAGTTATTATGTTGAAATACACCTTAACACAAGTATGAAGCCAGACCAACCAACATTCATGTCCTTGTTTCCATTTTCAATACTCTAAAGGAAAATGAGGGGGACAGAGCCAGATCAGAAATTGTGGTTGGGAACTTTCACAACATAATTTACCTGGCTAACCATAACATATATAACATGTAAAAGGTAACCATGAAAATCCACAAGGCCATTCTACACTGACATATACAGTAGCACAAAGTGGAATTGCATAACCACAAAGTACACACCACACAAAAGAGTGCATGTTTTCCAGACATTACTTTATTATAAAATCTCATTTTCTGGACCCATTCAAGTGTAACAGACTTTTTGATGATAATAAACAGATAATAACCTATACATAATTCAAAACATCAAAACATCAATGCTCCTTGAAATCTGCATTTAAAGTTTAATACTTTTCAGAGAGCTCCATTCATCACCATTTATCTCCAAACCTACTGCAGATCTTGCACTTTATTCAGTCTTAAGTTAAGCTACTGTAGGACATGTCACTCTTGCTCATCATAGATGTCTGTTTACAGAGCTACCATCTATTCTCAGTCAGCTGAAGGTGATGTACTGATATTCTGCCTCATTAGCAGCTTAGCCATGACACCAGAAATGTCTGCAATAAGCCAGTTAGGCAAGTGTATAAAGATCTAACACAATCCACTTGCTACTCAAACCTTTTCTTTGCTGCCTGAAAGTGCTCTCACGAACAGGTAAAAAAACAAATTCCATCCAGAACGAGCAACATCTTCCACACTGAGATTTCATAAGACCAGTATTTTGGGTAGAATATAAAGTAAAAAAAAAATAAAAAATCATGCTCTAAAGCTGGAAGCACTTTGGAAAAGAAAAGATAAGCCTGGGCACAACCTTGAGTTCTGAAAAGCTTATTAAACCCTTTGTTATGACCCCCCTTGCTGAGAAATCATTTTTCACCATCCTGACTGAGCCTAACTTGGCAACTTTTGAGAAATCACATTCCAACAGTAAAGCTGCATACACACGTAAAGATTTCCTGTCCAACCATCCAACTAGTTGATTGGTTGGAATGAAAATCTGGTAACGTATGGGAGTAAATGATGATCAGCAATTTGCTCCTAAATGCCAGAAAACAAATGAAAATGGTCGTCAGACAAGTTTGTTAAATGTTTGATCTAAACAATTTGTTCAAACAACAGTTTTTGTCCATTTTCCGGCATTTGGGAGCAAATTGCTGATTGTCATTTGCTTTCATACCTTACCAGAGTTTTGTTCCAACCAGTCGACTAGTTGGATGGTTGGACAGAAAATCTTTACGTGTATGCATGCACCTTCATTTACTTTTTCCTTTGATGTACTTACACAAACCATACATTTCTTTGGAAGACTTGCATAAAGCCATTTGGTTACTTTATAGCAGCAAACTACAGTAGAATACAAAGTTGTTTCTGTAAAGTTGCAATACAGCAGGAGGGGTTCTTCTACAAGACTGCAGCATTATCCTTTTCACCAGCATAGTCAAACATTAATCCTTGATGGAAAGGCTACAGAAATTAAAAATGTTATGGAAAATGTGTAACTACATCATTAACCTAATCCCTGCTACCCGCTATAAGGGCCTGTATTGCTCCTATCCCTGCTGGACAGCTCATGCAGACTATCACATGATCTTGATGCTTTTAGCAGATCATTTTAGTTGCTATTGAGACACTGCTTTAATCCTGTCTGTGTGCTGATCACATGTGTTCAGTAATTAACTGTCTGCCTGTGTGCAGTATCAGCTGCTCATTAATGGTCTTGTCTGTGTGCACAGGCCAGCTGCACACTGGTCTGTCATTAGGGAGGCTTGCAGGGCTTCCTCTGATTGGACCTTGTATCTGTTAAATTACAGCCAGCCCTTCTTCACCGGTGATAGAGCTACTCGTGCTTTCGGTTGTTCCAGTCTCCTGTTTGTTCAGTCGAGTACCTGTGTCCAGAATAGTATTATTCACTGCCGTTTGCTCCATCCAGGCCGCGTGTGTCATCCCAGTGGTTCAGAGTACACTTCCGTCCCGGGCGCATGCCAGGGTCCAGCGGCTAGTGTCAACCCGGCGACACTGGTCACATCTCAGCATCTCAAGTGCGCAATTCGGCTCACCGACCCCAGTGTCAACCCGGCGACATTGGTAGCATCTCAGCGTCCCAAATGCGCAATCGGATGCACAGACGCCAGTGTCAACCCAGCGACATTGGTAGCATCTCAGCATCCCAAGTGCGCAATGCGGCGCTCCGACGCCAGTGTCAATTGGCGACATTGGTAGCATCTCGGCGTCTTGTTCACATTTTCATAAAGAGACTCACCAGCCCTCAAGGCTGCTTCAACAGCCCAAAGTCTGCATCTCTCCTTCGGCCCACAGGCCTCAACTAGTAAAAGCAACCCAGCCCTCAAGGCTGCTTCAACAGCCCAAAGGCTGAGTCTCACCTTCGGCCCACAAGCCACTACTAGTAAAAGCAAACCAGCCCTCAAGACTGCTACAACAGCCCAAAGGCTGCATCTCCCCTTCGGCCCACAGGCCTCAACTAGTAAAGGCTAACCAGCTCTCAAGGCTGCTTCCACAGCCTAGAGGCTGCATCACTTCCTCAGCCCTATGGCCACGGCTAGTCAATGCAAATCAGCCCTCAAGGCGGACACTAGACTTGATCTTGCGTGATTAACCCTGAGTTCCTAACAGATGCATTCTGTGCAATATGGTACTATTCATAGGCATCTAAGGACAAGTATTATATTTATAGGGTAAAAAGTCATGGTACATATTGTATTCTGTTTGTTTCAAAGACATGAAAGGGTGAATTCAATAGTTTTTTTGCACCCGCCACTAGATGGCAACCACCAGCAGCAATTCAATTGTTTTGCTGTTTGGGTGCCCATAGTCGTGACTGCACACAGTTCTGCTCGCAGCCTCCTGATGTGGCAAGCAGAAATGCGCGATAAGTCCATAGTTCGGGCACCCAAACTGACTTTAAATGGGTGCTTTTGGGCGCGTCAAAAGTAATGGATACCATATCAGAGCAACAATTGAATTGCTCTGACGGGTGCCCATAAAAACAAAAGAATTCCGTGAGTTTTGGAGCAGTGGAACTGTGAAGGAAGGCGGAGGGGCAGACACACCACCAGGGAAAGAGGGTCATTTGTGCATCACCTGCATCATCCAGAATTCTCCAAACATAAATACAATCTATAACCACCCACATAGCAGGAAAAGAACCATGATTCTAATCAAGAACTAATGTAATAAGAGAGGCAGGAGGCAGCAGTGGACTGCCCTCTTCCAAATATTGGTTTGGCCTCCAAATTGGCTTCCTTCACTGTGCGTTGGCTAGGAGTACATTATTATAAAATCAGTAGCCTTGTTAATTAACTAATAATTTATTTGAAAATGTTTCGATTTTGAGGACAGGGGTTTCTGTATACACAGCAGTTCTCCAGTTATTCTATTAATGCCCCTCATGTGCCAGTTTACAAACAGCTGACACAGCAACCCTGCTGTGATTTAAACATAACCTTTTTCATTATTTTTGTAATCATGTTTTCAGAATGTAGTTTAGTATGGTTTGATGTTTCTCTAAAACGTAATATAAAAATTACAAAAATGTAGCGATAAACTATCTGCCAGATGGTGCATCTCCATTTTCTTAACTGTATGAAGCTAGCAGATGAGGTGATGAAATGGTGGCAGATTTCACTGCCTGAAAATGCTAATTATTATCGGTTTGAGCAAAGATCAAAATTGTGTCAGCTGAACATTCCAGAAAACATGCAGAGAATCACAATGACTTAAAAAAGTAAAAATGTCTGTGTACAGTATGTATAAAAAGCTGGATGCATCAACTCAGCAAGCCACCTTCTCAGTGTTAAAGAGACACACACATTCACAGTGCAGGAAATAGGGGTTCTGCTGAAGATTCTATGTGACAATTGAGCATTAGAATCCGGTCAAAATACCCGACAGTTGGGATGCTGGTGCTTATAATGCCAGCGCCGGAATCCAGACACCCATCAGAATCCCAGCACCGGCATCCCGACAGTAAGTACTGGGGTTAAGGAAAGGGTTATGGCTAGAAGTTAGGGTTAGGCACTAAGGGGGAGGGTTAGGTTTAGGGTGCGGGGAGGGGGCGGTTAGTTTTAGGCACTAGGGGGTGAAGATTAGGTTTAAGCACCGGGGAGGGAGGGTTAGGGAGAGGGGGAGGAATAGGAAACTGGCCAAAAAGTGCCAGTATCCTAACTCTGTCTAGATGCTGTCCTTGGAATTCTGACTGACGGGATCCCGAGCGCGATCAGTTTTAAATCTGAGTTTAAGTCAGGCATTTTGAGCAGCTGATTGAAAATTGTCTCCTAATTTGTACACCGGGGTGGGGGGGATTTGAGGATTGCTGCTGCAACAAACCTCAGCAAGTCCAAAGCTATTGTAAGTGCGGCATAGAACCACACTTACACAGACACGTGGAGGCAAGTTAATTGAATCGACCCGAATGGTTTAAACTTTCCTCATGATCTCCCCAACATGTGCAGGTCACAACCTCTAAAAGCAAATTTTCCTACAGCTTCCCAAGTTTAGCAATCACACAATGTACTCACTCATTCACTGCCTGCAATGTCTGCTGTAGGGTAACTTAAAGTACACACCATGTGTAACATGCCAACTGGCATGGGGAAGTCGGAGCCAAGGGTCCTTATCTGTCAGGCTCAAAGCTTAATTCGTCTGTCCCCAGCTTTTGGGTTTTTTGGGGTGCTGGTCTATCTCCAGCAATTGGCCAGAAATGTAATGCTCTGCAGCTGTCAGTGGAGTTATGCCGGAACTGGCTGAGAGACATTCCTGTTAGCCCAGGGCAGAATACTCAGCCAGTCAGGGAGGGGGCAGATCTGCTCCTCCTCCCCGATGTGTGGCTGGAAATAGTGTAGTACAGTGGTTCCCAAACTTTTTTGACTCACGGCACCCTAGAGTATCAGCATTGTTTTCATGTCACCTCTACGGCAAACATTTTTTTAGAAATTCTGGAAAAATTCTTAAAATACGTAAATTGTTTTTATAGGTCATCCTTAGGGTCAGTTATGTGGTGGTGGACAGGATTGCCCTTCTGTTTGTCCACATATTTTATGAGTGGCCTCCACCAGCTCTGGTTTTGCCTATATCATGGACTATAAAAAAAATTGATTTGGTCCTAGACCACAATCTGTGGCACCCCGGCAAGTGTCCAACTGGAGGGAATTTATCCAACCAAATTCTCCTTAGGGATGTTTGTTTCTCTTGATTTTTCACTGCAGCTCTGTTACATTATATATACAAATGAGGATGACAGTTATGTCTCTGACATGCGGAGTGGAGCGCACCATCCCCCAACAAACACACACACACACCACGGCTCCCACTGCTGGTGAGACATGGCAGACAGGAGGAGGGTAAGTATAGCAGGGATGGGGGCAGACACACACCTTATGCGTTGTTGGGAGCGGACCAGAAAAATGACTGAGCCTTTAGAGAACAGTGCATTGTGGAGGTAAAGCAGATTAACTACCGCATGTGAAAATTACATTTAAAATTAAGCTTTTTCTGAAACATTATGTCCAAGAAACAAAGCTGTGCAAATGTCAGGAATCTCATGGAGAGTTCACATGCTGTGACTACAGCAAAACATGCCTATTTATTTATTTAGGAGTAAGAAGCTATGCAGGGAAACTGTACTGCGCGTGCAAACAATCCGGTGGATGCCATCAATTACTGAAAGCAACATGTGTACAACATGGAGTCTGTAAATGCTTTCTTGTAGAGTAAGAGGCTTTGTGGTTTATGGATCTACAGGCATTTTTAAAATAAGCATTGTAAATCCACAATACCTCCAAGCAAGAGAGAGATGTTGGCTTGTTCTTGGGAAAGATCCATCACAGACATGAAAAAAAAATATTCTCTATGTCCATTTACAAACATATATTATTTTACATTCTTTTCACTGTTTTTTCTTTTCAATAAATCTGGGCCAAATTAATAAAAATTTAAATAATGAGTCTATGTTACTGCAAATTAGAAAACTAATAAGGAAAAAAAAGGCTGAACAGAAGACTGCATATTGGATGAAGAAGGTTAATACAGTTTTATTTAAATATATATTGCATTAGAAGAACCATTTTAATTCGGATCCCATTACTGACAAAGTGGATGGTGACAATTATGTGGGATGAACTGATATTAAGAATGCAGCATATTAATTCAATAGAAGCTAGTTAAGAAGAGTGAGGGCCTGTTAACAACAAGATTTTGGTACTTCCCGATAAATCCCTTTCTCCGATTCCACAGGGGACACTGGAGGACTTCAAGACAGTGGGGTATAGACGGTGCTGAGTGGAGCTTAGGCACTTTAAATTTAAATGAAGTGTGACTAGCTCCTCCCCTCTATACCCCCCTATAGGCCAGTATTAGAACCGCGCCCGAGGGGAGCCTGGTGAGGTGGCCAAATGGGAATGTGCAGGTATGCGTCCTTGATATCTAGAGATACCATGAACTCGCCCCATGAACTCGCCCTCCTCCAAGCCTGCAATTAACGACTGAAGAGACTCCATCTTGAACTTGAAACTCCGTAAATATGGATTGAGATCCTTTAAGTTTAGAATGGGTCTATCCGAGCCGTCCGGCTTCGGAATGACAAAAAGACTGGAGTAAAGTCCTTTTCCCTTCTGATGACTGGGGACTTGGATTACCACTTTCATGGACAGAAGCCTGTCTATTGCTTTCTGTAAGACCACACTTTTGTCATTGGAAACTGGCAAACCTGTGGTAAAAAAACGATTCAGGGGTTGAAGTTGGAAATCGAGCTTGTAGCCAAAAATTATTAGATCTCGGACCCAAGCGTCCGCACAGGTTTCCGTCCAGACCTCACTGAAGTCCCGAAGACGCGCTCCCACTTCGGGGTCCCCCAGGTGAGAGGGAAGCCAGTCATGCACTGGGTTTAGAAGTGGACTTAACCTCCTGTAGACTCGAGCCTGTGGTGGCTGCAGTTCTACCCCGACCTCTGGTACCATGGGACGTTGATGATCCTCCTCTGAAACGACCACCTGAACGACCTGGGGCCCGAAGGGACCGAAACGAAGGTCCCGAGTAAGATCATCTAGATGGAGGAGCTGCAGTTGGTAGAAAAGTGGATTTACCTCCAGTAGCCTGAGATATCCATTTATCTAGTTCTGCCCCAAATAGTACATTTCCAGTGTAAGGAAGTGCTTCCACAGCCTTTTTGGATTCCGCATCAGCCTACTAAGTTTTGAGTCACAGCGCCCGCCGTGCTGAATTTGCCAGAGCTGAAGTTCTGGAGGCAATAGAACAAACGTCCTTAGACGCTTCGCCAAGGTAAGCCGCCGCTTCACTATATGTTCTGCTAACAGAATGAGTTCCTCCATTGGCAGCTGATCTTTCATTCCGTCTGCCAACTGCTTAGCCCAAATTCGATAGCCTTGTTAGTCCAGCAGCTAACGATCGCTGGACGAAGAGTCACCCCTGCAGCGGTGTAAATGGACTTAAGAGTGCTCTCCAGTCTCCGATCGGACATGTCCTTTAAAGACATGACTCCAGGAACAGGGAGCGTAGTTTTTTTTGACAGTCATGGGGGAGTTTCACAAGCTTTTCTATTATCTGCTGGAAAAGGGTAAAAAGATAATAAACGCAGAGACATCTGAAACTTTTTATCTGGATGTTCCCAGGCTATCGTTAGAAGGGAATCCAGCTCTTCCGATATTGGGAAAGCCGTAGCTTGTCTTTGTTTCTTAAGAAAGAAAGACTGTTTTGCAGGACCTGAGTCTTCTTCCTGTATTTGCAATACCTGTCGTATTGCAGCAATCAAGGCTTCTATTCCCTCTGATACCGGTTCAGGATCAGACTCCAAAGGCTCTTTAGGAGAATCTGGGGCATACTCACCTTCTTCTAATTCCAGCATAACCTCTTCCTCTGGGTCATCCCAATGGAGGACTGAGGATAACAGTCTCTTTTTGGAGACTTGCGGAGTGGACGCCATTGTCAAGGCTTTTGAAATTCCCTCCATAGAAACAGCTAGGGATCTCGCCCAAGCTTGTTCCTTTGTAGCTGACCTATAAGCCTCTCTTTCTCTGAGAGAAGCCTCCAGTTCAGCTGAGAGAGAGGACATAACAGATGAAACCTGCATCCAAGACGGTGGTTCTGACATCTCTGCAGATTGCTGTTCGGTATAACAACTGTCACACAATCTGGAGGTAGACGACTGTCCCTGTGTAAATTTTACTCCACACTTTTTGCAGGTAAATAACTTTTGCGAAGCCTTTGACCTGCCAGTCATGCTACATACAAACCCCACACAAAACTCAAAGGAGGTGAAGTGAAAGGGGAGTAAACAGAATATACTGGGATACAGAGAGCCAGGAGATATGCACACTTGCCTAAAACAGCGCTCCTAGCAGTGCTAGAATGCCAGGCAAAGGTTTTAATGAGCATTTAACATCAGTGTTATGCTCCAATAGCGCTCTCCTCTACAGCAGCCTAAACCCCTTACTGTGATATAGTCAGGACCGTCTAGCCTGTCCAACGCTGCTGCCCTTAAATGGCCGCCCACACACTGAAACGCTGGGGCTGTTGGGTGGCAGAAGGAGGAAGTCGGAGCTAAGCTCCACCACCCTGTATTGTAGCGCCGTTTGCGTTTTGAAAACTGGTGCTTCCCAGTATATGTATAGATATATACTGCCTTGTATGCAGTATAATGCTGAGCCGCCTGACCAGCGCTGCCGCAGAGAAACACTGGCTGCCCTGCTAGTCAGGGAGCTCACTGTATACAGGAAGCCGCCTAACGGAGCATTAAGCTGGTCTTCCTGCTAGTCAGTACATAGCCTGTGCTATCGTTAAGCTGGCTGCTAGCATGAGCCAGCTGCACTCCAGGGGCCGTCTGTACTATGTTAGGCTGGCTGCCCTGCTAATCAGGGAGCCAGCGTGTACTCACCGTGGCTGCTGCTGCTGGCGCGGCTCTGTGGGGGGATCCGTGATGCGCGCTGCAAGCAGCGGCATGAGGTACCCCCCTGAAGATGGAGGTCTCAGTAGTCGGGGACCCCAGGCTAAGTGCATGCACTTGCGAGTGGGTCCCCTCCGGCAGCATCCCTCGTAGCAGACAGGCAGTTGCAGCTACTGCCTGTCTGTCCTCAGTGCTCGAATAGGAATTTTTCTTTATTAAACTATCCTAGCCCTTAAGAGTAGGAGAAGTCTTTTTCTGTGACCTGCTCCTCTTGGGCACAAACTAATACTGGCCTATAGGGGGGTTTAGAGGGGAGGAGCTAGTCACACTTCATTTAAATTTAAAGTGCCTAAGCTCCACTCAGCACCGTCTACAACCCACTGTCTTGAAGTCCTCCAGTGTCCCCTAGTGGATGAAGGAGAAATTATGTAAAACGAGAACAATTTAAATCAAATGCACTCAGCTTTACCTGATGTAAAATGTTCCGCAAGGTGGGGATAGTAGATCACTGATCTGCATGAAAATCGCAGCTTCCATGCTCAAAGAATATGCATTATTTCAGTTATGCCCTGCTCTCCTGAGTACGAATGTTGTGTATAATATAGAGATCAATGAGCTGTATCACTTATTAAAGTGATGAGTTGGTAACACTACGTAACACACATTCTAATATTTAGTCCAATTTTTTTCCACATTTTGATGTTTGGTCTGAACAACAAAAACTCAACCTCAGCAGGTGTATCGGCAATACAGACGGTGTAATGGTTAGCATTACTGCCTCAGAGAACTGAGGTCATGGGTTCGATTCCCACCATGGTCCTACCTGTGTGGAGCTTGTATATTCTCCCTGTGCTTGCGTGGGTTTCCTCCCACACTCCAAAACTATACTGGTAGGTTAATTGGCTCTCAACAAACAATTAACCCTAGTGTGTCTGTATGTGAGCGTTTGGTAGGGAACATAGGCCCTCATTCAGAGCCGCTCGCTAGCGGCCGTACGCACGTTCCGAGCGATGTTCGCACATCTGCGCATGCGTACGGTTTTTAGTACGCATGCGCGAACCAGTCAGTGCGGCCGAAAACGTTTGTACGCTATATAGCGAGTGCCTGCTATTTTGAGTGACAGAATGAGGCGTATGTGGGTGGTAACAGGGGAAGGTGTTTGAAAACGGGGGAGTGGAATTCGAACGCAGGCATGCTTAAAGGTCAAAACGGGCGTTTTAAGGGAGTGCATAATTAATACAGCAGCGTCATTGACCACGTCACTTGGTTTTTTTTAACTCAGAACTGCTCGCAAAATAGCGGTTGAAAAAACCAACCACAAGAATAGCGAGCAGTTCATACGCTGTACGATGTACTCGATTAATCTAATAAATAGCGGACATGACGTATGGTGCGAGCGGCCAGGGGGTGTTTTTATCAAATAAACGAGCGTATGTTTTGCTCGCTCGTTCAGACTTAGAGGTGTGAACAGACTGCAATTTGCGAACGGATCATTTGAATAGCCACCCCTTGTTTTTGAACGAACGACCGCAAATAGCGAACGGCTCTGAATGAGGGCCATAGATTTTAAGCTATATAAATAACTGGCAATAAAACATACTTGCCGACATTCAGTTCCCTGAATGTCTGCATACAGCGGGGCGTGGCTGGACGATGATAAAGTGTTGGGGGAGGAGCCGGGGCGTGACCGCGCGTTTGCGTCATCGTGGCCCCCGCCCCCTCTTCACAATGCCGAAATGGATGGCAATGTGAAGCAGGGGGCGAGGCCACGATGACGCGATTCAGCACGAATTGCATCACTGCCCCCCCCCCTCCCGTTACGGGGGTTTCTATCATTACTGCGGAGGGGGCCGGACGGGTTGCTTGCCTTTCCGGGGGGCCGGGAGTTGCACTCGATAAATCGGGAGGGTAGGCAAGCCTATAATAAATAATAATAATAATAATAATAATAATGTGATCACCGAATGTATAATGATATAATGATACATACAATTAGTGTTCACTCTAGGGCACATCTGAGCGCACCAAAGGCACACGCGTGTCCGTCACTCTTGGGGGCGTGCCCGGCACTTGCAGACCCCAAGAGCCGCGGTCACTGTGAATGGATGCCAGGCGTCCATTCACCGGCGGTGACTGCTGCTCTGCCGGTTTCTCCACCCGCAGGACACTGCGGCCTGCGGGTGGAGGACAGAACCCGCAGGCTGTATAATGGTAGGGATGTAGTTATGTGACCGGCTCACAATCCCGACAGCAGAATGCCGGCTAGGGATTTATGATAGGTGTCGAAATACTGACGCCTATCATAATCCCGATGCCGTAATCCAGGACGACGCTTGCCCGAACGAGGTAAGTCCGGGGCGCCCATCCTGTTAGCCGTGGGGTGGGGGTAGGGTTAGGTTTAGGGCAGTTAGCGGGGTTGGCTTTAGGTTTTGGGGAGGATGGTTGGGGTTAGGCACCCCTAGGGGGGAGAGTTAGGGTTAGGTAGCCCCAGGGAGAGGTTAGGGGGGGGTTGGGTTAGGCACCCCCGGGGGGAGGTTAGGGTTAGGCACCACTAAGGGAGGGTTAGGGAGGGACTGGGGGACAGGTTAGCATACTTACCTGCCTCTGTCGGGATTTTCATCCTGTTGGGAAGTCGCTGTCGGGATTTGAACCGGTGGTTAAGCAGCCGCCGACATTTCAATCCCATTCCTAATGATACATACGTCTAACAGGTTAATTCAGAGCAGAAAAGGACTGGTATAATTAATGGAAAATGTCATTAATGTATTTGGCTTGCTATTAGCCCCTCTTTACAATAGCAATACCAGAAAAGTTTAATTAGTTTGTACAACTTGTTTTCTCAATTTTCTTTGAACTCCTCTCTGAGTTACCTAGAAAAATCTATAGTTCTCCATTAAAGTGGCTGACAACAGCAAACAAGCTATATTTAGGTGTATCTCATATACTGCACTAGTCAGGGGCTATAGGCCTGATTCATTACGGATCGCTATTGCGATTGCAGCTGCGATTAGGCACGCAGTCCCGCTGCGAAAATATGCTAATGTCTGCGATGGCTTTGCTGCTGTAGCCCAACATAAAGACGCCCACTTCAATTTGCCCACATCCGTAATACTTTGCAAGTCTGCAAAACCATCGGTAACAATGAGTAACATCGGAGCCTCATGCACAATTGCACAAGGTTAGACCTTACTTAGAAATTGTTAACCTCGACGCACACGAGAGCTCAAGCTGCGTATGACATCTCAATTACAAATTTATGCAGGCCCTGTAACGGCGTTGCAACGCACTGGCACGCCTGCTTTTTGCCGACAACCTCCCCGTCACATAGGGTCCGATTCAGTAAGGATCTCTATTGCATACACAGCTGCGAATTCGGACGGGACACCGCTGCGAAAGTATGCTGATGCCTGCCATAGCTCATCCGGCATAGAGACGCCCACTGCTGCTGTCTCACATCCGTAATACCCCTCACTCCTGCGTATACATTGGTACCATCAACGCACATCGGCCTATCACGTAACATTTACAGCAAATCTGACCAGCCGCAGAAACTGCAAGTCTCGTCTCACGCAGTGGGCTCTCAAGCTGCATATACAATCGCAGTGGCTAATTTATGCACGCCCAGGAAACCACGTTCAAACGGACAGGCACGCCTGTATTTTTCCAGCCACTCCCCGTCACCACCCCAAAACGCTCACAGCCTGTCACTCACTCTGTGATGGATTGCTCAGTGCCCCCCCGTAATCGCAGCGCACGTGCAGTGTTTAACAATCGATCTGTGTACGTAATTGCATATGTAGCTGAATCAGACTCATAGTTTGTGCCACAGTTCAGTCGATTATTAGACTTCTGAGTAACTCCATGGTCACACAGAATGACCAGCGGGCCTGAGACGCCGGAGCCATTTTCACTGCGTACGGGATCTCAGTTGCAAGCAGACACACCCCCCCCAAAACGACTGCGACATGCTTGATATTTGAGTCGCCACCGCCCCGTTGCTGCCCACAAATGGGCCCTGCCTGTCAATCAATAAATTCTCACTGCGAGCGACATCGGCAATGACATGACGCACGAGCAATGCGACTCAGATGCATACATAGACCACCAGTGATCGCTCAACTGCGTATACATTAGCCAAGCCTGCTGTGGTGAATGTGACTAGCATGAGTCTGTAAAAAGATCAAGGGCCAGTTGGCTTTTCCTCCTGACAATTAGAAAAGCTCCAGTATAAGCTTTGTTGCCATGGGAAAACAGCAAAAATATCATTCTCATCCATGGGAGATTATCAATGTTTCTCTCAGACTGTCTGCAACTCACTTCACTCAGAGCACTTATCCTCAAGTAGTACATCCAGTGCAAGCTTTCAACTGATGCCAGTCACATAGGAGAAAAGCAATATCACTAGTTAACCATATATCAATAACTGGGCATTAAATGCAGCTTATTATACCAGATAAGGTATAAGGTCATATACATATAGGTCAATTGAGGGGGAAAAAAGGAGAACTCAGATTGATCAATCAGATGGGGGAAACAGGGAGATTTAAAGGAAAATTGCACTTATAATAAAGACAAATGTATCGACGGATATAGAGGATTTGAAATAGGTCTACTCTCCGCTACAGAATCCATGTAATATATGTACCATTCAATTAGGAGGCGCATGCAGTGATGTTAAGGACGTGTATCCAATAGCAACGCGTTTGGACTGGAGCTCTTCTATAGGCAATGGAAACACATAACTTTCTTCATCATACTTTATATAGTTAAAACAATTAATCAACATGAAATATTGGTCACAAAAACATAACCAAAACATTTCTCTACCAATAACTAAACATAATACTGACATTTAACCAACGTGCAAAACGCAAATGATACAATATATTATAACAAAACTGAGCAGATCCAACCTTCTAAACACAAACCATAAACATCCAATATATGTTAAAACACTGCAAAACTATGACATTTACAGTTTTGCCCAACATATTTCTATTAAAGCTTAGTACAGTACATTATGAAACAGGAGGTATAACATTCAAATGTGCTTAATACAAAACATGCCATGAAAAGACCAAAAGTAACCGGTCTTTGATGCAAGGCTATAATATTTTCTAACTTTCTAAAATATAACATTAGGAAGCATGGACAAATCTATGTGACCATATTAGACGAAATGTAAATACTGCAGAGTTAAAGATCATAATGGAAACTAATCCCAATTTCTTCCACCTGTAGATTCACAAATTTATAAAATACTCCAAAAGTACATAAAAGAAAAGAGGATAAAAATAAAAAGCTGGGGGGATGCGGGGAATATAGAATGCAAAACAAAGGAACAAGTGCAATCAATGCCTAGAATGAAAGTTCTTGAAAACAAAAATTCAGACAGCCATCAATAAAGACTGCAGGAATTTTCCTCCATATAAGATAAAGTTGATGGATTTATTATCTTGACACACAAAGTGAATTTATTGTCTCACCTAAAGCCTACTTTAAAACAGGTTAAAAAGGATGACTCAACACTATTAATTCCCTTAAATGTCTGTGTTAGTGTGGTGTATATTATGACAAAGTTACTAAATGTATTATTTCAACATTTTATAAACAGTCCATCATTTTATAGGGTACAGAGTATAAAAGTCCAGCCAAACTAAACACTTAACTCTATTAAATAATGACGCTGACGGCAGAAGTGGAGGAATAAGGTCACCGCTTTTATTAAATGATGGTGATCAAGAAAGCATTACACTCTCAGCTCTAGTCAAAATTGCATTACTAAATTGAGGGTTGACGTACATCCCAGACGTAACCTCAGCTGCAAAGGCACCATCCCCTTTATAGACTAACAATATCATTGTACGATCTCCCAGGCATGCTGGATCTTCGATATCGATTTTCCAGCACACCATGAACCCACCAACGATGGCCATCAATCCGCGATCGTGTTCGATATCACCAAGGTTGGCCTGCATGCACGGTCGATGGACGATATAGTTATATCGTTAAATAAGCAGTTGGTAGCCCAGCTTTTACCAATAGTTATGGTTTCTAAGCTTCAAATTTTGATCTAGCTGAAGTCACTACTATTCCTATTTGTTGCACCAGCTTTAGGTGCATTCTGCTCAAATTCCCCCCCTTATAATCCTGTCTTGTATTGTCTCTCCCCTCTTATTTTTTCCTACCCCCTTTAACTTGTTTGTAGACTCACTTATTGAAAGATTGGTCTTTGCTGACACTAGATTATGGATAAGATTAAAATAGGTACATTTACTGTTGGAAGTATCAATTCACCAGCCAAGAGGCGAAAAATACTAAGTGTATTTGAACAAGCAAGACATAAACTTAGCTTTTTTGCAGGAGACCCATCTCGTCCACGCCGAGATAAAAAATTGCAAATGCTACAATGGTCATTGGCGGCAGCCACCCCTATAACTCCAAGTCTAGAGGTGTAGTAGTTCTAGCAAAAACACACATACATATAGAAGTAATACATTCAATTAAATTTACTCTGTGCAATGTTTACGCCCCTAACATATATCAGAGGTCATTCTTTAGATCTTTTTGGCGAAGCTATTCATGTTTGATCCTGCTTCTTTAATAGTATGTGGAGACCTCAATTTAATATCCTCTCAATATCTAGACAAATCACAAACTACAACGGGTTCACCCTCTCTCCCAAAATTAGGAGTTCCCCTCTTGACCAAGCGACTCCATCTGTTAGACATATGGAGAACACTTAATCCAACTTAAAGAGAGTGCACATGTCCCTCAGCAGCACATCACTCTCTATCTAGAATAGACTACACTCTAATTTCAGATGTACTATTCCCTACAGTTTTAGTCTCTAACATTGAGCCTATATCCCTCTCAGACCATGCTTTGGGCTGGTTTGTACTACAATTATTAATATACAAGAGCACGTATAATTCCTGGTGATTCCCCTCTCATTTAGCACAGTCTGTAACATTTTGCAATAAATTGGAGACTTCATTGGAGGAATATAGGCTGAATAATTTGTCCAGTGCCGAATCTAATCCTGCTCTCTTCTAGCAAACCGCCAAAGCTGTCCTGCGTGGCAATATTATCTCCTATGTCTCATCCCTACACAAGCATCACACAGCCACTGATCTAGAGCTCCAGCAAGATCTCTCAGCGGCTTATGAACAATTTAAAACACTCCCTAACATTGCAACAAAGCAAAATTTCCATATTGCACAGGTTCACTCCGATGAATTTCTTAAGACAAAAGGAGATGATTATGTCTATAATGTAAATTACAAGTTTCACAATTTGGCAATAAAACAGACAAATTGCTCACCAATCTTCTCACTGGGTCCCGTCCCCCAATGGTAGTCCAACCTCTTAAACTTCTCGATGACACTCTAACACATTTTAATAGCCAAATCCCCGATGTCATGAAATCCTTTTATGAAAGTTTGGCTTTCCATCCATTTTTGTCGACCTTCTCCGCACTCTATATAATTCTTAGCAATCCCAAGTCTCATGTAATGGCTATATATCCTCCCCTTTTGAGATATTTAGAGGCACTAGGCAGGTATACCCCTTATCCCCACTCCTATTCAACATAGCAGTCGAACCTCTAGCGATTGCAATTTACTTAACAGACATTATTAGGGGAATTTAAGTTGGTGACAGTGATCTTCGTATTTCTCTATTTACAGATGATATGCTGTTATTTTTGTCTGACCCTGAGCATGCTCTTTCAGCAGTCAGGGAATTAATTACTTCATTCAGCTATATCTCTGGATACAAGATAAATGTCACCAAATCTGAACTACTTTTTATTAACAGTCACCATTTTTTCTCCACCCCTAATTTAAATCTACTCCCTTTTAAAATCACCCAATCTCAATTTCGATATTTAGGGGTTAATATAACCTCAGATTTGTCAATCCTTTACAAAGTAAATTTCACACCAATTATATCCAAAATTACAAACCTGTTGGACAACTGGAGATCTCTCCCATAGTCATTTCTGGGCCGCCTAGCTGTTATAAAAAGTGTAATATTTCCAAAAATCTTTTACGTCATGCAAATGCTGCCTATTTCCTATTTCCTTAACAATACCTGACATCTCCAAACTCCATAATTTGATATCCTGTTTTATTTGGCAGAACAAACGTCCCAAAATTGCGTGGCAAAAATTTACAACAATTCGCTCTAATGGAGGCTCCATTAGGCGTTCCAGACCTTGCTTCCTATTCCTTATCAATCTTTTTCAGATACATGGGTGACTAGCTACTGGAAAAAAACAAATACACAGATCATCAACTGGATAGAACTCTCTTCACTTTTCACCAAGCTCCCTATTACACACCAATAAAAATCAGACATTCCAGCTCATATTCTTCAACACATTTTTTTGAGACACATATTTAGCTTGGATTTCCATTAACAAAAAGCTTAACAGAGATCACTATGGGTTAACACTGCATTTACACCCTCCTTATCTAATTCTAGCTTCCTCCTCTGGAGAAACAGAGGCCTCTCTTGTGCCTTTAAGGTATTTGATCCTGGAGGCAACTTGATCTCCTTTAGTGACCTTCACCAAACTTATCATCTCCAGAATCAACATTTCTACATGTACTTGCAAGTACACACTAGGGGACTATTTACTAAGCAGTGTTAGGAGACAGAGTGAAAAGTGATAAGGTGCCAGCCAATCAGCTCCCAACTGTCATTTTTCAAACACAGTCTGTGAGATGACAGTTGGGAGCTGATTGGCTCTCCCCTACCTTTTTAACCAACACAGATCTACTAGAATCTATTTTACAGGCTCTCAGAAGTAATCCATATAGGACCAAATACCTCTATCCACATCTACTAGCACATCCACCCCATAAGCAATGGGACCAATTGGGAGATAAATAAAAGAATGATATTCCTCAATTAACTTCAATATCAGATTTAACCTCATATTATGATGATACTCTCCAAAGCCTACAATCTGCATATTTACAGGAAGTACACATACGCACTATTCACAGGGCATATAACTCCCCTGCACATCGTAAAAATATGTCACCAAATGAAATTGGTTCCTGTTTAAAGTGTAAAGCTATTTCAGCTAATTTCATGCGTTGCTTGTGATATTGCGGCAAAATTAAAAAATATTGGAACAAGGTTATTAACTTCATTAACACCTCATTTTCAATTAATGTATATCCTGATCCACTAGCATGCTTATGTTCAAAGTTTAAAAACTGGAACTTAGGAGTGGTAAAATAGTTTTTTTTTTTTACAAGATCCTAACAATACTAGTTACTTTAGCAAAAAAGTTGATACTGCTACATTGGACATTGAAATCTACTCCATCCATTTGTGAACTGAAATAGAAGATTTTGCATCTGATTTACTTTATTTTATTTATTATTTATTAACAGTTTCTTATATAGCGCAGCAAATTCCGTTGCGCTTTACAATTTGAATGAAGATTAACATTATACTGGGTTGTAAAAGACATACATACATGACATACCTAAGGGTAAGAGGGCCCTGCTCACAAGCTTACAATCTATAGGGAAATAGGTGTTGATACACAAGGAGAGGTGCTATTGCAAATTGGTCCAGCCCAATTGCAGATATTCTTGGTGGGCTGTATAATTCAATCACACTGGAAAGTTGGCCTAGGGTTAGGAGGATGTTCAATTGAAGAAAGAGAAGATGTGATAGGTGTTTACTATAAGAAGAGAGTTAGATAGGGAGCTATAAAAGGTTAGGTGGGCGGTCCTGGAATCTGATAAGCTTGTCTAAAGAGGTGAGTTTTCAGAGAACGCTTGAATGTTTGGAAACTAGTGGAAAGTCTTATTGTGCATGGAAGGGCATTCCACAGGGTGGGTGCAGCCCGAAAAAAGTCCTGTAACCGTGCATGGGAACAAGTAATGCGCGGGGATGAGAGACGCAGATCTTGTGCAGAACGGAGATGTCGGGTTGGAAGATATTTTGAGATAAGTGAAGAGATGTATGTTGGTGTGGTTTGGTTAATAGCTTTATGTGTGAGTGTAAGTATTTTAAATTGAATACTTTGACCGATGCTCCACACTCCAAGACATCAATAAAAATGTAGGAAAATTGTATGCAAAATGGGAAATATAGATAGATACATAGATACATTAGATGCCTCAGTTCAAAATCCTATCTCCAAAGTATTAGAAAACACTGATTGGTTCCTCCTAAAGCGTTTAGCCTCAGAATAAAGTTTTTTGGTATCACTATCTTTTTGGGTTAAAAACATTTCGTTTTACTTTTGTCACCTGTACTGCACTGTACGAGGGAAACTCAAAACACAAATTTATTATTTATTACCAGATATTCACATCGTTCCAGGGGAATACTACATGCTTCACATGCTTGTTCAATATAACAATATTCATTAGAACAATTTATTTATATTCTAATAAACTCTGCTCAGCTTGTATCATGTAAAAATGTATTCAAATCAAAGCTTTAAAATGTGCGTTAGTTCTGAGTTTGCTATGATTAAAAATAACTTTTAGGGGCCTATTTATCAAGCTTTTTTAAAAAAATTATGTAGGTGGGGTGCGCTGCTCCGTTCTGGTCGGCCCGTCAGTGGACGCTTGGAGATGATGTCATCTCCAAGCGCCACTGAAGCCGGCAAATCGGGCGGCATGTGGTGCGAACCGGATCATCGTGACCTGGGTCGCGCCGTTTACTCTGCAGGGTTACACGGGAATGACCCGTGCTCAACCCTGCAATCCAGCCGGGTCGGATCCCAGGGTCACTGGACCCGGGTTGATCCGTTTACACCGACAAAAATCCTGGGTTGATGCACGTTCATGTTTGTTAGGAGATAAAGTAAACGGTGATAAGGTACCAGCCAATCAGCTCCTAACTGCCATGTCACAGACTGTGTTTGAAAAATGGCAGTTAGGAGCTGATTGGCTGGTACCTTATCACCGTTCACTTTATCTCCTAAAACAGCTTAGTAAATAGACCCCTTAGTTGGTGTAAAAGGAGTAATAGTAATAAAACATCACAACTAACCAGAAAGATGCTGGGTTGTGCTCCACTATTGATGCCAGGCACACTCTCTCGTTACCCATAGGAGCTGTGACATTAAATGACAGTTCCCACCTGTCTGATTTACTAGACTAGAAACTGTACACTATTAACAAATCAGTGCATCCAATAGGTGTTTCTGACCACCCCAGCACTCTCCTCTATGAGTAACGACCAATGGTAAATGGCAGTTGGCCAGCATTTGGGGGGGGGACCGGCCTTACATTAGCCACCAGGTTCAGCTTTGCAGTGCATAGTACTGTGACCATATATTTTGTTAATCAAAAGGTATATTTTCGAGAGCTTATCCTAGGCTTATTCTTTGCTACACATTTCCAACCCTTTCAGTGGTTTACAAACCAAATGACAGAATACATAGTACAAATGTATGCAACGATACAGACAAATACCATGTCAGGACTGTCCGCCTGGCCGCTATCCAAGTTTTTTCTGTAATCTGCAGCTTGATGAGGATCTGCAGTCTTTATTGTAGGACATCTCTATTATGTGAAGATATTCAGCCTGCACGCATTTATTGGTCACTGAAAACCTGCATAGGGCTGTGTGTTTTTTCGCAGATAACTATGGGATCAAAAGAGAAGCTCTGTCTGAGCCTGGGAAACAAATTGCTCAGCAAGGCATCTTCATGGTGGCACAAGCAGACCAAGGGTGAGCACGATGAATGAGTGGGCTAGGATTTGTAGGCATGCTCTGGCAAAGAAATAACAGTGAAATTCACAAATGTATTTAAATAAACTTAACAATCAGCATATTATGTAGCCAAGGCAAGCTATTATCTTCTGCAATATTCCATAAAAGGTTCTAATTAGATCACGATGTGTTCAATTTAAAATAGTAAAGGAAATCCTTATACCTATTATAATAGGTTTGTCTTAAGTACAAGTTATTAATATAAGCATTCTTATGGTTTGTCAGTAACAATGTTACAATCTAGTTTGCAATTATTAATATAAAATAAATATGGAATGGGGCTCTAGTCGTCATTCTCTCCTGCCTGGGGTGTTACTCTCTGCGCTGGTGCTTCTAGCACACACTGGTTTGTATATCAGAAGTTTGTTGCATCAGCTGAGTGTTCTAGAAGCACCAGAGTGTGACACCCCAGGCAGGAAAGAGGAACTGCAGGGGTTGTGACAGATGCAGGGTGCTAGAATGAATACTAGGCACCATACACCTGAGCTGCGATACTCTGTTCTGCCAACGCAAAATTTTACAAGTTAAAACTCCCTGACTTGCCGATTCCAACCATTTTCTGGAAATTAAGATTTTTCAAAATGTCAAATATCCCCTGACCCAAAGTCAGCAGTACGGGGCATTGTGGTAGTCGATGTGTCGGGCCCCTTAACTCTATATGCCAGACTCAATACAAAAAGAGATACTGTATGATGACAACAAACTTTGTATAAGTAAAAAAGTGACCTATCAGTACAATAAAAAACAAACTGTATTAATAAAATAGCAAGAGGCCAATTCAAAAGGTTCAGAATAAATTGTTCAAATGTTTCCTAGCCACATAGATTAACCCTCTTCTCTGAAGGCCAATATTTTGGAAAACTGGATAACAAGAAAGGGTGACAAAATGGACGGAAATGTAAAAATGGCAATCAAGAAATTGTACAAGTCAAATCAAGGAAAGATCACCTCTGATGAAACGGCCCCTCCTATTGGCTGAGAAACATCAGGTGTCAGGTGTTTTCCATCAGAACCCCAGACCAGGAAGCAACTGATCAGCTGCACACCTCCATATACTGCCAGCCACCGGAATCACACATTAAGCAAAAGATGCATTTGAGCCGTATATATTATTGTTTACCTATATAGAAAACTATGGGGGGAATTCAGTTAGCCCCGATAATTTATCGGGGGTGAACGGTAGATAAGCCTTGGGCTTAATCGTCCGAGGCTATTACCTTTGATATTGCCCATTAAATAAATGTGTTAATGGGTGTTAACACAGGTTATCGGGCGTTCACACACAGAATCTGTGAAAAGGTCACGGATTTGTGCATTAACTGGCTGTTATCACCCAAATACTGCAGAGTTAACTGAGATTCCTTATCGGGAGACCTGAAAGGAAATCTGCGATAAGGATGTTAAGAACATCTATTAACTAGAAAGTTAACACCTGAAATTGGCAATTACACTGAATTATGCTGTCCAGACATGGGGGATCACTATGGGTACCCCTGTTTTTGCCTGTTGAAGGTAGTCAGGGTTTTTAAATAGCCGCAGCAGGTGCATAAATGCGCCTGTGGAGAAGGGATGCTTTTTTTTTTTTTTTTTTTTTAAACTACTTCCATCAAATTTGGGGTACATGAAAATGGGTGCAAGCATATTTTTTAAGTCCCTAAAGTGAATTTTGAAAACTCTTTAAAAATGTACCTGCCGCTACTACCCGCATTCTTGAAAACACCTGCCGCATAAATGGGGACCCCCCCTGAATCAATTTCGCTAGTTTAAAACTTTGTTTCCTTTTTTTTTTTTTCCATCCCCAAAATTAAAGTACATTTTTTGGGGTGTTCTGAGGATTTTTAAAAATTATTAGGTTTTTTTTTTTTTTTTACACAGATTACTTTTAGGGGACTTTAAAAATGCTGCAGGCTTTTTTTTTTTATTCTGCACCCCTAAACCCCAATTCTGCACTTTGTTCGCCATGTACTACATGGTGAAAAGTTATCCCCGTTTTTTAACAAAGACTTTTCGCACCGGCGAAAAGTCTTTGAAATTGAATACGGGAATAATTGAAACAGGTGAAAATGACGTCATCAGCGATAACCCGTTTTCGCCTCAAATTGAATATGGCCCTTAATGTTGAGTAAATTAGTACATCTTTGTAGACTGAAAAGTATTGCTCAAATTTTGTTTTTTCAAACACAAACAATTAAAAAACCACACTTTAGTAAGTTGACAATGGAAAAGGTTGTCATGACACAAATCTGTAGTGATAATAAAAAATCAAGGAAATTCAAATACCCCATCTGCTCACCTAGATCTGTATGCAAAGATATTACAAAAACACAAAACGAACATTTGGTGCATCGCTGCACAGGGTCATATTTAACAGATATCTATGTTACCCACACAATGCCTACTCATCACACATTCCTAGTAATACTCCATACCAGTGTCCTTAGTGAGGAAGGTACTACTCCTCATCACACATTCCTAGTAATACTCCATACCAGTGTCCTTAGTGAGGAAGGTACTACTTATCACACATTCCTAGTAATACTCCATACCAGTGTCCTTAGTGAGTCAGGTACTACTTATCACACATTCCTAGTAATACTCCATACCAGTGTCCTTAGTGAGGAAGGTACTACTCATCACACATTCCTAGTAATACTCCATACCAGTGTCCTTAGTGAGGAAGGTACTACTTATCACACATTCCTAGTAATACTCCATACCAGTGTCCTTAGTGAGGAAGGTACTACTCATCACACATTCCTAGTAATACTCCATACCAGTGTCCTTAGTGAGGAAAGTACTACTCATCACACATTCCTAGTAATACTCCATACCAGGGTCCTTAGTGAGGAAGGTACTACTTATCACACATTCCTAGTAATACTCCATACCAGGGTCCTTAGTGAGGAAGGTACTACTCATCACACATTCCTAGTAATACTCCATACCAGTGTCCTTAGTGAGGAAGGTACTACTCATCACACATTCCTAGTAATACTCCATAC
The DNA here is from genome assembly GCA_031769625.1 of Taudactylus pleione. NCBI lineage: Eukaryota > Metazoa > Chordata > Amphibia > Anura > Myobatrachidae > Taudactylus > Taudactylus pleione. The sequence goes on along the minus strand of JAUIMM010000052.1, from coordinate 3,031,755 downwards.
CAGTGTCCTTAGTGAGGAAGGTACTACTCATCACACATTCCTAGTAATACTCCATACCAGGGTCCTTAGTGAGGAAGGTACTACTTATCACACATTCCTAGTAATACTCCATACCAGTGTCCTTAGTGAGTAAGGTACTACTCATCACACATTCCTAGTAATACTCCATACCAGTGTCCATAGTGAGGAAGGTACTACTCATCACACATTCCTAGTAATACTCCATACCAGTGTCCTTAGTGAGTAAGGTACTACTCATCACACATTCCTAGTAATACTCCATACCAGTGTCCTTAGTGAGGAAGGTACTACTCATCACACATTCCTAATAATACTCCACACCAGTGTCCTTAGTGAGGAAGGTACTACTCATCACACATTCCTAGTAATACTCCATACCAGTGTCCTTAGTGAGGAAGGTACTACTCATCACACATTCCTAGTAATACTCCATACCAGTGTCCTTAGTGAGGAAGGTACTACTCATCACACATTCCTAGTAATACTCCATACCAGTGTCCTTAGTGAGGAAGGTATCACACACACATTCTCTGCAAACTGCCAGCCACTGGTCAAGGATGGGGAATAAATAGCATAACAGTAGTATAACAAGTGATTTAATATATAGGCTAATGCAGAGTTTCCCAAACTCCCCCATTACAGTACAGGTTTTAAGGATATCCATGCTTGAGCACAGGTGACTTAATTAGTACCTCAGTCAATTTGATTAAACCATCTGGACACAAGCATGGACATCCTTAAAACCTGCATTGTAATGGCGGAGTTTGTTAAAATATGGGCTAATGCAATCCCTACTGCAAGTAACTAAGGATTTCTTGGGCCTATTAAAAGTACAAGCCTGAAGCTATTTTATACAAGTCATAAAATAATTTAGAGCAGATGGTGCTTTATTTCTGATCATGGACAGGTTTCCTAATGTACACTGTAGTTATGACATATCACCATTTATACATCTTGTCAATAGGTCAGATTTGTTGCCTTAAGGGGCCTATCCATTAGCAGATAAATTTGAACGATGAACGATTTATCGGTCAGTCGTTCAATTTATCTGCTAATGGATAGGCTCTGAACGATGAAAATGCGCACTGCAGCGGACGATAAATTTTGTCTTTTGCCTCTCCAACATGTTGGTCAATTATCGCTTATCGCTGACAGATATTAGAAATATCTGTCGCGATAAACGACAAACAGTATTTTTAATGAAAATGAATAGAAACATTAAAAAAATGATGTCATGCAATATCGTTCGTCGTTTGCAAAAATCTGTCATGTACATGACAGATATGTCACAGCAGCCCCAGGAATTTTCAAGGGATAATCTTTTGTCTTTCATCTATTGAAAAAGATCTGCTAACGGATAGGTGAACTGGTGGAATCTGAGGATTATTTAAAGAGACCTTGATGAGCTTCACTTTATGAAACTACCCTGTATGTAACTAATGTAACTAAGGTATTAATTGACCATCCCTTGATTGCCTCCCCCCCCTCCTTTTGCCAGACAGATACCCCTTGATAATTGGAAGAGAGAAAAAGATACCTTTAGGGGATCATTTCCACTCGCTATACTGTGTGTTGGAAATGCTACACTTATGATATTTGGGAATTACAGTAAACTCCAAAGTGTAATCTGTATAATATCGTTCCAAATCTAGCAATCTGTGACAGTGAGGAGCATGGTCCTGGAAAATGCTGCCAAGGAAAAGGATCAGGTAATAAAAGGAGGTGACTGCGAAGCTGTATCAGCTCACTGAGAAGAGGGATCAGGAAGAACATCAGGTCAGTTATACTGATAATGAGACCATCACCTGCACACAGTATACACAGCCATTCAATTTATCCTCAGGAAGCCTATTTATTTAGATTCCCAATAATGTAGAGGGGGGACAATGACAATGGGCTGACACAAGCAAGCTAAGGTTTTCGGAGCTTGTTATATAGCCCCTTACCGCTGTCCTATAGAAAACTACTGCAACACGGTTGCTCACAAGGCAGAAGACACAGCCGTTTCCATATGTTTAATTTTGATAAATAGGCCCCTAGGAATTGTATGCCTCATGTCTCAGCAATAAAGTTATTTCCAATTAGATTGATAGGATGCAGTACTATCAATTACACATGAGCTAGTGACCAATATCAGAGAGGGATTCTTTGGAATAAGTCACCACAGCTACATGTAACACACCTACCCCAAGGGGAGTGTAGTGACACTGTCAGTATGAGGGTATAGATATAGATATACAGAGGTGGAAGTGGACCGGTGTACAGCTGCAGGCTATGCCACCACTTCTCCCACTGCTCTCATTGTATGGCCATAATAACTGATTTGTCCTCTCTCCCTCCCCTTCTCTCTGTGCCTGTATTACAGACTGATCCATCACCCGCTCCCTGTGCCCAAATCCCCAGCACCTGGGATGGGAGGAGGCGGCTCTGGAACACTGTGCCTTATTCAGACCCGCTCGCGAGCGATATGCACTCGCAAGCGGGTCGATGGTGGCCCAGTGCACATGCACGAGACCCGGATAGCGACGGGCAAACCGTCGCTCCAGGTCTCGTACCAAAGGGGGCGTGCTGTCGATGTTGAGTGACAACACGCCCCCTTTGGTGGGCAGGCCGGGGGAGTGGCTGCCCAAACTGAGGCGTTCCCATGTGAACGCCTCCGTTTGGGGGCGGCCCCACTGACATCATGAGTGATGTCAGTGGGAGAGAATTTGGCTCTGTTTGAGCCGAAATCTCTCTTGGGCTTGCGGCAACGAGACCCTACCACAAGGGTCTCGTCGCAAGCCCGATGGTCGCGATGGTCTTGACCATCGCGACCATTTTCCTGGCCGCTCGCTATAGCTGTGGGTGGTCACCCACAGCTATGCGAGCGGCCAGGGGGCCGCTCTAAAAAACAAGAGGGCCGGCCCTGATTCAGAGCGAGCGCTCTGTCAGAGCGTCCGGCTCTGAATCAGGGCCTCTGGGCCTGATTCAGACCCACTCGCGAGCACTGAGCGCTCGCAAGCGGGTCAATGTTAGGCCAGTGCGCATACGCACGACGGACCCGGCTCCGTCGTGCGCATGCGCGAGACCCGTATAGCGACGGGCAAGTAGTCGCTATGGGTCACGCTACAAAGGGGGCGTGCTGTCGATGGTGAGTGACAGCACGCCCCCTTTGGTGGGCGTGCCGCGGGCGTGGCTGCCCAGACGGAGGCGTTCCCATGGGAACGCCTACCGTCTGGGGCCGGCCCCACTGACATCACAAGTGATGTCAGTGGGAGTGCTTGTGGCTCTGATAGATCCAAAAGCACTCCAGGGCTTGCGGCAACGAGACCCTACCACAAGGGTCTTGTCACAAGCCCGATGGTCGCGATGGTCTTGACCATCGCGACACTCTTTTTGGCGCTCGCTCTAGCTGTGGGTGGTCACCCACAGCTATGCGAGCGGCCAGGAGGCCGCTCTAAAAAAGAGGAGGGCACTGATTCAGAGCGAGCGCTCTGAAAGAGACTGTGTCCGTTCTTTATCAGAGAGAGGTCCAGCGCTCCCAGGAGCCCCAACACTGATGCAGCACCCCTTAGTGCCATGCAGATGCAGGTAATTATATATGAGGAGTTATTTGGACACAAGTAATGTTGCAGTAATTACAGTATTAATAACTTCTAAAGAATGGATGGAGGTAACTGTGCTTAAAATAGAGGTAAATACCTACAATATATTCTATAGAAATAAACATCACTTTTTGGTTATAATCTCAATCATTTTATGACTTGCAGAACATTCAGAGAGAGATCACTGACCTGAGCCTGATATTGGAAAGGAGGAGAGAACATTCCCAGCAATCGCCCTCATGAAAGATGCAGAAATAAAAATCCAGGAAAGTAGAAGATGACCTTAAAGAAGAACTACTGAAGGAAAAATCATAGGGAGGAGGCTGGAAGCATTGCTATGGGAGAACAACCAGAAGGGCAGGCTATGGAGGACCAGCTTACTATCACTAAGGCAACAAAAAAGAGCAAAACAAGCTGCAAAAGCTATTTAACAAATTGGTGTCTAAGAAGAAAGACCATAATATAGGGATTACATCATAAGATCGCTGCGCTAAAGACACGGGTGGATGACAGCGGGGTCCTGGGCTCCGCCCCCTCCTGGTATGTGCAACATCTGCTGCTGCCTCTCCTCTGCTGGTCCATCCTGTGGCTCCACCTCCTCCTGGTATGTGCAGCATCTGCTGCTGCCTCTCCTCTACTGGTCCATCCTG